>JAEVFN010000003.1:2264814-3464814 GCA_030449075.1 Murraya paniculata
TCCATGGGAAGGGATTTTGATCCCTAAAAATCTTCTAAGAAAACCAATAGTTTGGGACTTTTGAAGAAACTTCATCCCCTCTCATCCTTGACATTATCTTAAGGGACTGAACTTTGAAAAAATATTATTCCTTATCCATCTCTATCCTTTTTATTTTTGTTATTTGTTATTTAAAGGGATGGTTTGTTCTTACAATTTTTTTTGTTAATTTTTTTTTTTCAAAAAGAAAAATCATACATCATATTTTTCTTACAAAAACCTGTGATACTGACTTGAGTGTTTGAGAGTTAATGCAAAAGAACTTTCAATGCCTTTGACCATTTATGTGTTTACATGCGATCACATAGGTTGGATTCGTGGTCGTCATTTTTCGCTCAAGTTACTAACTTAGGGCAAAAACTGTTTTTTCACATAAATAAATTCAAATGCTGGTGTTAGTATCTAATTGATAGACCGCACATCGACACAACTAGATTTTAGCGTCAATTATAGAATTTTTAATATTACTAATATAAAATCATTAAACATAAATTAATTTTACATAAATAATTCAATAAATTATATTATATCATGTCATTTATATTTTCATACCATATAATTTATGTCCTAAAAGTATAAATGACAAATCATACGTATCTCAATAAAATTTCTTATATTTCATCTATTTCATTAAGTTATAAACGGTTAGGAAAATTTTTTTTACAACATATCATCTATTTTCTGAAACAATAAATGGCATGCCAGACAGTTTCTATAAATTGTAGGAAATGTCTTTTATATCTTGAAATTATAAATGATAAGCCATACACTGTTTACACTGGAGTAAAAATCTTATAACATGTTATCCATATTATGAATATATAAATAAAAAGTTACAACATAACATAAGGTTATCTATGTGACGAGGTCATGGGTTAATTATGAATTATTCTTTTTGTGAATTTAGTGTCTTCAAATTATTTTTTTACTTTTGAAAACTTCAATTTATTTCCATTTTAGTAAGATAGTAAGAAGATGGAAAAGTTTTCATCAACTCAACTTTATTTTTCCCTTACATTTTGAATAAAAATGAGATAATTTGATTTTTTTTTTTTAAATAAGAGTGTAATTTGAAGATAGTCAATTTATAAGAGGATGATTCGAGTTTTTTGTTTTTAGAAGTTGTAAACAACATACCATACACAAAATGTAAATAAAAAATTTTATTTGTGACCACTATTATAAGTTAAATAATTTTAAATATATGATAATTAATAAATTAACGTTAATACATTTATTTATTTTTAGTTAATTTAATTAGTTAAGTTGAATTCTGTAGTGGCGACAGACATGCATGCCCCAATTGTAAATATCGATTTTTTTTTCTCGTAAACATCAATACGTAAAAAGGAAAAAAAAGAAGTGATTGGCCATTTTAAGTTTTATAGTTCAACTTTACACTGTGATCCAAATACGGTCAAATACAAGGGTTTTTAAGAAAAAAAATAAAAAAATAAAAAAATAAAAAAATAAATCTATCCGGATTCTGGGAGTGGGAGATCCGTGATGACTTAGAAAAATAAAATAATTCGTTTGGCGCTCCATAATCCCTCCCATTCGCACATTAGATTTTCTCTCAAATGTCTCCCGCCATTTCAACTCAAAGACGAGGGAAACTTTGAAAAAGATTCAAAATAACGTAAAAGTGAAAATTTAGACAAAAAATAGATTCGTTGTCTGAAGAAGCGAAGCAGAGCAGAGCAGTATTGCCAAAAAGTGAAAAACGCTTTTAGAAAACAGTTTTGAGAAAATGGCCGTAGCTTCAAGTTCTGCTAAGAACGAGAAAGAGAAAGAATCTAAGAGAACTAATTGCCCAGGAGTTCGTCTTCACCATGGCAGAATCTACGATTCTGAGAATGGAAAAACCTGTCACCAGGTTTGTTTGTTTCTTCTCCGTAATTGAGATTGAGTTAGTTTGTTTTAAGTTCTGTTCGTTTGGTGGGAAAATGAAATTATTGCATTTGTGAGCTCTGTTTCCTGTTCCGTTTGGTTGATGAGAAAGCATGGTTCTAATAAAGTGAATATTTTAGAGGTAGTCTTCTTTTATTATTTCAATGCTTCAAGTAATTACCCGCTTTTTCTTTCAATTTTTTTTTTCTGTTTGGCTAGTGAGAAAGTGTGGGAAGATGAAAGAATGCGAGAGATTAAACCCCGTTAATAAATGGGTTCATTAATAAAGTTAGTATTTTATGTTTGGAGAATAATTGCGATGGGCTCACGCAATTTTTGGCTTTTTGCTATATGGCAATGGTTTTACTTAACTGTTTTCCTTTTTTCTTGTTTTGGTTGAAATTATTATTATTATTTTTTTCTATGTACGTTGGTTGTTATGAATCTTTGGATTAAATGTTTAAGGAAGATCCATAGTTGTTGTGTAGGAAAGAATTGTGGTGGAATGCTGAATGTTGTTTTACCGATATTTTCTTTTTATTGATTTTTTGTGGTATTCATTGTGTCTGATTAAATGTTGAAGTGCCGGCAAAAAACAATGGACTTTGTGGCAGCTTGTAAGATTATGAGAAAGGATAAACATTGCACAATCAAGTTCTGTCACAAGTGCCTATTAAACAGGTTAGATTTGGTGCTGTGATCTTTACACACTTTCGTTTGAATTGAATACAATTTAGTGAATTAGTGTGTATTTTTATGAAAATGCTTTGTTGGCCAATACAAACTTCATTTGATGCTGAATTAGATATGGAGAGAAAGCAGAAGATGTGGCTCTGTTGGATGATTGGAATTGCCCCAAGTGTAGAGGCATCTGCAATTGTAGCTTATGCATGTAAGTGTGCAATAGCATAGTTGTTCTGTTTAGGGTTGATATTGATTGGTATTGCTAGTGATTGAGCAGGTCTAACAGAATAATGTGGTTTTAGGAAGAAAAGAGGTCATCATCCCACCGGTCAACTAGTGCAAGCAGCCAAAGCGACTGGGTTTTCATCAGTTTCTGAAATGCTTCAAATTAAAGGATATGACAATTTTAAACAAGAGAAGAAGATTGCTAAAGATGTGGCAGCTTTACCAAAAAAGTCGCTTACTTTGAAAAAGGCAATTAAATGCGCTTGTTATTTTGGTAGCTTTATTAATTGCAGCAAATCTCAGTTTCTAGGGTTTCTGGTACATGCTCAGATATAAGTTCATGCTTTTGACAGGAGTCTGAAGCTGCTTTGTCGAGGAAGCCAGGGAAGGAAAATTCTTTTGACAGAGACTGTGATTCAAACTTGAATTCTCAGAATTTATCACGAACCTTGAATAAAGAGAAATCAAAGAAGATGAAACGGGAAGGATTGAAGGAAATCCTGAATATCAATGGGGGTGATGGTGTCTCTTTGAGGATGAAGAGCCCAAAAAAGCCTAAGGTTTCTGAAGAAATTTCTGAGAAAGAGAAGTTTAAAGTTTCAGAGAAGGTTTCTATGATTGACAAGCCAAAGGAAAAAGGGGAGAAAAATGAAGATGGTCTTGGGAATCTTGGGGATGTAAAAGCTCTAAATTGGGTTAAAAATGCTAATGTTGGATCCAATCTAGAGGTAGTTTCTGAATCTTGCGGTGTTAACAAGTGTATCACACAAGTTCCATTGCCTCAGGGTGCCACTTTAACAACTGTAGCTGGAGTTGAGATACGTCCCGAAGATGTTGGACATGCATTGCAGTTCTTAGAATTTTGTGCAGCTTTTGGAAAGGTATGTTTAAATGGGGATTTTTAAGGGGGGAAAAGTGGTGTAATAGTTGTTTGTTCTTATGATAATCATGGTTGTCAAGAATAATTCAACTTTAGCTTAAGTTTGATGTTTGATAGTTTTAAGAATAATAACCTCCTAAGACATGATAACTAACATCAGGTATTTTTTGATATAATGGTTCAAGAATCATTTCAATTAATGGTGTATTCCTTCAAAATGCGAGAAAATAAACTTTCCATATCCTTCAATTTATTGTCTATTTAATGGAGCTATTGATGTTTGTAATGCCTCTGAAACCAAATTGTTCGCTAATAATTTTCATTTTAAACCAAGCCAAGCATTCTCTAATATGGCATTTTTTCCTTCTCATGCTTGTAATGCATTAGGTTCTGGATTTGAAGAAAGGACAAGCTGAATGTATTATTAGAGAATTGATGGGTGGGCGGAGTAGGCGCCGAGGGCTAGGCTTTCCTATGGTCCAAATTCATATCCAATTGCTGTCTTTGATCCAAAAGGATATGGGAGAAGAGTACTAATCAATTCCCTAGTAAATTTAGTGTGCTCTTGATTGCTTTTCCTTGGATAGGATTGTATAGTAAATATCGGATTGTACAGTAACTATCAGATTGTACAGTAACTATCTGTGTTTTCACTGTTTAGGTCTCCATTAAGTTCAACAGGTGGAAAAGATTCATGGTTGCAGGCTCTTAGCAAATGTGTCTCTAAATCCAAATGTCCATTGAATGATATTCCTTCTAACTGTTTTGATTGCGGAGGTGATGGGTATCATCAGTTAGATGGGTCAAAAAAGCTCAAGCTGTTAAATTTTTTATGTGATGAAGCTCTAGGCACCACGTAAGTAAACAAACACATAATGCTGACATCTTGATTTCATCTCTAGAATTTTTCTTTCTTCAGTGTATGATACATTGCTTTGAATTCTTTCAAATTAAATTCATTTCAGAGCCCTAAGGAATTGGATTGATGATCAAAATTCAAAATTTGTTGAAAAAGTGAAGGAATCAAGAGAAACATTTGTTGCAGCAAAAGAACAGGTAACATGAGGAAATGAATATTTTGGTAAAGAAGTAATGCTGTTATTGCAGTGATTTGGGTGTAAAAAAGATTTGTTAGTGCAGGAAAAAAAATTGAAGCAGAAATTGCAAGATGAGGTGGCCAAAGCAATTGTCACTAATGGTGCTCCCTTGTCAATTTCTGAGCATGAAGCTATTGTTTCGGAGATAAAGAGGAAAGCAGCTGAAGCGCATTCTGAGATGATGGAGGCAAAAAGGATGGCATTCAAGAGTAAGTTCAGGATTTGTGGTTTTAGTTCTTTTAAAATCTCGTATGCTGTATCTGGATACTTGTTCGATTTACTTTTATTATTATAAAGACTGCACATGGTGAAGTGGTTTCATTTATGTTTTCTTGGATTGAATCATGGTTTATTTCTCCTAGAAGCTGTTTTTTCTGGTTACCAATTGTGGTGTCAAAGATAGTAATTTTCCAATGTAGAGAAAGATTCATGTCTGTGTTTATATTGTAGAGAAACAAAGATCTGATGCTGTTAGAACGGAGCCAATTATTCAGGAACACAATGGCCGTGCTTTTTGGAGATTGAAGGGCTATAATTGTGAACCGGCTATTTTGCTTCAAGGTCAGTTTAAATTATATTGGACTTGTATGGATGGTTGAGTATATGAATAAGTTATGCATAAATATTCAAAATCCTTCAATGACCAGATGTGAACGGAGCCCCAGATGCAGTTTCACCCAGCGAAAAATGGTTTGCCTATGATGCTGATCAAGTGCCAGCAGTTGAGAAATATCTCTCTTCAAAAAGGTTAGTACATTGTTAGTTATATGCTAAATGGAAGACTGATTTGTTGGTTTTTTTTTTTTTTAATTATCAGTCCAATTCATCGGGAAGTATTCAATGCAGCTACATATTTGGCTTTAGTTCATTCAGTGATCTACTTAGATTTTTATGCGGAAATATTATACATGAATGAAAGATTTGTTTCTTCTGAATGTCGATTATAACTTGTGCTGTTCTTGTTTAGTCGTTAATATGCTTTACCACTCTGAACTACACACACACTTTGCAGGGCAAAAATGCAATGCAACAAGTGAAGAAAAAAAAACGTACTCACATACAATTGCTAGCTTCAAGCCAGACTTATAGATGCTTCTAATGTTGATTTGTCAGATCCGGTGTCCAGAGCAATTGTGATCTTGCATTTTGGTTTTGATTAAACAGCTCAGGAAGGAAACCTTGTATCTTTGCAGGTAAAGAGAACTGGCTAGGAATGAGCATGAGTTTGTACAGTAACAGAATTGATATTAAAATGTTGTATTTTGGATCCAAATTTTGTGTTTGAGTTCATTCTAAAGATTTATATCATTTACATGTGCTGATTTGTATGATTCGGCTAATATGGCTCCGCGGATTTTTGATCTAGCTGCTGGGATTGTTGTATGTACTAATATATTATGGTTCTTGATGAACAATTTACTAGACATTGTTATCATAGTTTTTGCTTGGTAATGATTATGGGGACATGTTTAATACGAATTGGCAGATTATACTCTATTTAACGAAACCTAAAACTATAAGGGATTAAAATGATAAAATTTTTCTTTTTGGTTCCACTTTTAAAACAATCAAACGACGCCGTAGCAGTTGCTAGTGCAAAATAGTGACACGTAACCACAGTTTTGGCGGTTCAGACTACAGAGCTCAACTCATCAAACTGCAGCCTCTCGTTCTCCCACCTCAAATGGATTTATACAGTGAATTTAACGCCAACACTTTACACGCAAACAAATTTAGAGAGAAGAAAAGAGAAATTCGACAGCCAAATAGCAATGCAAACGCTAACATTAACGAGAGCAACAAATTTGTTTTCCCAGCATCAAGATGATCGTTACTTAGGCTTATCCAATCACCATCACTGCTTTCTCTCCATTCATCCTCCTCCTCTGCCTCCGCTTCTCGCCTCGAAACGACACCGTTTGAAACTCGCCTTCGTGGCCAAAGCCGCAGATTCAACACAACCTTCCTCGGCTACTACCTCTGCTGACAAGACGCTAGTTCCCGATGACGAATTCACTCTCGCTAAGGTTCGATTCAAACAATGGCCATTAGAAGTAAACTTTTCTGAGAATTTATAACATGGCGTTCTTAAAACGTTGCAGGTTTCATTTGGTGTCATTGGACTAGGTCTTGGAATTTCTCTCTTGTCGTAAGTCCATTATCCTTCGATGACACCGTTTGCTCTGGAGTCTTATTTCGATTATGCACTGACTAGTGTTGAACTTATAGGTACGGTTTTGGGGCCTACTTCAGTATTTTCCCTGGATCTGAATGGTCGGCGTTAATGCTTACATATGGCTTCCCTCTCGCCGTAATTGGAATGGCACTTAAGGTAAAAGTTTATAGCATTAGCATGTAAATTGTCGACATTTTTTTTTCCCGGTGCTTGCTTGGTAACTGCTGTAACATATTTATGCCACCCCCCCCCCCCCTCCTCTTTTTTTTAATACAATTATAGCTTATTTATTGGAAGTTGTAAACTTTTAGTGTTGTATTTTACTTCCTTTTATCAGATTGTAATCCTTTCAAGTTTTTTGCAGTATGCAGAACTGAAGCCAGTCCCATGCTTGACTTATTCTGATGCTCAAAGCTTAAGGGAAACATGCGCTACTCCAATCCTTAAGCAGGTACTTTTTGATCCTTTCCCCTTTTTAAGTCATTCGTGACAGCACTATTCAGTCACGAAATGGAATTTGTTAGTGTTAATAATACATGCAACCTTTGTTGTATGTATCTTCATGCTTACAATGATTTACATTCTATAGCAATTATATGATTGTCTGGTCGTTTTATTTTTGATAAGAAACTAAAAAATGTATTAATGAAGAAGATTTAAAACAGATGTAGGACCCGCTGTCTGCTAAGGAAAATCTGGAAGAACTTGAATTATTCTAATGGAATTTCAAGATTTTAATAGAAGAACTAGAATTTGTAAAAAAATGGAGCATGACCATTTGATTTCTTGCCATAATTTCAACATCACATATATTCACTCAGGATTCATGTTCATTGTGCTGACTGAGGCCCTATCTGGTATTGAGGTTGGACAGCTGAAGCTTAAAGCTACAGCGCTAAAGTGTTTGATAAACACTAGTTGCTGTGGTTTAAAAGTTAAGTTGATTTGATCCACCACTTGTATGATGAAAAACTTATAATATTTTTATTATTTTTGTCAAAATTATTATTTAAAAGTTATACTTACTACATATAGTTAGCTTTTATTTCATAGTTATAGTTTTTTCTTTTTCGAAAACAGCTTAAAAGCTACAGGATCGTAATACCAAACATGGCCTGAAGCTTTCACAGGCTGTATATCTTGACATGTGAGATGCATATTTTCCTCTCATGCACATCATCCTAATATATGTAATGTATGAATTCACTTTTTCATAGCTTTGATTAGGTCAGGAATGATGTTACAAGATTCCGTTATGGGGATGAGCAGCATCTGGATGAGGCATTGAAAAGGATTTTCCAGTACGGCTTGGTATTATTCTATTTCTTTGATTTCTTATTTCATCAAACAATTTAAGCTATTTGAGAGAATTCTGAAGCATAAAACCTTTCTGTTTGTCTTTTATGACAAGCTGAGAATTTACTGCAATAATCAACTTGTTGACACCACAGATTCGTCGTAGTGGCTTGAGTTTCCTCGATGAAACTTTCTCTCTGTCAATGCCCATTTCTCAAAGAAACCATTTTCATCATCACTAAACATGGGAATGCTAATCCTGTCAGTATTTGATGAAGCCTGTGATCTGCATTTCAAACAAAAATTGAAGAGTGGAGAAAATATATTTAAAACTATTTTCCACTTTCTCTGTTTCTCATGTGGAAAATTATTCCTCTGAAATTAGTTGATCTAAATTGGATACTCTGGATGTGAGAGGTTCGAGTTTCTTTGAGCAAGAATGACAAGTCTTTTGGTGTTTCAAATTGACTGCCATGTATCCATAGAAGTAGTGAGATAGTCAGGATTGTACCTTAGTTCAAGGATTTAAGTTAACATAAGAAAATGAATGATGATCTGATGCAAACTCTTTTTGAAAATGAATGCTTCATTTAATGAGAATTGCTGTAATTTTGGGTGTCACATCTTATTACGAGGAATAGCTCTATTAATATCAATACTTTCTGCCAATAGCTTGGTCTGTGTTGGTTATGGGTACAAATTAGAAACATGGTGGATTTCATGTTTTCAGAACAAGTGTACGGTACAAAACGGGAGACGGGGGTTTAATTAATGCATAGAATTGTGAAACAACTGCTACGTCTCTTACACATTAACAAAACTCTTTCATGTCAATTGTCGCCGGTCGTCATGCTCTAATGATGCTGCTCAAGAACCAGCCTCCTTAATAGTTGATGAGCATTTCCTTTATGGTGCATCCAAAATTTAAGTAGCACCTTTCTGCCTTTTTCTTTCCTTTTCTTTTGGGAAAGAAGTGCACCAATTCTTAACTCTTTCATCTTTCTGCCTTTGAGATCAAGCTTTTGTGTTCTAATGTCAGTTCTTAATGCTTTGCATTCCAGGGTGGAGGAATTCCACGGAGGAGTGCGCCTATACTACAAATGATTCGTGAAGAAGTATGTTTTTCTAACTTTAGATTCAAACATGAATGTTTTGGTTGTCTTAGCTCACTGAAAACTTCCTAACTAACTGAACATTCTGTGTCTGCTGCTTCTGTAATCATCATTATCTAGATTTCTGTTAGTTCTGGGAATGGATACTTAGGTAAATTTCAATGTCTTTTCTTTCTTCATATTGCACAAAAGAGAGGACAAATCTCCCCATATAACTAATGAGCCTTAGATTGCTCGAGGTTCTCAAACTTTGACATTTGACTCCTGCTGCTGCTGCTTTTTTCTTCCCTGGGCACTTAGTATTGTAAAAATGTCTGTATAAGAAATATGCTGAGCTTCACTTGAGGTCATTTGAACAGAGGCCTTGCTCTCGAAGTTTCATGCTACTGTAGCCAAAAAACTACTTCCTGATCTTGTTACCATGTGTTAGGTCACCGAAGATGGTAAATACTGTCTGGTCTTGGTGTTTGAGGCAAAAGCACTGAAGTTGTTGGATTTTGAGAAAAGACAGGTAAACTGTGGTACAATTATTTGATTTAAGATTGGATTTTCCTTTCTTTTTACCTCGATCAATTTTTCTAATAAAGTTCTGCAGAAATGCTCACATTCTTTTTGCTCCTTGTTATTTTGTTTCTGTTTTTTCCAATTTATGACAATGACAAAAGATGGATGCTAATTTTAATGTCCCAATCTTCTCTATCAGGCAAAATTTGCTTCATTCTTTGGGCCAGGGATTACAGCTGAAGTTGGTGAGTTTTACGCTTCAATCTCAATGATTTGGTTTAAAACAGATTTTATAGGCATTAAAGCATGAAATCTTTTGTGACTTGCTTATAAACCAACAACTTTTTGGGATCATGCTGACTAACATTTGGCTACAGGGAAGGGAGAGAGAGAGAGTCTTTACAAAGTTCGACTTATATCGAACACCAGCCCCAATGTATCATCTTCATGAAGTGTGTGTGATTTCATCTAATCCTGCTAGTGTATTGGCTTTGTTTCGTTACTTAGATATGATCCCCTGGTGAAATTTTGTACATGGCTAGATTCAATGTGTAAAACGTTTTCATGTTTAATGTAAAAATTTTGAAATGATCGTAGAAAGAATGATAGAAAAATACAAATGAGACGAAGAGGCTGATGCGAAAATTAGAGCAAGTGAATTGGTAACTCCATAAACACTGCAACTTTTTGTCAGGACTATGTGAAATGTTAACATTTTACGCGAAATTGTTTGTCCAAAATGGTAAGACAATCAAATTCTTGAATTGTTTCTGAATTTGTGATTCATGATGAGTAGAAAAACTTGTGTTTATCCGAACGCGGACAAAAGATCCGAAGCTTTTTGGGTTCATGCTTCAGCTTCACAATCAGATATCAGAATGTGTCTGAATGTCGCGTGGGCTAGATGAGTTTGAGAACAAAACAAGGGTGGCCAAATATTTAAATAAATTAGTAAGATATAGATCAGCAGTAAGTACAAAAGGTTTCATTACAGGGTAGGCTTTTAATAACAACTATTGTATAGGGAAAACCATTGCCGTGGAGTAAAGGCTCTAACAACTACCCAAGAAAAAAAAAGTGAAGAGTAATTTTTAGAGCATAATTCTTGGTGAACAGTTATGAGAAATAATTAGTTAGTTGTGTACCCAACAATGGATCATAAGTGTTTACCAAAACACTACTGACGATTTAGCTGCCGAAATAACAACAAACAAAAAAAAAAAATAAAAAAAAAGTGAAGAGTACTTTTTAGAGCATAATTCTTGGTGAACAGTTATGAGAAATAATTAGTTAGTTGGATCATAAGTGTTAACCAAAACACTCCTGACGATTTAGCTGCCGAAATACCAAAGCAAAACGAAGATGATAAATTTGCCGAGGTTAAGCATCACAATGTCGAGATTGAAATTGAATGAGAAGCAAGCAGCTCAAAGTATTGAACGAAATAATCTATCCGTAAAATAGCTCTGTTAGCAGATGACATTTATAATTTCTGCACATACGACAGGTACGAGATAAAAAGATAAGTCGCGTAGCAGAAATAATCTATTCTCATAGAACTTTAGAGATTAAATGAAGCCACGTATTTCTGGCACTGGCAAGGAATCCTCTCGTTGTCAGTTGACACCTACATTGCATTCACATCAGACAAAACTGACGGCCACGATGAGCCCCAAGCTGGGGACCCATCTGGCTGCTTCCCATTGTGAGTGAAGAGCGAGGGCCCCTCATTTCACTCATTTTCCTGGTGGATGACGACAATCACATGCCGCAGCACATGCACATTCACACAGCATAATAAGTCACAGCCACACATACTCAACCCAACAAATTTCCCACCATTTCTTTCCCTGCCATCCACCAAACACACCCAGTTTGAAAACAACCGTACAGTGTTATCTATCTAACAGATCAACTTGAGAGCCCCGAGACCCAATAAAGGTTATGATCATATGGGGCTTGCCCATATGGAGACCACCACGTGTCAAGATCAAAGGAGGGAATGGGTTTTGATATGAATGCAGTGCAATTTCAGTGAATAGTGATGCATTGAAGATAACATTCGTTCAATCAGTGCCCTTGCCAAGGCCGTTTCCACTCTGCGGGGACCACTATTCCTCTCTCCTCCGCTGTCATTTGACTTGGAGTTCATTTATAGAGCTGAATGGAGTTTAAATTCGACCTTGATCACAATTATTTGAAAGGATTGGGCCCTCTTAAATGGTGTTTTTTTCACGTTTTCAACAAAACAACCTAATTATCTTTAATTTGTCGAGTTCTTAAATATTCAGTTCGAGATATTTTCTATTACTGTTTTAATACTACGGCCAAGACAATGATATGAATAATTGAGAATCTTTTAGAAACCTAAGAGGCAAAGCAACATCAAAGAGTGCCGAAAATGGCATTCTCCCCGTTTGACAATTTGAGTAATTATTTTTATTGTATCCAAGATTATGAAAAGATTTCATTGACGACATATTTAAAAAGAATCCAAATTCCAACTATTCTAGTAAACATTATCACACCTTTTTTTTTTTTTTCTTCTCTTCCCTATAAAATTACATTACAAATATGCTTGATCAACTGTGCAGTGATGAGCACATTCTAAACATCAACTCTGAAATTTCAAAAT
This sequence comes from Murraya paniculata, assembly GCA_030449075.1. Lineage (NCBI taxonomy): Eukaryota > Viridiplantae > Streptophyta > Magnoliopsida > Sapindales > Rutaceae > Murraya > Murraya paniculata. The sequence continues at coordinate 2,277,353 of JAEVFN010000003.1, forward strand.
CATATGAAACTCAATGAGTGCTACTTATTAGAAAGATTATTTTAAATTAACCAGGTTAAATAGGTTCCTAGAAGAATCACATGCCATGTTTAAAAGAGTCATTAGTAATGAAAAGCAATAATTAACCATTAGGAAAGGTGCTTTTGGTGTAGTTATACGGAAATAATAATGATAGAGTCACAAACAATTTTGTACAAACTAATATGTACAACTTGATGTGGCATAAAGAGATTAGCTGAAAAAATATAATAATTATCTTTTTTAATTATGTGAGCTAATGATGATTTTATATAACCAATTTTCTCATGCCACATCAATTTATACACACTTATTTATACAATATAATTGTGACTCTATCATTACCTATAAAAAAATAATATAGAAATAATTAATATTGTTTACTCAAAATAGCTCAGCTTATCAACCTCTATCCCTTACCCTTAATGGGATCTAATTTAATATTGCGTCAATATAAATATTCCAAAGCTTCGGTGCACAAATTAATGATCCCAATAGTCGTTTTGGAAAGAATATAAGCAAACGGTGACCACCGGCCCAATCAATTGCAATGGAAGACAAAAGAGCAGTCGTCAAAATATGTTATTATGTTATAAATAGTCATCTGTATACAACGTTTTTATTTTTATTTTTTGCATTTTTCAAGATGATGTACATGAATTTAATGCAACTAAACACTAACTTTGATTATTCAAAAGTATACCTGAAAAATGTGGAACGAACCATGAAACTTGCATCAACAGTATGGAGTATGATTGCATCCGCGCCCGGTGAGTTCATGTTTGTTTATTGGGAAGTATGTTTGTTTTGACTTTTTTAAAAATTTATTTTTTTTGTTTTCAGCGCTTCACCTGAAGTTATTCTTTTATTGCACCCATCTACTTCCGTCTAACGGTAATTAACAGATTTAATAAATATATTAGTACAATGATCTTTTTACCCCTCAAAGTTAAAATTATAATTTTACCCAAAAAATAAGATTTAAATAATTTTTTTTATTTGCTGGACTTAGAAAATCGAATTTGTTTTCTCTCTCTCAACTTAGTTAAACGACGTCGGTTTTTTTTTTTTTTTTTTCAATCCGATAAACGATGTCGTTTTAAATTTTTTAATAAAATGTCTATTTTATCCCTCTCACGTCAACAACGTTCTAACTGCCGTTAGACGGAAGTAGATGGGTGCAATAAAAGAGTAACTTCTGGTGACGCGCTGAAAAAAAAAATTATAAATTTTTAAAAAAGACAAAGCAAACGGGTGAACGATAAATAATTTTCCTTGTTTATTTATTAATTTATTTTTGCTTTTTTTGTCTACAGATAGAGAATGCTTTTCTCTTTTACGAAAAATTATACATGTCTAACTTAGGTGGAGTAGGTAACATTTTGTTTTCTTCACAAATAGATTATCCATTTTATAAAAAAATAATAATACAACATGCATATCTCTTGCTAAAGAAGATATTACATCTTTGATTACTTATTTCATGTTTTAACGCGCATATGTTATTTAATTTTTTATCTTTTTTCTATTACTGTGTTGTATAATACAGTTAGCTCTATACCAGAAATGATCCAACTTAGCTGGACCCATTTCCCGGAACAAATAGAACCGAAAATACTTTAATCTAACTTTTTCATGCATGCATGATTTTCTGACATGGCAATAATTGATTTCAGGTCGCATCAAATCCTAAAGAAAAAAGAAGCTCAAACTTAAAACCCTTCATATATTGTAAAATCCAGTTTCATTTCATTATTATACAGAAGGCCATGGCCTCTACCATGGAACAAACTCCCTATAGTTCAAGAAGACAAGATCTTCATCATGAAGCTGCAGCTTCAGATAGCAGCAGCTTCAATTTGAGAGAATGGGCGCTTAAAGCTCGAATGATCAGTCGTGAAAACACCAACTCTAGGAGATTTTCAGCTTCAATTATCAAAAGCTTTAGAGAAGACACAAGGTCTTTTAGATCAAACATCACCATTTCTAGCACTGCCTCTTCTCCTGGCTACCCTTTACTGAGAGGTAACCACTAGCCAAACCTTTTTCTTTCATGCAACACTTCTCTTTTTCTTTTCTTTTTCACTATTTCTTTTAATCAGCCCTCACATATTTCATTTGCAGAAGAAATTGACCCATCAACTTACTCATTCACCACTGCTCTCAAAGGTAAGTTATTATTATCATTATTATTGTTTTGACACAAAGTGTTACACTTTTTATCCAAAAATTTTCATTGAGATGTATAATTTGATAAGTGAGTACAAGATTACGTGACCGCAATGATGTTAATTAGTCACTGAAAGGGTTTGTAGTTTATTTTGTATGTTTAATTGGTGGGTGCAGCATTGCAAGCAAGGAATGTGTTTAATAGCTGGGAGTGTTTATCACCAGATGGGTTTGCTTTGAACGCAAAGTGGAATGAAGCTGAGAAGTACATATGCAATCCTCTTTCAGGAGAGTTTCCAATGGAGTGTTTGTCTGCTAAAACACTTAGCGGAAGATCCTTTCGGAATTTAACAAACACTCTCACTATGTCTGCTCCTCTTGTTTATAACTCTTCCAATCATTCGCGAAATATGATCCATACTAAGCCTTTGCAAAACCATTATGATGCAACTCATTTTCCAATTTCAGGTATTAAAGTTCATTTTTGTATTTTTGCTTAATTAATTAATTATTCTTCATGTATTAGTGTTAAGATCTTCTCGTGATTTGACCTCTCTGAACTTAAAATTATCACGTATCATTATCTTATAACTATCAATTGCCACCTTGGATTTTGCTTGGCAGAGGATCCTGTACCAATTTTTAATGCATTTAAAGAGCTAGGTGGTTTGAGTTGGTTTATTTAATTTAGATGCAGAAATTTCATGTGTTACAGAGAAGAAAATGGAGGGCACGAGTAGTACTAGAGATGTGGGGACCCAAAGCACACCATATAATCTTAGTTCTGCTAGCAGTCCTAGCCCTGCTTCAACTCCTTCGATCGCCGAGGGATCATTGAAGCGATGTGAAGCAGCAGAAGGAGGAGACTCACCAAATTCTAATGCAAAGCTAAAAGCTGAGCAAGAGGTATGTATTATATATTCTAGAGAACTTATTATTTAAGGAAATTTTATTCATTTTTTTTAGGGCAATGACACATCAATACTCTTTTGCTTTTTTTTTTTTCTTCCTTTTGCACTAAACATAACAACCATGGTGCTTGTGTTCATGAATCTTTCTACTTCCAGCATGTGTATGGATGTACTGCATAAGCACAGCTGTGTTAATTTTTTTCATTAATAATTCTGCCTCTAAAGACACTGACTATCAAGCAAATCCTGATATATTGATTTTAGAGACAGTACACGTTGAGTCCTTCCAGAGTGGGGGACTAATAATAGATGGCTCTGAAATCTGGTCCCTATATCTATAGTGCCCACAACTTATCTACGAGTATCATGATATTTGAAAATCTTCAAAAAAGAAAAAGAAAAGTATTTGTATGTTTTACAACACAAATAATTGAAATGTTGCCCTAAGTTTGATGGGTACAGACATGTGTCCCAATTGTACAAATAATCCAAAAAGCAGCCTAACTTGTTCTTCTCCAAGTGGCCCGCTTTCCAGCAAATCTAGTTACATTTGTCTGCGCTTCTGCAAAGCAATTTTTTTTTCTTTTTTCCTTTTCGATGGTAACTTACCAGAGAATTTTTTCAGAGTCCAAAGAGAACAGCAAGAAATTACAAAATCCATGTGCTTCATATTTCTTGCTGTTATTTCTCTTCTCTCTGTTTTATATGAGCCGCTAAAGATGCTTAACTGCAAAAATGTTCAAAAGGAACCTTTGCTTTTGCTTTTGCTTTTGCTTTTAACCCTGTTTTATTACTCCATTATTCTTTGGTTTACTCGGCGAAAATGCCCAATCACTGCCTTATTTCAACACTTTCCCGAAAATAGCAACTATTTCAGGGCTGTTCTGTTGACAACATTATGTTACCATGCAAAATGATTTTGCCGGATCATTTGCTCTCGCCATTCACATCAATGCCACCCCGTTGGCCACTGATACTTAATTATTGTTGTTTGTTTTGTGGCTGTTGTTCACTGTTGCTACTGGGTTCGTCAGGTACTTACAGGACGTATACTAGTTGGTGAAATTATTGTAGTATTGTGATTTGAAACGCCACACTCGTAACTTCTGTGATTTGACGGTCAATATCACAAAATTACAAATGTGAACATGAATTAGTCATTTTCTACGACGGTGAGTGGTATATAATCTAGTGTGGCCCCCTATTTTAGAGATTAAATTAAGTTGTGTAGCTAGGGAGACTGCTGATCATTCCATAGGATGGATGTAATCTATGTTGGGTAATTATTTTAGAGAGAAAAGTTTTCTGAGTAGAGTCTACTAATTGTTTACTCGTACCGAATTATAAAGAAGGGAGGTTGTGAACCACTTCCTTCAAGCTCCGTTCCCTGGTGTGCATTACCTGAGTGACTGAGTTTGATTATTTTCCAAATAGTTAAAGGTGGTTCCCATTATTCAATAGAGTCTGGATATCTGGACTGCGTCATGAGTCATGACAATATGAAGTCTTGGACATTTTGACAGATTTATGATCATGAATGTCCATAAAAATATAACCTAGTATTAAAAAGATAGTGATGATCATAAATATATGTTTATGTAGTTGAGATACTTAGTTGTGTTCTAACTGATGTGTTACTAATAAAAATTTATTACTTGAATTAAAAATGATAAAATTTAATAATTATTTATCACTTAGAACCAATCATATAGTAATGTATCATTTATTACATTAATTAAAATATAAATTAAGTAACTTAGAACCAATCATATAATAATGTATCATTTATCACATTAATTAAAATATAAATTAAGTATCTCAACTAAGTAAGTATAGCGTTATTGTTAAAAAAAATTGGTAAAAGAAATGTACTAAGAAACGTATGAAACCTGTACTGAAAATGACCTTCCCTACCACCGATTTTTTGCTCACCTTTCATTAAAGTTGAGGTTTGCGGCGTTCTTGAAAATGACCCTTCATTCAGGATGACTTAAAATGAGTGCTGATAATGTTTTGAAAAAAAATAATAATAAATTTACTTCCTTCTTTTTTTTTTTTGAATGGTTACACTTTAGAGATATATTAGAATTTGGGACAATCTGAAAATTTATAAAAACATTCGAATTGATGCCCTCAATATTATTGAGAGCAACAGCTCATCATTCGACAACAATTCGAAAAAAAAATAAGATATTTGAACTAAGACACAAAATAGAGACAACAAAAATTTTATTTTCTTATGAATTGTGGGATTTCACTTTACTGATTTATGCACCTTGCTTATTACAGCATTATCAGTAAAATGTAGATATCTTGCTCTTCTATATCTCTCGGAATAAAATATATATTAGTTTTAACTTTGTGGCGTTGATATTAACCCCCTTAATAACAATGGGTGAAAAAAGTATCCCACTAAACATGCTTGAATATCAAAATTTATGGGCATAATTGCAGTTAGGCAAATTTTCAGTATCGCCCTAATGTAGATCATGAGATCAATAAGCAAAGGCATACTTGATGATATTAATGTCAGTGTTGGTTATTGAGTTGCAGGTTGAAATGAAAGAAACAAGAGAGAAAGAAGAAACAAAAAAGGATGATAACAAAGAAGCTCAGAAAAAGAAAGGCTGCATGTACAACAGCAGCAGCAGCAGCAGGCAAGCTGGGTGCTTGTCATGGATGAGAAAAAGGCAGAGAGACAAACACAAACCAAGAAAGAAGCATAATTTTTTCCCTCGTCTTAAAGGGTGCTAATTGCTAGAAACCAAAATTAAGCTGACAATGGTAAGAATATTGGAAGCCAATATCATGATTTTTTTTCCCCTCATTTAGCTTGTCTGTATGTGTGAGGGAAATTCAGAGCAATCATGATTCATGATGTTGCAGAGATTAAAGATTATCTCAAATCTATGGTAGTTGTTTTTTTCTGGATTTTTCCTCTTTAGTTATTTTTTTGGCTCAAGAATAGGAATGATTCTCCAGGGTCACCCTTTCTTTTTCTCCTTGGGGAAAATCAATATCTTAAAAGATGGTTGGTGGTAGGTTGGGCAAATTTTCCCGAATTCTGTTCAGAATTTGGGATTTCGGTCCATTTAAGATGGAATTTGCGATAAAATTTTATTTCGACTTATGATTCAGGTTGGGATTTTGGACGTTTGAAAATTGCGAATGAAATTTCCAATGTCTCAAAATCTAAATTTCAGTAAATGGATAATAAGCCTATTTAATAAATTACATAAATACAACAACTTGTTTTAGTTACATTTACCAACTTATTTTAGTTACATTTACCATATCGATCATAAGCGCATAATATATCGGTTATATGTGTATGACATACCGTTTGTGATAAAATTTATACTATATCATGCTATTATCCCGATATTCAGGATCTCGATTGGGATGGAATTGGAACATTTTTTGGTCCCTATTTACTGTTCAAGATAAGATAAGAATCGGCAAATCCAAACTCGACTGTCCTGTGTTCCGTGGCCAACCCTAGTTGGTGGTGATATGGAAGAAAGAGAAAATGAAAGATTCTCAAGGAACCGTCTAAAATTCACATATATCAAATGCACTTCGTAAAGATGTTTGCAATTTTGTTGTCGTAACTTCCAATAGGAAGTTGGTAGCTTCGGGGTACATATGATGCTTTTGAGAGTTGAACATGTCTGAAAAGGAAACCACATTTCTGAGAAGCTGAAATCCATGAAGCATCATCCCCATTTGAGGGATGAATAGAGAGATATCCTTTAGCAATCTGAATTCCATTCCAATCTCATTTCAAACAGACATGCAAACACACTCAATTCACAATTTTCCTGAACAGGAAACTATGGAAACACAAGGACATTGACTTTAAGAGTTAGAGCTTGACCTGAAAAGTTAAGTGTGTTTACTTGGCTTTTGCTGGGAAAAATGAACCGAGGAAAAGGAACAGGGTGGGTTCCAGCCGCCACTATTTGAATATTCCTGATTTCCAAATCCTCTATGTCAGATAAATAGTTTCCTGTTTTTTCCTCCAAAATATTAAAGACACAAGTATAGCATCATCTCAAGGTGTTATCTATAAGGAAATGGCAGTCTGATCAGATTAATTATGTTTTATTTATACAGATGTCGCGGGAACAAGGTGAGCCACAAGTAACCCCATTTAAAAGGACCGAACAGAAGTTTAAAAAGTACAACAAACCTCAACAGCTCTATAGAAACTGATGGCACAATAAAATTTTGGAGTTCCGTACACTAACTGCCAACAGAACAGCAATTCAAACTTGGCCTTCAAATTATAATGCATGCTCTCGGAGGCCAAATAAACTGATGAACCCACAGCCAACAAGTTTGTGCATTTTTGTTGAATTAATATTGCAGCTCATGATAACAGCCAACAAGCCTTGCAGCAGCAGTGGCTGAGTTGTTTCAAAACTCAGTTCTCAGGAATCCCAACTCCATCTTCATCATTCTGTCAACTGGTCCCATGAGTCTGTCTAAAATATGAAATTAGGATTTCAGTTTCAATTAACTTGACATGATTCAAATGAAACTGTAAAACAAGTGAATTCGAAGTCAAAACTAAAAATTTCCCCCTCAAAAATATGCTCAAGAATTACGCATCCCCTTCACAGGAGGGTCAAGTATTCCATCATTATGCTAGATGGAATTTGCCAGATATATGCTGCATGGTCAACTACATAAGCAACAGATCATGTTCTCTTTAGCAGAGGCGAATAGAGCAGGAATGTCTCATCGCTAAAATGGCAATGCAAGGGCAGGTAAAAAGTTTATTTCAACAAAGGAATTTAATGAATGAACATACCTCCAAGAGCTCAGTCTTCTCTCAAAGCCTTGTGCACTATTAAATGGATGAGAAACTGTTGCTCACAACTTCAGAAACTTAATGACAAAGGAGACCATGGTACTCAGAGAGAACGCATGACAGCCAACTGAAAATCAGGCTATAATGAGTAATATCCTGTACATTATTAAATTACAAAAAATAATCAAAATTTAACCAAAAAAGAAGTTCTAAAATACTCACCGCCCAAAAAGGAGCATTTATCCAGGATCCTTCCAAACAGCATACAAACATCTGTTATAGTATCAACAAATTATAGTATCAACAAACAGACATATCTGTTACAGCATACAAACACGAGATAAAAAGCTCACCATTAAGCAAAAGATAAATCAAGCAACTTCAGGAATTTGCATATGCATACAGATTTCCTGCTTAACAAAGACAAACATTGTCAAGACTATTTTGATAGGACAAAGCAGCTTCTAGGAGATAGATAAAAGCTACACTACAAAGTCTAAAGTAGATATAATAATAATAAGCAATAAATTTAATTGAAGTTAGAACAATATTGCATCAATAACAAATTACACATTTTAACTCCAGTTTCCTCACTCTGATTTGTTTAGTAGAGGGATTGGGAAGAACAGAAGGATTTTGAAAGAAATAGCCAAATATTACCTTGTCCAAGAATCAGAAGTCCATTAGCAGCCAGAGGTACAAGATCTTGAATCTTTTCACCAACAAAAATAGCTTCCATAACTAGCAGGCATACAAAAATAATTCAGATCATTGAAAAAAATAAAAAGGAAAGCAATAACAAACAACTAGAATGCAAATTAGAAGCTAAAGGTTTTCCTCCTAGAAAAGAAAAAGTTATTTAGAAAATATCTTCCAAAGAGGAAACATTAGTTGCAAAAGGTTTATCTCAAAACCACTTCCCAAAAATGCAGAACTTGGTAGGTATAAAATAACAAATATGCTCCACAACAAAGGAACCTCATAAAGTAAGCAAGAGAATTGACGGGTTCACGTCCATAATTCAAAAATTTTTAAGCCAGCAAGGCAGGGAAATACAGAAACCTGAGCATTGCGTTAAGTTTTCCTCACTTTCATTTCTACCATTTTCATTATCACCAGCATCCATGTCAGACGCAACCATCACATTCACAGAATGGTATCCATCAGTAATCCATATGGTTTGTGTACCTGAAAGAAATTCCAACCGTTCTTTAGTTGCTAAAGATAGTTAAATGAAGAGCATAAACTTCCATCTTTCCCACTTAAGCGGAAAACATAGAAATCAGATAATACAACAAGGTCATTATCAACTGTCATGATTCGCGCATAAATACTGATATTGTTCATTTTGGGCCCAGCTCACACGATTTTACTTCAAGAGCATATCTATAGCACATGAACTCTCTCTAATAGGACATGTGGTACTAACACATTCCATCTTAGACTCCTTCCAACAATGTCTCAAGGGTTACAATCTACTCTCTTACGAGCCATATCCACTTTTAAAGATCTTTCTAGACTATAAACTTTGAGATGAGTCCGCCTTTGTTGCCTTTTTCAATGACACTCTCCCAAAAGAAAAATATTGTCAAATTTCATCCTAGCCCCTTCAAGTTTTTGGATCACCCAAAAACCCTTTTGACCATTTGAAAGGGACTCCTTAATGTGTGAGTCATTTGACCCCTCTATGCCTCCAGAGTCATAAATCTTGAGCATTGCAACAATGACTATGTCAATTTCAATCTAATAAATAATTTCATTACCCTCCACTCTTTTTTCTCCTTAAAAGACATTAATAAACCTAGCGCAAAAGCAAGGCTCCCTGCACCCCACTCAACATGCATATAAAAATGTTGGAAGTTCTCTCTCTGATGAACCCTTCAGTGCAATCAGAAAACCAACAATAGAACAACCATAAAACTTAAAAGATGAAAGAATTTACAGCAGCATACGTAGAGAAATATCTGGATGAACAGCCAACTTTTGGACATTCATAACATGAGGCAACAGCCTTATGTGACCGATTATATTGGATCCAGCAACTGAACTAGAAAGGTGTAACATATGTAAATCTCCAGAAGAATCCAAGATCAGAAATTTTTTCAGGGAGACTGCCTGGATGGAAATTGCCTTCAAAGACATCAATGGCATTTTTGTAGACTTTAAACCTTCAAACTCCTCCATCCTAAATGCCAAAAAACATGCACCTCCTTCATCAGAGTCTTGCTTGTATTTAACAGACCTCTGCTTTACTGCAGAAGAAAAAAAAAAAGGCAGAATCAGCTTTACAAGACATCGGTAATCAAGATGTCTTCAAGTCTCTGATTGCAAACAAACACTATGGAAGCAGCAACTGTAAAGTTATACAGATATAGGTAAATCGGATTGTGCACAATTCACTGAATTATTTTCCTAGAAATAACAAGGACAATGTAAATCAGTCAGTGACCCAACAACCGGCTAAAAAAAAACAACTCAAGAGACAGCTCCCTATCAAAGATATGCTTCTTATAATTAGTAATTTACCATCAAGAGGTATCCTTATGATTTAAACCAAAGGACAGCACCTCGCTTAATATGAGTAGCACCCATTTCCTGGTACAACAAGAAATACCTAGAAACAAACTGTCAGAACAAATTACAAATAAGATACAAAATCTTGGTACAAAGTAATGGGAGAGAATCCATGGATATTGAAGTTAGTTATTGAAGTTGCAATAAACCACATATTAAGACAATTTTACCACAAGATACAGAGATATTGAAGCATAGAGAAATTGCACAGGCTAAAATCAGTGACCAAGGTTCTTATTAGTTCAAAAAGACGTTAGCAGGGCTAAGTTGGATAAAAAATGGGCCAAGCACACAAATCCATTTACAGATTTACATAACAAAAAAAGAGGTATAAAAATGGCTTCAAATTCATACAAGACCACATCATTAATTAAAGTACATTTGCATATTTCTTCCTGACATGGCTAGTCAACCTAATGAACCTATGAAATAGTACATGGGGAGATAGAAACTAATCCAAAGAAGTTCATCGACACTAACTTAAAATAAAAATGGCTGTCCAATTCACAAAAAATATCAAAGCACAGTATAGGAAGGATTTTTGGTTTAGCTCTCCATCCAGTTACACTGGATACACCCAATAGTTCTGCAAAGCAGAGGTGTATGGTCTACACCAAGTGTTCTGATGAGCAGGGTGTATTTATTATTGGACTTAAACAGACCTTCTACGTCCCTAGAATTGTTCATTATTTGACTTCAATAGGTTATTTCATCCCCATTCCCAAGAGATCACAGCAATAGGATCAGAATTCAATACCGGGATCATCACTCACATGGTAAAGAAATTCCTCCAGATGATTGAATTTGGATTGCAGAAACCCTATATTGAAATATTAGCCATCTCACTATCTAATGAAGCTGTTGAAACTTATGCCGCAATTCACACAAACCTCGTTATCAGCTCACCCTTGGTCCTAATCCTTGCCAAGGATTTTGAATCCTTTTAACTTCCCTTCGACCTCACTAGTAATGCTACATATTTCCTAGCATGCAGAATTGGAATTGTGCAATGTGCATTTTACAATACAACGTAGAATTGTGTCTAAGTCAAAACTGAAAAGGAATGCAAATTGTTATTCCACTCTTTCCAAAGGGAACCTTCATAAACAAAATCAAACTAAACATACATGACTAAACTGAACAAAAATTCGAATTGCTGAGAAGGAAAGTCACAATATTAAGGTTTTAGGCTACAAATGGATTTTACTCAACACAAACTAAATAGGTTTCAATCATCTATATTCGCATCCGTATGTAAAGAAAAGAAAACCACACTAAAAATAACAAATAAAAATAAAACTCAGAAACTTACCAGAAACACGATGCTTATCAATCTTCTCATCCAAGTAACCATTGCAAGCAATCCTTTCTGTTGGCCCATCAAAACCATAATCCCCAATAATCCCATTCGGCAAACTCAAATTCTTAACTTTCTTTACCTTCCCTTTAACCAAACTTCTCAAATTCAAAACTCTAACCCCATTGTCCTCTCCCAAAATCATGAATCCAAAAGACAAACTCAATGACCAAACCGGTTTACAACACTCAATCACAGCACACCTCATCAACTTAACTCTCACCCCATCATCACCATCACCATCCATCAACTTCGCACCAAAAACCCAAATTTTAGAGCTTGAAAACGAGTACATTGCAAAGAAATTAACCGACCCAACAAGCTTCAATCCAACCCCAGGATTAATATCCAACAGAACCCCGAACCTCTCGTCAATAGAAACACCCTTTTGCTTGCAAAAGACCTGCGCTTTCCCATAACAATTGTTTCTTTTCAAAACATACAATCTTAAAACAAGCTTAGGCTCACTTCTATGGGGACCCACGGAAATAAAAGCCACTCTAGGGCTAGGGTTAGGGTTAGGGGTATGATTTAAGAGCAAAAAGGTGAATGAATATGAAGGAGAAGGGATTAAAACCTGAGGGGTTGAAGGGAAAGATGAGAGGGTAAAAAGGGAAATTGAAGAATAAAGAGAGATACAAGAATCAGAATGCATAAGGGCTAAAGAAAGAGAATTTGGTTCGTACAAGGCCGAGGTTATTTGGGGTGGTGACGAAGGGAGAGAAGGATTTGGGAGACTGAGTTTTGAGGCTCGTGAAATAACAACCATTAGAAACAGAACCAGAAACAGAACCAGCAGTTGAATTTTGCTTTTGTTGTTGCTGTTGTAAGAATTTGAACAATCATTCAGTTAGGATGTTGAGAGAATAATGGAGAAAGATTTTTAGCTTTGATGTGTTCGGTCTTTTCGTTTTTGTTTTTGTTTTTATTTTTGGGTTTAGTAGCGGTTGGATTAGATTAAATTTAATGATGTGATCCAAGAATTAATATTTATTATTGCGAAGTTGTTTTCTAGTCTAATCTTGCAAGTCAATCATCAATTCAGGATTTTGGCAACGTTTCGGTTTTGTTTTACTTTTTGAAGAGAAGGGCTCTGTTGTTGTATTTTTACAAAAGTTGCTTCAAAACACTCCTAAAAAAAAAATAAGGGGTTGGATGAATTATAGAAGAAAAATATTATCTATCTTTTCTTTTGTAATGATTTTAGACATCAACTACTAGTTTCTAGAATTATATATTTTAAAGTTGTTTTTGAAGATTTATGTTTATCTAAAAAAATTTATGATTAAAATGTGCAGCAAGAATAATTCAAAGCACTTATAATACGTTCGTGTTTTAAACTTTCTATTGCAAATATTTGGCGATTCGGAAATAACTAGAGGCTTAAAATAAATGGAAAAGCACTTGTCACAACAAAAACAAAGTGACCATTTTAGAATTATAAAAGCTCATCATAATCCAGGCCCATCTGTGTTGCCACTGTAGTATCATACCCAAATCGTGCCCTTATGCGGGACAATGCTTCAGCTTCCTACGATTTAAAACACAATGCGAGTTGAATCCCAAACAATATTTCACCAATTTTATCTGTGAAATAAGGCATTCTCAATTCAAGTAGAAAAAGATTTGTCAATATCTTAATGTTGTGTTTATTAGTGGGATTGGATAGATTGTTTGATAATATTTACTTGTTAAATTGAAGTGAGAATAAAAATATAAAATATGGGATCCACATTTTTTTAAATTAAGAAATGGAAAATCTATTTCCATAGGTCGAAAATAAAGTTTTTATTCCTTGGACTCCCAAGTTTATCCTACTTAAATTTCATAATTTTACTTTTATTCTTAATTAAAATACTATTATATTATTGTTATTGTTATTATCCTTATTCTTGTAATTGTTGTTGATGTTAACAATAATAATGGTGGTAGTAGTAGTAATAATTTTAAAAAATTTAAGAATAATCATTATTATGCGCCCGTACATACTATACATGCATGTCAGTTGTATGAATTTTACGAACGACATGTCATCTTTTATCTCATCCCATGAATGACATGTCATGTTTTAACAAAATGGTAGACAACAAGTCATTCAAAACCTATGTACCAATTAAAATATTTTTATTTATTTATTATTATTATTATTACCACCACCACCACTACCACTATAATAGATAATAATAATGATGTTAAGGATAATAGTTGATTAAAAATATTTTGGCCACTTGTAATAGTCTATTGCATTGGACAAAGTGAATACACTAAGTGAATGTAAAGTAAATAATTTATTATGATTTCAATTCCAATCTATTCCCATTACTAATTGATAAATGCACTATTAAAGTATTGAAAGTAATGCCTTTAAAAAATAAATGACTTATCGTCTCCAAAGTAAAATTTTACAGTGATAATTTTTTCAAAATAACATTCATCGCCAGATGCTAATTAGCAGTGGGCAATTGGTCAGTTTAGTTGGGTGTTGAATTATAATGAACTGATAAAAATATAAACAAAAAAAGAATCGAAACGGAACAAAATATTTTCAATCAAATCCCTCAAAAATTTATAATTTTTTCAATTTTCTTACATTTGACTTTATTTTATTTTATTTTATTATGTCCTCTTATATCATGCCGCTTGGCACTATTTTAACATAAAAAAATGTTAATGGTTTTTTTTTTATTCGGTTTCGATTTTAAGGAACAATATCAAACCTGAATCTTAAAAAAAAAATTGAATCGGACTGCTTTTTTGAAAAACGATTTGATTCTGCCTCGCCCAAATGCTAGTTGTATCTTAAAAATAAAAAATAAAAAAATGACAGTGTGACGAGTAATAAATATTTTCGTATACAAATCTTAAACAACATGGGCATTCACATGCGCCATGCTCTTCAGTCTTGACTAGGGTGGGCATTCGATTTAATTCGGTCAGTCAGAATCAAATGGTTCAAAAAATGCGAACCGATCAATTTTGATTTTGAACCGAACAAAACCAAGAACATATCAGTTTAGCATTACAATTAAAAAATTAATTTATATATAAACAATAATATTTTTATTAGTATTTTTACATAAAACATGAATGATTAGTAATTGGGTTTGACTAAAAAAATAATTAAATTTAAGTGCAAATTATAACAATAATATTTTGTGAACCAAATTACATAAAATTGAATCGAACTTAAAAACCGAACCGAAATAATATCCGAAATAATTCGGTTCGATTTATATGTTGTTCATTACTTTTTGATCCGATTAGGTTCGGTCCCATTTGGTTTTTGCACAAACCAAACCGAACCAGTTTATGCCCATTCCATCTACTTCAACCGAGATACATCTTTATTTTAATTTTGTTTAAGCCCATGTACGATCAATGCTGGTGCAATATTTCTCAGAAAGACATTTAAGTAAACAGTCACATTTTCCTTTGTTTATCTTGTAAATTTATAGCGATCAATTCAAATCGTACAAACTTTCAGATTGTGACATAATAAAACTATCTAACTAAATTATTCATAAATTTTTTACTTATAAACTGTAAGTATAACAGTAATAAAACTTGAATGCTAGCTCCAAGGACATTGCTCCATTTCAATCAACTACAAGACTATAACGTTCGATTATACTATAAAATTTTTTGTATAATATTTAAAAAATAAAAGTTAAAGAGGTTATTTGTCTCTATGGTGATGAATGTTAGGGTTAGGGGTAGTGCTGCAACATATTTTTGAATTGGGTCATTGTGTTTCTTAGTTTCTTCTACTTTAACCAAACTATCTCCAGATTTGGCATCAAATAACACATGCTTTTCCTCTCTCTCTCTCTGTGCCAGTGAACTACCAGAGCCATTATCACATTCTGTTGTCGTTGAAGGTGGTGCTTTTGCATAACGCCAAATGGCAAAAACACTCAAAATACAACGATGCATATCACTATTGCGAGTTTGAGACCACAATAAAGCAAAAGTTGCTCTCAAAAGCTACCGCGAGGAAGCAGAACATCAGTAACAAAACCACCCAAAAAAAAAAAAAAAAACAACCACCTTGTTATTTGCCATCACCATCTTCATCATCATATCTCTAGAGCCAATATGCTTGTACACATTATTCACTTGACTGAAAAACAACCCAATTAAAGATATCCTCATATCCCTAATTAATTAGTGAAATTGTCAATGGTTGCACCAGGCTCACAAGCCTTAGCAGCAGGGGAGGGCTCAACACCAGGGTGTGGATCCACCGGCTTCCCCAGAAGCACTTCTGGCAAGTCCTTAATGCCCTTCAAGTAAAATGTGTAAAACAGCTTAAATGGAAACACAAGTTGCTTCAGCTTAACCTGCCCATACACTCCCTCAAAGATGCCAGATCCACCAGTCACAGCCAGATAAGTGTCCTCATAGGTCAAATACGGTCCTTGCACCGCTATGTGACCATAGTCTCCAAAGTAGAAGCTGTAAATTGCTTCATATCGGTCACCTTTCTTTTCTGGTTTGTTTTCGATCAAAATGCATATACCCGCTGTTATTCCCACCCTCTTTTGCAGGTCTCCGGTGTATAACTGCAATTTAAATTAAAAATAAATAATGCAGGCCGTGACGATTTCAAATTAAGAATAAATAATACATGTACTTGTGATGATTGTAATGATCAAAGTTCTCAACTACAGACGTCTGCATTTTGAAGTAAATACTTAAGTTAGATGGTGCAATCTAGTTAAATCCGAATTTTGACATATTACCGCAGTTGAAAAGGAAAAGTCTTAAATCCCAAGTAAAAGTATTTCAAAAGGAGAAACATTTTCCCCGAAAGAGGGTTATTGTTGGTAATATTTTCCAGGAAAAAAAAAAATTTCTTACAAATGCAACATAGAGGAATTTACCCAATAAGCAGAAAGGGCTTAGTATCATAATTAGATCAAGAAGTATTGGCATATATGATATATTTATATATTGTGGGATGATGCAAAAAAACAGAGGATCTATATGAACTTGAAAATATATTTTAAGGAAAATGGGGGGAAAAAAAGACTCACTTTGTTGCTAAAAGGGACAAGATCACCAAGTGAATTCACAGGTTTCTGGCTCAAGCGAAGATAAGCTGGGCTGCCACGATCTCGCTCGTTGATCTCATACACGTGAAGCTCTTGAACTTTGGCTACACAAGCAACAACAAGCAGTAAATAAAAAACAAAAAATAAAAGTGACCCTGGGAAGTGAAAGTAAAGTGAAAATACTAACTGGGTCTGGGATCATCTGATGAGTTAGCTTGGCTTCTGCAAGTGAAAGATCTTCTGGGTGCTGAGAAGTTGCAGCTTGTGGTGGCTTGAAGGTTGGGGCATTGAGTGATGAGAAAAGGGTTATTGAGCTTAAACGGTACTAAAATTGATGATGATTTGGCTAGTGATGTTGAGTTGGCTAGTTTGACAGAAGCAGAGGAGATGGTTCTCAAAGCAGCGCTTGAACAAGCCATTGGAGATCAATCTTTTGTTGATAATTTCTGTTGTTGGATGAGTGTTTGACTGTTTGGGAGGAGAGAAAGTGAGGGACTTTTCTGATGGGAAAATGTAGGTCAGTGCGGTGGGGGTGTTTTTTTTAACCCCTTTTATACAGGCAAAAAAGTTTTTTGCTTTTTTGGTGATTTAGGTGTACGGAAAGACGGTGCAACCGGTGGTCTGTGTTGATTAATTTGTATGACACGCTCACGAGGTATGTGTATTAGTCAATGAGTATTAGGTCTTGACAATGCCCATGTGCGAAAAGTAAGCTCGCGTCAGATTGCATTTCCCCTTCTTTATTTCAACACGTGATTTTGATTGGACGGTAGACGTTTTGATTTATTTTTGAGAATCTTCTTTCAATGATTTTTCTATACATCCCATATTTGCCAACGGTCGGTTGATGTTAATTTTATATAACTAGACATATCAAATCCGATTCATATTTTTGGATCGTATTTATTTATAGTTCTTAACTTAATTTCTTGATTATTTTATTTTATATTAGTTATGATGCGGCGTTTATTTATTATTTTATGAGATAATTTAATTAGTTTATTTAAAATTTATAAAAAATTATCAACTACTTAATTAATGATGTATCATATATAATATTATTTAGTTAAAATTTTTAAAATTTACTCATTAGTTGAACCTTAAATTTGAGCCACGTGGATGCACAATTACAATAGTTTAAACATATCTTATTTTTATTTACTCAGGTTCAATTTGATGGTAGTTATAATCATGCACTAGCTTATTATATTGTTTTAGGTCATTTTTCTCAACTATTTTCTTGTTAATAAATGTCTTGAAAAGCTAAAAGATAATATTTCTCTTGCCTGTTATGTGAATGTGGAAGAGATGGCCGAGAGCTAGGCAGCTAGGTAATAGAAATTTTTATGCCTGATAAATGATAAAATCTAATCTTAAAATGCATTCACAATACGCCTTAAACCGTATAAGGTTCAATTTTTCTCAAAAATATAAGTCCAAAAGCATTACCCATCTAGCCAAAATAGATAAAAATTAAAGGCATACGTATGCTTTCTTAGTCATCACATGCGCTTATTAAATACTAATTGAAAATCCTAGTTAATCAGTAAAATTAGCAACGGTGGCACCAGGCTTACAAGCCTTAGCCGCAGGGCTGGGGTGAACAAAAGGGCTGGGCCTCACTGGCTTCCCCATAAGCTCTTCCGGCAAATCCTTTATGCCCTTCAAATAAAAAGTATAAAACAGCTTAAATGGAAACACAAGTTGCTGCAGCTTAACCTGCCCACTCGCTCCTTCAAAGATCCCCGTCCCTCCAGTCACAGAAAGACACGTGTCCTTGTATGTCAAATAAGACCCCTGCACCGAAATGTGACCGTAGTCTCCGAAGTAGAAGCTGTATAAGGCTTCGTATCTGTCACCTTTCATTGGCTTGTGCTGGATCAAAATGCAAATTCCTGCTGTGATTCCCAGCCGCTTTTGCAAGTCTCCGCTATATATCTGCAATGGTACTATGTATATTAGTAATAATCGAATAGCCGATATTGGTGATCATGTTGCCGTATATCATATCGTCACCCAATATATATATATATATATATATATATATAATTCACGACTTCAACATGATTTACTATTTTCATATATATATCACATCAGTTTGTAATTTGTATGAAGTAATCTGAATATAGAACTTTTGTGCGTATTAATATAATTCAAACGCGGAGGATGATTAACTGGCAAAACAAATGTGTACTATGAAAAGTTAATTTACTTTGTTGCTAAAAGGGACAAGATCGCCGAGTGAATTGATGAGAAATTTCTTGCTCAACCGGAGATAGGCTGGGCTGCCACGATCTAGCTCGTTGATCTCATAGACATACAATTCTTGAACTTTGGCTACAAATTAATCAAAGATAAAACATAAAGAGAATGATTAACAAGATATATCAAATTAAAAACAGAGGAATTTTTTTTTTTTTAAAAAAAGAGAGATACTAACTAGGTTCATTTGTAGATGGGACGGGGCTATTAGATTGGCTCGTGCAAGTGAAAGATCTTTCGGGTACTGAGGAGTTGCAGTTTGTGGTGGCATGGTGATTGAAACTTTGATGAGTCAGAGATTTTGGGTTTGTGAGCTGGAATTGCAAAAATGATGACTTGGCTGGACAAGAATCATGGACTTGTTTGACAGAAGAAGAAGAAGAAGAAGAAGAAGAAGAGACAATGATTCTTGAAGCAAAGCTGGAACAAGCCATACTCGAGATTTTTCCTTCTTCTAATCCAGTTTTAGTGGGTGTTTGGGAAGGTAGAAAGTGATGGAAACGCAACTAGGTACTGATGAGAAAAAATATGTATAGAGAATTTTTCTTACTATGCTACTGCGGTCTCCGTGGACGTAGAATACTAGTCAACGAGTCTTCATGTCCACGTGGAAATTGTCTTAATTTAATGCCGTGAGAACTCTCCTCTCGTGATGCACGTGTAGTACGTTGTTTGTTTGGGCTCTACACACGTTGGTGAATTTTTTTTTTTCAATAATAAATTACCAACTTTCGCCTGCTCTTCTTTTAAGCAAAGGGACTTGAAGAGGAAACAATTACTTGTCACGGGACGGGAGAAGTTTCTTATTAGTTGATCTATTTATGTAAAAATCCTACCTTTGTATATGCAATTTGAGCTCATTATTTTTGTCGAAATAATTTTTTTTTTCTATTTTGATTTTAAAGTTCATCTCATTTGTTTCTAAAAACCATAGCCAACTACCGAAAAATGTTTTAGCAATTATCACAACTTAAAAATTACAAGATCTCGATACCATATATATTTTAAACCTTATCCACCTCTATTTCTTCTTCTTTTTCTTTTTTTTCTTTTTTAAAAAGGGTACAGATAAATTATTTTGTTTATCTAAAATGTAATATATTGATTGAAGTTGTTGTAGCTTGAAGAAGGCTGCACTAAAAATTTTTTCTACTGTGCCCTGCTTTTGTATACTATAGCTAGAACAATTTAGGTGGTGCTACATTATTTGTTTCTAACTTTTTGAACTACAAGGTTGGGTTCTCCGTTAGCAATTGCCAATTAGAATAACTATCTCTCTCATCGAGTAGATTTTTTGATCTAATGTGAATTACAAAGTGTAATTTAATATTTCCAAAAAATAAAAAAAAATTGCATTTGCTTCATCATCTTCTTTCTGTAGTACACCATATTTCTTGACAACAAAACATATAAAGCAATATCAATAAAGGAATCCATAATTCGTAAAACTGATGAGAGGTAGAAACTTTGAGACCGGAAACTCCCTCTTCTGTGTTTTCAGTTTCGGGGTCCCATTCAAACTTCAATAATTTGAACTTCATGCATGCACGCAGTCAAAAAAGAAAAAACAAATCAACGCAATGTATAATATATATATTATTGGCAAAATGATCTGTTGAGTGACTTGTTTTCGGACGTGCGTGGCTCAAATTAAAAGGGAGAGGATCTTTTGGTTTTATGCCTGCCTTAATACCAACCGTGATGTACTTACTATGTATCTCTAGCTTATTCTAGGTTGGGGTGCGTTTCTATTTTGTTTTGATGGAATCATATTGAGAAATCAATTGCAGAAACTCACTATAACTTGGGTGATGCTATAATGACAAAATTATTGGAGTAAAATAACCCCCACCAAGAGAGGACTGTTAAATTTTGAAGTAAAGAAATTAGTCGATGCAGTAAATTTTAGTTACATGGCAAGACATGATTGGATGCGTCATAAATGAGCCATGAAGAGAAGAAGGAAATCAAAGCAAATACTCAAATTAATTTTCTAGTTTATATGTGATCTTGTCTTTATTATATTAAAATTCAATATCATAAAAAAGATCAAGAGTCCAAATTAAAACTAAAAAAAAAAAAATTATAAAGGTATGCTTTGAAGTCACGTAGAAGAAGGCAATCCATTTACACGACAAATAAACTGGTATTTACGGTAAGAATAACCTTATCATCACTTTAACTCAAAACAGAAGATTTTTTTAAAAAAAAAAAATTTGAAAAATACCTCGAGGGGTGTAGAGAGAAGAACAGTATAGTGTCTGCTGTTGTTGATAGCTTGATGGAGTGGGCCCAGGGCTTCAGGCCTAGTGGTGGGCAGTGGCAGCCACGCATCACACGGAGCGACGCGCACTCCGACCGAAGACGAACAAAGCTCCCCCCACTTTCCTACAGATCCGAGAAACGCGTTGATCAGTCGTGTGCTGTGTCCCCAAAACATCATCTTTCCACCCTCACACGCCCACCAGAGTGCGTGCATCCAGTCTCTGGGAGCTGCTAAAAATGGGAAACAAAATTTTTTTTTTGGAATGATGCTGCCACAATTTAATAACACTTGTCAGTTCTCTCTCTCTTTCTTTTTAACCATCACTGCTCTGCTGCTCTAAAGCTTGAAAAAGCCTAAGATCCTAGGGCAACCCAAAATTTTGCCTGTATCATTGTAGGGTTGCCATTGAGAAACTTACCGTTAGTTGCAAAACAAATTACTTGATCGGGAGATTGGCATCTTTCTTTTTTGAAAAATAAGCCCACATGGCCGCATGTACGTGCATTGCTAGCTAGCTACTCTGTTGATGGGGAAATTAAATTGTGTCAAGTCATTTCCAGCCCCACAATTTTCTGACTCACTCTGCCCCCACACACAAGCGAACACGTACAATCACTATTCACTCACCCTCCATTTCCCTCTCCTCTTTCTTTCTCCGCTCTCTCCGCTGCTTCTGCTTTCTCTGCCAAAATCAGTGGCTCTTCTCTTCTCCTCTCCCTCTATCGAAGACAAAAGTTTTTTTTTTTTTTTTCAATTGGAAAGGAAAGACAAAAATAATTAAAGTAAAGAAACTAATGTACTCCACTCGCATTCAATGCCAGCCAATATTGCCAAAATCTGTTTTACTCCGCCAATGTCATATTTCTTCACCATGGCAAATTGGCAGTGTCCCACCACCCAACAGTCCACAGTACACTATGCAGCACCATTAATGCTGACTGTGTCCAGGAGCATTTGCTTGCTCCAAACTAGCAAGGTTATAAAAAATATAATGTTGCTCATTTCATGCGTGCTCATCTTATTGAAAGTGAGATATCTTCTAATTGTTCAAAGAACTTTGGGATCTTATCTTAACCAATATTGTTGGGTTTGTCCATTAATTAGTGAATGATCTGGTTTAATTAATTCTTGACCGAATTAGAATATTTGATAGGGTAGGACGTCCTTAGTTAACATTTTGTAATTTATCCAAAAGTTAATTTATAGATAATTATGAACTTCGGTTTAATATTAAAGATTTAGTTAAAGTTTCACAGTGTGTAAATTCTATACCGTACCAACCACATATCTATATTATATATATAGCATAGCCCAAGAGATTCTAAATTTTTATTTTTTCTCAAAGGAAAGTAACATTTCATTAACTCAACAGTTGAATATATCCATGTCATTTGGTCATTATGTCCTAGAGCTAATTTAGCTAAGAAAAAGGGGATAAGCATCACAGGATTAGGAGCGTATTGGAATCTAACATTCCGGAAGTCCTTTCTTTAGCTTTGGATCTGTGATATTACTCAATAAGCAAGAGACTCCACATAAACCAACACCTATAAATGATATCTAAACGTCATATGAATTTGATTTTCAACAAAGATGGGGCCAAAAATTTAGTTCGTAA
Organism: Murraya paniculata; assembly: GCA_030449075.1. Classification (NCBI taxonomy): domain Eukaryota; kingdom Viridiplantae; phylum Streptophyta; class Magnoliopsida; order Sapindales; family Rutaceae; genus Murraya; species Murraya paniculata. The sequence continues at coordinate 2,300,398 of JAEVFN010000003.1, forward strand.
GCAGTAACATAACAATAAATTCAATATAAGTGATCCCAACTTCAATTCACGGGACATTTTAATTATGTTCCCAGGGTGAGAAGCTTAAATTTTTCAACTCTTATTGGGCATTTTAATTAAGTTCACCACGAGGACAAGATCTTAAATAATTGAATGCACTTTCGAGGATTTTTTTAATCAAACAGGGACAACAGCCCGCACTTGCCCAAATGTTAGCTCCATCCTTGATTTGCAGCCACTTCTTCAAATTACATTTTCAAAACGAGAAGAATGACCACAACACAATGTTATAAATAGAATCCTTTGTCACACTCTCCATCGAAATTTTTTTTTTCTGAAGTTCTTTAATGTTAAGACTCTCACACAATTGCTGGTAGACCTTTAGCCGAGTGATGTGCAGTAGCTCTCACATGTGTAAGAGTTGCAGTTTGAGTCCCCTTAAGAGGACTTAGGCAACTCATAATAACTGTTGTTGATGCTAATAAATACCTGATCTAAATATCAATAGAGCTTTTGATCATACAATATATATTCAGTAATAATAATAATAATAAAAGACTCTCACTCAACCCATGATAAACCTTAAGATATCAGCCACAGACACTATACTGTATTAAAAAATGGGAGATTATTGACATTAGATAAAAATAAGTTTCATAGAAACAACTCACCAAACGCGTGCATCGCACGCATCGCGTCTCGCGTTGACTACCCACAACCCTAATTCCATCCAAACGACATCAATGGGATCTCCCTTCTCCCCCCTCTCGTTAAACTCTTCCATTCATAATTTCCTTTTCATATATAGAAAGCTCGCTCTTCTCTCTTGTTACCTTCTCTTATTCATGCATCACACAAAAACAACATTGAGCAAGATCTTCGTCAGTCAGCAAATGGATGGTCATTAGAGAGATACCCTCATGAGCAAATCATAATGATGATCAAATGAAGGAGAGGCAACGTTGGCAACCAGAAGAAGACGCAATCTTGAAAGCATACGTGAAGCAATATGGCCCCAAAGAATGGAACCTCATCTCACAGCGCATGGGCAAAACCCTCAACCGTGATCCCAAATCTTGCCTCGAGCGCTGGAAAAACTACCTCAAACCGGGCATCAAAAAGGGTTCTCTAACCCCGGAGGAGCAATCTCTAGTCATTTCGTTGCAGGCCAAATACGGAAACAAGTGGAAGAAGATCGCGAGTGAAGTCCCCGGGAGAACGGCCAAGAGATTGGGTAAGTGGTGGGAGGTTTTTAAGGAGAAGCAGTTGAAGCAGCTGCACAAGGAGAAGCAGAGAAGGGAATATTCCGATCAGCAGCAAGAGGGGAATATTCCGGTAGTGGGTTTGGGTTCTGGTTCTTGTTCTTCGCCGGAGAAAGTCGCTCAGGGGAGATATGATCATATCTTAGAGACGTTTGCTGAGAAGTACGTGCAGCCTAAGCTTTTTGCATTGCAAGCTTTGAACTTGAATTTGAACCCAGTCCCTGCTAATGCTATTATGCCTAATCTACCACTTGGTGGTGCTGATCCTGAACCGGTTCTTTCACTTGGGTCTGGTCCTATGTGGATGAATAATCATAATCATAATCATCATGCCGGCGGTTCGTCTTTGACCTCTTCAACTTCTTCTACTACTACAGCTTCTCCCAGTGTGAGTCTATCGCTCTCTCCATCTGAACCGGGTCTTGAACCGGGGGATATGAACCCAGTGGGTCGGTTCATGCCAGGTCCGCAAGTGGGTACTTTGGTACAGTACTGTAAGGAGCTTGAAGAGGGGAGGCAAAGCTGGATGCAGCATAAAAAGGAGGCCACTTGGAGGCTGAGCAGGCTGGAGCAGCAGTTGGAGTCGGAGAAAGCAAGAAAGAGGAGGGAAAAAATGGATGAAATTGAAACAAAGATACGGGCTTTGAGAGAAGAGGAGTTGTCTTATCTTGGGAGAATTGACAGTGAGTTTAAAGAGCAGTTGAGCGCTTTGCAGAGAGATGCTGAGAGTAAAGAAGCTAAGTTAATGGAAGCTTGGTGTAGCAAGCATGTTAAACTGCTTAAGCTTGTTGAGCAAATTGGAGTTCATCAAAGCAGTACCTCCCATGGATTCCGTGTCGCCCCAAAGGATATGCACTAACCGGCCATAACTAATTAAGGCTTTCATTTGGATTTTGCAACAGTTTTTGATAAGGCATAATGTGATCGATAAGACTTTGATTCCTCGAACCCATGTAGCTATTTGTTGTTGTTTTTTTATCTTATATATCCTTAAGAACTTCGATCAATAACGTTGGTAAATTATAAACTGTTTGATATTTTCTGGTTGAATAATTAATCATAGAATTTTTCATCTTTTTTCAAGTAGCCAACCATGTGTAAACTCTTGTGGATACAGTTTTCATTCTTTTTCTACATCATAAAATAAATCAAACCATTTGATTTAATTAAACATTTGCCAACCGGCTAATTGTAATACGAATAGTTTGCAATATAATTTTGATACCATTGGCATCACAAAATTAAGGAGCGGCCCTTTTGTTCCCGTCGAAAACCAAAGAAACGAAGCAAAGTGAGGAAGATGAGGCGGAAAGGCGTCCGCTCGCATAATGAATGAAACTGAAAAGAGGAGGGGAGCTGGTGCTGGTGGGTTCTGTTGCGTAATGTCAAATCGTTTTTACATTTTTGTTAGCGGACGAAAAGGAGTTCACTTTTTCTTTTTTGAGGGGGGGTAAGAATACTCGTACAATACATTTTCATATGTACATTAAATGTGTTTGTGTGTGGCAGTGGGTATGGGGCGCCCTAATTTCTCTGAATCATCAACAATCAACATGCATGGTCACGCAATAACAATCACGTAAATAGAGAGAGTGGGAGTGCCCATATCAGATTTGAGTAGGCACTGGTGATGGCCGATGCTATGCGACATGTAAAATTGTAAATGCTACATCTTTTTGAAAAGGACTTATCAGAGAGATGACTTTGGGATAGGCTTTAGTGCTACTACTGTTGGGAGGATGGACTGGCCTCACTGCTCACCTGCTCAGACAGCCTCAGCACTCAGCTCAGCAGCTCGCCAGTTACCCGCTGTTTTAACACACGTTAATTGCCCTCCCAACTCACAGACTCTTCTTTCTTTCTTTACCCTACTCGTTTTGTCGTTTCCAATTTTCGCAGCAGGTGGCCTCTATAATTGGGGTAATAAGAATATCAGTCCTTAAAGTTTTTGTATTTGCTCTACAGTGAATTTGATTTATTCTTTTGTGTCAAAATAGGTCCCTAATTTTGTAAATAATCTTTATCGAGAATTAAAAGTAAATTGCAGACCTACATAATAAATATAAAGAATATTACGGACTTTAAGTGCCATTCTTCTCTTTTCAGAGTGTTGCCCCTTGAACCAAAATCTTACTTGCTAATAATTTGGCTCTTTGGATCCATCTAAGTTACAGCTGTTATAATTGTAGTATGAATAATAACTCTATGTGGGTTACTATTCATATTACAGTTACAGTTGCTGTAACTTATAGCAGTTGTAACTTAGACTTTGTCAAATAATTTCGGTCCCTGACGGTGCAGATTCGAAAAAGTAAAATGATGATTTTAGTTCCTATATCTTTGAAGGGCTGCCTCTGCAAATTTTGGTCACTTGAATATAGCATCGTACAAGGGTGGCTCAAATTTAATGCCTTGCCTTAGTTAGCTTACCCTGTTTACTCACAGTGACACAGATGGAAAACCTAATAAACTGTGGGAGTTCCAATCATGCTTGCGGGACACAGCAACAACTCATCAGATTTGATATCATAATACTGTGTTTGACTTGAGATATATTCTCTTAAATCGACAATCACTTTTAATTTATCCTCTGTGTTCAATCAAATAGGAGGCCATGAATTGGGCAGGTGAGGGGGTGTTTAGCATTGATTAATTTCCAAGCACTTTGTGGACCAAACCGATGAATGCAAAACTTAGGCACATCAAACGACAACGTTCTATTCGTTAATAGGCCTAAAAGATCACAAGCTAAGCGTGTGAGTTACTTGATGGTAGGCAAAACAACAATGTTGAAGGCGTTTTGGGCATCAAGTTAAGTGACACATGTGGCAAGCACGTGAGAAACGAATATAGTTCGTTAATATGTTGATAAAATATGGGTTTTAAGATCAGCAGGTATACAAGTTGAGGAGAGAGTCTTTGAGAGAGATCTAAGAAAGAGAGAAAGTTCTACTTGTTCCTTGTAATTTTCTCTGCAGAAGCTCTGTAAAACCTCATTGAATCATCAATGAAAATTGTTCTGATGGCTTCTCCCGTGGATGTAGGTTGTGCTTCATTGCACAATCGAATCACATAATCCTTGCTCTCTGTGTGTGTGATTTTTTGAAAGTTTCTTTGATTAGATTCTTGATTCGTGTGTTCTTTTTCATTAAACCTTCAAACCAGTTCGTGATTATTCATTAAGCTAATCAGGATTATTCATAATTGGAGGCAACTTGGAAGATCATGGTGAGGATCTTGGACAGGTGTGTTGATAGTTCTGTATCAGTTAATTAACTATCAAAAACACCACGCACTCTCTTCCAAAATAATAACAAGAATAATTCCAAACTCACCATTTTATTGTTTTCTAAAAAGAAGACTGACAAGTAGTAGAAGGAGAATCCTTGATAATGTATGTTTTTGAATTTGGTCTTCGAAAAGAGGTAGAAAATATTTCTAAATCTCGTTTTCTTGGCATCGTATATACATGTTTATTCTTAGGTTTGTATTAGAAAAATAACGTGATTGGTCCGATCCCTTCCAGTCATGGGCAAACCTAGTTAAGGTCCAGGAGAGGCTTTAGTCCCTGCTGGGCTATTAATTTTTCTTTTAAAATGTATGCCAAGCCCCTTATGAATGAGTTAAAAAAATTTAGACACACATTTTATATTGTAAAATATTTGTAGTTTAGTGCTAAAAGTATTATGTGATAGTTTTAGAGTCTTGGTTTAAATCCCTATACCCTACATTATTTTGGTTTTTTAAATATTCTATGAAAATTACTTAGAAAAATGATACTTTCAAGCATGTAAAATAAATAATTTATTACAATTATTATTTAAAATTTAAAAGAAAGAAACGAAACTTAAATTTATAAGACTTAAAATATGTTCGAGTGAACATTTAAAAAAACTTAAATTAAATAATTTTTTTAAATCAAGGCTTCCTAATTTAATTATCTGGATCCGCACTGCTTCCAGTAGAAGTAATTAATGGCGAAGATATTTTCTTCTTCCTTAATTCAAATTTTGGGCATGAGATAGTTTTTACTTTTATTATTATTATTATTTTCATAGGAGTGTGGTCAAAAGTCAAATTAATTTTTTAGACTTCTATTTTGCTTAGAATTTGAGGACAGGTAATCAATTAAATAAACCTAATTGAAAATCATTTAGTCAAGTTCTTTCCATGCATGCATGAGATAACAATCAATGAGGGTATTAAACAAGCGGCCAAAAAAAAAAGAATTGTTTCTACAGCATCACCAAAAAAATAAAACTTTACTTATTATTATTGTTATTATAATAGGAGTGTGGTCAAAAGTCAACTTAATTTTTTAGACTTCTATTTTGGTGTTACTTGAAAATCATCTAATCAAGTTCTTTGGATGCATGCACGAGATAACATTCGATGAGGGTATTAAAAAGGGCTACCCTCTCTCCCCCTCCCCCCCCTCCCAAAAAAAAAAAAAAAAAAAAATATTTTTAGAGCATCACCAAAAAGTTCTTTAAATAAGATTGTACTATTTATTTAAATAACCACATCAATATTTTAGATTGAGATTCAACTGAGCTCTATGATCAGAATTGTTTTAAATTTTTAGTTTTTTATTTTTTTTATTTATCTTATCTAACAATTATTAATTCAGCGCTTAGTAAAAACTCAGCTCAGCATTAAATCTTTATTCCAATATTTTAGACTCAAAAAAATATTTCAACTAAGATCCTTCAAATAAGAAATACTTTTTCTCTCTCCAAGTTTATAGTGTGATTTCTCCCTCTTTAATTTATATTTTATTATTTCTTATTGGAGAGAGAAACAAGTGCTTTAATCACTATTTATTTTTCTTTAAAAAATAGTTATTTAATTAAAAAAACATTAACTTATTTCTATTTAAAAAACTTTTTTAAGGATAATATTTTTTTTTACTCTCTTTTACCACGTAATAAGACTTTCTTAAGACCCTCAATTTACCGCAACTCATTTTTCATTTTAACCTAACTTAAGACTTTTCTTTTCTCTAAATCTAGTCATGGTAGAACTAGTTTGTAACTTTTAACTTGGCCCAAAAAAGTACAAACTAACAACCAAAAAAAAAAAGTAATTAAAAAAAAACATTGCAAAAGCAAATTATATAAAAGCACTTCATGATCGTCATTCAATTAACTTCTTATATAACTAGCTAGCCTTTTGAACTCTCTCAGCCTCTTGTTACTTTTACAGAAACCTCATGTTATCTGCAACACAAATTGTTTGGATCCTCTAAAATATTGACACCAAACAATCTGACTACGCCGATATTTGGAACTTGGCTCTGCATCTCGTCGAAACCTGACCCAATTCCATTTTGTTGCAGCTTGCAATCAATGAACAACTTTGAATTAGGCCCAACCTTAGATCTCCAAAAGCTCACCATATCTCCAGCTTTCACGCCTTTCTCCTTCACAAATCTGCTCCACCCCTTCGTCAACACATAACTCTGGCTGCTACTCCAATAACAGTACCTCAACCTCCAAACTTTCTGAGTACTATCCTCAAAGTTCAACAACACCCCCTTGGAAGCAATTTCTGAGCTTAATGCAAAGTGCTTCTCAGCTTGTTGCTTTGGTATCACCATTCTGTTTAACTTCCCCACATCACTTGGTGTAAGCACTTTCTCAAAAAGGAACTCCACTAATGTTTCCTGAAAACAGCTTGATCCAAACAGATCACTAAACCCTTGGCTATTATTATAACAACTAATGCCGTGACATGCATAATTTTGTTTGCTTTGCTCAAGCTCATGCTTGTAAGTGTGCTTCCTTAGCATGTCAACAATCTCAGCCTTAGAGTGTGAGCTCAAGAAAATCTTTTCCATATAATCGTCTTCATCATCAGCTTCCGATGAAGTTTTGAAATTTGTGATTGCATTTTGGCCGCGGAACCTTAGTGCTGCAATGTCATAGACCCTAGCAGCTTCCTCTTCTTCTGTGAATGTACCAAGCCACACACGTTGATGCTTCTCATATATTTGTGCACCCCATCTGCCATTTGGCTGTGGAACCACCCCCTTATACTTTGAAGAAGGTAACTTTTTTGACTCGGCTTCGATGCCATCTTCACTGTGATTATGATCACGATCAAGATCAACTGAACTTGAATTGCCTGCCATTCAAAGAGAGATAGATATAGCTAGCTTACGAGTTCATGTTCCGATGAAGTGGATTTATGGTTCATCATATATATGGTGAAACTATAATTTGAGGGGACCCAATTGAGCCAATTGATGGGAAGTCACATGAGTGCAAACAGCGATTGTTCTGAATGTTCATCCCCCCATGAAAGTTAAGCTAGCTGCTGGACATATCTGATTTTGATACTCTGGCCATAGGCCCTTTTAATTTCTTTTCCATGCTGGTGTCATCTCTAACTTTATTCAATCTTATCTACTACTACATTTAAATTATTTTTAATAAATTAAAGTATCTGTTTCATCAATATGATATACATGGTTTGCTGTTATAAAATGATGAGTGGATGCGAATGGGGAGGTGGGATTGGTTGAATTTTCCAAGAAAATATATTAGTGATATGCGTATATAATATTTTTCTGTGCGCTGACAAAAGAGGTGATTGAGTTGTCTTATTATCCAGGTTCAATTTCGATTTTCAAATTTGGTTTCGAATGATAAATCACTATTATGTCTGTTCATGCACTTGGGGAGTAAATAAAACATAATAAAGGTTGTGATTCCACTTCTCTAGGCAGTAATATATGCATATCCAATCAATTATTGCATTTGGCTAGAAGCCAAAAGAATAATTATAGCAAAAGGCTTGCTGCAGTCGTCTTAATTTACATGCCCGCTTTGTGTTTGCTATCCTCGGGAGTTTCTTCGGTTTGCTTTGGCTTGCTTTGCTTTGCGTGTGTGCCCCATCAAATCCAATGGTTGTTAGCCAGTAATTATTGGATATGATATGATCCTTTTTGGGCCAAGCTTTGAGATTGCACAACCTAAAGATGATGAGCGGCGAAAATAACTTTGGAGAAAAATTTAAAATACATATCAAATGAAAATTTAGACTATATTATATAAGATTTATAAATTAGATATCAGATGAAAATTTAAACTATAATATATAAGATTTATAAATCAGTTTTAGTAATTACAATATATTAATCTCATAAAATATAAGTTATAATATGAGTAATAATATGATGTAATTAAAAAAAAAAAGAATATCAGATGATAATGGGTTGGGAATGGATGGCACAGTATGTTGCGGAAATGATTGCTTTCTCACAGACACCTATCAAACAAGCCCAATGGAGCCACGTGACAAGGCCATTGTACACGGTCCTGCTATCATTTGGCAGGGTCATTCTGTGATGGGCTGAAAATCCCAAGATCACTGTTGGGCTCTGTAAAGTTTCATGGGTAAGGGCTCATGCGATATAGATTTTAATGCCTTTCTTTCCCCCCGGGACGCGTGTGTGATTGTGTTTCTTTCATAATAAAATAATACCTTAATCAAAATCATGGTAACGCCTCGTGGTATAGTTATCACTCGTCTATTAGATAATAAATTTTTATAATTTATAAAATTATTTAACTTTTTATTACATCAGTTGAGAATTAAATTAGAACTTAAATATTAAAATACCTAATATCGCTCAAAACATCGAACGTATTAAAACAAACATGCTTCCCTTCCAGTGAATTTGTATATGTAAAATGACTAACGGAATATGTGAGTGATTGCATTTTAGGTGTTTTCTTATGGAGGACAATGTAATTAACAATGAAGTAGGAATGCAAATAACACAATGAAACAAAAACAAGTAAGACTTGCTACTAGAGCTTCGTGCTCTTGGCTTTTCTGTTTGACCTTGTTATTATTTGTCTTCTTTTTCCTCCTAAAATTAATTTCAAAATCGGATATCTCTGTTGACAAAATCTTTAACAGTTGTCATCCACAATTTCATAAAAACAATCTAATTAGTAATTACGTGATTTGTAGTTGACTCCACTCAATTAAACTACCGAGTTTAATACTTCATCCAGATACTCAGTATGTTACTAATTGAGTATTTTTATAACGAGATTAAATAAAAACAAACCCTTATCTTAATTTAATTTAATTAACTGAGATTTGCAGAATCCAAAATGAAACTAATTACGCAACATTATTCGTTGAACCGTACAATTTAGGAACCTCCGGACAATTAACACATTCGTAATCTTTGAATAAACCAAGACAAAGATACGATCGTTGATTTTAAATTCTTGAAAATTAATCAAAATTTTTATTAATTTATTGTACTGAAAAATGAAATAACGAAGCACGGAATCGACAAAAGAAAGAGGCTAATGTAAAAATTTAACAAAAATCAAGGTTGTCTTCAATATAAAGGGCAGAGGTGAGAGGCCATGTCTCTCACGAGACTGTCACGTGCCGACCAGTCTTCTCTGTATCTTGCAGCTTTGTAATTTTATAATACGTGCAAAGTGTGTAATATATCAGACAGGAAAGCAATTAGATTTAGAAAGGACATGCACAGCCCATTGTGTTTGGTAATGTACTCATTTTTGTTCTAATTTTAAGTCTCATTGTCTCCCAATTTAAACAATTCCTTTTCCTATCTCAATTTTCTTGATAAATTATTGTCACTTATATTTTCATTTTGATAAATGGTTAATGGAGCAGTGACCCTACATAAAATGTCTAAAATCTTTTTTTTTTCTCTTTTAAGAAAATAATAATAAGACAAGTTTAGATGGGTCAAGCAAATGCTCCACTTAACTAAAAAGCTCGTATAGAAAATCAGAAAAGCATTTATATGATGAGATAAAATCAATTAAGTTCAATTGATGGTCAACTACTTTAATTTAAACTCAAGAGTGGACTCAATATGTGCTGCTGTCACGGAAGTGAATTGAGATTCCTAATTAATTGAAGAATGGACAAGACCAAGTGCAAGCCCCAGAGAGGTTTAAGACGGGATTAGTGGGGTGCGGGTGAAGCATAAGACAAAACATGTGGGATTATGTTGTGTTTTAACCCTGATTAGCTCATTAATCAACTCTCATTTTGTGGGGCGTATAGATGTCGCTCAGATTCTATGCCAATTCTTTGAGCTTTCATTTTCATGCACACAAAATTAGTGTAATAAAATAAAATATTGTCTCCCTTTTGTGTTTTCGAGGATACATCTACCCCTTGATATTTAATTAATTAATTTATCATTAAAAGTCCTTCATTAGCTATTTATTTAGCTTATCAAGCGTGGGTCGATTTTATTATCCATTCGAAGAAGGTGCATGGAAAGTAAGCCTACGATTAATGTCCTATCAAATTGGAAGAGGTTTATATACTTGAATCCTAGTGAGTACTGATCCACTTTAATTACAAAATTGCACGACATGAGTACATGAAATTGAAGAAAATTAGTTTCAAACATAATTAGAACTTCTCTTATGATTGAGAAACGAGGAATTGATCATTTTAGAAGCTCAATCTCTACGTTTATAGCCAGTTAACTTTAGAGTCGGAGTTTATTTTGTAGATATAATTATTTAATTAGCTAAAATGAAAAAGTAAAGAACAAGATTCTTGGACTGCTCTGGAGCTGACCAGGAAATAAAAAATGAGCTGATGAGCACAAGCAAATTCCAGGAACCACACTACTCAAGAAGCTTGCACAATTTCAGAGACAATGATGACATATCAAGCGACGTGTTATGGAAAAGAGTTCATGTTTTTAATTATTATGCGTTAGACAATTTATTCCAATTTTCTTTTACCGTAGAATCCAATTTTACTGGACTACCAAGCTGATCAAAGAGCATTGGATTATTATTATTATATTATTTAAATTTCCATGAACTTACGTAGTAGTTGAGAAAAAAGATGGATGGTTGGTAAATAATAAATTGGCATCATACAGTATGCAATAAGCAGTCAAACAAGACATGACAAGGAGACATCATACCGAAGCTTAATTTTTCAAGAAAGTGATAACATATAAATAGTTTCATGGAAACATGGCAACAAAAAAAGTATATGCATGCCCGAGCAAATATCTAAGAAATTAATTTTAATTTTTTCGTCATTTGGTGATCAATGGCCGACCAAATATCTTGGTGGGTGAAGCCCACATTAATTTTGGAGAAGATGATGAGGTGGCACAGTGCCTAAGGTGACAAATTAATTAAATTTTCTTTATGTGAACTTTGGACCACACTCTCTCATTATATAAGAAGCTAAAGCTAGGTCTTTTCCTTTGCCTTTGCTTCATATCAAAACATTACTACTACAATACAAGCTTATTGTCTCTTGCTCTCTCGAGTCTCTCCCCTCTCCCCTCTCCCCCCTCTCTCTCTCTCTCACACACACACATTTAGAAAGTTACAATGAAGATTGGAAATGCTGCTGCTGCCATGAAAAACTCAAAGAAGAAGATTTCATGCAGAAAGCTTGGAGGGTATTTGAAGGAACAAAAAGGAAGGCTATACATCATCAGAAGATGTGTGGTCATGCTCCTTTGCTGGCATGACTAAATGCAAAATGAAAATGGAATTGCTAGCTAGCACTTGCATATCCTCAAATTGTTTGCTGCAATATTAATTGTGAAGTTGATGCATTCGTCCATTAACCATTCTGTGCAATTTGCAGCAAATTGAAGTTTGATCTCTTTATTTTCTTCTCTAACTGTACATAGCAAAGATAATTGTTAGGGATTAATTATTATTTGCATGTAATAAATTATTTTCTTTAGTGCAATACTACTTTGCCACCTTGAGCCTGTTATGTACATGGAAATTATTAGCTTCAATTTTGACATTTTTTTCCCAAGTCAAGTTAATTACATCCTTGCGATATCGCACGTATAGCTTTTAGCGGATGTCTTTGCAACCATGATGTAATTCAAAGGAAAAAAGAAATGCAAGAAATTAAAAAAAAAATGCAATACATCTTTAAAGAGAGTTAAAAAAACTCATGGACTTCAAAAATGCAAGAAAGGCTAGGGTTTAAGTGATGAGTCTATAGGCCTTAGCCAGGTAGCAAGAGAACAAAGAAAAGGCATTGGGGCTGAGTGTGAAAGAGAAAGAAGGCTGAGCTAGCTAGATATATATACATTATCAATTTTGAGGAAGAAAGCAAGATGGATTTTTAACATTTAAAATAAACTGCCGATGATTTGTTCGTTGTGTCTTTTATGTATGCTCCATTATTTTGCTATGGTCTTGTCAACTCATAGCTATTAAAATGCATGTTGAAAAGAATTGAGCTTCACATGCGTGCTGTACCCAATGATAAGACACTTTTAACCTCATTGAAACAAGGCAAGGGCTAATTAACCCTATTTCATTGTCGGTAAAAGTTTTCAGCTTTACCTTCGCACCGTACAAAATGGATGGAAAAATTACAGTACCTCTCCCTCTAATTTGGTTAATAAATACTTGCATCTAAATTCAATAAAGTTGTTATACTTTCTCCCTCATGGTATACTTCTGTTACTATAATCCCTTAAATTTTAGAAGCAAGTTCATAACGTCCTTGATCAATTTAAGTAACTTTCTTAATCTTAAAACAATGTAAGTGTTTTAGATGTAATATACTCATTTAAGTTGATTTCCGTTAATTAAAAAAAAGGTAATTTTAAATATTCAGTTCTATATTTTATTCAAAGTTTAGGGGGATAAATAAATAAAATTATTATAAGAAAACATTAAATTTGGGTGAATTAAAAATGATTTTTTGGGGGGATAATATTAGACTCAAAAGGGGCTTGATTTATGGCTTTTTTAAATATATTTACTATATTTCCCTTTTCACTTTTACATAATTGTAATGTTAGGGATCCTAATATTTGATTTACAGCTTAATATATTATTTAGTAATTGGATAATAAATTTCATATTTTAAAAAATTATTATTTTCTCTTCCAATGGATAAATACCAAATTAGTTAAGACTCAAATATTAAGAACCATCTTATTACTCCTTTCTTTTTTTTATAAAATAATTTTGATCGCTTAAAATTCGCTTTTAAAAAAGTTTAGATGTGTTATGTATTTTTGGAATGTCAATAAAATTAACTCTTTAGTTTATTTCTTTCAAAATTCACATTTTTTGACAGCCCATTTCTTGCATCAAAGGAAATAATCAAGTAACGAGAAAATGGTTGCTTGTAACTTGTGGTTCATAATTTGCCGAGTTTTGAGGACTTTTTCACCTTACTAAATTGTCGGATTCACATATTGTCATATCAATTGACAATGATTTGGAAACTCAAATGGATATAGGTTTCTATTAATAGGGGCTATAGATGTGATCACTTGATAAATGTTCCGAGTATAGTAGGGCAATGTCACATTATCAAAGTATTTGTATCAATTTCGTTCAGCTATATTGCATATGCAACACAATCTACTTTTCTACGCCCCTTTTTTTTTTTTTGGAGGGGGTGGGGGGGGGTGCTGAAATATACTAAGAAGAAGGCAAAATTAGTAAAATTTATGAAAATATCATGCAATAATTGTAATGGCCAGGTATAAAGTAATACATGCTCGTGGCTGAAATAAATTCAAATTTGCTCATAATCAATTTAGGTGTTATATAGTTTTGTTTTTCATTTATTATTTCTGGTCTGAGTTTTTTCTTTTCCCGCTGAAATTAAATTTTATGTTCTTAATTACACGAGGTAAATAGAATTCACTAATTCATGTACGGGCACGTGCATACCTATTGAGTTTGTTTAATTGATCAAACTTAATCTTTTTATCGATTATATTCGTTATTACTACATGTCAATTTAAAACTAAAATGTCTCTTTTCGTCGTCCCTGCACATCTAATCATATATGTATGCAAATTGTGATTTTATATGGCTGTTCTTTTTTAATAATAATTATCCTCTCCTTAATTGAGCTCTTCTAATCATTTTTGCACCTTGTGTACAATGCTGTTCATATGTATTTGATCAAGATTTATTCCTTTCTTATTTTATTTTTGAATAACATTCATTAAATTTGAAAAGATAGCGTCTTGACGGGAATCTGATCTAAATTTCAAAGAATCGTTTAAATTATTAAAGGTAAAAAAATCCCCCCCCCCCCCCCCCCCCCTTTTTCTCTTTTTTCTATTTGATGGGGGCACATGGGATAAATCAAATTTTTTCAGAAAAATATAAATATACCTAGGATAAATCATTTGATTCATTACCGTGAGTAAAATCTAAAAGCACGAACGCGGCAGGGAAACCCTAAATGTGGGACCCACGGGATTTATGACCAGCTCTTGTGCACGTGCAAAGCGTGTGACACGGACACAAGATAAGTCAGAATTCCCAACACTGCTTTCCATTCCTTACTGTTTGCTTCCGGGCCCCGACAGATAAAAGTTGGCGGAGAGAGAGATTATTTAAATCAATAGCAAACGCAAAAAGCCGAAAGAGAGTTAAAAAGCAAAGAAAAGCTCCTTTTCTTCTAGGCTCTAGCGCTAGGGTCACATGCGGGTAATTTTGCAAGCAAAAGTACCGGCCAAAAAAGACCTAATCTTTTATCTGATGTAACCAATCAGATGGTGAAAAGTCATGGCGAGTAAAGACTAAGTCCTGTTGTATTAATTGGTCAAACTGCAGCTTTATCATTTCCTACCCACGTGCATAAGTGGGACCCACTCTGGGGCGGTTTTTGGCCATTACCCAATTTCCATCACCATCACCGGCTGCCCTATGATCAATCATCAATTAATAAGCGCATGATTTTTTTTTTCTCACGTTCATACGAAGCTCTTAGCCTGAGGCTCTCGGGTATCGCGTATTAAAATTTTGTACAAATTACGATGCATATTATTGCCACGTTCAAATCAAATTTATGGTCATCAGCAAGCTTTTGTTACAACTTAGAAGCTAGGTGATCAACACTGTGGTTAGAAAGTGACTTCATGGTAGTCATTCGGCTCATTCGTTAATTAGCCACTTTTGTTTCTTCTTTAATAAATCTTAATTTGGGATCAACTGTCATCAGCCGTTGGCTTCCCAAAAATTTTGATAAGTTGACACAATTTATTATATTTAATAGATTTCCCAAATAAATTGCCCATCACAGCTTCCCTTTGCCAAGTTGCCTGTTTGTTTGCTTTCCTTATGACGACGTACACGCTGAATTGCTGATGCATGTTCTTGTCTTGGTTGCGTGAGGAGCTTTGGGCCAAGTAGTGTGTGATTTTAGTGCAGGGTCACATATGTTCAGATTATTGGATCTATTTTGATAGATTTTATGCATTATTGGGCAAGGGCCGTCATGTATACTACCGTTACAGGTTAGAAATGGGCCGTCAAGCTTTTATTTTTCTTATCTTAATATAATTTCACACAAACCCATTCAAAGAGCGCATTCCCATGTTTGGTATTTGTTACCCTTTCTAACCTAGCTAATAATTATTATTGCGACCTAAGTCGCATGCCAAAGCTTGCCCATGAATTGAAAGTTCCCTCGAGTCTGTATTTTTAGCTCTAGATTTTTTCTTAACTGATGTAGCATAATCTCTTTAACATCATCTATCATTGTTGAAGGAACCTTTTGCATGTAGCCTCACTCATACTATATAAAAGCCTATAGGCTTAACTCATACTAAATAACTAAGTCAAGAATTGATGGTCGCCGCAAGATTATATACATTCTCAGCCGATATGTGACAAGAGATAACAAAATAATCAATTTGCCAATATACACTAATATTCATGCAATAGTTACTTATAAATTAATTATTGCATACAAATTAAGTTCGATATATAGATTGTTCCTTTTAAGAATTTAAGATCAAAGCATACAATCAAACAGACGCGAGTGAGAAGATAATGAAATGACTTAACATATTTGTTTGTCTTAACCTTTTCTGGTGAGAATAATTGATGACCTCTCACATAGATTGATCGAACTTTTGATTAAGATCCTGTTGGTCATAAGCTAAGATACAACAATATGTTGGCAACAAGCAAGATTCAAGAATCTGAAACATTTTGTGGTTGGAAGCACATGGTGGGTTTTCAATTTAACTTCAAAATAAATTAATCTACTATTTGCATACATCAACGATCAGTTCGATTAAAATTTGTAAGGGTCTCCGACATTTGATTTGGTTGATGAGATGAGTCATACAGCACAAATTGATAATCATTAAAAGGGTTAATACCCAATCATTAGAGTCGAAGAATTAGTTCTAGATCTCTAGCTCTTTTGATTTGCACTAATGCATATTTGCATTATAAAAATAAGAGAAAAGACGGATTAAGATCCGATCTCCTAAGTAAAAATTATTTGTTAATTGGTGGTTAATAAATTTAAAATATAAAGAAATTAAATCATATTCATATACTATTATTACATGACACATGGCATAAAATTTCTAAAAACTCAGTAGTGCTCAAATCAGGAGAAGATCCTAATCCAGAAAAGATTTAGTAGCGATACTATCACATAACAGTTTATAGTTGATAGTTCACTATGTCAAAAATAAAAGTTACAACTTACAATGTCATAATAAGTGTGCATTTTTTCACAGGATGCGTATTTCGCGCAACAAACTCAAGCAACACTTAGGCAATTTCTAATACAAAAGTTGCTAAGTAAGCCTTAAAAAACTTCTCGAACTAGGGCACTAGGCAAACGAAGATGCTGGCGAGAAAGATAAGCAATATAGCCAAAGAGTGAATTTTATTACTCGAAAAGAGAGCTTTACAATGTATATTTGAGTTGCCTAGAGATGGATGATTAAATGGCAAGTGCCATACCTGATTTATAAGGGAGACTTGCCCATTTTAAATGGTTAATGCGACTTGCCTAAATATTTATATACAAATGTGGAGAGTGTGCTAGAGAGTTGTGGAGAATTATACAATCGGGCCAAGATTTGGGCAAAGCTTGCACACCTTGATTGGATTTAGGACTGTTAGACTTGAAATCTTGGCACTTGGACTAAAATTGTGGGTTGTCTTATTACTTAGCGCATCACGGGACAGGCAGTTTAGCCTCTTTAGCTAGAAAATTTAGCGGCCCATTACAATTTGCTCACAATAAAATAATAAGCCAGACTCAATAATTACAATATTGCAGTCTATCTAACTTTCTTCGGAACCAAATTCTAGAACAAATAATTGTTTCTACTCTGGCTTCTAAAGAGAATTAAGCATTTAAATGAGAATGAGCTTTGCAATCACCTCAATTTGAAAAATTCAACTAACTGTTTGCATTGAGCATAAGCATACGAAAGGCATTTATTTATTTATGAGGCTATGTGCTCACCTATCACTCCTATTGCTTACCCTGATTATGAAATGTGGTACGTGCAAACACATCTTGTCGTTTGAAAACAACACAAGAGCTACCATTTCATGTCCTTTGCTGATCGTTTTAATTTGAGAGAAAGAAAAAGGAGAGTGACAGATATGATTATGAATATGATGTGATCTATAGCGGGTACATAAGCGGGAGACATGGCCATGATTACATATAAAAGAACTAAAATCTAGTGTTAAATATGGAATATTTTATAACATGGGATGTTCCGAGATTGAGTGAAAGATAAATGGATGTGAATGTGATTGCTGAGATCTGTTATGTATAGAGTTTATATTTTACTGAGCAGAGGAGCAAGTACAAGCAATATATATATATATAAATGAGAATGAGCACCCCCTAACGTTTAAAAGATCTCAGCAATTTTTGGAATGCTTCTACAATGCATCCTCAGTTTTCATTTGTGTGTACATATGCACAGAGAAAGAATAGGCCTCTCACATTTATTTTTTTCGTAAGTATATGTAACTGTCATTTGTGTGTACGTAAAATTACATGTACTAGTTGATTTAACTAGTAAAATTCTTGTGATGGATACACTAGGGCTGAATTACTATTACCCATAAAACTAATATAAAGAGTAACTCGAAAGAGAAAATAAAGAACAACCCAAAAGAGAAATTGACCTAAAGTCACTCTTTAATTAAGATCCATATAATTAAACAGATAGGATAATGCATCTAAAACCTAAAGCTCAAACTCAAAAGAGAAATTGTCCTAAAATATTTAACTGTAACCTCTGCTAGAGATTAATACGATCAGTGAAATATAAATTGATTATCTTCTTTCAGATTGAGGAAGCCATTTTATTAATTGAACTGATGTAAATTACTGTACTAATTAAGAGCTAAATACTGTAAGAATTCCCTGGATTATACAACTTACAAGAGGCAAATGCATAAAGAAAAGAAAAGAAAAAAACTTTAGTAGATGGCCACTCATTGTCCTACTGCTGACGTTCGGAGCAAAAGGAGTTGCTTTCTTGACTTCGAAGTTGATGGAATGCCTTTGCCTGTTTGCCGTCATGCCATGCAACCGGACATAGCCATAGTAACAGTAATCACGAATCACAATTCCTTTGTCCTTTTATGTAGAGTTTTTGTATTGGATACTGGGATTAATGATGCTACGTACGTCCAATATTTCAACGCAAAAAGCTCACGGCCTTCGGCGACGCCTAAACGTTATTTATTGCTGATACTTATATTAGCGGACAGGTCACAGCACAGGTGCCCTTTTATGAGCGGTGAAAAGCCTATTACTTTATTAACAGAGTCCTCGAATTACCGGAGAGTGGAAAGGTAGCTAGCTACAGCTAAGCTCTATAGCCAAAGCAGTAGTCACTTCATCTCTCTCTCTCTCTCTCTCTCTCTCACCGATCATCAGTTCTCAATTTATGGGGTTCAAAAGTTTGAAAAGATTGCTCAAGAGTCCCTACCGTTGCTTGTTCTGCTCGCACATTTACTGGAACAAAACAATTCCAATATAATTGTTCTTTTTAATATATATATATATATATATATATATACTCATTAATTTTTATATACGCATCACTCTCTTTCTTTTGCAGCTGTGTCTCAATTTTGCTCTAAATGTCAATGAATGTATAATTAAAGAAATACGCAACTTTCTATCTCCATTTTGCACAGACCATTTTAGGACTAGCTTTCATAATCAATCACAATTCTTGCTCATCTACAGTTCTTTCTTTGGCCACACATAAAATGCTGCCCTCTTTATTTCAATCATGAAATAACTACCTGCTGATCCAATGGGTAAAAGCACTTTCATTGGTCTAATAGTTTTTCTTGCATAAAATTTTCATTATTGAGTGGCTATAGCAGTATAGCTAGGGTTTGTTTGTGTATTCACTCAACTTACAAAGCATAAATGTTTTCTTCAAACCCTAGCACTAGCTTCAACCCTAATGCAAACCTCTTCTCTTCCAATAATTACCTTCATTGTCCTCCTCTATTCGCTGGCTATGAAAACAACAACGTTTTGCTTGATCCACTCACAGGTTGGATCTTACCAGCAGCCAATCATCAGTCTTTGACAAACATGGCATTTACAGGCAATGCCAGTGTAGTGCTGAATACAGAACATTATGATCATCCTTCAAGTTTTATACGAAACAAGAAGCCGGTGCCAGTGAAGAGAGATAGGCACAGCAAAATTTGTACAGCTCAGGGTTTTAGAGATCGCAGAGTGAGACTGTCTATTGAAATTGCCCGCGAGTTCTTTGATCTACAGGACATGCTAGGGTTTGATAAAGCAAGCCAAACCCTTGAATGGCTGTTGAACAAGTCAAGAAAGGCTATTAAGGAACTGATAGAGCTGAAGAAGCCCTGCAGTGGTACTAGTAAGCAATTAATGGAGAAGTTTGCAAAAGAGTCAAGAGATCAGGCAAGAGCAAGAGCAAGGCAAAGGACTAGAGAAAAAATGTGTAAAAAATTTGCTGACACAACCCCTCAAATCTCGACCCAAATCAAAGCTAGCCAAGAATCAAGTTCTTATGTCGTTGCTTATGATCAAGTCCAAGAACCTTGCTCTTCCACACTAGCCTGTCAAACACAAGACAATCAAGCTCCAACAGATAGAAATCAGAACCCATCTTCAAATTTTGATTATGATCGGCAAAATCTTGAAATTTCAAAGGATATAATTAGTTGCAATTCAAGCAACTATAATTTCAATTTACCACAAAACTGGGACATCATTAGTGCAATACCTCATCAGTACTCAGCCTTTCGAGCAATTACCAAACATGAATCTCTCAACTGGTAATTAAAGTGCTACATTACTCAGTATATTCCATATAATCTCAAATTTCTTGATCATCAATATTCACACTTCAGATGTTAACTTGTATTGTGTCAATTTGCAGAAGTTCAGATGATCAATGGCAAAATTAACCAGCTGAGAAGGATGCTACAGTTTGTGTCAACACTAATAGATGCACGAGCATTGAAAAAATGTAAGCTGCAGTTATATATCTTGTTGCTTCTGTAGGAAAATCAGAGCATATTTTGAACGGTTTTATTTCAATTTTCATGTCAGTACTGAACTTCAGATTTGGAAATATAATGGACAAGTTTCTCTGTTATGACTTTATGCATGTTTGTTTTAATATAACCAACTATATGATGATATATGACATGCATATTAAGCTAGTCACAGATAGCACTAATTAATTTAGGTACACTTGAAGATCATATATAAGTTAGGAATGTGATTGTTACTGAAAATTATGATATGGTTCTCACAAAAAGATATTTTACTAATGCCATAGCCTTCCTAGTGTAAAGCATATGGTTGTAAAATAATGTGTAATTACTTCTACAATGCATAAGAGGTAATACAACCAACTAATGTATTTCTCCTCAATATGAACTGAATTCTTATCTTTTTGTCATCTACATATGCAGGACATTGATTTAGCAGTATAGTAAAATTCAGTAGCAAAATCAAGAATCTTCGTTAGGCCTAATCAGCTGCATGTATATCACCTCCACACAAGATTAAGAATAAAGTCTTGCGGTATATAATTGACCTTTGAATTTTATGGGAACACATAGATTCTATTCTCAGAAGTGCAAACAGTCTAAAAATGTATGAAGAAAGAATTCAAGCATGAAACTCATGATTGTTAATTCATGCAGTGTGTTTTAACGCATAACAACTCAACTTCAGATAACGTTAGGATACTCTTCACAATCAATTGAACTCATTTCAGAATCTAATCATATATGTGTATATATGTTTATGAACATATGTGTATATATATCCATGCTCTTCCACACACTGTTTCCAAGAACCAGAGTACTCAGAATCATTCAATACTCTATAAAATAAATAACTGTTTATTTACCTTAAAGCTTCCACCTGCCAGGAATTTGTGTATGTTTAATGGTTGAGTTAGCTTGAACTTTGCAATTTGGCTTGCCCATTATCAATAATTTGTGTTTCCTGTAACAACACAATTCGTTTTAAGCAATAATTTGAATTACTTTATGTGCATTAGATAAATCAACTGAAAGCTTTTTCAAAGAGCTTCACAACATATTAGTATCTCTAAACCAGAGAGCTCGTGAAGAAAACCGTGAGAATTATCATAACTTCAATATATAGTGATACAAAAGATACAATTAGCATCATTTTAGGAATTCTCCTTCCAAAAGTAGGATGTTTAGCTGTAGGTGAGTTGTTGATTGATTGGGAAATATTAAGACATTTAATTTTACTGTATTTGTTGTTATCTTTATTTATTGCTATCTTTGCCATTATAGATAGTAAAATTAGGTATTTTCAATTCGAGTTTAGAATAATATCTTACTGAAAATAGTTAACTAATCAGTTTTGGTCAACAGTATGGTAACACTGAATCTGTGCGATATAGCTTGTGCATTTTCGTATTGTTAGAATCCAATAATTACTAAATAATGCAGGCCTGTATGTGCATACATAAGCATGTATACTTTCACCCACCACCCACCCACACGCACATTCACAAAAAATGTCCATAATTGACAACATTGTGAATAGACTTTACAATGTCATCAACTATTTGACAATGTTGTAATGTTGTAATGCTGTGAAACAATAAAAAATGCAGTTTATATGGCCGTAAATCCGTTCCAAACTTAAGAGCGATTATATATACATTTTTGTTTGTATGCACGTATTTATATATGGAGTCATTTTTAGGCTCGGGATCTTGGATTTTACTAAAATACGAGATGAGTTGACAATGGTACGAATAGATTTTCACAACATTGTCAAATAGTTTATACTGTTGTAAAAGTATATTCACACCGTTGTTAACTCATCCTGGATTAAAAGATTTTTCTATATTTGTGAACTATAAATATAGGTATGAATATATATACATTTACGTGTATATATGTAGGTATAGCAAAGGAGCAAGTTGAGGACTACTTTATGGCTTAGGTCTTATTTAGGATTGTAGTTTGAAATAGTATAAATAGTCTATTTCATAAATTTTGACGGAAATTGTGTATGGCAAATTTTTTAAAAACTGCTTATTTCATAATTTTCTCTAGAAGCAGGGAAAGGGTTGTTTTTTTTTTTTAATAAATAGCTTATTAAATAAGTCACTTCACCTATTTAAAGTTCCTATTATAATCTTCATATTTTAACCAAAGGACAATTATTCTTACTTTTTCATAACCCTAATATACAAATAAAGAAATAATTTAAACTTATATCTATTTTAGTCATTATGTAATAAATAACACTTTTATTATAAAATCTATCAAATGTATATACTTTGTTTTTCATAATCAAAGCAACCGCAACAATATAATTTACCAAACATCAAGTTACTTTTTTAATCAGTAGCTTATTTTATCTGCATAGCAAAAGCTGCTTATTTCATCAACCGCATAGCAAAAGCTGCTTATTTTATCAGACACGACAGTCCCAAATTGGCTTTTACTTAGTTTAATATTATGAGTGTTTATTTTCTTTTAAATATTTAAAAGTAGGATTGTGTTATCATTTAGATGATTTGCCTTGTAAACTTTTAATTATAAATATTATTATAATGTAATCCAATAAAATGGAAAAAATAATAAAAAGGGACGAGCAACACTCAAGCCTCAATGTAGGTAGGGATGGCGAAAACTTGACTCGACTAGAGCCTGTGTGTTTCGAGCCAGGCTTAGCTTTTCCAAAGCGTGTATTCTAAATACTCAAGCTGACTCAGGATTCATCTAAAAAGCCTGAGTTTAGCTCGAAATCTTGAAAAATGCTTAAAAATTTTTAAAATATGTATTATTTTAATTTAAATACAAATTTTAACATATATTTAAATTTTTAAATCATTTAAACCCAACATTTAAAGCCTAAATATAACAAAAATTCAAAATTTTCTATAATTTAATAGAACATAATAAAAATTTAGAAGAATATAGAATATAAAATTTAAAATATTTGGACTGGCCTGAAAAACAGTCCGACCTGACAAAAGATATGTTGAGGTCAGGCTCCGCATTGCCAAACCTATCCGGAGAACACATTTTGCCATCCTAAAGACTGGAGAATCATGCCTCCTTCCATAAGGAGGAAAGAACAATTCCTTCAATTAATCAAGGACTAGTCGTATTAACGGCGGACAACAGATTCTAACAATGGGAAGTCGGTAGAAGAACAATAATTACATTATCTATGATTACAATATTTTCATTCATCGGTTATTGCGTTCAATTTATCGTCGCCTGTGAGTGTAATTATGGAAAGACTAGGTTGAGTCTCTTGGCTAGAAAAATCGAAGTGGATAGCTAGTGACGAGTATCAAAGTGACGTTTTCCAATCTTAATTTATCAATGATGATGTGAAATTTGATTGATGCGTTGTCCATAGACACCGTTTTCCTGATCTGCTACTGAGGTATGAGGCTAACAAGGTTTAGTAAAACTTCTTTGAACTGCATTAGTTACATATTATAGGGTTTATATTATTATTTTTTTATCCACATGGACTTGGTCGAAGAGGTTTAGCTTAGCACTCATGTTTGAATTGTGGAAGAGATATGAGATAAAGAATCAATTTAAACTTTACACACTCCTACATTTTGTTAAAAAAAGTTAAGAAGAAGATATAAATAATGCATAACCTATATTATTATTATTATGGTTATTACTTGGTAGGGCTTTTCACACCAACCTATCATATCCATGCTTCAAAAATTTTCCCTTAAAAGATTGATATGAGGAGAATGGATTGTTTGACCTAGTGTTTCCACTACAAAAGGCTAAACCATTTGGATTATTCTTAAATAACAAGGGTAGTCTAAGCCCAAATCACTGTCTTTAACATATACGTTCTACCTTCTCTATAATTTAAACTCAAGTATCCAACTAAATAAAATTATTTAAAAACTATTTATCCAACCCATTGGGAACACTAGTTATCAATGCAATAAAAAATAATATAAATAAATTTTGATTAATACACACAAGATCTTTAAAACTCAGAAGATTTTTAAAACTTAAATCAGAAGATACATACATAACAAATATATTACAAACACATGAAATTTACATTTGTAGCCTATAGAAAACTTGTACGATTACCATATAAGACTTGAGTGGTTAGTGTGATGCATGCTGGGTGGATAGTGTGACACATGTTGCTAGAGCTCAGATTATTATATGGTGTTTTATTGTGGAAGTTTTAGCTCCGAAGGAAAGTTGTTAAGAGTTTAATAAGAGAGTCTAACATTCGAATTTTTATTTGAATCCCAACTCATGTGACATTAATAAGACAAAATGATAGTTCTATGTTTATTATTCAATAAATAAGTGATACATAATATTATGACTTATGTTGATATTCAAATATTTGAATCCCTAGTATTATTGACTTAATAAACACCAACAGTTGTAAAAAAAACATGATCTTTTTGTTATTTTTGGAACTATTTTTCAATAAATAGCTATGAAAAATATCCAGTTATGTTATCAACTGTTTACTAAGCATTTGACGGATTTAATATGGCTGCAACCAAGTTTGACCACCCAAATTCAAATATTCAAGAAGAGAAATTCTAAAATACATCAGAGATATTATGTCAATCATACAACAAATAAATAATGATATGACATATATGTATTTATTTTAAAAAATCATTATGCAAGTGGTATTTATATTAAATTTAATTACACATATCATCCATGCATTAGTTAATTATAGTATCTCTAACGTATTCTAGAATTATTCATTGGGAAGCTAATGGACTAAAAAATCAATTTAAACTTTTTTTTCCAAAAACTTGATCGAGTGGTTATCAAATAGTGTTCTTTAACTAGGTAACCAAATTCAAATTTCGGGTAATAAAATTATTTATTTAAAAAAATAAAATTAGCAGGAAAGCCACCAAAAGACCCACATTGATGCAAACCACAGACCCAGAGTGGCCGGTGGCCATATGTTTGGAGGCCCTTAGTTGGCCCCTAGGATTTCAGCACAGTGGGCAGGGCCGTGATTGCTTTTAATTTTTGAAAAAAAATTATGAAGTAACAGAAACATTGAAAGCTAAGCGAAACAGGAAGAAAATCATCAGAAAGTCATCGGCAACTTTTTTTTTTCTTCCTTTTTTTCAGTTCTCTTCTTTTTGAAAGGCACCAGAAACCTTAAGAGAAAAGAAAATAAGAAACAGTAAAAACAACGATACCATGGCCCCCATGTTGTACACAGCAGTTTTAAGCACTGAACAAATTGATTGAATTGAAGTACCTATTAGTACCCATCAGAAAACCAACAACATAGGGGCATTAACTTACAAAAACATCCTAAATGAAATGAACCCATCAGATAGAAAGGCCATTAAATCTATATAGCTCTCTTACGTAACATGGGTTGAAAAATGTAAAATGCTTACCTGCTGAGATTTGAAGTAACCCTTTTGTGAACCTCATTCTCATATCCTTGCACTTCACTGCTGCCATATGCCACCATTAAAATGCAGCAGCCTCACCAAACAATGCAACTGACCAAGAAAGAAAATACACCCAGTTAACCATGACTACTTCAAACTGCTTCTATGTCCTCTACAAAAGAAATTAATGACAATATATACCAGTAGCTATTAGAGCTTTCATATGGAGACTAGACTAAACACAAAAAGCAAAAAAACCATTATGGTGAAGAAGCTGATGACCGAACCAAACGTAAAATATTTGTTTCATATAAACAAAACTCTCACAGCGAGGGAGAGAGAGAGAGAGAGAGAGAATAGTTTGCGTATTACCGATTGTTATCTTGCTGACTGTATGATAAAAGTTCATTATTTGAAATTCTCTTGTCTGTAGTAGTTACTAGGGTTATTTTACATAGCTTTACAGAGAAGACTGTCAAAAAGTGAAAGGGTATTTATTACAGAATTGTTTATGTGTACTGTGTACTATTACTAAGCAGCTGTCAAGAAACTAACAGCAGTAAGTACATATATTACCTAATTTGAAATTCCTCAAATCTGCTGCCATTAACTGAAAGCCGAGTGTTCTTTTGCAGAAAGATACACGGCAAATCTATTATTATATACCACTAAAATCTACTTATGTCTGAATTAGTTTTGACCCGCGAAGAAAATCTGTCCAACGAATCAATCGATCTCTTTCCTTTCTTTCGAAGTCCCTCATCAACAGCAATCTCCTAATTTTTACAAGAGCCATTTCCCAAAAAGTTAATACGGCAGATAATGGAATAATGAAAGTAATAATTAAGAAACGAGTTTTAATATACTATTCACATGAAATATATGGACCGAAAAAATTGTTTTTAGATAAATGAAGAGAGAAGATAGTCAAAAAAATCTAAAAATTTTATTTTAATTTCAATTTAGTCCATGTTTCCCGGTAGAGATGACTAATACAAATATTATGTACAAATTAATTTTATTGTGGCCTCATTACAAGCAATAATCAGCTATACCGAACGATCAAGAGGTTGTGCGTGGAATTAGCTGGCTAGAGTGAAAGAAATTTTGAGCAAAACAATGATAAAATTAATTGAAGAAGTAATTAACAAGACTGATAAATGGTTAGTGTATCAGACTGGAGTATGCAGCTCTTGCTTTCTCTATTTGGAATCCGAGAAGCAATGGCGGGCTACTAAATTCGGTCAAACTTCTTTACAAATAGTAACAACGACTCAGTTTCTTTTGTCTTAAAATTAAATTAGCAAGCTAGCTAGCTAGCCTCTAAGATAAATTTTTCTTTAGACAATAAGAAAAGAATGAACAAAGATATATGATGAACAGCTAGCATCAAAAGATACAGTAGTACTTCAAGATGCAGAAGCAAGCTCGAGCAAAATGGATCCCTTGAGAAATAATAATTACAGCCTAGAGCTATAGAGGCGTAGTCCTTGAAACTACGAAAACAAAAATGAAAAGGGCATCAAAGGAGCGGCCTAAAATTATAGATGATACCGTACACATTCAAAAAATGTCCAGTTTAATTAGTAGCAGAAACAGCTGATAGTTCTGTTGCAATATTGACTGGAAACAGTAACCAATTTAGTGATGGTACTCGCATAAATATCTTCGCTATCTATCATATATGAAAGGTCAGTTGGATCCGATTTTTTTATTGCTATTAATTTATCATTATGTATATAATATCGCCAACATATGATCGATCAGTAACTTTCTAGATATATGATCTATAAAACCTTCAGAGCTCGCAGTACTAGGTCAATGGTTCAAAGAAAGCATGCAAACTCATGTACAAATACATCTAGTTGCAAACCCATGAGCCTAATTCACCAAAGATTAAAAGAGAAAATAAAAGGAAGGGGTTACACTAAATATTAGTTCACCAATTTCATGACATATCCCCTTAAATTTGTTATTATTATTATTATTTATAAAGCCTAACTCACTTGATGTGGGATAATATCCTCAATATTGCTGTCACATACAAGCCAATCGTTTGATTTAGTTCTTCACCTGTAGAAAGTAAATATGAATCCACTACATATAATAATTTGATAACTAGTATTCATTCATAACTATTATTCATTCATAATTAAAACTAATTCAAGTGTTGAGGGTTGGCTCGAACTCATATAATAATTAACCCAATAACTATTCTCAGTTGATGTGAAGTAATATCCTCAATAAATCTTAGTCTAGTATTTACCAAATCAAAATTTTGATTTCACTACTATTTGCCTCGGTTCTCTTTTACATAATTAATTTTGTATACACAAAAAGAATAATAAGTCGCAAAGTAAAGTATCTTTATATTGAGCGATTGTTTTTCCAAATAATGTAAAGAAATATAGTTTTTGAAGTAAAATGTGTGTTTTTGGTAAGTTGAACATTGCCAGTCTCTGAAGTACATTTTCAAACACGTGCAATATGCCTGTATATGCTTGATTATTGATGTAAACGTTCATTTGTATAATGATGGCTAGATAATTTAAATAATCATTTAAATAAAATTATCATATTATTATAGGAATTTTATTACACTAATTATTTCGCTAAGTATTCCACATTGCTTCGCCCCTACTGAGTGATTTTTAAACAGCTATATCCATAAGTGGGATTACGCTTTGTCTCGGCCTTAATTTTGCATTTTTGTGTAGCTTTCTTTTTCAATTCGTACTACGATGCCGTTTAATTGACAAAAGAAACGGCATCGTATTGTAGACTTACGCGTTCCACCTGCTTATATAGATCAAAGCACGCGAAGAACGTACACATTCATCTTTTTCGTTCTTTAACTTGTTCAAAAAGTTTCAGCAAGAGCATTCACTCACACAGAAGAATAATCGAAGTGAGAGATATGGCGGCACAGAACAAGATATCACACCAAGTCGGGGAGTTCCAAAACGACGTGTTTCGATTCGATATTCACGGCGTCAAGAGCGACATCGTTGGATCTCACCCTCTAGAAACTTTATGCCAATCTGTAACTTCTCTTCTTTCTTGTTTTCCCTTTTAATTCAACTATTTTCCGCTAAATTCAATTAAATACTATTCGAGAATTAATCTCGCTATTATATATAATTTTTTTAATTTTAAAAAATCAGTGATAAGTTGACTTGTGAGCTGAAATTCGGAGGAGAAACTTAGGGTTTCTGTGTTATTCATTAAGTTATTAATGAGATTTCTGTTATTTGTTTCGTTTTTTTGGGGTGTTTCAGGCAAAGCACAGGGAGGAGGAGATGAAGAGAAGAATTCTTGTGAACACTTACGGAACGGCTTTCCCAATGAAGATGGATTTTGATAGGCAAATTCTTTCTCGGTATGATTTTTGAGCGCTTTATTTTCTGATGATGCTTAGCCTTTTTGGGGATGTTGAATTTTTCCTATTCTAATTTCTCTAATGAAACGAAGAAAGTATTTTTCTAGTTGCGGTTTTATTAATAATTCTGTTACCATGTAGTTGTTGACCATATTAACCTACTTGCTGTAGTTGATTGACTCTGTTACATTCCCTTGAACTTCTGCCGTATTTGGGATTGGGATTTCCAAGAGCACATAAACTTTCACTCTTGTTTAACAACTCTAGCTATCTCAACCACCCTAGTAACCCCTGTTTCCAACTGCGAACAGCACCTATTCCCGTACAATTTAGTATTCAAATCATTATATGAAGATTGTTTGGATGTGTTTCTGTGGATTAGTGGATTGCAAAGCTTGATTACTTCTCAATTAAGAATGATATAGAAGTTGAAGCTGGGGAGTGTGGTATCTTTCCTGGTTTTCTGCTGCAGTCTTAGGCTTGGATCTGTTCCATATACTCCTTTTGCCACCTTTACTGTTTATAGCTCTAAAACTTAATTGATTGATTTGGGGGAGAAAAACCATTTAGATGTGGGAAGCAGCATTATGAAAGGATCCATGGCTCTTTTGACATGGTGTTCCAGTTTACTATTCTTTTTTGTATGAGAATGATGTGAAATGAGATTTGCAAAATCCTTGAATTGCCTTGCTATCTAGAACACTCAAATTCCTTTGGTCTGTGGAGGTCTTTTCAAGCAATTCGAGCCTCTTTTTGCAATTTCAAGTGCACTGGACTAGGTCTTAAATGGGGGCTGCATTAAGTTTACTTAAGAGAAAATGTTTTGCGCTAAAAATAAAAAAGCATGTGGATTTTTTTCCCTCTTTAGAACCTTTGGTTCCTGCAGTGATGATTGTATGAAATTGGCAGAATGCAGGCTTTATGTTTGAAAGATGTACACATTATTTAGAATTAGAAAAGATTATAATTACAGAAGGAAGGGGAAATGATTTTTATCTGTGGCCTGCTCATTAGGGACATACATGTCCCCTTTTGCTTCTTTAATGATTCTAATGGCTGTGTCCATAATGATTTCTATCCAGGTTTTCTTTGCAAAAAGTTATTGTATTAGCTCTTACCAAGTTTTTTACAAGACTGTTAGTAACTCCCAATTTCATACATCAGCCACATTTAGTAACTTCCAATTTCATACACATCCACAAATGTTGCTGGTGGATTATAAACTGTAGTTTTACTAGGATTTCAGAATACTCTCTACATGCCTTCATTTGTATTTCTTTGTAATTTTTGTAGATTTCAAAGGCCGACAGGTGCAATTCCATCTTCAATGCTAGGTTTGGAGGCTGTGACAGGAACCTTGGAAGATTTTGGCTTTGAGCACTATCTGAACGGTAACTATGTACTGTTTGTGTTTTGATTGTCAGTCACTTTTTCCCTCCTGAACTTTGTTGAGTTACACACACACACACACACACACACACACACACTTCTTGCTCCCCTCTCTCTTTCTGTTTATGAAAACAATGAGACCACTTATATGAAACATAAAACTACTTGGTTCTTTGAATCAACGGTCCTATAAAGAATTTCCTATTAAGAAACTAAATGGTAAATGCTCTTTTCTTACTTTATATTGAACTCCTGTCTGGTAGAGGGTAGAATGGGATTGGGTAATATGTTTATTTGTAAGTTTATAGATTTTATTGCAAAATTTGAGAACTTTAACCTCAAACTTGAAAAGTTGAAAATTTACTTGAAAAGTAGCCCAAGAGTTGGAAACCCAAAGTTGAAACATTTACAACAAAATTTTTCTGTATAGTAGTGAGTCTCTTGTGCTGTATAATTTAACTTGAATGGGGACTTCAAAGAATTTGCACATGGGCTGGTTATGGGATAGTTGTGTGCCTTTGTATATTGAACATCAACATGTTGTGGGTTTCTTTGGAAGTAAGAAATGAATGATGTGGTGTTCACTGTTCTAAATTTGCTCTGATATCATTGGCAGACCCTCGCGAATCTGAATCTTTCCGACCAGCGGACCTGCATCATGGAATGGAAGTGCGCATTGGCCTCTCCGAAGGACCGGCTCGCCCAAGCTTTATATGATTTACGCAGCTTTATTCAATGATTCAGTTAAGGATCTTAAGATGTGCTTGTACTTGGAATCAAAATGAAGACATTTTAATGTGTCATTAGAGCCTGAATTTATTTACATCACCTGAAAATCAAACAGCTTACTTTTCGTACATGTGATCCTTTCGTTCTTCCCTGTTGTCATATTTGACTGTCATGGATGCTTGAAAGTTAAACCAGCTGTGCCTTTTATGTTTAATCTTTACAATAGTAATTCCATTTACTGGCGTGAGCTACCTAGTAAGTTTTTCTACTTGTGAGTTTTCAGGAGCCAGCATAAACTATTGGTTGGATGAAAATAAAATAACTCTCTCTACATGAGCGATGAAAAAAAAATGAGTGCTCTATCCAACTAATATTTGAATGACTTTAGAGTTTCACCCTTTTTGAAAGAGAAATGACAATGATTTGGACTATAATAGTATTACACCTGTTTGGAGTATTTCAACTGATGTAACAAATTGTGTACAGATTTTTTTTTTTTTAAGAGATAACAAGTGAAAAATACATGATTCAAGTCTAACATGAAAAAGCAGTACAAATTTTTTACTTTAAATTAGGGGAGGGGATGGAAGGGGTCGAGTGTCGATCAATTTTTGTACAGGTTTAGTTAAAATTTATTTGTAAATTTCAAGAATATAAATATTTTTTTAGATCTGAGTATCTAATACTATGAACAATTTCTTTATTGGTTAAAGCTAAGAAAAAAAAAATATTTTAAAACTATCGTATAATAATAAAATATTGGTTGGTATTTTGTATTTGTTTATTTTAAACCTAAAAGAAAATGGTTAAAAAAAAATATTTTAAAAATATTGTATAATAATAATTCGATTTGCGTCTTGGCCCCTTCATCTTTATGACCTCCTAAAACTCTGGCTAGCCAAACACAATCCCGCCCCCTTCATGGACTCGCGACGCAGCTCACGCGCTGTAATAGATCCAAAGGTCCGTCAAGTCGGCTTCTTCACCAGCGCTCCCCTGCCACTCGACGGCACTCGGTCGGGCCCACCCGACTGGGTCCGCTCACCTCCATTAGCTGACGCCTCTTCCCCCGGAAACTCCCTGTCTCCCGTCATGATCCCGCCTCCACGTCACCCCTCCGACTCCCTCCTCGCCCGCCTCCCTCAATCCCCTTCCGACACCTTCCCTCCGCCCTCTCCCACCACCACCACCACCACGACGTCGCTCGGTGACTTCTCTGAGGACGTTACTGCGGCCTCGTCCCCTCCCCCTGCTGCTCCTCCTCCTCCTCCTGCTCCTAGCAGCAGGGGCAGAGGCAGTTCCGTAAAACTGCAGGGTGGTGCGTCCTCGTTTCCAGCTGGAGGATTCGAGGTTCCGCCATCTGTGAAAGCTCCCAGTAGTGTCCCCGCATGCAGCCTCACTACGGTGTCAGTCGTCAAATTGCCACCTGGAATTTCCGGTAAGTAGTCAATAAACGCCAGCTTTTATTGCAATAACCTCAAAATAACTTACGTTTTAACTATTTTTTTATCAGTTGCAATTACTTTGCTTTAATTTGTTTGATTAAAACCAATTTCAATTTTTTTTTTTAAGCAAAGAACTATATAAAGATTACACTATTGCAGAGAATGCCGGTGGGTCTGTGTCAGTTGAAGTGCAGAGTGATCGGGCTGTGAATTCAGAGCCCTTGAAAGAGAAGACCTCCAAAGCTGAAAGACGAGCCATTCAAGAGGCACAACGGGCTGCGAAGGCAGCTGCTAAAGGTGTGCATATTATAGTTTGTTTTATGCCAGATATAGACACTGTCAATATTATTATATATATTTTCTGTGACTTGTGATAATTGAATAATTAACCATTTCATCTAATTGTGAATGTATATGAGTAGAAAACTTTAATAAGTAATATGATCATACCTTCCATAGCTGTGCCTCTGTAACTATTGGAAACACTTATGTATTTGTTGTTTACGGCTGCCTGTTGAGTAAGATTTGCGCTTTTCAGTGGAATGACTTAATAGCTTTTCCTCTTGTCAATGTCTATTGGTTTGAATTGTCTTTGTCTTTGATAGGTTATAGCATCTTCTTATGTTGTGTTATATTGTAATAATGATAATCCTATAATGTTTAGCGGAAGGAACTAAGACACCTGCTGCTGCGGCATCGGCAAATGCAAAACCAGCTAAAGCCACCAAGCTGTCTCCACAGAGGAATGATAGTGCTGTGATTGTTGCTGCTTCTGAGAAGAAGGGAGGTGATCGTTCTGTAGAAAAAGATAGGAAGAAAGATGTCCCTCATCCGCGCATGCAGTATGACGACAAGAGTCGTGTGCAAAAGTTGAAAAAACGTTCTGTGGTAAAACCAACTGAAGCTAGGAATAGAGTTGAATTGTTTAGGCATTTGCCCCAATACGAACATGGAACTCAGCTTCCTGTTCTTGAATCCAAGTTTTTCCAACTTGACACATTGCATCCTGCTGTTTACAAGGTATTGATATGAAGAAATGTGTGCCAGGCTGTTAGGGACATGTTATCAAGTTCACTAAGACGCTTGGCTAATTATGTCCTTGTTTTGTTGTCAGGTTGGATTACAATATTTATCCGGAGATATATGTGGTGGCAATGCTCGTTGTATTGCAATGCTTCAAGCATTCCAAGAGGCCATCAAAGATTACTCAACTCCACATCTGAAAACACTCAGTAGAGACTTAACTACAAAAATAAGTAGTTATGTTTCATTTCTCATTGACTGCCGGCCACTTTCAGTTAGCATGGGGAATGCAATAAGGTTTCTAAAGAGTCGAATTGCAAAGATACCTATTTCTCTGTCTGAGTCAGAAGCAAAGGCGACTCTTCATTCAGACATTGAGCGTTTCATAAATGAGAAGATCATACTTGCAGACAGAGTAATAGTTAAGCATGCTGTTACAAAGATCAGAGATGGTGATGTTCTTCTTACATATGGATCATCCAGTGCAGTTGAGATGATACTACATCATGCCCATGAGCTAGGCAAACAGTTTCGTGTTGTGATAGTAGACTCTCGTCCAAAGCATGAAGGGAAACAGTTACTTCGAAGGTTGGTGAGGAAGGGTCTCAGCTGTACATACACTCATATAAATGCTATTTCTTATATCATGCATGAAGTTACTCGAGTTTTTCTGGGTGCTTCATCAGTTTTGTCAAATGGGACTGTTTACTCGAGAGTTGGGACTGCTTGTGTTGCAATGGTTGCTTATGGATTCCGTATACCAGTGTTAGTATGTTGTGAAGCGTATAAGTTTCATGAAAGAGTGCAGCTTGATTCAATTTGCTCTAATGAGCTTGGTATGCATTTCTAATAACATGGGAACACCAAATGCCTATTTCCAGACACATGCCCTATGGTTGCTTAATGATTCAGGTGTCTTGCTTGCAGGTGATCCTGATTCCATTTCAAAGGTCCCTGGGCGAGAGGATGTCAATCACTTGGGTGGCTGGGACAAGAGTGAAAATCTGCAGCTTCTGAATCTGATGTTGGTTCTTATATATTTTAGTATTTTCCACCCCAGTTGCCACTTCTCCCCGCTAACTGATCAATAATATTTCTATTTTGGATTGATATTGGCAGTTACGATGCTACACCCTCAGATTATGTGTCGTTGATAATCACAGATTATGGCATGGTAAGCCACACCCTGGTTTCTGTGAGAAGTGCACATTGCTTGTATTTTTCATTATATTATTATAATTGTTGTTTTGTAGTTGAGTTTTATGCATGTTGAACTTCTTTTATCTTGAGATTCATGTAGTTTGTTAATTCTTCACCTTCTGTTCATGCATATGCTTACGAGGGTTTGCCCAGCCTGGAACCTCATATTTTGCATCTAAGCTTGGTTGTGCAGAGCCCATGCCCACCTCTTGAGAGTGGGACATTGAATGCCATAAAAAATTTCCTGGAATTTTCATTCCTTTGATTCACCATGGACTTTTTTACTCTTTTTTTTTTTGGGTTAATTTATGCGATCATCAATGTAACTTGATATATGCGTTTGTGTTTGTTTCAGATCCCACCAACAAGTGTGCCTGTGATTGTGCGAGAGTACGGGAGAGGACAGCTGTGGATATAGTATGGCTAAAGTGTTGATTGCGTCCTCCCCAAAATTTTAAGACTGGTGAAATCATTTTTCCTTGGGCCTGTCCTCCCTTTCAGTTTTTTTAACCCATCTGGAATAATATTTAGCGTCTCATTTAGTTTCCAACATTTTGTATTTTACTTATTTACCTGACTCAGTGAAGAGTGCGATCCCCTCGCCTCTCCGGGCAGATATTGTGATGCAATCTTCTTTGTTGATGATTTAATTCCCCTCCCCGGGTCAACGTCTGGTTCTTTCTATTTTGTTTCCTGATCGTCCTCTGTCAGGATTGAACAATGATCTTTTGGAAAGGAGTGACAATTTTGTTATGGTAGCAGAAAATGGGAACTTGGTTTCTACTTTGAACTTTAATGAGTGTCTTATATATTATGTGTTTGCACGTTTCCATGTGATTTTGAGACATGGCAAGAGTGCAGCTGAATGTATGAACGGAGCCCTTTCCAGAATCTGCTTATTGATCTGAATGTCAAACCTAAGCTTGAAGCGACTGAACTTAAGCTCGTAGCAACTGAGTTAAAAGTGAGAACAAATAGAGGAATCCTTGATGCAACGGTTTGCAAACAAGAAGTTGGTTTTTTCACTGGGATGAAGTGGATCGAAGAAAGCATGTTCATTTCTGTTTGTGCATATGGTTTTTGGTCTGGCACGCATGGTAACAGTGTTCCATTTCCATCAAAATCAATGCAACAAGAATTCCTCTTGTCCGTAGTAACTATTGAGAACACAAAAGAAAATTTTTCACATCGTTACATTTAGTCTTATCATGTAGCTTCATTAAAACACACAAAAATCCACATACTTAAGCCATTAATTAGTCTCAATGTACTCACCGTATGAGCCGGGGCATCCAGCGTAACTTCATAGACTGTCTGCACGAACCAACTTAATTAGATCATGGAAGAATTTGTTCCAAGTGAGGCGACATTTTGAAAAGCTAAGCGTTGTGCAACCTTGTTCGTTTATTTGTTGCTTCATGACACACTGTCTTTGGCTTTTCTGTGTTCGCTGTGATCGGTACGCACCCATTTGCAAAAGCATTATACGTCGTTCACCAGAAATTTACATGCACCTAGTGCATATAACAAAATTTAAAAAGTTAATTTTGCTTTAACAGAAGAGTATACAAAGTTGATTCAAAGAATATGTAATGAAAGTTCTATATGTAATTACCATTAATTCCCTAGCAAACTCGACGGTGAGAAATTCAGTTGAGTTTTTAAATTTAACTTATATTAAACCGGAGCTTGCTCCTCTTAGATTCAACCCTCGGCGGTAAAACATGAGAAACAAAATGTTACAATTATAGTTGTTGAGAATTTGATTGATTTACAAAAACTCAAGTCCATCAATCTCTCAATTGATTGACGGAAATTGAGACGCCCACACTTAACAATTTTGTCTTTAAGTTAATCTTTTCCTTGATTCTTCTCGCTACCCGTGTCTCTCTCTGTTGGCCCATATCTTATATGTCATATTCACAGCAACAGTTAATTAATATAGAAGGACTTTGTCGTTTGTCATTGCACGCTACATCAACTCGGAACTTTGTTTAATTACAGCAAACATCCGTTATAATAATGTGGCAAATACTAAGTT
This sequence comes from Murraya paniculata, assembly GCA_030449075.1. NCBI lineage: Eukaryota > Viridiplantae > Streptophyta > Magnoliopsida > Sapindales > Rutaceae > Murraya > Murraya paniculata. The sequence goes on from JAEVFN010000003.1 coordinate 2,337,593, forward strand.
ACATTCAAATATAACTTACTTATCTCATATAAATTATATGAGCTCAACTATTGTATTATTATTTTTATATGAAGAGTAACTTACAGTTAAATGTAACTTAACAAGCTCCTAATAATATTTCTCCAAAAATAATAATAAATAAATAAATTTAGTTTCGAGTTGAGTCATGCTCACCGTATAGTTCTGGGCTTACAACGGCTTCCACCATGACTTCATAAAGATCTGCACGACTTATCCGAGAGTGAGAGGAAGACTACGTATGACGCCAATTTCGCCACAAAACAAGTAGACTTGAATGTTTATCAAAGTCGCTATGTTTAATCAATACAGGCTCTGCAGCCACCGGCTATGGCTGCGAATATGGTTTCGAATCTAAAATGAACAAAATCCTACACTTCCTCAGCCTTCACTGAATTTCTCACCGTCTAGTTTGCTAGAGAATTAATGGTAATTATATCTAAAACTTTCACCATCATACTTTAGTCAACTATATATATATAACAGAGGCTATATGCACTTGGTGCACGTAAATTTTTGGTGAACAATATATTTGCGAATGGGCGCATTCCGTTTGTAGCGAACACAGAAAAGCCGAAGACATTGTGTAGTGAAGCAATAAATAAACGAACAAGGGTATTCAACAATCACCATTTCCAAATGTTGCCTCACTTGGAGTCGATGAGGCGGAAATGGCAATCCAAGCACTTGGGCTGCATTAATATTGAACATTAATCACATATTAATTAGCTTCTAATCGGCTGATAACGCAATACCTCGTGGATTAAGAAACCAAAATGTTAATGTAATGTTCTTGTTAATGTTAATTGAAATGAATGTACGTGAAATAGTTTAGAATAATTTCTCTTGCCTTTGAAATCTGCTTCATTTCGGCTATTGCTGAATCTGCTGGTAGGTTTGCCACCGAAATCAACTTCGAATCGGTAGTAATTGGCTTTGGAGTTGGTTGAAAGGTTGTTGTTGTTGTTTCCACCCTCAAGTAGTGCATCTCCAAATACAAACAAAGCTGGCACATTTCACCAAAACCAAACCAAACAAAATATAAAACACAATAACAAAGATACCGCAACTTGTTCTCGTCATTTCTTTCTTCTTTCTTTTCTTCCTTGCAGCTCTAGCTTCAGATTAGATCAATTGGAATCTTTAGAGCTAAAGAACTAATTAATTGTGATTCTAGTTGCTTGGTTTTGATGCAAGGTTTGTGATTATAGGTGGTTTTTTTTTTGTTTTTTGTTTTTTTCCTGATTTTTTTTTTCTTTTCAGATGGGTTTATTTCAAGTGCGTGGAGGAGGTTCCAGTAGAGGAGTTTGTGCATATTTGATCTGTAACTTCAGTTGGTTGTTTTTATTTGTCGCTAAACTACCTTTGCTTAAATCATGCTCTCATTTGATTGATTTACAGCCATCCGTTGCAATTATAGACCCGTACATATGATCATATCACCCATTAACAAGTCCATCGATGCAAATTAAACTGTCCGAACAAAATCCACATATAGAATCAAGATAAGTGTATATGTTGTTTCCCTGCATGTAATTTCAACTGATATTAAGGCTCCATTTGATATATCTTTTTCAGTAGAACTTGTTTAAATAAAGTTTATCTTTGTAAAATTTTCACAAATAGAGTTTTTACTAAAAAAATTTAGTTATTTAATTATCAATTAGAACTTCTATTAAAAATTATAAAATTATTTGAGTAGACAAATTTTTTCTAAAATTATGTTATGAAAAGAATAAAATAAAATTATCAAAAAATAGTGAAATATTTTAATATTTTAAAAAGTTTTCAACCTTTACTTCTAAAAGCTTAAAATTTAAACTTTTGTTAGTAGAGATAAAATAACTTATTCAATGCTCAAAAGCTCTACTAAAAAAAAAAAAAAAACAAATAACAACAAAATTTTTATAAGAGTTTATAAAATTAAATAAATATTTATGACCATTAGATAAGCCAAACCAAAAGAAAAAAAAGCTCATCACCAAAATAGCAAATACAACATGCCACTTTAGTACATATTCAATTTGAGAACAAAAAAAAAAAGCACGCCTTATTAAATAGCAAATTGTTGAGAATAAACGATGGTGCCTCATTGTCCTCCCAAGTTCTCGCTGCAAATAAATATGTAAATGATATTTTATTTTTATATTCTTTTTGCAAATTGTCATAATTGATACATCCATTTTCCGGAAAGAACAAATCCTGTATTTCTTTGGGAGTATAAATACACCTTACTGTGAATCATGGATGAGTTCGTACGATGCCTATTCCGATGCTCTGACAACTTCTGACTTGCCATTCTCGGGAGTAATAAGTGCAAGAATAACAAATCCTCCTAGAACAACAATCAAAATTCCCAGAGAGTTCGCAAGCAAGGCCTCGGTAGAATAACGACTTATCACGTGGTTGGTCTGAAGGAAAGTGACTTTCTCTAAGATTCCGGTGGCAGCAGTAGCAACAGCTAGGGCATATATGTAAACCCCAAGGAACACATGCCATGGCAGCAAGGAAGCTCTACTGTTTTTTGAGCCCCCTGGGTACCAAAAAGTTGTAAATCCAGCAGCCCACTGTCCAGACAAAACAACAGTGAAACAATTGCATGGACATAGATGTAAATACAAAACCTAGCTACGGAATGAGAATGGAACAGGAAAACGAAGAAGACCTGGATGCCAAATAGGAAAAGGCAAGCTAGTCCCAACCATGAATGCAAGCTGTAGAAATTATCAATGCCCTTGTCATTGTGGAATTTCAGAGCAGCCCAAACACCAATCAAGCTTAAAAGAAAGGCAATGAATTGCAAGCTTAAATGAACTAATTTTCTGAGCTTTTTTGTCCCTGAAACTGTCTTGTATGCTAGCATGGCTGCATCAGTCAACGCCAAATCATAAAAACTGAGAATTCTTAATTGCTATCATAACATTTGGCAATGGAGAACAATGCCTGAGTATTGAAATAATGACAAGTGATCATCTCAATTGACTGCAAAAAGTGAAAAAAAAAATCACAAACAAGTGTGCATGTTAATCAAAATGCTTGCCATATGACATCCAAAATAAGCTTCAGAATTCAGAGGATAATTATTCCTTCAGAAAAGGTTCCCAAAAAAAAAAAAAGTCACACCAGTAATACTACAAAATTTGCACATTATACTGTTGTATGGCCAGTGGCAAGACATTAGGAGTTTAACTCCATTTTCTCCATTTTGAGAGGTAAAGCTAAATCATGAAAGGAACATCTTGGCACAAGAATCACAACTTTAACAGTCACCTTAAAACACAGAAATCTAGTTTCACATAAAGCATTATTTGCAGGATCACATAGATTTAGCCTCCAAGAAGAGTAAAAGTTACAATTAAGTTTTCAGGCGTATTTGAAATGTAAATCAAATCTGAATGCAATAGACTTAAGAATATTACTACAACCAGTGAAATCTACTAGCAGCAAAATCAACTACTAGCGTTAACATAATTCACACCAGAGAACCATCAACCCAATAATCACCAATAAAAAGTTACTAAATGGCCTATATTTCTCCATTTCATTTCCTAGGTCTACTAATAACTACTAAGGTCTTGAAGTGCCTTCTAAGAAAGTGTTTGGCTTTGGAATTATAAGTGCTTCCTCCAAAAGAATCTGAAAGCAATTTTTCAAAAATCACCCCTCAAGAGGACTTCAGCTTTGCCTTTACAATTCAAAAGGGGCTCTCTCAAAGAGCACCTATAAAGAGCTTCTCCAAAAGACAGTCTAATTGCTTTGTCTTTATCAAAAATAAATTTCCATCTTAACCAAACACAACAAAACAAACATAAAGGTATTGGCTTTGTATGAGCACGTTTTGTGTTGTTAAAATGTAAATGTTTCTTACGAAGTCCAAGCCACAAAACACAGCTATACTTCTAATCTCTTTTCTTTTCTTTTTTTTTACTTAACCAAAATTAAGGCGTAAATAAAATAATATAATTTTCAATTTATATCCTATCAATTTACCTTCGCCATTCAAGAGCACGAGACCGATCACCATAAGAACCGGATGAACCTACAATGCACGAATCAACAAAACACGCAATCAAAAAATAATTTCACAAAAAATAAAAAATTAAAAAAAAAAAACAGAAAAGTTACATTAAAAATGAGATCTTTGTTATCGGAGGCGAGAGACAAGCCTCCTCTGTATTGGACAGTCCACGTCAGCACGAGAGTCGAGATTATCACTCCGATTACTCTGATTACTAAAAAGATCGGAAACCGAACCACCGGAACCGCCATTTCGGGAAAAACCGCAGAGACGAGCAAAAAATGAAATTGAAATGAAAAACACTTGATTTGATGCCAACTTTATCTAATGCGGAGAAATTAGGGTTTATATGAATTGAATGAACTTGAGTGAGAATCTGAGTTTTGCATTTGCTGTGTGCGCTGATGTGAAGAAAAGGAAAGAATGTGTGCCACGTCAGCTTACGTTTCTCGTTGGTGGATTGGGTTGTTTTTTTATTTTCGTACGTTGACTTAACGAGGATCTTTTTGTAATTTTCGGTTAGTATTGATTATAATATATATAATATACCCATAATCTCCACTTCGAGAAAATTAATACATAAATGCACCCAAAAAAAAAAAAAAATCCTTCTGGAAGGTCTTGATCTCGATGATATTCGAATCCAGACATTTTATACCATTTAAGAGCACTTCAATTTAATGTTAAGTATATTGTGTTCACCAATAATATAGTTGAATTTCGTTATTTAATTGAAAGTGAAATACCATATTTGATTTTTTAAATGATCAGTTATTTTACTAAACATGTTTTCATCTCTAAAATATCATTCTAAAAATATGTCAACAAGCACATTTTCAAATCCAAATACACAAATTTGTAAGAAAACGTTCATTTTCAAAAATTAAATTAAAAAAAAAAAAAAAAAACAATACCAAACACCCTCTTGTGCATATGGAATTTGTTAAAATCATTCATCAAGCGAAGGCAAGGAATATTGAAAGTCCGAAGAAACCTTAAACCAAATCTAATTTGTGTTAGACAATCTACGAACAAAGCTTATTCAACCATGCAATGGTAAAGGATACATAACAGTGTTTGTCTTGTCTGATGTTTGTTTATTTTAACCTAAATCCCAACAACAAAACCACAACAGGGAAGTACAAACATAGCCACCTATAAATATAATCTTGGTGGGGTGAGGGCGCACATAAGTTAAAACATCTAAAAAACAACACCATTATTATTGCGTTGGAGACACGCTAAGGACAGATTAGGAGGCTCGCGACATGCCGTATCCATATCCACGACCTCGTGGAGCATAGCCATAGCCTCTTCCGTGATAAGAACCACGTGACCGGCCACCACGATAAGGCCCACGGCCACCTCGCCCACCGTGATACCTTGGGAAATCACCGAAGGTCTAGAAAATGATCATTGTTCACATTTGTCAGTTTGCCGATACAAAAGGCAGAGACACTTCACAGAACTAATTGTCATTATATTATATGCAGGGAAGTTTGCTGGGCAAAACAGAAAAAGTACCTCTGTATCTCTTCTCACTTGTTCTGAAAACCTAGGCCTTCCATTATGTGATCCACTATTAAGGGCATCACATGATAACGAATCAAAAAAGTCATCCTTAACATAAACAGGCTGTACAACAGAGGAAAGTGTCAACAACAGGCAATGAGTAAAAGAACATACTAAGCTTACTTTCACCTTATAAATAATGTATTTTGTGCCTGTGTATGAAACAGAGAGAAAGGAGCTAAATTAACCTTGTTTTCATGTTTTGAAGATCCAACATCTTCTTCATCTTCATAATCATCCCCATCTTCTGGATCTTTGTTACTTTTACCAAGATGGCCCCATACTTCATCTTTGTTAAATTTCTCATTCATGGCTGTAAAATCAAAATCCTCTGTGAATCTAGTTGCCGAGCGTGAAAGCTGCAATACAACATGTGTACAGTGTCATATTCCATTTTTTTGTGATTTATTGGAATGCATAAATTTTTTCTATAATCAACAAATGATAATGGAGGTCCTACACAAGCAAAACAAACAAATCAGCAGTACTTGGAAAAATGAAACAGAAATAATGCATAATGATGCAGATTGCATGTAAGCTGATGCAGTGAAAGTTTAATGTTCTAATATTCCATTGATTCTTGCTTGAGGTTTGATGGATGACTCTTTCTGGTTTGAATGGTGGTTGTGATCGACGGAAACAAGATGGAAATTTGACGCCGGTGGCCATGGACGGTGGCCGAAGCGGGGGCTGAAATTTCTGGTTTTTTTTTTTTTTATACCAAACTGATGCAGCGGAAGTTTAATATTCTAATATTCCGTTGATTCTTCAGAATATCAGAATAAAGGAATAGTCTAAATTCACGTTAATTCAAAGGAATACTATGAACCTAGGGGATTAAGATTCATTGATTCCACAAAATGTCGAGAATTAACTAAACTCATAGCATATATGTGCCTGATAAAATTACAGCAAATTCTCATAGTACTGAAGGTATCATACCATTTCATTATCTGAATTTTCAAACAATACGCAGAGGTAACTTTAAATGTACATAACATCTCAATCAATGTCCACTTTTTCTTAAAAGATCCAATATTTTAGATTACCAAAATGGCAATAACACAAACGGAAATATAGAAGGTCATACAACATATGTCAGTGCTACTTCAAGGGACTGTTGAAAACTTCCTGTTTTGTTTGTCTTCCATTATGGAAAAAATAGTCAGATTTAATGCATATGTTGGTGCTACTTCAAGAGATTGTTGAAGTTCTGTTTGTTTTCAATTATGGGAAAAGAAAAAATGAAGGCTAACGTATGCTGCAACGACATTCTGGCAAACAAGAAAGGCATACCTCATTTCCTCGTCCTCTACCTCTTCCACGTCCTCCTCTATGACCATATTGAGTATAAGTAGGAGCTCCATATGGCTAGATTGGAAAATGAAAACAACAAAGACTTCAAATCAAAGTACATGACATTGATTTCAATCAATTATGAAGGCATACAATAGAAGTTCAGGAAAGAAAAAACCAATAACATTCACTAATAGCAGTCCAAAGCTAGACTTAATTCCATAACAAAAAGGATCTAATGTTCAGCATTATGCAATTGCAAAAATTTCCTCTATGTAAGTTAGATAATGCACCAATACCTTATGCTCAGTTGTTGAAGGTAGAGGCAATATTGGTTCCTGCACGTCTGTGGCTGGTGGTGGTGCTGATTCTGATGATGATAACTGTACTACCTCAACATCCTTTTGAGCTGTTTGTGAAGACTGGGATGAAGATACTGTGGGCAGTCCAGGCTGCAGCAGTTGGCCTGGGGTTACCAAAGAAGGCATTATTCCATCATTCAAAATCGAACTTGACATCCCAACAGTTGAGGCAGATTCAGACACGGTGCTTTGAAATGGCATTATCGGGCCAGGGACTGATTTAGGCTCAGAAACTGGAGCAACAGCAGTTTTATCTATACCAGAATTCAGAGGAGGCACCAAAGGCAAACAACTACTTGTAGCTGCAGTTGGAAGAGTTTGAGTAGAAGCCTTGTCAGGAATCAGATTTGTTGATGAGTCTGAAATCATTGCAGAAGATTGTGCAGGAAGCATAGGAGATAGCAAATTCAAGGTGCCTGTACTAATGGGTGGCATCAGGGGAGGGCGGTGTTCTGCCAATTGGGAAGCTGGTAAGTTGGAAACCCCAGCAGGTAGTGAAGGATTCATGGCAGGATATTGCATGGATTGCTGCATGGAAGGTAGCATTGACAATCCAGGAGGGGGTTGAAGCAAAGGTTGCTGCTGGGCCTGAAGCCCATTCGATGACCCATAGAATCCTTGCCAGTACATTGGCATGGCAAGCCCAGCACCATTTGTTGTGGGCATGGGTGATGAACCCCACGCGCCCAAACTGCCACCTGGCTGGTAAAGGGGAGGATTCCCCTGAAATGGAGGTCTGGAAAGTCCTAGCTGTGACGTTTGGGAAGTTGGATCAGGTAAAGATCCAGTACCAGAAGGCAAGCTTGTAGATGCAATTGCTGCCTGAGAATAGTGAGACTGCACAAGGATTTGAAAATAATGTCTATAAATTTGGATACATCATAAATTATACTGCAGAGTGAAAAAATGATAGACTCCAGGTTCAGATAATTCACATGCAAGGAAAAGATTTACAAACATCCTTTACCTGTATAATAGCAGGATCATTGTGTATAGATGTTGTAGTCTGAACTGGTGGGGAAGATTTGACCTGCAAATCCTGTAAAAAGAAACAAAAAGAATGCACTATTAAGATATGACCCTGATTGACTAAATATTGAACAATTATTTCATACAGTAAGACACAGGACGGATAAATGATTTTCTCATGTAAGCTAAACCTTTTAAAACAAAATGGTCTCTGCACACCATACAAACTTGAATGTCTTTTTTGATCACAGACCTTAAAGTCTGGTTTCCCTAGTCTGACTTAAGAGTGGACTACTAATAGCATCACCAATAATGGTAAGAGGACAATGCTAACCAACGAGATTACCCTCATTTATAGTCAATCCAATGCGGCCTCGAGAGACCAAAAATCCAAACTGAACTTCTATTCACAATTGACAACAATAAGGCTCAGTAGTAAGTAGTAACTTGCAAAAAGATAGAATTCTCTTATCAATTTGGAAACCATTAGCTCTCAAATGGAATTTTCTGGAATACCTTGATATCACTTCCTCGAAAGAGTATGTACTCATAAATTTTATCACTTGGCGGAACCTGGGGACCGTCTTTTCTTCGCCCTTCTGTTCCAAATGATCTTACTGCAAAGTTAGGAACATAATTAGAACCACAATAATGTTCACATCTTCATAGCACCACTAAAAGGAAAGAAGATATACTAAAAGAGAAGAAATTTCCTTATTTTCAAAGAAAAACATTTCACCATCACAACCAACAGGATATTTTATGAGGAAAAAAATTCGGTAATCCAGCATTTTTCCCTAAAGATATTACTTTACTTGTCTGGTAATATGCAATAAGAATATAACAGCAAACAGAAAATATCCCTTTGACCTTAAAGGAAGCAAAACAGAAGTAGCAAGACAGTCTGCTCAGGGTGGCATAAAAGCTAAATGCCACATGTATGGGAGACAGAGAGATGTATGTTATTGCCATGCTTGGTTGGCAAAAAGGTAACCTCCATGGAGGCACAGAAGGTAAAGTCATGGAACCAGAACAGCGAAAGCAGAGTAGAGGATCGGTTGTCAAACTGATATTATCATCTGAAGATGAACATTTGGACATTGCAGATCTCATTCTCCAAGAGTGAGGTGGGACACTTTCATTTCCAATAATATCGCCATTCTTGCCATTAATAATTAAAACAGTCTAGCTTAATGTTATCATGTTATAACATCATAAGATGATGCTATAGCCTATACACATAGTTTATCTTCTACTCAGCGCGTACTTAGCTCCAACACACCTTATCAAGCTTACATAGTTACATGTTTCCTTTAACCATTTTATTAAAAACTCCACAATATAGCATTTGCAAATATATCTCATCAATGACGCCCAAAAATAATTCCCTTTTTTTTTTAAAGGTGAAGCATTCCAAAATTTTAAAATTACAGAATCCGCATCATAAGAACAAACAAATAAAATCCCCATCTTAAAATCAATAAAAATCTTATCTTTCATACACACTCAGAAACCAAACCCCTCGGTAAGCTTAAACAAAAAACAAAATTTGAAAAAGCAAAAAACCCCAGAACCCGAAAAAAATTTTGGAAACGAGAATTTACCATTTCTCAAACCGATGCTAGATTCTTCAGTGTTGATGTTAAAGAGAACACCCTCGTAACGAATCTCAGACTTGGAAGTCAAGCTGATTAAGCTACCGATGTACGAATCAGCAGACCCACTTGCAGAAGATCCGGGGGCCTCTGTTGCCGCCGCTGCCATTTGCCTTTGAGATGGGTGCTTTTTTTTTTCCCCTTTTTTTCAAGCTTCTCTTTGTTGTTCTTTCCCCCCTTTTAATCTCTCTTTGTTGTTCAGCAACAATTGTGCATGCAAAAAGAGAAATTAAAGATTTAGAGAGAGAGAGAGGTTATACTCAACTCAACCGAACCGAAACTTCGTTCGTCCTTTTGCAGGTCTGGTCTGGAATTGGGCCTTGGATTTGCGTTTTGTTATGTTCAGAAACAGACCTCAAATGACGAGAAAGACTTTTGAAAACAATCAAGGGTTTGAAAACAAGCCTTACCCTTGTTTCGAGATTTTTTTTTTTTTCCTTTTAAACTTATGTGGTATGTAAAAATTTGTAATGGACCACATTAGTTTGATATTTTCGCTAATAAAAATCAACTATTTAAGTTTGTCTTATGAAAATATTTGGTTATTTTAAAATTTAATTCATGAATTTGCTTCAGTTCTTAACATTTTAATTCACGTAATTGCTTTGGCCAAATCAATAATTCGCTCAATTAATTTTTAAGAAATTTTATCTAACTGATCATTTCAGTTTTACATATATTAAAGAGACGGGGGATAGAAAACTTTAATTTGGCTTTTATCCATCCATTTTGAAAAAAGAAATAAAATAATGCAGCATAAAAGTTTATATAATAATTGTGTGGGTGTTAAGATATTAAAACCATGTGACACAAAAATACAAATATACATAGATGCTTATTTTACAAGTCGATGCTGAGTCATACCAAGGGTGGCCGCGGATAAGCCGTCGTTGTGGAAAGACAAGCTTACGGTATACATTTCATTTGAGTTACTCGGCCCAGAAAACAAAACCAATCAAAGAGTTTTTGAGCTACCTTAGGTTAGTAACCAATTAAAGTTACACAATTCAAAAAATTAATAATACGACAGGTCATTTATGTGCTGAAATTTTATATGACATCTCGTGCATGACCTTAAATATTCATACCTATTATCGGTAACAAGAAATAATAAAATTATGTCGTGTAATTTTTACCATAGAGTACAAATTTTATATGTCCTCTTTGTGCTAAAATTATAATGCTATGTCATACACGTCGCATAAATTGTATGTCATGATTAATACGATAAATCATACACTTTTATTTTGGAGTAAAAGTTTTTACAAAGTTTCGAGATAGATACGATTTGTCATATGCATTCCATAAACCTTTATGATATGTCATTTGTACAATGAAGTTACGTTAAATGTTAATTTATTGATCTACTATTACAAACAAATAACTGATAATTAATGTTGGTATATATAATTTTCTTCTAAATTAATTCAATTATCCAAGTTCAATCATGTATATATAATACTAAATGAAATCTAGTTAGTTTTATCATTTCAATCTAATTAATGATCCGTTTGATCTTACTTTTGAGAGGTTCAAATTTTAGTTTTGAAAAGTTAAAATCTAATTTTAGTATTCGGTATTTAGAATTTAATTTTGGCAAAATCATCCTATCCTACAATAGATTTAAAAAATAAGGGAATGATTAGATATTTAAAATATGATTTTGAGAATTAGTTTTGTACTTAATACAATTTAATAAATATCCTCATAAATATTATAAAAATCTAAAATTATTGTTATTGATTACGAAATAAAATAATTAATTTTAAAGAGGTTATTATTACTATTACCAATTATATTGAGGTAACAAAATAAGAAATAAATTTAATATTATAAAATATCTATTTCAATTAAATGTGTAAATAAATCTTATTCAATATGGTGTCCAATTCAATTATTTATATTGTAGTTTAACAGTAAAATTTACTAAATACATAAGACTGTTTTTTAAGTTCATAGCACTTTTAAAAGCAAATTTGATTATATGTTTAACTTACTCTCTTCACAACTGATTATTTCTACAACATAATTGATAATAATTATTTTAAAAATTATAGTATTATCAAACTAGCTCTTAGGATTAGTATAATAATGCTGTAGCTTTTAAAATAAATATTATTAGCTGTGCTCTATAAATAATAAACTGTGAGGAAAATCAGTTAAACGTTTAGTAAAATTTTATTTTAAAAAGTGCTATGAGTTTTAAACGCAATTGTATATGTTTGATACATTTTATTATGAAATTGTTGTAATAATGCAAATGACTGAATTATGCATAATATTAAATAAAATTTATTTATGTATTTATAAAAATGTATATAACATATTTTTTGTGTATATGTAATTGATAATCAAAACAAATATTTTACAATATTAATTTTATTTTTTGTTTTGTTATCTCAATATACTTAGTAATAATAATAATCTCTTTAAAGTTTGTGATTTTATTTTCTAATTAATAACGAGAATTTTGGATTTTTATAATATATATGAAGATGTATATAGAATTGTATTAAGTATAAAAATGATTTTCAAAATCAGATTTTGAAAAGTTACTCATTCCCTACTTTTTAAAATCTACTATAGGATAAGATGATTTTGTCAAAAGTGATTCTTAAAAAATTTTATCAAATACCAAATTTAACTTTTTACTTTTTAAAATTACTTTTAAGTTTCTTAAAAATAATTCTAAACAGACTGTTAATCTCATTTGACGTATTGAGCATGCCCTTGATGTCTATTGGCAAATGTGTTTTAAACCAATCTAATTAAAGTGAGTGATTTACGCAAACCCAATCTACTATAAAAAGGTTGAATTTATAAACTCAAACAGGATGATAATCATTTGAAAAAGAATTTATAGTGAATAAATATGTTTATTCACTTCAAGTAATTTCAGTTCACCACATTCAATCCATTAGCTAGATAGGAATCACTTTTTAATTTTCTTCAAACTTGATTTTTCAATGTTCCAAAAATTAATTAGATCATATTTCATTATCATAGATTGGGTCAAATCAGAAGTTCTATAAGCTATTATTACCCTAGTGTAGTGTTCTTTTCCCGCAAATCAAACAAAAATGGACCTCCATTTAACAACTAAAGGTCAATTAATAAATCTGTTCTCAGCTTTCTATTTTTGCCAAGGCTGTGTAGATTTATGCTAAGTAGCTTAGCTTAAATTAAATGATTAAAAGTTCATCTTCAAATAATCCTCTTGGTTACGTGTCACTAGTCTCACCATTTTCCTCCAAAACGCACACTCCACAAATTTTCGCGGTCCCTTGTCATACTAATTCCATATGCCACTTACATATCAATTATTTAAACATGTTAACCTGTTTCTAACTTGTCTGCAAACCTAAAAGAGGGGAAAAAAAATGAACGGATTGATTCTTTATACAATTTTTTTGGTAAGAGTAAATTTCAAATTACTTCCCTCATAAAATTATAATTTTTAAAATATTTTTTAATTTATTGTAATCTTCAACTTAGGTGGCGTTTGTTTTTTTTTTTTTTCTGGTCTAAAATTCGAATAGATATGAATTAATTTGAATTATCAATAGAGCTGAATGTATAAATCTGAATGATATGCTTATTTTTTTTTATTTGAATTGCTAAAGATAAATACTAAGTTGTTTTTTTAATTTAAAAAATCTAAAAACTAATATTTTTACTTTTATGTCCTTACAAATTACAAATGCTAAACAAATAATAAACATCTCAAATAATAGAAATAAGATAATATATTATCCTAACATAAATCATATTCAATTGAATACAACTCTTTAATCTTCTATATTATATATGTTAATAAATTTTATTATAGTTTATGATGTTTTCATATGAAAAAAATTCATAATAAATTATGAAGATAAACAATGTTAATTTGAAGAAAATAAAAAGATAAAAACAATAATAGTCTACCACTATATATTATTACTAAGTTTTATAAATATGGGTAATAATATTAATTATTAAATTTTATTTAGGTAAGGATGAAAATTAATTAATTAATTAGGGATATTTTAGATAATATCTTTTAATGATATCATTCAGACTTTTTAGATTAAGCAAAAAGCTAAAAAAATTAACTTAATAACTTAATGACTTAATAACTGAAATTTTTTATTAAATTGAAAAAATAAACAGACTTAATGACTTAACTGATTAAAATTAAGTCAATTAAATTACTAATTAAGTCAATTAAGTCTAAAAAATAAATGGCCTCTTACTCATTTTTTATTATAAAAATGTGTTAATAAAAATTTTTATATTCTTTATAAAATAGAGATAAATTGAGGTTTACAATAATTTAAGAATATTTTAAAAATTATTTTTTCAAAGAGATAATTAAAAATTAACTATTTTTTAAACCGAATCAAATCGATATTTATTCATTTCTATTTTAAAAAATTACAATTTTTTTGGAAAATTCTAAAAGCACACAAAATTTTTGGTTGCTTTTGTAAATTTTCCATACCCATTACGGAAGAATTTAACATCTAGCTACGTGCTTAGCACAAAGACGAGTGACTATTTTTTTTTTCTATTAAAAAGTTAGAACAAGAGGGTGGGTGGAGAGAGAGAGAGAGAGAGAGTGAGTGATGTGCAACGAACGAATAAAGATGGGGTTGAGGCCACGTGGGGACAAACGAGATGCCAATCTTTGAACCCCCAATCACCTCATTCCCAAGTTAACATAACAGCTCGTGAACACCGTGGCATTTCCATACCATACGGCATATTCTCATTCTTTTAATTCCAACCCCACCCGTAATTCCTATCCTATACCTACTTCGCTCCACAATTTAAACCTCACCCGCCCCCAACTTCTCTTACCATTCAAGGCCAATTTCGTAATCGCACTAATGACAACCCAAACAACCATGCTCTCCTCCGCCTCCAAGCCGCCCTACTTATTCCAAAACTACCCTTACATTTATTTGATAGGATCACGCTTACTTTTGGCTCAAAATGGAGACAAATGTAGAAAATTCTAATATTTGTTGAACTAAAAATATCTAATAAAATGTTATGTATGTGTCCAATTTTTTTTTTAAGAATATACTTTAATAAAACTTAAATATCATTGACCTGACCTCTTTATGGTCTATCATGAGCAATTTTTTTAATGTACCATAAATTTTTTTTTGTAAATTTATTTTCATATATATTAAAAAATAAATATTTTAAACCTTTTGTAATTTATTACTAATACAAATAATTTTTTCAAAGTATTTATAAGTCATAAAAATAATTGATCAATTAGGTTGTCTAAGCTAACTTAATAACAAGTTCTAGAAATTATATGTATTTTTAAAGTTTGTTATGAACTTCAACAATATTTAATACAATTATAAATTTATAAAAAATAATTAAGATCTATTTGAAAACTTATTAAAATTTTTAATTAGGAAAAATGGGAAAAAGGGAAGACATTGATATGTTATATAATTAAAAAAATCCAAGGGTAAGAAGGTAATTTAAAAAGGGCAATGATGTCGGGGCCCAGAAATAAAAAAGGAAGGAGCATGAATGATCCGCGCAAAGCACACAAAAGTGTGGGCTGAAAAAGAGAGAGAAAGTTGCTTAGTGAGAGAAAGCTGTTTATAGACGTTATCGGATTTCAAATCCACTTCCTCGCCGGAATTTATTAGTTCCGTTCACGTCCGCGATTTAGGGTTTTCAAATTTAGAGAAATAGTTACAGAACAATAGAGTAACAAAGACCCTGTCCTTGTATTTCTCAGACTTTGAAAACTTCACTTCACCCAGCAATTTGGAAATTCTCGTTCAAGTCCGCGACGGCATATGAAAACTTAGGGTTAGGTTTCTTATGAGTTCACGATCTGTAGAATTCGAGTTTGTTGAGCGGCAATTGCGGGAATTCAACTAAATGTGCACACCGCAGAGGAAGGCTTGGCCGGGCTGGTCGTTGACGCCAAGAGGCGAGAAAAATGGAACCGGGTCGGTTACGAATCCGACCACGGTTGACGGACTTCCTGGGAAGGGAAAGAGTATTGCTGCTTTTCCTGAACCCAGGACACCACAAAACGGTGTCGGGCTAGTTGATGATGTGGAATCTTTGGCCGAAAAGGTTTCGAAGCTCGAAAATGAGGTTCGTTTTTAGTATATAAGTAAAAATTTATCTCTTTTGAGTATGTTGACTGGTTCTTGTTTGTTTAGTGATTTTATATGATTGGTTTCTGTAGTTTAGAAGGTGTTATTAGCTTAGGTTAAAGTTTAGAGTCTGATTTTTTTTTTTTTTTTAAAGGCTTGTGGATGTGGGTTTCTGGTATAGTGGTTGAATAAGTGATTGGCTTCGAAATTTATTATATGACGGGATTTTGACTTGGACAGTGGAATTCTTTGACTTATTGTTTAAGCTTGTTGCTGCTTTAAAGACATTCTTTCTTAGCTTTTGTTGTAAGACAACATAACTGCAATACATTGAAGCATGATGGTGTTTTGTGGGCTGAAAAAGCAAGGACAATGGTTGAAGATGTAAACTTCTCAGAAGAATGAAGTAGAGTTGTAGTGTTTCTAGAACCTAGTGGGCTTCTTGTGTTTTTCATTCCCTTCATAAAGCGAATTGATAGGACATTCATTTTGAATTTCAATGGACTTTAGGGTGGTGATGTATAAGGAATGCTTCGTGAAGTTAGGAGTGTGTTTTGACATTTTAAAAACTCTAGATTTTGTGATGTCTAGCATAAGTTGCATACTTGCTAAGAGTTAATAGTTTGTGGATGCATATTTTTCTTTTGTAATTGGGGGGCAGGCATTGCCATAACTATGTCTTGTTGTTGTGCTTAGTGTTTTTCTCTTTCAGTTTTAGTTTCTCACTCTCATCTGCTAACCTTTTCCTCAGCTTTTTGAATATCAATACAATATGGGCCTTCTCTTGATTGAGAAAAAGGAGTGGTCTTCTAAGTATGAAGAACTCAGGCAGACATTTGCGGAAGCACAGGATGCTCTTAAACGAGAACAAACGGCTCATTTAATTGCAATAACTGATGTTGAGAAACGAGAGGAGAATTTGAGGAAGGCTTTGGGTGTTGAGAAGCAGTGCGTGCTTGATGTAAGATTCCCTCTCCTTGTTTTGGTTGCCATTTTCCTTATTTGATTCTTAATTCTTTCTAGTATTTTCATCTGGTGTTGTAATTTTATACTGAAGGGGACAAGTAATTCAAAAAAGAATGTAAGTTCTTTTAAAGTATCTTCCTTTTTGCCTCCTTTCTTTACTTCTCAAAGATGATGGTTATTTTGTTCTTGTTATGAGTCGGAATTCACCTAAGGGATGGTGAATGCTATACGTAGCAGCTTGTTAGTGTAAAATTGTCTCTCACTTTGAATCTGTGAACCTTAGGACTTGTGTGTACTTGAACTTCATGGTATATATTTTTTTCATTTAAAGGTTGGGATTGCAGGTCTTGTGCAAATGCTGTATAAAGAAAGTATTGTAACTGTTTTTTTTTTTTTTAATTTTTTGGAGAATGTTGTTGCTACAGCTGGAGAAGGCTTTGCGGGAGATGCGTTCTGAAAATGCAGAGATAAAGTTTACGGCTGATTCGAAGTTGGCAGAAGCAAATGCCTTGGTCACTAGCGTTGAAGAGAAATCTTTAGAGGTAGAGGCAAAGTTGCGTGCTGTTGATGCCAAGGTAGCTGAGATAAGCAGAAAGAGTTCTGAGATCGAGAGGAAGTCACATGAGTTCGAATCACGGGAAAGTGCTCTACGTATGGAGCGTGTATCCTTCATTGCCGAGTATGCTCAAGTCTCCTGACATTTACCGTTTTTATATGGAATCCATATCCACTTTTTATTGTTTGTTTTTATACGTAGTTTAAATGCCATATTGCATTTAATTTTTGAAGTTGGTATATTTCTTCAGGCGAGAAGCACATGAGGGCACTTTCTCCCAGCAGAGGGAGGACTTGCGAGAATGGGAAAGGAAATTACAAGATGGAGAAGAGAGGCTAGCCAAAGGTCAAAGAATTGTTAACCAAAGAGAGGAGAAGGCAAATGAAAAAGAGAAGATTTTTAAGCAGAAGGAGAAGGACCTTGAAGAGGCACAAAAGAAAATTGATGCAACCAACTTAAGTTTGATGAGGAAAGAAGAAGATATCGACAAAAGACTAGCAAATCTTATTACAAAAGAGAAGGCAAGTGTTTTGATGTTGTTCTATGATGAGCTATTTTAAATCTGGAATGTATTAGTATTGTTATGATATGGGCTTTTCATAATTGATGCAGGAATATGATGCTGTTAGAAAAAGCTTAGAGATGAAGGAGGAGGAACTACGTCAATTGGAAGAAAAGCTTAATGCAAGAGAAAAGGCATATCTTTGTGATGATTTTTTTTTTAAATTTTTCTGAAGCCTGGTTTCTTGGCATATTTACCCAGTTTATTTCTTCTTTCCTTTGCTACTCGGTAGAGTAGCAGCCATGTTAATTGTAACAAATTTATTTGCATGCAAGAACCTGAATAATGATTTATTGTTTAAATCAGGGTATACAATAGAATTTAGATTTGAATTATTATTAGTTATGATTTTTCTTGCTCATGTTCTTTTGATGTTCATTTAAATTCTTTCCATTGAATTTTGCAGGTTGAAGTTGAGAAGCTACTTGATGAACATAAAGCAAGTTTAGATGCAAAACAGCGTGAATTTGACTTAGAGATTGAGCAAAAGAGGAAAGCTTTCAATGATGATCTCAACAGCAAGGTGGGTGAAGTTGAAAAGAAGGAAGCTGAAATCAATCACAAGGAGGATAAAATTTCGAAAAGAGAGTTGGCATTGGAAAAGAGATTGGAGAAATGTAAGGAGAAAGAGAAGAATTTAGAATCAAAATTGAAAGATCTGAATGGAAGGGAGAAGACAATGAAATCTGAGGAGAACAACTTGGAGACTGAGAAGAAACAACTTCTTGCTGATAAAGAAGATATTTTGTCTCAGAAGGCTGAACTCGAGAAGATGAGGGCTGCAAATGAACAACAGTTGTTGCAGATTTATGAAGAGAAGAATCAGCTGAAAATAAGTGAAGAAGAAAGGGCTGAACATCTCTGCTTGCAAACAGAATTGAAAGAGGAAATAGGAAAGTGCAGGCTTCAGGAAGAAATGCTTTTGAAGGAAGCTGAGGATTTAAAGCAGCAGAAAGATAACTTTGAGAAAGAGTGGGAACAATTGGATGAAAAAAGAGCTGAAGTTGAGAAAGAGCTGAAGAAAATCAGTGAACAGAAGGAAAAACTAGAAAAGGAAAAACTCTCAGAGGAAGAAAGGATAAAAAGAGATAAACAGCTGGCAGAGGACCATATAAAGAGGGAGTTGGAAGCTCTTGAAATGGCCAAAGAATCATTTAAGGCCACCATGGACCATGAGCAGTCGATGATAACTGAGAAAGCTGAAAGTCAGAGAAGGCAACTGCTTCATGATTTTGAGCTTCAAAAAAGAAAACTCGAATCTGATATGCAGAAAAGGCAGGAGGAGTTGGAAAAGGATTTGAAAGAAAAGGAGAGGTTGTTTGAGGAAGAAAAAGAGAGAGAATTAAGCAATATTAATTATCTGAGAGATATAGCAAGAAAAGAGATGGAAGAAATGAAGCTAGAAAGGCTTAAATTAGAAAAAGAAAAGCAAGAAGTTGATTCTCATAGAAAGCATCTGGAAGGAGAACAAGTTGGAATTCGCAAAGATATTGATATGCTTGTTGACCTTACCAAGATGTTGAAGGAGCAGAGGGAGCAAATTGTAAAGGAGAGAGACCGCTTCCTTAACTTTGTTGAGAAGCAGAAGAAGTGTGAGCACTGTGCTGAAATAACTTCAGAGTTTGTGCTTTCCGATTTGGTCCAGGAAATTGTAAATTCAGAGGTTCCTCCTCTTCCAAGGGTGGCTAATGATTATGTCAATGAGAAGAAAAATAGTGAGATATCTCCGGGTGTTTTAGCTTCAGGATCTCCTGCTTCTTCTGGAACTATCTCTTGGCTCCGTAAATGCACTTCAAAGATATTCAAGTTATCTCCAAGTAAGAGGATTGAGAATACTGCTGTTCATGAATTGACTGAGGAGACACCTTCGTCTGGAGGGCAAACTAAGTTACAAGAATCGTCTAGAAGGTTAGGTCAGACTAACGAGCCAGACTTATCTTTTGCTATTGTAAATGATTCTTTTGATGCTCAAAGGTTCCATTCTGAGACCAGCACCAGGGAGGTCGAAGCTGGTCAACATAAGCAGGTTGATGGGCAGAACAACTTAAATGGTAAGGCACCAGAAGTTCAGGAAAATTCTCAGCCTTCTGATTTGAATCATGGTCGGCAGCCTCGGAAGAGAGGCAGGCCTAGAGTCAGTAGAACACGATCAGTGAAGGCAGTTGTCCAAGATGCCAAGGCTATACTTGGGGAAGGTTTTGAATTAACTGAGAGTGAGAATTTAAATGGGAATGCTGATGATTCTGTCCAAGAGACTGTTGAAAGTCGGGGTGAATCTACTCTGGATGATAAAGGAACATCCAGAAATGCACGAAAGCGGAACCGTGCTCAGTCATCTCAAATAACGACAAGTGAGCATGATGTTGATGATAGTGAAACACAGTCGGGTAGTGTTGTGGCAGGCCAGCCAAGGAAGAGACGGCAAAAAGTTGCTCCAGCAGAGCAAACATCAGTTCCAACTCGATATAATCTCCGACCCAAAACGTAGGTTTTCAAATTTTGTCTCAGCTGCATACCTAGTTTGTCCTACCCAAAAAAAAAAAAAAAAAAATTCTGGGCCTTATTTTACCTTTTACCCCTTATTGTACACAAATTTGAAGCATTTTCATTATTGTTTTCCGTTTGGCTTGCTTCCATTAATGACCTTGCTGTGCACAAATACATTTGCAATGATTAAGTTGACTGTCCGGTATCCGTGTCTGGGCAACTAACATTTATCTGTTAAATGGTTTGCAGAGGAGCCCCTACTGCAGCTGTGTCTGAAGCAAATAAAGAAAAGGAAGAAGTGTCTGAAGGTGTTCGAGGAGCCTTAGAAGATGAAATTATCTTCTCCAAAGCTGCTCCTGCAAATTCAGTGGGTGTTTTCAGCGACGACGGCAGAAGCTCACAATTAGTGAGGGTAAGGCCCCTAACATCCATCTCCATGAAACTAAAGAAATGGGATTGTTGAATTGGTCTGTATTTTCTTTACTGCTTTTGGAATGCCTAGTAATTTTTCACTTGTGATTGTCAGTATTTTGATTTTGGATGCTTTTTTGGTTTTATGAGACCGTACATCCGAGTCTTACATGAATGTGTGGTGCCGAAGTTTGATTTTCTGAACTGATTTTGATATAATTTTTCCTACACTTTTTATGTGATAGTGTGGAGCACTTGACAACAATGATGCATCAAAACAGTTTGTTGAGAATATGGCAATGACAATGAGCGAAGAAGTGAATGGAACACCGGAAGGAGCAGGAGAGTATGGTGATGCGGATGAGTACAGGAGGGAATCCCGTAGAGAAGATGCTTCTGGGTTAGATGATGGTGATAGTGATGATGAGTATGAACATCCTGGTGAAGCCTCAATAGGAAAGAAGATCTGGACTTTCTTCACAACATAATGTTGCTGAGTTCTGTTCCCCATTTTGATTGCATGAAAATTTGTTAGGTTTGCCGTTAGGATCTCTTTGAAGAAGTGTAGTAGCGTGTATTAACAATTTGAATGTAGTAATGACCGCGAGGTCTTTAATCTAGAGGATAAGGGGGCTTGGAATTTGTTTGCCCGCTTATTTCCTTCGTTAGAATTCGGATACTGGTGGTGCAGTTTTAATCATTTTAGTACAGTCCAAGATAGATTTTAATGTAGCAATGACCAGTGCCTATTTGTTTATGACTGGGGGGTGTAGCTTTCTCATTACCTCTGAACTTAATTGTACCGAGAGTTTGTATTTTTACGTTCTACTGCAATGATTGTTTGATATTATTCTTAAAAGTCATTTTCTGTATTCTGTATCCACTTAAAACTGCTTAGAACCTATGAAGTTTAAAGCAGCTGTCCGGATTTGTCCCGACTTCGGAGCGGTGTTTTCCCGATCCTGAGAAGGCTAGGGTTTGAACCGGCGTGGAAAAGAATTTGATCTGGGCCAAGCCGAAATGCCGGCTTGACAAACTCCCTTTGGTTCTGGGCCCAACCAAAAAGGATCGGGGTTCTCCACTGAACCCTATTTGGGAAGTTCCCTTAAGAGTTTCATATTAATTTAGCAAATACTCTTAATTTTTGGGATTTGTTTTTCAATTTTTCAAATAATTTTCTTCTGAAAATTCTTAAACATTAATTCAGGCTTTCAAATTGACTCCTTTTTTTTTTCTTTTTCTTTTTCTTTTATTGTTTGGTTTTACTAATATCTATGTGTATGTAAAAATCTTATTCGAAATTTAGCACCCTCGAGAAAACGTCATGTCCAAAATCGTGTAGTTAAAAGGAAAAAAAGGTTCTCCCCACTCCCAAAACAGCCAAAACTTTATTTGGGCCTTCAAAAGCCCTTTCAAAGAGTTTACATTGATCTGATAAACTTTTATAATTTTGTGGATTTTTTAAGAAAAAAAGTTTCAGAATCTATAAAAATTGTTTTAGGCCTCTAAATCGACTATCGTTTAGTTTCACCAATGTTAATGTGCATGGAAAAAATTAGCTCGAACTTCAACACCGTCGCGAAATCACCATTTGAAGGGCCAAAATTGTGTGCTAGCTTTTGGTTCTGCGCCCAAACTGGGTTCGAATTAAAAAGTTTGTGTTTTTCCACCAAAATTCTATTTATGCTATGAAAAGGCCTCCTAATGAGTTTTACATCATCCAACAAATTTTCATAATTTTTTGACCTTTTTTGATATTTTAAAAAATATTTTTAAAATGCACAAAATTATTTTGATCTCTAAATTCACTCACATTTTTTTCCAATGGTCTAATTTCACTAATATCTACGTCCCCAAAACCGTGTGTTATATAACCTGTGGTTTTGAGCCTAAACTAGACCCTGAAACAAGAGTTAGGTATTTTTTTACTAAACTCATATTTAGCCACAAAAATGCCTCTGAAAGGTTTCACATCAATCCAACAAGTTCTCCTATTTTTTTTGGGAATTTTTTTTTAATTTTTCAGAAAAATCTTTGAAAATTCATAGAAATTGTTTCAGGTCTCCAAATCGACTCACCAATATCTAAGTGCAAGCAAATAACTAGTTCAAAAGTCAACACCATTCCGAAATTGCCCTTTAAAGGAGCGCAAGATTATGTGTTATAGCCTTTGGTTATGTGCCCAAACTATGCTTGAGAAAAAAAATATTGTTTTTTTTCTTTTTGACACCAAAACCCTATTCAGATCATAAAAAGGCCTCCAAAGAGTTCTACATTAATCCAACAAGTTCTTCTCTCCTTTTTTTTTTCTTATGGTCTTGTCACCAATATTACGTGTCACCAAAAAAAAAAAAAACTCGAAATTCAATGCCATCGGGAAATCACTCTTTAAAGGCACCCCGCCCTCGCCCATGGTGCCAATCGGATTTTTCCGAGCCGGGTCGCATCTTCCTTCTTGGAGGATGCAGGGCAATGCTCAGTCCGGAGAACTTGGTCAGGCTTGACCTGGTTTGAACCATTTTGAGTCGGGTAAAGACCATAACTTAACCTTTCTCGGAGAGTCAGGCGGTTCCGGTTCGAGAGGGTTCGCCAAGCCCGGCTGCCGGCATTTGCATCCCCTTTAATTGGTCTTCAAATTTATGGTTTACTAGAAAACTTATTTCTCGTTGCACTTCCTACAAACCAAATTTTTTTATAGTCATTTCCTGTAGGAACAAATTAAAGAAAAATCATTAGATCGATTATTGAGAAGCGATGATTCTAGAACTTTAAATTCTCATTAAACAAACATGGATTTATGGAACAAGCTGTCACGACCCACCACCTTTACATTTTAATTTAATCGTTGATTCCATGTTTCTTCCTCCTTCATCATTTCTTAAGATCTGGAATATATTTATACTTACATACAAAATGAATGGGAAAAATCCAAACATGCCTAGTCCAGATTGTTGAATTTCGAAATCTACAACAAAACCATAGGGGAGTCCTTGATAATTAATTACAGCGGAGGAGAATAATAACTAAAACTGGGACGCTTCAGACCATCTGTTTTGAGTTTTGTTGTTGATGAATTTACCAAGTCCTACGATGGCTGCTGCTTCGCTCAGTCCTGCTCTTATCTTTACAATTGGGACTATCCCCTCGTTCCCAGCATCCCTCTACGGCTTCAGCGTTCCGCTGCTTCAAGTCCCTGCAGATTTAGCATGAAAATTAACATTCAAGTTAATGTTCTGACGAATTTATTAAAGAGACACAAGGTTTGGAAGGATTTCTTGAAAGAGATGTATTAACGCACTTGCAATGTGGTACGCTGCAATCAAGTTGTTTACAGCGTCTTGAGTGCATGGTCAGCAGCAACCATATCTTTCTACAGTGGTGACAACCCCCGGCGGTTCCAACATTACAGTTGCGTACATGGTAAAACAAACTTTTCATTTTAAGGCATTTCGGGTAAGAGCAGCCCTTGCTTTTGGTTAAGCTGCATTGAGAGGCATGTCGTAGAAGATTCATCAGTTGTGTTTTCTGCAGTGTTAAATTGACTTGTGAGTGAATATAAATGTCCGAGTTTCCTCCTGCCTGCAATGCTTTCTTCTGTGCCTCTTTACTCTCAGTCCCACCATTAGCTGCAGAAGAACGCTGGGTCAACTTATGAATATGCAAAGAATCACCCTTTTCCTGACGGCATGCGGTGCAAACTTCAAACTGTGGGCAGGTCTCACACTGCCAGCACTGGTCTATCACAGTGTCCTTACGGCAAAAGCAGCAGATGCTCTCGGCAGTGAGCTTGTTCGAATTGTGTAGATGATGCAGGATCATCATCGAAGAATACTTAGCCCGGCGAAGTGTGTCAAACTGATAATAATTTTTCTGACAAAAACTCAAGAAAGCATTCCTATTTTCAAATAAAGTATTATCTATAATAACGTCCTTATCGCTGGTATGACATGGCACATCATCCACCATAACCTGAAAAAAAAATGGGAAAAAAATACACACACACACACACACAAAAGATAAGCTAAAAATGCCAGATTCAACATTACAGAGAGAGGGATGACTGAGATTTGAGATACGAATTCACCTTATTGAGTGCATGCTTTTCTTTGCCATTTAAAGTGTGGAAGTCCTCGCCGTTGAGGTTTCTTTCAGCATCATGGCATCTGCAACATGAAAGGAGGATAAGAATCGTGTTCTGTAATAATCTTCTGCACCATAGATTCATGGAAGAACCCACATTTTGCCAACAATGGTTCATGTTAAAGCAAATAACATATGAAAAGTAATTTTGTAAAATTATGTTCTTGTACACATTTGTGCAACATGGCGCTTTAAGTGACTTTTAATTCTTTGCACAAGGCCACTGTTATCAACTAGTGAAAACAAAGCCTCCAATTTATATTAATATTGTCGCACACATTAGCTTTGAATTCTCAAGAGGATACAAGAATTGGAAAAGGTGATAAA
Source organism: Murraya paniculata (assembly GCA_030449075.1). Taxonomy (NCBI): domain Eukaryota; kingdom Viridiplantae; phylum Streptophyta; class Magnoliopsida; order Sapindales; family Rutaceae; genus Murraya; species Murraya paniculata. Next base: position 2,363,054 of record JAEVFN010000003.1, read on the forward strand.
TTGAAGATGATAGATTTGATAACTTAAACAGAATTGAGAACATGAAGAATGGAGTGGACATAGGTATGAAAACAGAAAGAACGGTTCAATTAAAGACATGGCATAAGTATGAAAAGAAAATTTAGAGGAAGAATCATTACCTTTCACATAGCTGGAAATTTTTGCACTGACTGCAAAACCATCGGTGCCTATCGAATATCACTTCATGACAGTGTGAGCAAACAAATTGCAAGTGGACAATGATGAAGTCCTCCCTAACAGGGAAGATGATTTGTCCCAGCTATGGAAAGCAACAAAAAAAAAAAGAAAAAAAAAATTAATACGGTCAAAACCACAGTGAAATAATTCAATAACTCTTAGCCATTGCCCTACTGCAGGCTGAAAATGTCCAGATAATTGGTTTGACCCCATATAGACCTTAATTTGCATGCTCACTAATTCCCATTGGCTATTTAGTCATCATTCGAGGCAAAGCAGAACATCTAAACTCTAAGAAATATGGCATCTAGTGATTATAACATTCAAAGAATTCACAACAAAAAGACGAAGTTGAGAGGAGAAATTACTTTTTGCATCAATAGAATATCTTTAGCAGCATTGCTAGAAGGATCTGCATGTCCCATGGCCTTTAATGTTCTCTTTGTCATTGGTTTCTTTAATCTCATATGAAAGTCATCTCCGCTTTCTTGTTCAATGCTCTTGATCACACCTTCAGCAGCTCCAGACCAATAGTCACCATCAAAATACGGCAAACGAGCTGCTGTTACTCTTGAATGTTGTCCAGTTGGAATGAAAAATTGATCATATAAATTAGAGATGCCAACAACAATTTTTTCTTCAGCTGCTTTTCTCAGCATTGACCGATACCTGCACATGGAAAAGTTCTTAATCAAGAAATATACAGAGAGAAAAAATCAATAGCTATAGGAATGCAGGTGCATGATTACAGCAATGGGGAATATATGCATATGTATACATATATGTGTATGTGTGTGTGGTGTGTGTGTGTGTGTGTGTGTGTGTGTGTGTGTGTGTGTGTGTGTGTATAGAGAGAGAGAGAGAAGAGAGACCACTGTCGCAGCTTGTCAGACTTGGGAGTTTTCTGAGTCTCCGGATGACAGTACAAGATATAATCTTCCCCCTTTACAGGGGGGCAGGCCCATATATAGCAGGTTGCAAAACCCCGTTTTTTACTGTATTCAAGGTATCCTATCTGATGAAAGAAACATAAAAGAAAAGCAAGCAATCAATCTGGCAATTTTACGATATAAAATTATATTGGAAGATGTCCAACAAGTAGAATAATAAGAAACTACGTAATATACCAATATTTCATGGTAAACGAAGGTACGAAGAGCTTTCCCAGCTGCAGTTTCTGTCTCAGGCCTAAAGTACTTCACCGAATCAAGATATGAGATATAAACACAACGTTGATTTGGGTGACTGCACTCTGAACCAAACTCCTGGACATACATGCCGAAAAGGCATACATCCACCCCTTCAATCTTCTGAAACAATAAAATCACCTAAAATGGGAGAAGGGCGAGCAGGTTTTCTCAGAAACAAGATAACAAATATACATGAAAACACAATAAGAGACAAATTACAGAAACCACAAAATGTTATCTCATAAATCGCTTAACTAAAAATTCATCTAACCTTTAATCTGTACGGGAACTCTGTAGGATAATTAGCTTCATGAAAGATATCTAAAAATTGCTGCTTCACTTTTAACTTCTTGTCAACAGATAATACAACTCTAACAACAAGATCTTCCGCTGTCGGAACCTAGTATTGACATCATGTATTATCAATTAAGCAGCTATAATGAAATTATAGAGCAAACAGGGGAAAGATAAAGAATGAGAAAGTAAAGAGGGAAAAGAAAATAGATAAATCATCTTAAAGAAAGTAATTACTGGAAGAACAATAGCATCATCAAGAATTTGAAAACATAGAATTTCCTAACAAAAGCCTAGATCTTAGTAGGTAAAAGTTATTTAATTTTTTTTCCTTCTAGAATACAGATTGTGACACAGACATTGTCCGGTGGAATTCATCAAAGATTTTTTCATTTACAGTTTTATGCTTTTATTTATTTATCCTGTAAACCATTTTGAGTAATTTATGATGTATATGCAGAATACAAATTGCTGCTATAGAACACAAACATGTTAAAGATCCTTGGGTGCAATTGGCAACTTACCTCATCAAGGTTCTTTCCGGAAACATTTGCTTTCATTTTTCTCTCCTCCTGGATACACTTAAAGAGTTTTTGCTCTAAGTGGTCACTAAGCATGGTGCTTGGTAGATCTTTTGCAGCAAAAAATGTGCTCTCTGCTAAGAGCAAATGGCCCCCAGTTTCCATTTCTTTTAAGCGGCATTTGGGACAGATATATTCAGCTTTTCCTTCTGTATCTCTTTTGTTATTATACAGAGCACATATCTGGTGTTGCCAGCCTTGACATTTATCACACAGAACCCACTGCAAGAACACAACGGGCATAGGAAGTGAATCTTCCATTATTTTATAGAAATTGCAGGAAAAATATTAATTAAAACTTGGCTTACCGCTTCTTCAATAGCTTCATCATTCTTCCTTTTATACATCTTTGCCTTGGAAAAGGAAATTCCATATAATGAGATTTTCCCACCTCGAGATTGTTTATAGCATGACGTACAGAAACAATGTCGCATGCCATTTTCTTCAGGTGTGCTGTAGTATATGACATAGCGCTTAATATGAGCACCACAATATGAACAATATATTGGTGCTGGCGCCAATAGGAGCTTGTCTGCTTGACACAGCTGGCAAGAATTCTCACTGAGAGTGCCTGTAGTTTTATTTCCTTTTTCCTCCTTCAATGCATTCTATTTCAAAGAAGACGCTCAAGCATATAAGTGTTTGCTCATAAACAAAGTATACTTGCAGCAATTAAATGTTTGAAATAAAAATATCAAAGACAAGAACTTGCCAACAAGTTTGTAAATTGTAACTACAACCTAATCTGCCAGCTCAGTGCAAAAGCATCTTTATTCCCAGTGCACAAATTAATGGTTTGGAAGTAACAATGCAAAAATAACAGAATTCAAGCAGAAGCAATGGACTTGTTATTTAAATTTTAAATTCGTAGATATCTAGATGCTTAAGATTTAGAGGCAGCAGAAATTAGGAATCACATGCAAACAAGTTGCTGGATCAGTAAATGGTGATAACATTTCTTTATTTTTCCAAGGAAAGAAGTTCACTGGGAGGCTTTAAAATGGGGATGAAACAAAGAACATGCAAATGACATCATGTACTAACAATGAAATAAAAATGAGGAAAAAAAAAGAACCAAAAATATAATCAAGGGTAAAATTGGGGAAAAAAAATAAACAAAAATATAAGCAAGGGTAAAATTGGGGAAAAAAATAAACAAAAATATAAGCAAGGGAGTATACAACGATGTACGAACCTGGCTAACCCACTGCCTAAGACTTGATATATGCACCCTTAATTGTTCTGCGGTGAAAAAATCAGTTAAGGAAACACCATTTGTCCTGGGATTCCTCAATTTTAATGGTTTCCCATTATCAGCTTCTTGGGCGATAAATTCATTTTTTGTCCCAGGGTTGGTCAGATCAAACTCAGTCCTGATCGGTACTGCAGCACATTCACTTTTAATCTCTGGGTTGGTCTGAGTCAGCTTAGTCCTGAGCAGTACCTCATTCTCTTTACAACCAGCACCACACTCTTCATGAACAGACATGACACTGGACCTCAATCTGTTAGAATCTAGGAATATGTCTGATAGATCACCGCCACTACTCAGGTCCTCCTTCTCCATCTTACTACCAAAATTAAACTCCTCTGGTGTAAACACTTGCTGGGGGTTCAACATGCAATAATTATCAGCAATGCTATTTCTAGTCCCTTCAAAAATAGTAGAATCTTTTGCAGGATTTCTAAATAGTTCCATGTCCAGGTCTCTGACCTCAGAATTAATAGATTTAGGAGATTCAGGCAACTGCTGTAAGGGCAGAACTGCTCCAAAATCAAACGACTGAACTTGTAATGGATTCACGAAACTAGAAATTCCAACCCCAGATGAAAAAGAGCAAATAGGATGTTCCATCTTCAAACGTTTCGAAGAAGGGAACAGGCAATTTGAACTGCCAGATTTGGACAAATCATAATCTGTATCATTGAAACAGCTTTTCATGATATCAAATTTCTGGTGATTAACAGCATCAGATACATATCGAACAGGTCCACAGATATGACACTCGGCAGAGTGACAGCCATCAAAGTGGGACAAAAGTACGCAGAAACGTTCACATCCACACCAGTGAATATTACATATAGTTGAATGCAAATAGTTCACAAAAGAAACTATACTACCTCCATTGGCCACCACTGAACTCTTGTAGTTGATATAAGCATGTAAAATTCTATGTTCAAGATAGAAACATGATATTTCACTTGGCTTTGCATATTTAGCAGCTCCCATCTGATTGGAAGTGACTGCAGTGCTCTCTGAAGCAAGTGGAGACCCATATGATTGTTCTGAAGGGGATGGAGTCTGCATACACATAAATTGTTCTGCTATTGAACTGCAAGATACATTCCTTTCATTGAAATAAAATTGTGCTTTCCCATCGGATGGCCCATCAAACTGTACATATGGCCACTGATACTCCATGTCTGTGCTCGGTAGAGTACTGGGGACTTCAGGAATTATCTGTAAAAGATGTGGGATCTGCAAAGTTGAATCAAAGACAGGTCCATTGTTGAAAGTTCCAGCATCAGAAAAGCCATCCCCACTAGAACATGAAGTGACGGTTGAATCCTGTTCAGGAGATAGAATCATATTTCCAACCTGCCGTTTGGCCATAGGTGAAGGGATGTTCTTCCTGTTGACAGCAGTGAGTACACTGGGAGCTCCACATAGATATCCATCAAAAGGTAATCCTAAAGAAGAAGATTGGACACACAATTATTAGATGTAAATGTAAAACCTTGCAACAAAATGGTACGGTAACTGAATTGCATGACCAATCTAAAGTTGGAACGCTAACGGGCTCACCTTCAGTGCTTCCATTCAAGAGACTAAAAGGTGGGATTAATCCGTCAGAGTATGAATCATGTCTGAAATCCAAGGATGACATTGACATATTGCACGGTAGTGATGAGGAAGTAGTATGATAGGCAACTTGTGGGATGGGGCACGCATCTTCCATTTTATTTTGGATCAAGTTTTGCAAACAACAGTTCAGATTCTCCTGGTTCATATATTTCTCCTGAAGAACAATTGAAGAATAAAAATTCAGCAAAATAGTATAAATAATATCCCAAAATCTTTCAGATAATAATTCATATGGTAGGATTTTTCAGCTGTATCTTAAAAAAAATTGATTTTTTTTACAGTGCATTAAAATGAGTCATCCCACCCAAGTGAGAATACCTGAAAATTATGATCGAGTTCCCATCGAAAGATATCAATCTGTGTGCATTTTGCCGTTCTATGTGGATTACTATATTCATTTATTAATGGAGATCATGATCGGGACTTGTATACCCAGTTAGACAGAAGGTTAGACCACTTTGTTTTGTTATTTTAAGAAAGATTTTGTTGCCAGTATATTGTCTGTTTGATCTAATTAGTTTCCTCCAGGTTTGGTTTGCCTCATTTCATAAAAAGCCCAAATTCATTATCCTAGAAGACATTTCTTATAGTGAACAAAGCGTTGTACGATGAGCATACGTCTGTAAGTGCACACAAGCATACGAACTTACATCCAAGATATCAATGCTTGTGAGACAGATATGAACATAACCATGCTTTAAATATTCTAAAGCTATCATTTGGATGGAACAGAGCATCTAATCTCATAAAATCTTTACATCAGTCGAATCAATCACTTGGAAATCGAATAAACCAGGACTGTCCTGATATTAGCTTCTTGGAAGCAAAATCTAAAACTTAAGAATTACTTGTGTTTGATGAGTTATGACTTCCTTTTTAAAAAAATTAACCACAATAATATATTTATGTAAGTTACAGACTCTATCGCGTCTGGGACATCGGTTTATATGTAGTTGGGACATTGGTTTACATGTAGTGGGTTGGGCAAATTTAAAATTTCCCAAACCAAAACGCCACCGTTCTCGTTTTTTTTTTCTCAACATTTTTCCCCCAGAACCCTACGCCAAATCTCTAAGCTTTAATGCATTATTATTGTATAAAATTTGGGTATGACGAAACAAGAACAACAACACTACCACGTCGCCGTTGCTTCATAACTTCGAAACCCTAAACCGAGAACGACGCCTTTCACGTCAAGACTCAGAAACCCTAACCCTAAAAGAACCTAAGCAAAGATTTTAGCTCGTAATTCCGGCGACAACGTCAATTTCAGACGAGGAGATAATAGATATGAATAAATATTTTCTTTCTTTTAAAAGAAAAAAAAAATCTTGCTTTGATTTTGTTACCGTTAAACAAGAATTAAACTAAACAGTAGAATTAAAAAAAGCATACAATACGAAACCCTAAAAGGAAAGAGAGAGAGAGAGAGAGAGACCTGTTTACGCCGTTTCTCTCTCCTTGGTTTTCGAGAACCGTGGTGGGCCAGCTATGCTTTCTTTTTTCAATTTTGTCTTATTTTACTGCCAACCAACCTACGATTACGAGAAGTAAAATTTTTTTTTTGAGAAAAGGACTCCGAGATTAAAACTTAGATATAACAAGTGGAATCAGCTCATAAAAAGAACAGTTTCCGCGTGGTAAGCGGATAAATGAGAATACAAAAATACCCTTCAATAATTAATTGGTAAATTAATTATATAATCCTTTAGAGCTTCTACTTTTAGTCTCCCGCAGTCCCGCGTGGCGCATGTTAAATCAAAGTGTCAAATTCGATCAAACGTTTTGATTGACAGTTAATTTTTTTTTTTAGACAGAAAAAAATTATTCAAGCAATAAGTGGAACTTCATGAACAAACTCCCATTATTATCGTACCTACCGCGTTTTTTTTTTTTTTGGGATAATATCGTACCTACAGTTTTTTTATCAACTTAAATTGACAACAAAAAAAAAAAAATTAAACAAGTGGGCTGATAAAATTTCAAATGAGTGAGTGAGCAATGCAACACGATCCCGTCAGACCTCGTAGCTTGTGTCAAATAATGCCACGTCATAGCGTCACTCGCTAACCATAACTGAAATGATTAGCCACGCATAGCGACCATATTATTATCAAAAGGTTTCTACAAATTTCTTGACCTTTACTTTTCAAATTGAATTGAAAATCTTAGGCAGTGAAAATTTGGAGAGTGTGGAATGAGAATATAAATAAATTATTTATTTATATTAAAATAAAAATATGAAATAAAAATTAAAATCCTATTTATGTATTATATATATTTTAAATGAAAATGAATAGTTTCAAATTATAATTTTATTCTTATTTTAAAAAATCATAAAAAGATAGTTTTTAGTTATAATATTGATAAAAAAATATTTTAATAAAAAATATGTTTATAAAATAAACTATTTATTTTATTATTAATTTTAATTATATAACTTAATAATAATTATTAATATTTTTAGTTATGTAAATCATAATTTTTTATTAATTTTAATTGTAATTATGTAAATTAAAAATTATGGATACTAGTAGCACAAATGAAACATTATTATTAGTAATATAATACAAAATTAATATTTTTTAATAAACTATTTATTAGTTAATTATTATTAATAGTAAATAAATATGACACTATTAAATTACATATTATAATAATAATAATAATAATAATAATAATAATAATAATAATATATAATAATAATAATAATAAAATAATAATAAATAATAAATAATATAATAAGAATAATAAATAATAATAAATAAGAATAATAATAATAAAATAATAATAATAATAATAATAATAATAATAAAGATAGTATATAGCATATTATTAATTCTATATGAATATAATAATATTTTATTAATAAGTTTAATATTATTAATATATAATAATATTATTTAAATAAATATATATTATTATTTTTAAATAATGAAATATTATTTTATTTAATAAATATAAATTATTATTTTTTGAATAAATATAATAATATTATTTTTAAATAAATACAATAGTATTTTATTTTAATATAATAATATTAAAAATGGTAAAAAAGAAGGTGTGGGAGTGGATTAGCCCCATGGGAGTGGGAATTAGGGACAACAATATTAAGGGCCCGAGCCCGATAAAAGTCCGAATTTTTTTTGGGGTCGGGCTCGGGCTTTGTCCGAGCCCGACCAATATATATATATTTTAATTTTTTTTAATATTTAAATAATTTAAATTTACTCTATAATATATTAAAATTAAACACAAAATTACTTTAATAAATAATTCAACTATAAAATTATATAAATAACTAAACATAAATAAAAAAAATATGTCTAATTCAAATAAAAACACAAAATTCAAATAAAAACATATTTATTATTATTATTATTAAGCATTCGGGTCGGGTCGGGTTCGGGCTGATCGAGTCTTTTTTTGTTAAGCCCGAGCCTGAATTTTGACCCTTAAATTCGGGTCAAAACCTTAAAAATTCGGACCGGGTCAATCGGGTCGGGCTTTTTTACCATCCCTAGTGGGAATTCACTCCACACTCCAAAAATAGGTGGGACCTATGAAGTTCCACTCTCACTCCTCTTTAAATTAACAAGTAAACACTGAAATGGAAAGACTCCACACTTTCCACTCATACTCCAATAAGTAAACACTACGTAATATCAGCCAAAAGAAATACAAATCGTTTTTTAATGGACGCAGAGCTGCATAGGATTGATACGAGCAAAAGCAATAACAGAATTTTTTTTTTTTTGAAAAGAAGCAATAGCAGATTTTAAAAGAACAAGCAGAACGAAATTGCGGATGCATTAGAGAATATTGGCAGCTCTTAAATCTAAATGTCATTCAAAATAAATCTTACAAATGGACATCATCCAACTTGTCTAATGCCTTAATACAAGTATCCCCTTGCTAGACAAGGAAACAAAATCTCAGATGAAGATCCGTCAGTAAATCTAGGTAAGATTTTTCTACAAGTTACTACTACAACAATGTTCAACTCTGTTTACGACCAACTACCACGAGGGCGAAATCTATCATACTCATCCATGCTACGAGATAAATATTCACGGCTATAGTCATCTCGGTATCGATCTAGATCATAATCTGGTGGCGACATATGTCTATTGGAGTATGGTGAACTATAAGAACCACGTCTCGCATAATCATCCCTATCCCTGTCGGAGTATGACCTCCCACGGGTAGGGCTTCTACTGTGAGAACTGTAATAATCATAACCACCATATCTTGAAGGATAACTAGAAACTGGGTCAACACCAGGGGGACCATCATCTCTGTAATCCCTAGACCATCTTTGTTCATGGTAACGCCCTCTGCTAATTGATTCTGAATAGTGGTTCAATCTGTGGTGTGAGCGGTCCCTAGATGAATCAGAACTAGAAGGCCTAGCTGCCCAAAGTCTTTCATCTGCATTTTCTGGGATTGGAGCATTTATTCCGGGAAATTCAATGGTCATTTTCCTCTTTGATGCGGGACTGCCTGTTTCAATTATTTCCCCATCTTCTTGACCTTCCTTGATTTCCCCATCAGCATATATAGTAATCCCCGATGGTTGATCATCGTCTTCTGAGTCTACACACATCAAGATAAGAATTATGAGTATAATGAATTTAAATGAAAATATGGGACAAGCATTTCACAATCTATATGATAACATGTAAACGAAGACTGAAAATAGTGTGTGTGTGTGTGTGTGCGTGTGCGTGCGCGCGCGCGTGTGTGTGTGTGTGTGTGTTGTGTGTGTGTGTGCGTGTGCGTGAGCGTGCGCGTGCGCGTGCGCGTGCGCGTGCGCGTGCGCGTGCGCACGTGTGTGTGTGTGTGTGTGTGTGTGTGTGTCCTTACGTACGTATAAGCACAATTTCACTCACCAAGATACCCAGGCGGATACCCAAGTTCTCTCATTCTATGAAGCCAAGGCGGTGGGTCAAGCTCCTGTACGACAACAAATAAGATAAATTGTGACCACTTTTATTATTTCGTAAAAGAAGTTCTATTTGGCTGAAAAAAAAAAGTTCTCCCAAATAAAAAAAGTCGATAGGGGTCATCTACCACTAGGACATTAGATGAAAAGAAGAAAAATAACTTGAACTTGAACACACAATCACTTACATCACAAATTGTCATTAGTTGCAGGAAGATCAACAATTTGGAAAGGTTCAAACAATCTCAACTAATAGATGAAATTGTTAAAAGTTGAACCATAGAACTACTTTGAGCAGTGATAACCGTCAAGGGAAGTGCAAGCATGTAATATGCAATGTACGATGCATTCATCATCAGACTTGAAGAAAAGTGTGAAATGTCAATATATATACATGCACATAAGGGCATTCATTTGTACTAGCCTAATAATGGTATTAGGCAAAGACACACTAAAATGTGTTCAAGAAGAGTTGATAAGCAGAAGAAATAAAGAAGCCACATACCCCAAGACCTAAAAGTTGCCGTGTTTCAGCATCAAGTGCACCAGGCCTTAAACCATCGTACTTTCTGCCAGCAGAGTTCTGATAATATCGTGTTGGATTGCGAGAAGCAGAATTCTGATTACGTTTGGACTTGTGCTGCTTTCGAGCATTATTAACCGCATCTTTGTCACGAGGCTTTGGACATTCCTTTAAAGCATGACTATAAGAACCACAATTGAAACAACGACTAGCATCATCTATTATCTCCAAGCCTCTGCAAAGTACAGAAAAAATTGCTTAGAAATATGAAACAAGAGATGCAGACTATCAAAACCACCAAAGAGAACTATTTGATATTTTTATAAGACACTTGAACTATATAACAAAGTTGAAGCTAAAAACTATACCTGTAATAAAGTTGAAGTTTTCAACTTATGTCATCAAGTGTGCGTGTGTGTGTGAAGTTTCAGATAAATGAAAAGCATCATCATAGGAAATACAAATATAAAGAATATTTACCCCTCCAAATTACTCAAACCATCCCCCGAAGTCAAACCCAATGCATATCCACGATCATAGAGAGGTGTACTGTGGCTATCCGAAGGAATGAAATCCTTATTGTGCTGATTCTTTGTTTGATTGTCTATCCAAAAAGACTACACATAAAAGAATACTTCAAAGGAAGATTTCTATGTAAAACAGAAAGCAATGAAACTCAAATACAACATTTTATTTGCTTTTGTCCCAGAGTATAAGTTTGACAGAAAATATACAAGCAAAATTTAAAGAAATGTTTCATTAATGTATTAATCACCACAATCCAGTCCCCACCATAAAGCAATAGCAAAGCAGTTAGGGATCTCTTCTTCGGGAGCCATGTATGTGACGGGTCAGATTCAAAGCAGCGATTCTGTCACTAGCCTAAAAAAGATATGACATAAGAGTACTCTTTCTGAATACTTATTTATAATGCAGAGTACTAGTAATTCTATCAGCTGATTAAACATCTTGTATTCTCTAAGTGAATTTCATACAAGCCCATCTTTTATTCATGCATCCACGCACTTTATCATCTTGTAATTCAATCTTCTATAATAGCCTTCTGGATCTGATTCACGAAAATTAGAATTTTAAAGTATTTATAAGTACAGTAGAAAATGACATTATTTCATTATTGTAAATTTGTAAAATAATTACTCTGCAACTGGCTCTTAAAAAGCTATATAATCATTTGAAGAAAACAAATTAATAAAATGCTTTTGAAATCAGGGAAGATCATTTGCAACAACAAAAGTTCGTTACAATCAGCTTATGATCCATAAATTTGAGGAAAAACTTAACAAAACAAGTGTTGCCCATTAAAGATAATAACTGTTAATATATGTATAAGGTTAATGCTTGGCCTACATATTAAATGTGTTGAAGAATGTAAAAACATAAATACGGCACTTACCACTGCAGGGCCCTTCTCCTTGCCAACACGTATAGCTGGAAAGAATGTCTGCTCACCAAATTCAATGCCTTCATTTGGATCCTACAGGAGTTGGAGCAAGAATGCAAACCAAGTTCAGGTCAAGGCTCAAAAAAGCATAACAGAACAAAATTACAGAGACAGCAATGTATAAGCCCAGTCTTAGTCTGAAGAAACTACAGTTCAAATGCAAAATACGACTTTGAACATCAGATAAAGTTGACCCAATAATTAGGGGATGTTTTATATAATGAATGGATAACGGTGCTGCCTCCCATACTTGAGAGAAGAATAGGTACTCCACATCATCTCAGCACAATTCGTTGTCTCCTCCAACCAGACTTACGTTACTTCTTTTCTATCTTTAAGGTTCTATGATGTTTTGAATACATCATCAGATCTGCTGTCAGAGCTAATAAATCATTTTCAAACTTAGTAGGTACTGCCATTGACAATTTTCATGGTAATTCTCATAAAAGTAGAAAAGAGAGATTAGTACAAGAATATGAGAATCTGTGTGTACGGCTTCTTGCTAAGGGCAAAAGACCAACAGTGAGAAGAACAATTATAAAGGATCAAGCAACAGTTCATCATTACCTATGCAGCCATTTGAATAACAGATTTTGTTTCCATCTTGAAAGGCAAACCAACCAGCAACACTTCATTCATTGTTCTAACATTCTCAACCACTTATATCAAACCTAATCATTACTCATATCTAGCAACATAAACTCCAAAGCTACTTTCATATGATTGACAGGTTAAATCTCTAAGAATAATCAAAATTATTGCACTAGGTGAGCAAACCTAGTCCTTGCAAGTGTGACTTTATATGCAAACAAGAACTACAGTATGTCCCAACTTATCAACTTCTCCAAAATAGGATCCTAGATCAGAGAGAAAGAGATTGTCTAAATAATTACATATTCACTACGGTTGAGGAAAGTATATATCTATAGCTGATATATAATGCATGCTAACTAACACAAGTCACTTAAGTTCATTTCGGGGAAAAAGAAATAAGACATGAAAAGATGTTTATCTGCCTCATTTTAAATAATACAGCCTTTAAATTGATAAGAGGAGAGAACTGGGATGGGTTAGAAATAAAAAACCAAAAACCAACTTCCACCAGCAGTACTTACATTTGATGATGAACCAAATTGAGCTTGCCATTCTGACCACTGCTGTAATAATTCCTCAAGTTTCTGCTTACTAGCTCTAGAAATGGGCAAAAAATTACAAAGTATTCAGTGATTGAATGAATAAATAAAATGATCTAAAAGAGAGCTAGATATACTCTTAGTCACAACTTATAGCAAAGAGCACAAATACGTTTTTTTTTTTTTAGCAATAAACACTCCCAATCCTAACCTCGTTAAGGAATTATAAATTACATGCACCGAAGGTTGTTCTTCATCAAGTGTCATCCGGGCTCTCTTAACACCGGATATAGCTGCCATTTTGAATTATGGAAAACAAAATTAGGAGCATTTATTTACTTAAACGATATGCTAAATTAAAGTCCATTTGCATTAGTATCCAGAAAAGGTTAGTGCATGCAGAGTTAGAGAAACATACAAGAAATGATGTTAGGATATCAAATGTTAAAACAGGATACAGCTGACATCCTTCATGCGGTTGTGGTTGGGACTACGATTTCCAACTTCAAGGCAACCGTTTTGAACACGTATTCTGGAGTCTGATTCCGCAATGGCTTCAGCCAATTCAACAGTTGTAGTCACCTCAACATTTACATGTGAATCATCAACAGCATCCTTCCCCACTTCTCTTTCCTCTATTAACTGACCATCTTCAATCTCAACATCGTGTTCATTAAGCTCCATGCTCTCACCATTTGATTCATCATCTTTCTTCTCAGAATCATTAGGTTGAAAATCAGATTTTCCAGGCTCACCATCACAATCCGGCATTTCAATGTTTTCCTCTTCAAAGCCAGAAGGGCCAGAAGCTGGAAGGTTGATAACATCCTCAGCTTCCATATATAAACAGAAAGGCAAATATCCAATGTCTGAGGTTCCCTGATCAACCGCCCAGATTCCCTGCAAGAGATGAACCACTCTTAGTGGACCAGAAAACCACAAAAAATATCACCCACCAAAAACACCATAAGGGAACTACAACAACAAGTATATCAGAACAAGAAAACAATGAAAACATAATTGAGCTTCTTAATTAACAATATACAAACATTTAAGGCAAAATCCAAAAAATATTTGTTAAAACAGCAGTTAATGGGAACATGAAGTACAAGATGGATAACATAAGATAAAAACTAGAGTACATCAACTACTTCAAGCTTCTATCAAATACAATTCTCTCTCCGAGTAGCACCATAATTCCAATTACTCAGTCTTAAATATAGCTTCATCTACTAACACTATTAAAAATACATTACCGGCAATCAAGATTTTGGCTTGAACCAAAATGTTAGAAGTTGAAAAATCTTTTCTACTAATTTTACAATAAGCAAAGGAAATTAGGGTTCTGATTAACAAAAATGACGATGTGCGTACAACATATATATATGGAGCTGGATTTTAGCTTGATTACCGAGACATGAAACTTTCACTAAATTAAACTTAAATTTTCGATCTTCAATCAACACAGGGAAGAAAATTATACCCAAGAAATTTTCTCAGCAGCCAAACAGAAAAGAGAAAAGAGAAAACTGAAATTAGGGTTTTGATTAGAGGGTTTTACCTTTATTATTCGTTGATGATTATTAGATCTCTCCTTTTTAGTTTTCTTCCTTCTCGGGCTTTCAACCTTTTATCTTCTTTTAGAGAGGCAGCGATTGGCTGTGTCGCGGAATACGGTAGACTCATTGAGCTATAACGACTTTTGAGACGACATGTCGTTTTTGGTCATTTTCACAACTGTATTTTATTTCACCTATAAAATTTAACAAACTCTAATCGAATTTTTTTTTTTTAAGGGGTTGGGGGGTGGGGGGAGAATCCAAAAAGAGATAGTAAAATATTCTGCAAATATAGTCTGTAATGAGATAGATACAACAATTATGTACTTAAAAAAAGTTTGAATATGAGTCAAAACTCAACAATGTTAGTTTTATTTATATATATATATATTCTTATCTACTTACCAGTAATTACGAGCGCTAGTTAAGAATCTTGGTTTTCTTAACAAAGGATTAGTGACTTATGAAAATATTAATAACAAATATTAATTATAGAATGTGTAGCTATGAATCCTCTAGTTAGTTGCAGACAGTGTCCTCCTCCTCTTCAACAGTAGCATGCTTCTTATGCTACTCGACATTGACTCCACCACTTTACCTTTGTCCTGCAACTTTTCGTGCTTCAGAAGCAATGAATTAATGAACCCCCTTGAGCTTGAAGCTGGCGCTGATGGGCTTCTTCTGTACTCTTTATCCATTATCCCATCATCTTCACTTGAACTTTCTGCTTTAACGGATGCCTTTGCTTTTGCCTTTGCCTTAGCTTTAGCAGTTGACTGATCTTTATCTTCAGAAACCCAGCTCGTTTCTCTTTCGCTGCTACTTTCTGCAGAAGAAGTAGCACTCAATGTGTGAAAGATTGTAACACTTTCTTTCTTGGCTCCTCGAAATGAGCAGCTTCTGGTTTTAGCATCATATACCGGAAGGAGGGATTTTGACTCTGAGCTTGCTGCAGCTTCATCGCGTCCCAAACTGTATGTTGTTGAGAGCTTCCTCTGAACGCTTTGCCTTTCGCGTACCAAACTACTGATTTTTTCGATCACTTCATTGGCTACTGCATCCTCTGCAGCCTTTTTCTCCAGTTCTGTGATCGATCTATGAAATGCTTTCTTCTTGAGTTGGAGAAATCTCTGAAAGGGCCAAAGTTAAAACCATTGCCAAAGCTTTTGGGTGTGTGATTTAGCTATAATCTTGTTAATGCTGTTATGTATTTTTAGCTTTAAAGTACTCAAGTTACAACATCTTAGTAAGTTGCCAACTAAATAAACAAAGCTGAGCCTTTTCTAGAATGAAACTGTTAAAGTTCAAGGCTTACTCTCTTGTCAAGAAAATTTCCCAGATGTTGGCCTTGGAGCTTCTTTTTCCTCCAAAATACAAAACAGAATCGCACTAGCACTGCTAAAACTAGCAAGACTACAGACTCGAAAAACAGGAACAGTAGTATTGCCCTTTCGTTGCCTGCAGAAATTGAGAGGCATGTGTTCAAAGTTTTCTTTCTTTATTTCTTGATTCATTTCTTTGAGTACCGTCAACTTACTTGTGTAGATACTAGGTGGCTTAGGCCTTGTTTGAGAGCAACTAGCTACAAGTTTCTGATCTGGTAACAGATAAAGAATCAAATGCAACACATTTTTCAGCGTAATACTTTAAAAGAGTGGTTTCACTGATTCTTACGCATATTACGGCATGGCAGCGGGTTGCCAGTCTCTGCATCATCATAAACTCATCAATTTTACTGACATATGATGTTGGATCTCTAAATGGAACTAAAAACACTTGGTGAATATGCATATGCGTTGATGAGAAAATCTTACTTGAAGCAGTGACAAAAGCAAGAACAAGACTCTCATCTAGTACAAAATGCTGCAGATCACTCTTCGACAACAAGGATGAGAATTGGCCTACAACCATCAAACACTGAAAGCAGTTAGACATGAAGCAATAAGGAAACTGAAATCTAACCTACAAAAATCAAATTTCAAATAAATCAGAAACTGGAGTTACCAGGATAGCTTTCAGACCAATATATGGCCCCAGTAGATGGAACCAACAAGGAGAAGACTGCACTTTTGGGGTTCACTATGGAAACAAAAGTATACTCACCACTAGTGCGAGTAATCTTTTGGTTCATCTCAGTTTGGGATACATAAACTGCATAGCCAGAGCAATCAAGAAGCGGACTAACTTGGATCACTGAATCTGAAGTATCTGATTTCGAGAATTTATTGAGAACCCCAGATGGGGAAAATGAGTACAGGAAGCCGTCTAATGAACCAACAGATATCCAACCTGTTAACACAAAAGTGAGAGAAATTTGAAGAAAAGCAACTTCATCATCAAGGGCTATGTAGATGATGAAAGTAACTTACCATTAGAGTCAACTACTGGAGCATATTCTGCAGAACCTAATGGTCCAATACTTTCCTGCCAAAGAATGTTACCTGAGGATGTGTCTAGAGCCAACACTAGAGCCCTTACTGGTATTGTAACATACAAGTGACCATTGTTTCCCGGGGTGAGAGTAAAAGCTTTGTCAAATGAACTCAAATCCTGGATCCAGTTAAAATAAGGGCTACGAGCTGACAAAGAGTAAAGTTCACCTTGAGTATTTGAGATCTGCAAAAGAAAAAATTCTATTCTTGCAATAAGCAAAAGAATTTGTAGACAAAACGGAAAGATTTGGATGTGAAGTGCTTACATATATACTTCCCTCACATTGATCAATCACAGGAACCGAAGTGAAGTAACAATCTGCATCACTTTTGGTGCAACCTTGACGAAAGCCTAATTGATCCAGCACCGGTCCAGCACTCCACAGAAGTTGTCCGCGTGTCATGAATGCAAAGAGAGCACGACTTTTAACATTAATGTAAACTGATGAACTCGATATGCTTACTGCAATCCCAGCAATTTCACCTGTTCCCTCTTTACCAGCTCCTGTACCGAAGAAAACCTGTGTGGCAGATTCAGAAGTTCCAATCTTCAGAAGATCGACTTTCAGAACTCTATTTTCTGCAACAAGATATACCTGCCAGTAATAAATCAAAAATCATAGGAGATTGTTGGAATACGAATAAAGTAATATGGAGCATTAAGGGATGAACACAGTGCCATTAACAAAAAGCACTTCAGGAAAGATAATCAGAAAGTTGATTACGAACCTCTCCTGTGCCACCATGAACTGGAGCCATACCAATGTTGCATGTGAAATCTAAATCCAAGGACCAAGCAATGGTACCATTACTTTCAAATGCAAATAAAGTCTTCTCCGAACATGCATAAATCTTCCCATCTTCTCCAATTAATGGCTTTGAAAGTCTAAAAGCACTTCTTCTATAAGGCACTTTAGCAGAAGAAGAGAAAGAGGCAAAAGTCAGAAAGGGGAAGCATAAGAGGTATGAATGAAAAGAATGAAAACTAATATCTTGCATTCTTCACGTTCTTTGAAAAATAAATAAATAAATAAATAAAACCTGAAAGGGAACTTTCACTAGGGTACTTCCATGATTTTGAGGGCTGAAAAAGTACAAAAAGCAAAGCAAGAATCAGAAGCAAGAAGAGAAAGGATTGAGTCGCTGGCATTGCAGAGATTGCAAAAGGATATATTTCCAATATCAGTAGAAGAAAAGGCTTTTGGTGGAGTGCTTGACGTTCCATGATTAGAACAAATAACCGTTTCTTTAACTGCTCTGGTTTTGGAGGGAACTGGAAGTTTTTGCTATTATCTCTCTCTTTTTACCTTGACTTTTTGAAATAAAGCTTTTGCTAGTTCAAGTTATTGTTGAAATTATTCGGGTGACCAAGTTACTATTAGTTGGATTAAAATCAATCCATCAACTATGTTAAAACATTCGAGGGCCCTTTGTTAAAACATTCGAGGGCCCTTCTTCATGTTAACAGATTTAACCAATAGTTCACCAGAGAGAGAAAAAAGTCAGTTTATTTTTACGATTGCTACGATTTGTGACTTCACTTATAACCCTGTAATCAGAAATGGAGTAATCTTTCGTCTGAGAAGGGTGAAAGCTTCCCAATCAGGAAACCAACCTTGGCAATTGAACAAATAAATTTGAATAAAATTACAACACTTCTATCATCATCTTTACCATAATGATTTCCCAACACTTCGTAAATCTGTAACCTTTCAGAACATTCAACAAATGGAAGCAAAATGAATCAGCCAAGTCTTCCTTGTTGGGAGGTTTTCCAGAAAGAAACGGATATTCGATCAATGACCAACAGAGATGATGCATGAAGAGGGTGTGCAACCACTACTTGACCGGGCCTGGAAACCACCATATGCTGAAGATAAACCTTGTAAACTATGAGCCCTAGAAGGGGCTGATATGATGAGCCATCCTTAACAAAGGTTCAGGAACGAGACGTTTTCTTGGAGGTGCCATAGCGTCCTTGGCAAGAGCTTCCTTGTCATCGGCATGTATCACAGCAATAATATAGTTGAATAAATCATCTTTACCACCTCTAAGAGGATCCTGCATAGCATGGGTAACAAGTAAGGGAAAAGTTGGAAGGCAACTAGGAAAGGGATATAGCACCAGCAGACAACAGCTATTACATTAGGGCATATAGTCATAGAATGCTATTAAGTCTAGCAAATCACACAAGTAAACTTTTTTCTAATTATTTAGATGGAAAAAATTTTATCCACCCACACGTTCAGAACTTAAAAGTAGCCGAGAGAATTATGTCCATTGGTGGAAATCAATAATCTGAATACTTCCAGCTCCAAACCACTTATTTGCCAGAGAATTTCCATCTAGCTACAGGTGACTAATGACACTATTTCACGGTTTCACTAACCCATGTCTGAGAACAATTATGGGATATTGGTAATTCAAACAAGATTTGCAGGAATGAAAAGCATTGACCTAGAATAATAGATAAAAACTGATGAAAATTACAATAGATATCCAATCATGACTTACTTGCAGAAACAAGTCTGTATGAGTTTTCCCAGGATACAAAACCAGCTCAGGCTTCGCTCCAACCTTTTGAAGAGCATCTGCAAATGCTATACTGCAGACGAAAACTTAAATATCAGGAATAACAGAAATGCACAGAAATTTTAGGAAGATTTGTAGTAAAGCTATTTTGTATAATCATATTCCAACAGTCAGATAGATTGGATGTATTTTGGTTTCCATTTTGTTTTTCTCATTTTGCAAATACCTCGTACACCTTTAACACCAATATCTTCATAATACTATAAATAAATAATTTGAACAAGAAGGTAACACATCTTATACTTGACATGAATGGTATCTGATTTGATACTAACAATACTTTGCCATCATTTAATTTAATGAAAACCATGATACGGCGTAAAATGCACTATCAGTATACACATTTGCTACATTCATTTTTGTGGATCCAGAATATAAACATAGCAATGATATTAAATACAACAAGGGAATAGCATCCTGTATCAATCTAGAGAAGCACATTCTAACCTGGCATCTGATGGTATTGAGTAATCTGAGGTTCCATGGAAAAGTATAATAGGAGGTAGGAGAGAAGTAGCATCTCTAATGCTTGGGTCCTTTATTCTCACTTCAGGAGAAAATAGTGGAAGGGATTCTTCTCCTTCCATGACGCTGTAGCAGCAAATCACAACAAAACTCATCTATGGCAATGAGCATGATACGGAAAAAATTGACTAGCATGTTTTGATTAGAACCAACAAAACTATCATCTGCAGATTACCTTAAGAAAATGGAACGATACAGACCACGGTTGTGGAAATGATCTACTAAATTAAGTAAATTGTACCTGTTAATAGAATATGAAAGGGAATTATAAAAATATAGAATCATGTGGAAACATCAATGAAGGAATCAATCAACATACTGGAAGAATATTACTGCCCTCAGTTTCTATCACCTTCAACACATCAAACCTAGAAGCTTGTGATTTTAAGCGTTTCAGTATAACAATAGACAACCTTCAGCTACTAAATTAAGTAATACTGGTGCTGATTATTATCCATTATCAATAATATATGGACAGAAAAATTTTTAAACTGCTTTGCTAACATTCTGTAAACTCCCACAGGGTTCATAATAAAGGAATGGACAGAAAAGTTACCCCCCAGATAAACCAAAATAATATTTTATACGGGAAGCGCTCCACGAGATGTTCTCTCCTGTAGATTCTTTGACTGCTTGCTCCAAGAGAGCACAAGAAGAAATATGTGCACCAGCTGATTGCCCCATTAGATAAATCCTACTCAAAAACAAACATCAGAAATCATTGGTACCATTTGAAGATCAAACTGTGAATTCAGGAAAAAGGAAAACCAGCTTATCACCTGTTAGGATCACCTCCATAATCAGCAATGTTGTTGAAGACAAATGAGATGCCCTGAGAAACGTCTTTCACCATGTCACTGATAGTTCCCTGGGGAAAATTTCTGCGTTGATATAGGTAAAGCAAATTTTTGTGAACAGATAATACAAGAAGCTCTATTTGTTAAACTTTATAGTAATTTTGAGCATGCTTTAAACTTTATACTAATTTTGAGCATCCTGTTGGTGGAGAGAGAGTTATATGGATAAACTGAAAAATTAGCATGTTGAATTTGTTAGTTTATCCAGATTTGAAACTTGCTTAACTGTTATGACTAACGTAAAATGAAATAGCTTTTCATACTTCCAAAACAGCCCTTCAGGAATGGATGTGAGAGGACATGATATTCCAAAAGTATCAGGCTAAAGACACCAGCCAATCTGTGGAAATACATTTTCTTTTTCATATTTTCAAAAAGTTGGACATCTAAGTGATGTAAAATGTGACTCCGACATTGTATTGCTTGAACTGAACAATTACCTATAATCAAGGCATGCGACTATAATGTCTCTTTCCGCCAATTGCCTTCCTAGAAGAGAACCCCACGCTTTGTACCTAAACCAACATGAAACCAAAAAAGAAAAAAAAAAATCCAAAACAAAACTTATATTATGAAAGGAATTATACAGCAATTTGAAACAAAAATACTAAAAATCAGCCAGCGAATGAGGACAATAGTACGGTTAGAAACAGTTGGTGCAACAAAGTTCAACAAGTCCGCACCTTCAGTGAGGTAACAAACAAGGCAGACAACGGGTTCTGTGCACATATTAAATGGTCATCATAAAGCAACCAGGAAAGATGCATTGTTGACAAGACATGGAATTGCCAAAATTATTGTTGAAAATGAAGGACATAATGACCACATGACACCTCTTACTATGCCTTTGATGTCTGGGTTCTGCAAGCAAAAGTGAATCCAACACCAAAGTTTGATGTTAATTCCTCATTAACATGGACCCTCCATATGTCTTCTTAATGTCACAACACAGATAAAAATACTCTGTGATTTAAAGGGCTTCTGAAGCCAGCTATGACATAGAGACTGAGAAATTGCTTCCAAAATAAGTATCAAAACCATATGAAGTCATCATATTTTTTAACTTTCTTCTCAAGGTCTTCTTCTCATTTAGGTGGTGGTATTCTATAGCAGAGAAGAGGGGTGAGTGCGACTGAATTATTAGCCTAAAACTGGTACCTTGATGGGTTCCTCAAAGAAATTAGAAATTTAACTTAATAAAATAATAGAAAAGACAGGAAATTTTAGGACATCTTTCAAGGTAATGAAGCAGCTACTCAAAATTACTCACCCAATAATCCAGGCTCCACCAGTTACAAAAACCACAACTGGCTTCGGCCCATCATTGTTTGTGGGAAAATAGAGGTCCAACCTGTATTGTAATGGTAGAAGTAAATTAAGTCTGCATTCTGTGACTTGAAAAGGTCGTGGAACGTAGGGAATAATATATTAACTATTAAACATATCACAAGTTAGCTGACCTATTTCTGGGTTGATCTCCATAAACAACACTCCGCCTGACTTGGCTCGAGAAAAAATAATAATAGCCAACTGCAGAAGATCAAAAGCAGATATGTCATAAATCTTTTACTCTTCCGCAATCTTTAATTTCCTCCCTAACCTAACACGATCTGATCCTTGTAAAATATGTGTGTGTGTGTGTGTGTGTGTGTGTGTGTGCATGAAAAAAAAGAAAACAGGCACCTTGGAGAAAGCCAGGCAAAAGTAACATAGCGTAACAACCGAGAGCAACCAATCTTGAGATCCACCGATAGCCTACCCTGAATGAAAATAAATGATTAAAAGAATATATAAATGCTGCAAACAGAACTTAAATAACGGCAACCGCCACAAACACCAAGGTAATAATAAATAATCTCAAAGTTTCATATCGATGCAAGCACAATAACTTGAACAGAATCGATATTCCTTTCCTCTGTGTCCCACAATTTTCTTGGGAAACAAACAAATGCAAAATTTTTAACTCATATCAAAATGTCTCAAGGCATAACCAACAACAGAAAAAATAGAACAAAATCTGAAACAAATTCACATATAAACAAATACCCAGATACATCCATATTCAACCGACCATAGTCATCGTAAAAAATTAAAACAGTACCCGAGATATCGAAGGAGAGTGAAGGTTAGCGTGGTAATAAGATAAGTCTCTGCAGCAGCGTGCCCAATATCTCGGCTAAACGACTTCTGCCGTAGTGGCTTCTCCGACTTGCTTCCGGCGGGTCTCCGGCGCCTATGCTGATTATTGCTACCCACATAATTACTAGAGGGACCAAACGACACCATCGGTTCGGTCTCCATATCGTCAGTCATAATTTTAATTTTTTAATTTGCCACAACCACTTTAAAGAAAACCACTTCAATGAAACACACCCAAAAACAAAACCCAGAAAGCAAAATAAAAGATGTTTTATATGAATAATATGGTTGGAGATTGGATCATGGATTGTGGATCGCTAAGGATATGCTTTGAAATGAGTGTAATAATAATGAAACCATGTAAGTGATGTGCAGCCAAACATAATTTAGCTGCTCTTTTGTGTGTTTTGTGTGCTTTTTTTATTTTTATAAATTGTCTTTCAAATTAATCTGGGTTCCTGAGTGTTGGCAAAATTATTAGCAAGATTATTACTGTTATTATTATTATTAATTTTTGGTGGGTTCATGAGATAATATATAAGTTTAGCCATGGTCTCATTTTCCTTCTTTTTTATTAAAAAAAAAAAGGGCCCAAATATAATCCTTCATTTTGTTGCTCGTCTCTCCTCCACTTCTCTCTCGTCCATTGGTGGTGGGGCCACTTAACGCACATCTTGTGGATGTGATGTTTAATTAGAAATTGCCGGCGTTTCAATCACGGAAGTTTGTAAGAAAGAGATTCTTTGCTTAATGTTAATGGGTTCCAGAGGAGTGTTCATCTTCATCTTCATCTTCGTGGAAACGTGTTCGTTTGGTGGTTCATGGAGTGCATCATGTGAGTAGGACACATGGTACGACATGAGATGTCAAAATAGAGTAGGTTGTTAGCTTTGATTTGATTAAGATTATTTCATCATTTATAAAAAATAAAAAATAAAGGTTGGCTTTGACTATCGCGAGTAATAAGTTATCGAGTTAGTAGTACATAAAGATACACTCCCAAAGTTTAAGTTGATTTGTGTTTGTTGGTTGTTTGGCGTGTTAAAGTAGCAAAGAAAGTTTATAATAACTTGTGAAATGGTTTAGTAGCGTTGGAGTGGGTTAAGTCATGATGAGTAAAATATAGCAGAGTAGATTTTCTTCGTTATTTGAAATTACTAAATTTAATCATATATTTAAGCTTGCATAGTTTGGACTACTTTTCATTAATCCAGACGCTTCGATTCATCTATTCGCCTAAAGTCCATTCATTGCCCTCCACGCAAATTGTGGACCCGCGGCCCCTTCTCGTGCACTTGGAGCAACCCATTTTCTGGCAGCTTCAACAAATGGCACGCATTACTCTCACTCGCATCTCGATCACCCTTTAGCCGAAACAGCTAACAAGCCACTCGTTGCATGCTCACATTACGTGTCACGAGTGCTGTTTCAGAGTCTAGATTGTTTTATTTTTTGAAAAAGAAAATGAAATTTTAATTAATGTTTTCTTTATAGTTTTGGAAAAACAAAAAAAAAAAAAAGAGAGAAAAAAATTGGATTGGGTTTGGGATTTGTTTAGACTTTAGTTGGAAATTCCAAATGCACCCATGCAAATAACTAAAGTTCCACAAAAAGGAGAATAATAACCGTTTGCAATATATCGTCAATGATAAATATTTCGGTTTGCTACAGCTTTCATCAATTAAATCAAAAATAGAGCAGGGTCAAGTTTTGACCACCAAAAAAAAAAAAAAATTTGAGGAAGCCGCTTTCTAGTATCAAACACATGACATAGCCAGTAAAAATATAGAACAAAAGAAAGGCAGAATGGTGATAATTAATCGAAGAATCCACCTACAGTCAAGATGGTGCTTCATCATATATCTAAATTCTAAATTCAGCTTTTCTTACAAAAACTGTATTCAAGTAAATCCCATGTGGAATCTTTCCTTTTGAGACCCTACGTGCTCACCTCAATACTTCTATCTGAACCACCAGCGCTGAATAGCGGAAATTGGAGTGTTCAAGAAAGGCGCATAACGGTAAACAAGAGGGTTGATAGTCCTCCCTATCTTTGCCCACACACTTTGATGGTAACCAGCAGTCACAGGGGCATGATACATGAGTTTCAAGAGCTGCCACACAGATTTCCAACAGAGAAAACATTGTTAGATTAAGTTATATAGCTATAGCTCATACGCATTACCGCATATGTTTTCTCTGCATTAACTACAATTTCTCTCTACTGAATGCATCTGATGAAAAATCATTCACCCACTACGAAAGTGAAAGTAAACTCAACCATCATGTCACGAATCCTAATAAATGATTAAATGGAAACCGCCAAAAGCCTAATCTGTTGAGTAACAAAGAAAACTTGCAATATCCAGATATAATCCAGTTTGGGGTAACATAAGAGGGACATATGGAATGCAACATTGATCACCATATAAAGAAAATACATCATTATCATATCACAGCAATAATATATTCATTCTACCGACTGTTAGACTGCACGAAAAGAGGGGGAAAAAAATTGTGGAACAAAATATCAATAGAACATAAAGCTATGTGGTAATAGTTAAACCAATCTGTAGAAAAGAGATGGAATGTCCAACCTGCCAGTACATGAATGTTTGTATTATGTTACGCTGCCACCTGTATGAGTAATTAAAAGTAAGATGAGGTGAATTAAACAAAATCGTATAAAAATCCATTCCAGCAGTGAAGTAGGAAGAAGGGATTTGAGAAACTTACGACAACAGAGAGATAACTAGAAGGAAGCCAAGTCCAATCTCAGCATGTGAAGTAAGTATGCTAAGGGTAGTTGAGTTAGACTCCACCCATACACATGCATCTTCCAAGTATTTCCTGTCACCAAAAGAGAAATTGTTTACATAAAACCAAAACTACCGACTTCTTAGGCCACGCAGCTACCAAAGAAATCATACCATTAAGTGAAAGTGTGCCCAAATGCTCTATGAGAATTTTTATTCCGTCAGAGGCTCTTACTTCGTAATAAAGTGCTTAGTGATTTTCATGTTTATTTATTTATTACTAAACACTTGAAAACAAACATAAGTTCGTGTCATGGCAAATTATAGTAACTACAAAAATTCATGAGTCAGCAGGTCTTATACCTGTACAAGGTGGAACGACTAAAATTACGCCTTAAGAACTTCGCAACATGTTCGACAGAGCGGCATAAAATGGGAATCAAAGCAACTGAAGCACAGCTCAACATAGTCAGTCCATTATATTAAACAAGTGACAAGAAAATGTCTGCTATATAGATTGAGGGAAAATCTGGGTCAAACTCAGAGACTAACATTTTAGAGACCAAGCAATACTCACATTTTAGGCAAAGATGCGAAGTAACAAAGGAAAGACAGTAGATGAAGTAAATAAAATCTTTGGTTGCTATTATTGACTGAAAGTAGACTTGCAAAGCCTGCATATTCCATGCTCTGGGTTTCTGCATATGATACATGACTGGTCAATGTAAAAAGAAAAACAGCATAGCATACTAAGTGTAGGATAAAAGGCAAATTGGATAGGTACCCCATAAAGTGAGTACAAAGAATATATAGATGAACACGCCGTGCCCATAAATGACAGTCGATATGCCCTATTTGAGATGTTCCTTGGTATGAGTGGAAATATTGCAAGCAAAGCCACAACAAAAACCTGCGAGAATTAAAGCATAGAAGTAAGCTTAAAAAATTTACAAATTAGATGCAAGAACAAGGACAAAGCATAGCCCATTTTGACTGAGATTGCATGCATAACTTTTAAGAGATTAACATGACTTTGTCATCTGATGAGAGGATCCACAATAAAATTCATAACTCCACAACTTCCACAAATACCAATCAAACTATATAACTATCATAAACCATTATTCCTCAACAAATATTTCCTATTGCATCAAAGTTAGGCAGTATCATTCATCAAGCCTCAAAAGAATTGATTAAAAAAAATGAAGCATTTATTTCAATTTATTTTATTATTTACTCCTTTCTTTAAATGTAGGTTTTAAAAAAATGCTGAATTTTGAATAGAAATATGAAGAATTCAGGAAACCATTGATATTGTTAACAACCAAGTAGAACTAGGATTGACAATTTCTTACAATTGCATTAAAAAAAGTACAAGCAGAAACACTCAGGCCAGGCCAAAGGCAAAACTCAGTCTGATGATTTACTTAATTTGTAAAATTAAATTTAATACACTTGTACAAATGACTGCATGTGCATTTGTAAGTATATACGTGCATGTATGCCTAAGAAACTACGTTACCCAGGCAATGACAGAAAATTGTATTGTTTGCCCATCCCAGCGCACAGAAGTTGCATTTGAACCTGCATTGGTTGATGTCCCAGAGGGCCTACTAGCGGTTGACCCTACAACATCAATTTGGATTCAATTCAATGAAAAAATCAGGATTCTTTCCAGAAAATAGAAAATTAAATGAATTTCTGACTTAAGAATGCGACCGCTGCAGTTTTCAATTCTGTCAATTAAATCTGGCTAGCAGAGACATTTATTCATATACCTGGGTTAGCAGAGTTACGCTGTTGAGGTCGGTCATTTGTCGTTGCCGATGAGGTTGAAGATGCTGAGGCTTGGGTTGGTTGAGACATAGACTCTACCACAAGATCAGGATCCTGCTTTTTGAAAAGATCCCACTATAAGAACAATTTACAAGTTGGGGAGAAAAATTGCCCAAAACAGAGGTAAGCTCCTAAACCAACATAAACTTTACTAATAATGTGAATAATAAGCAACTTCCAACCCAAGATGTAAATTCTATTCCAAAAGAATGAGTTACAGAAAACCGCCTGTCCCAAATATGATTAACAAGAAAACATGCACTGATTTTCTTAAGTGCCTATGATATACTCAACAAGCAATAGAATAATCAAAACATAGATCCCAAAAGAAATCCCAAAGATGACCAGGACCCAAAACTGGGAAAATTAAAACACGAGTGACAAATCTCATTCCCAATTCCAACAAAACTAGAACTTCAAACAATCAAAATCAAATTTTGACAATAATAGTTTCCAATTACAAAACACTAAAACCCAGATAAAAATTTCACAACTTGCAATCCCAAATCCCAAATAGACACAAACAATAACGAACAATCCAAAAACATTTTAACAAACCAATATTCCTATGTCCAAAATAAAACAAAATCCAGTTTGCAGAGACAATAATACCAGCACTTAAAACAATCAAAAACAGATTTTGACTGTAACAGTAACCAAGAACAAAACATTATAACATCAGAAAAACCAGAAAGTAAAAACCCAAATAAAAACTCGCAACAATCTGAAATAATTTAACAAAACCCAAGATGGAAAAAGTTGAAAAAGCAAGAGTGTACGAACGATGTAACGTTGGTAGAACTTGCGCTTGTAGTGATCGACGACGTCAGAGCGGGCGGCCATGTGCGGCGGAATCAAGATGTTTGACCAGTAATCCGCCCATCGCGGGTCGTTGTCGTAATCGTATGCGGCGGCTGCTATTCTTTTGATTTTCTGCGTGTCCTCTCTCTCTTCACCCATCACTCACCCTCTCACTTCGTTTTTGCTTTCTCGTCGTCTCTTCGAAGTCTGCGTCCAGAGAATCCAAACAAGAACGAGCCTCCTTTCTTTGTTATAACGATTTTTTCTTTTCCCCTACAAAAAAAAAAAAATAAATAAATAAAACGATTTTCATTTTTCTATTTTTTGCGCCTCCTTTGAAACGTTGTCGTATTGCTTGAGATTGAATCTACCGTTTTATTTAAGAAGAACGAGCTTTGACTGTGGAGATTATTTTCCTGATTAGCAGTCAAATCTTTTAATTCTGTGTCTTTTCAATTTTATTACTAAATCGACAATTTACATAAAAAATAATAATAAACTTATAAATAAATATATACGAATTAACATGACACGAGTCTTTTAAGTTCATGAGTTCTCCCAATAAAAATTAAACTCGTTTATTAAAATTGGGTCAACAATATATAAAGACATGTATTGGTCTTGACTATCCCAATTAAATGTGTAGCATGGCTAACTATAGACGGGTTTTAATTTGATTACATAATAAAGCAATGACCCACTTTGAGGAGAATATTGGAATATGCTAAAGCTAGAGACCTGATACCTCGGAGGGCTTTGGGGCTTTGGGGCAGGTATATTGAATGATGAGTTGCAATCCACGAGTTTTCTCAATACATGCATGACAGCATTATGCATTGATCTAGCTTTGTTGCTAGTTATTTTGACCCCATAATGTACAAATTATATAGGTTTTTAACAAGCTACTCTTCAACAAGAAATGAGATTTTTAACAAGCTGTATGCATTAATCCAAAACCGACAATGGAATAAGAAAAATGCCATCACTAGAAATTGCAATGGGGTTTCACTCTTTGCGGGATAACCGTTGAGATGCGTGGCATAACAATCTGCCAATTTGTCTGTTTGCTAATGTTGCTGTCTACAAATCCATGGCTTCGTATACGATTGCTCACAGCATGATATTATAACGTTTAAAACATCTCGTCATGCAGTAAGATTTAAGCCGAGTCCTCTTATATATGTGCAGACAGTTGCACTAACTGATTTTTATACTATCATTTCTCTCATTACCGTCTTCTCTCTGCTTAGGAGTTAGGAGAGAATAATGATGTGATCTTTATCTCCAAAAGTTTGTTTACTGTACAATGGCTGAAATCAAAGAATCTTTATCAATATAGAAGTGGAAATCCTGAAAAATATTTGGTTCAATTCAGGCATGTTGTATTTGCCTACTCATCAAGACTTGAACCATCAGCATGAATGGTACAGACACTTTTCCATCAAGACCATGGTTAGACAACAGTAATCCAATAAAATGGGTAACCAGAGTTCTTCCTTCACTGACACAAATTTTGTCTAGAAGCTCAGCTGATTGTTCTGGGGCACATGAAGGAAACTCCTTAACATCCATCTTGTACAGCTTCAAAACATTAATAACTCCTTCGTGCTGAAAATTAAATTTTAAGTCGTTTCAATTAAGTGGGATACATGTAACATACGACAAATCTGCAAACCCCAGGATCGCACATAAACTTCGGAATTCCATCCCCACCTAGAGATTCATCCCAAGGTAGAGGGTAGTTACACTTGAATGTAACTTCTCCATGCTGCTGTGCTTCTTTTTGTTTCTTTTTCGTCTAACGCTTCTCCTCTAGAGCCAAAAATTTCAGAACTTTCAAAGTGATGTTTTATGTTGTATAGTGTTTTATCTATATTCGTAAGCAAGCAAAATTTAAAAAAAAAATCTGAAAAAAACTTTATACTTTATAGCACATGGTTAATTATATAGAAATTCACTGATAAAGTTGAAGTAAATCAACAAGCAATGAACATCTTGAACAACATACTTTTTCTGCTTGTATGTAAGAGGTCTTGTGCTCCACTTACCCTTTTGTTCCTCCTGAAAAAAGAAAGAATTAAATATTTTAAATATTTTAATGTTTTTAGTATGGGTATGTATGAGTTGGTTTAGGTTGTGTTTTAAATCAATTCAAAGTAAACCATAAAAATTTAGGCTTAATTCAAATATTTTTAACCTAACCCAAACCAACCCATTTTGATTTGGTTTAAATTTTTTGATTAAAATATTTTTTATCTTGATAAATTTAATTATATTAAAATTATAATAATTATTAATTGTTATGTAATTATTAAATTAATATCAAAATATAAAAAAATAGTAGATAAAAAATTATAAATAATGGATTTTACAATAACTCCATCGTTAAATTAAAGAATATTAGAAAATTAATCACGAAAATCATTATTTCTTAATAAATGAGAACGTAAACTCTAATAATAAAATTCCACAAACATGCATTAACAGGTAAATTAATAGAAAGAAAATAAAAAATTAGTAGTATTAACCATATTACAATACAAATTCTGATAATGTTCATACAAATTAAAACAAGATAAGACATCCATATTCAAATATCAAAGCAATCTGTCATAATCATTCTCATACGCAATACTTTAATCAAAAGATTCCATGATTAACTGAGTCTGCTCCTTCACCAACAAATAAATAACAAAAAAATTATAATATTGAATATTTATAAAGATGAGTAAATTTAGAAAAGAACATAATCCATACCATTTAGAAAAGAACATGATCCATACCAAAATCATAAAAATAATATTAATTTAAAGAAATCGCCTCCGTTGTTATACTTGATCCAAACTCCACATAAAATAAAAATAAATTAAAAAAATACTAGTAATAAACAAATATATAAAAATCTTTTACTTGTTATGATAAACAATGGAATTGAAATGGTGAGAATTGAATTTGGATGCAAGATTTTAGAATCGAAACAACAGAATTAGTTTGTTTTTATTTATTTTGTTTAATTTATTTTCCACTGCCATCTTATCTTGAGTTTTGAAAATTTATCCATAACCCATCAATAAACCATATCCAAACCATTATAAAATGGTTACTCACCTAAAAACTCAAATTTAACCCATTTTCTTAATTTACCCAATCCGAATTATTTTATTTGATCTGGGTTTGGGCAAACCCATGAGTTGTGGGTGTACGTCCACCCCTAGTTTTTAGTAACCTTGTATGTTAACATACTTCTGAGAGCTTGTAATTTAGTAAGACCAAGAAGATAGTGGCTAAGCTAGGAGTATTAACATAAGGCTCTCAGTCTGCATCTTATATAGATATAGTATCTCAAGGTACTGATATATTTGGAAAAAAAAATCAACAATGTTAATATTCAAAAAATAACTCAAAAAAATAAAATACACTTAAAATATTAATACATTCCCACATGGTTGTAAGTTTTTGTCTAAGATGGTGAGATCAAGTCATCTTAAATCATTCTGAGACTGAAATTCTATCTTTATGATCTTATCAAAACACGAGTATTCTGATATATTTGGAAAAAAAAAAAATCAACAATATTCATATTTAAAAAATAACTCAAAAAAAAATACACTTAAAATATTAATACCTTACCACATGATTGTAAGTTTTTGTCTAAAATTGTGAGATTAAGTCGTCTTAAATCATTCTGAGACTGAAATTCTATTTATGATCTTATCAGAACAAAGAGTATTTGTTAGAATTTCAGAAATTTCTTGGGATAAAACTCTGTTCTCCAAATTTTTCTGCATATCCGGAATATAGACTGTGGATTTGTCTATATCGACTCCCCAAAGTATGCATAATTAGAGTACCTCTATGGGATTGAATTCATGCTTAATCCCCTCCGTCTAGTAGAAACGGCAATTGTGCCTATCCCACTCCCTGTCCACAGCAAGCACACTGTAGTTTCTTATAAGTTTTGTAAATTACTTGACTTCGTTTGAAGTGTTCAAATCATCAATCATCATATTTTTTTTGGGTCCTTTGATATTTGCTCATTTTGTGGCAAGTAGCACGAAGCATTTTGTTAAAAAAATAGAAGCGGTAAAAGTCACAACTCATGCTAGATTAAATTTAGTATTTATTAATCATTGTTATCAGCTGTTAATCTTTTTGCATATTCTAAATTCTCTATATCTTGGGCATTTCTTAGGCTCATTTTTAAGGATCTTGATAGTTGAACTTTTCAGTTTTGATAAAAATGTGCAATAGTAAGTTTATTGGGATGAACAAAAAAGTTACCAACAATCTTGGTTATGGAACATTGCCAAGTTCCTTGTTGATAGAAATGGAATTGTTTATAATAGCTATTACCCCACAACTTCTTCCCTTAGCATGGAGGTAAAGTCTTTAATTTCACCCTTCTAATTTAAATCATTTTTTTTTATTTTAAACACGTTAAATACATGTAATCCTGATGCTACGATGGTACGACTTATACCAGTTGGCAAAACAAAAAATAATAATAACAATAATAAGATCAAAGGAGAAGGGGGAAAAGGAGGAGGAGGAGAAGTAAATGGAATAAAGGCAACAGAGCAGAGGTCTTACCAGTATGCATTAGGAGCCGGTACATCCAATTTGAAGTACATTTTAGAAGATTAACATATAATGAAAGGAGATAAAAGGAGTTCCCAATATTGATTCAAAAAATATGGAAGAGGAAATGAAACCCATTGAAGAGCTTGTGAAACTCCATGAACATAGCATCCCTTGGGGATCATTAAGTGAACTCTTGATGCCTTCCAAACACTTGATATCATCCTTTGCAGCAGTCGATGATTCAAAATGTGGAAATATTATATGGGTTGATATTAAAATCAAGGGCAAGAATTTTAGAAAGCATATACAATGCATAGCGTTGATCGGTGAGACTAAAAAATTAGAGTTTATAAATTTAGTCATAGTACAGTGGGCAAAAAAGTTCGGGCCAGTCCAGTCCTCACACATGAGGGTCTGGACACAGGCTTAAGAAAAAATGCCCTGGTCAGGCCCAAGCCCATTATATTTTTTTAGGGAATAAATTTATAAATTAAAATAATAAATTAAAATTGAAAAAATAATAGAAAAAAAAAAGAAACTTCCTAATTCTTAAATCAATGATGATTCAAAAAAGCTAAAATTATAATACTAAGCTCTCTCTTATGCGTTAATTAATTAAAACAATGCTTGAATTATAGAATCTAATATTAAAAAATTAAATCTTTAAACTTTTATTTACTTTGTTTTTCTTTATTTATTATTTTCCTTTGAAATATTTATTTTCTTTAATTTATTGTTGATTATAATAACTTGTTAATTATTAATTTATTTTAAATTTACAACAATTTTAAAAAATAAAAAATAAATAAATAAAAGTCCAAGCCCTGTGGCTCAGCCCTTACATTTATCTTATAGTGGGCTTGGACATGGGCTTGAAAAAGCTCGGCCCAAGCTCACTTTTTGCCAACCATAAGTCACAGAGATATATGAAGCCTATCTTCTTTTTATGTGTATTTGCAAAAATATGATGATTCACGTTTATATCATCATTGACCAATAACCGTGTGATCAACGCGTGATGGAAATTTACAAATAATTTAGGAGTGGTGTTAAGTAGAGAGAAAACTGAGAAAAATTAGTTCTCTCCCTCCACCCATCAAGCTGAGAGAAATTAGTTATCTCTCTCTATCAATCCACTCTTTTTCTATCATTTTCTTTATTATTTCTCTTAATTTTTTCTCGATTTTCTCTCTACTTAACATTTTCATTTGAAAGAGACAAGAGAAGAAGAACTTTGACCAAGTGCATTTGACTGGGGAGCTGCGTAAGGAATTGGTTGTAATACTAGTAAATGATTACTTATTAAACAAATCATGGTTGCATCAAACATTCAGAAAAAACACATGGAAATTATGCAGATGCTTTATTTATTAATTATCATAATTTTTATTTTTGAAAATCAAACTCTTGGTCCCATCTTATCACATTTTCGTAGATTTTCTTAGATATATTATCGTTATTTTTTCATCAAATTTGTCTCAATTTTCTCGTCACGTCTGGTCAAAAGACGCAAAACTCAATTGCTTTTAAGCACAAGAAACAAATTGGATGTTGTGAGGCTTTCCTTTAACTGTCTTAACTGAATTTGCAAAATTGGGAAGCAACTTCCACAAGAAAAGTTAAGGAATCCTTGCCACCTCACAAGCAGAAGATAGTAATTTGTGGGTGCTTTACTGTTTCCACAAAATTTTTTTGTTGGTGAAATAGTTAATGCAATTAGAGTATTTTAATATAATTATTTTTCATGATACTTGGGGATGGCAAATCATGAGTTCAGAGTCGGGTATGGCAATGCCCGAACGTCGCCCAAACATTTTTTGTTTTTTGACACCTGAGCCGGGCTTTTTTAGTCCGGATTTTATGTTTTATAATATTATATATTTTTAATTTATTTTATGATTTTTTAAATTTATTTTAATAAAAACGAACGTGAAAATATAAATTTTAAATATTTAAAATTTTAAATATATGTAATAAATTAGTTAAATAAATATAATTATTTAAAATAATATATATTTTATAAAATCTTTTTAATAAAATTTGAGTTCGAAGCCGAACTCCAGACTTATCAACTGATGCCCGGAAACGGTCCAGCCTCATCCTTGGATGGGATCTAAGGCCAGGCGAGTATTTTTGACATCGCACTTGTCTTGTCTTCTATATTAAGGTCCATCTATATAAAAGGAATTTTCCTTGGAATAGCTTTTTAAGTTCAGTAAAATTTCTTGGAAGTGCTTTACCAAATTGCCAAACTCATAATTCTAATCTGATTTCATTAGTAAGATTTATCTAGTTAAGAAGTGGTTTTTGAAT
Source organism: Murraya paniculata (assembly GCA_030449075.1). Taxonomy (NCBI): domain Eukaryota; kingdom Viridiplantae; phylum Streptophyta; class Magnoliopsida; order Sapindales; family Rutaceae; genus Murraya; species Murraya paniculata. The sequence continues at coordinate 2,398,637 of JAEVFN010000003.1, forward strand.
TTGCTTAGTCCTAGCAGCTGATGGGTTACTAGCACTTTCATCAATCAAGCACCATTAATGAAAGAAAGAAATTTACAAGAAAATATATATCTATATTATATTAACAGATAGAGATACAAATGGAAGCTGCATTAATCAATATGTATAACAAAGAATAAAAAATCAGCAATTCCTACAGAAATAATCATTTTTTAGCTAAGCGAACAAAAATTAAGAAGAAAATGCACAAACGCGATTGTATTTGTACAAGAATCAAGCAGCAGGACCTGGTTTCTGGATCTCAAATGAGAGCCTCAAGTTGTTTTTGGTTTCCAATCATATGTCAGAAATTTGTCTCCATTGCCGCATACCATAGACACTCATGGCATGTAGGAACTCCGATCCTCGTATTCTCGACTTCTCCAACTAGTCTGAGATTGGTTGTAAAAATCTGAACTATAGTCTTGACTACCACCAAATGCCAACCTTTGAAACATTCTGATTTGTGCAGAATGTTGTGCTGAACTGAAAATTCCACTTTGGCCAGGTTTCACTCCATTAGTGAGATCTGATACTCCATCTAACGTGTCTAAAGCTCTCACTACCTGATTAGGTGAAGAAAAGAAACTTCTGTTATTAAACTTCAACTAGAAATGAAAAACAATGGAAATTTCTTTGTCATTCAAGCATGATTTTACCTGACTCATTCTCGGTCTTTTTGTTGCTGAATGGCGCACGCAAGCTGCAGCTGCCTCAATCATCCGAAACATTTCACCGTCCACATAGTCCTTTTCCAGCCTAGAGTCTACCAAGGCTTCAAAATCCTCATGTTCAAGTGCTTCAGCAAGCAATGGTCGAGCCTGAAAAACACACATAATCATTAGTTAAATAACAAGATGGATCATTGGAGCCCTTGAACATGCTGAAGAGAAAATTTTGAATGTATCCGTTGGACCATTCACTTTAGTTAATGTCATTATCTAGTAAATATATAGAAGTTATCTATTTAGTTACGTTAATGGAAGACACAAAAAATAAAATATATATATATATATGATGGAAGACAAAATCTTTGGTATAATATCTGGCGGTATTCACAAATTTGAGGTCTTTGTAACTTACCCACTCAACCAGGCTCTCATCACCCAATGGTTGAGAGGCATCCACAGGCTTGCGACCTGTGATTAGCTCCAAAAGCACAACCCCAAACGAATAAACATCAGACTTTTCAGTCAGCTTACCGCTTGTTGCATATTCTGGAGCCATATATCTGGAAATCACACCCATTGATCAGAAATATATAAATAGGATATAAGACAACAGTAAACATTAAACAAAAGGTTTTGTCATATTCAACTAAGTGCTTTATAAACACACTTGCTAACGAACAATCATAAAACACATAAATGTCTGTCTGCAATTGTAAATTAATTGCCGAAATAGCACTAGTATTTGACTATGCTCATATAACATGTAAAAAGGATCTAATGCATACACAAGAATGAAGGTTCGTAAATTACTTAACAATAACAAGATTTGCCACAAACAATTCACCTACCCAAAGGTTCCCATTACACGTGTAGACACATGTGTATTTGAATCCAATTCCAATGCTATCTTAGCAAGCCCAAAATCTGCAACCTGTTAAAAAAATAAAAATAAATAAATAAATAAAGCATCTTTAGGAGTATGAACTCTGACCTACAAATTTAGATGGAGAAAGTAAATTGTTCATTGAAAACAATAGGTGGCTCAGGCATACCCGAGCTTCAAAACTGCTATCAAGAAGAATGTTTGATGACTTGATATCCCTGTGAATAATACGAGGATGGCCTGGTAAATCAAAAAGGAAAATATCTCAGTAGATGGTACAAATAAAAGCAGTTGACGTTCAGACCAGGAGAACATAAGGAAGACACAATTTTACATTTAACATATTTAGATAATTTAAGATAGTTATTTAGCTCATATTAATGTTGATAAGAGTTGTCCTTGTTTTATACTTAAAGGGAATTGGGAAAATCATAATGTTGGAATTGCGTGGCAAAATATGGAAGATGACTATGAGAAGCTCTATCAAAGATGAAGTGCCACAAGAATGTATTGATTGCTTTCTTACAATCAATGACATAAATGAATCCAGAAACAAACAAAGAAGAAAAGTTACAGTCTTCATGGAGGTACGCTATCCCACGAGCTGCGCCAGCTGCAACCTTGACTCTAGTTGCCCAATCCATAACTGGTCTGCCTTCAGCTGCAAAATCGTGTAGCAAAACAACAAAGTTAACATTTTATCATTTTCCAAAAGGGAGATACTTCATGTCGATATTCACAAACTGAAGCCTGGGTTCTCAAGCTTAAAAGAACCATGAAATGTTTATTTGCATATGAAAAATCCGAAAATTGTTTTAACTGCAATTTTTGGTGCAAGATTAGTGAATCAAATAGTTTCAGGCCATTCATATACCTCATGAAGGACCTTTTCTAATTGTAAATTTTATTTTCAAGACATGAATTTTAATGCCCATAGAGAAAATGGAAATAAAAAATTCTAAACTAAGATGTATGCCTTACCATGGAGATGGTAGTGAAGAGTATCATTAGACACATATTCATAGACAAGCAATCTTTCACGCTCGGATATACAGTATCCCACCAGTGAAACTAAATGACGATGATGTACGCGGCTAATGATCTCAACTTCTGCTCTGAACTCACGCTCTCCCTGTGAACCGCCTATCTTTAACTGTTTGACAGCTACTTCTCTTCCATCTGCCAGGACACCTTTGTATACACAACCAAATCCACCTTCACCGAGAACATTGTGAGCTGAAAACCCATTTGTGGCCTGTATCAGTTCGTCATACGTAAACCATGACCTTGAATTGCCTACCACACCTGACTCTGATGGTGAACGTGAAAAGTCACTGTTTGACCCATTTCTTACCAGGGGAGCTGGAGAATGTGGCCTTAGAAATACTGAATCTGTAAAGCACATGCAATTAAACTAATTATTATACTTCAACAGCCTCATTTGCACTAAATATATGTTATAGCTAGCCAACTAGCTAACTCAAAAGAATGGATTCAAATATAATAGCAAATCACAAAGCATGAGAACAGATAGCCGTGCAATTTTTTTCCAGAAAGCACGGGACATTTGATCCTCTTCTGTAGAGAGAGAATCTAGAATGAACATTGCAGCACATCGCCTCCACATCCATTACCAAAAATGTCAGAAGCACGTGGAAAACATGTAGTGAACCATGGTTCATATTCCAGGCCCAGAAACAATGAGCTAAAAAGTAAAAACTATGTGCCAAAAAAAAAGAATATGTTGAAATAAGTAAGACTTGCCAATCAACTTGTTGCTTTGCAAGAAACTCAACAAATAAGATTGAAGATGCATCTAAATAAGCATATAGTTTACCAAAAAATATCATCTCGAAATGCAATTTCCAGAATTTACGGCAACAATAATCACATTAAAAGTCAATTTGCCAGCTTTTCATAAAAGATGATGCACATGCACGCACACACACACACTACGCATGCAGTCACATGTTGTTATAGATATATTTTTACCTCCTTTATTTTATTTTATTTTATTTTTTAACTAGTTTGATTCCACAAAAGGAACAAGTTACAATTATCCAGTTCAAAGCAAGAGCTTTTCCTTTCTTTTGACCAATGATAATACACTTCAGTACTGTTTATCTAAATTAAGAGCCATTTAATTACAGGTCCTTCTTAATCAGGCAACATCTATAAGATCACGTTGATTTTACTTGGAGCTAGTACATGTCCAAATAACAATGATTCAACATTGAAAACTTAAAGAACCAAAAACCATAAGACCAAAACTTTAAAAATGATTGAGCAATGTTCAATAAATCACCTGACTTCTGTGAGGAGGCATAGGGAGATGGCAAAGTGTAACCAATATGTTCCCCAGCTCTCTTTTTCTTTCGTTTATGCGCAAACCACACAGCCATCACAAGAAGACTTAGAACCAGAAACCCAACTGCAATGCCTATTGCCACTGCACCTCCAGTGCCCAAAACCCCTGCATTCCTTGGTGATGTATTTGCTGATACGGCAGTACCATTAGTTGATTTTGCTGTTGGTTTCTCAGTTGGAATAGATGGTAAAGGTGGAGTACTAGCACTTCCACGTGTAGATGAATTACTAGGAGGAGCAGGAGGTGAAACTGCTGGCGGTGAAGAGGTTGAGGAGACCAAAGGCGGTGGCGGTGACAATGTAGATGCCGGGGGAGAATTTGTAACTGGTGGAGGAGCAGATTGAGAAGGATGAGGTGGCGGTGTAAGCACAGGAGGCGAAGGAGTGCTTGTAGGTGGATTTGATGCAGGTGGAGGTGAAGTACTGGAGGAAGGTGGTGCTGGGACATTGGCTGGAGGAGGTGGAGAAGGTGCCACAGCTTGAGGTGGGGGTTGGGCTGGAGATGGAGGTGAGGGGTTGACTTCAGGAGGAGGAGGAGCAGCATCCAATGGCGGTGGTAGGGACGAGGGTTGAGGGGGAGGGGAATTGACAGCAGGAGATGCTGGTGGGGGTGCCGTTGGTGGTGATGGTGGAGGGGATGTTGCCGGTGAAGGGGGTGGGGTTGCGGGTGGTGGGGATGTTGGTGGAGGCGTTGTTGATGGCGGTGGTGATAATGGTGGTGAAGGGGGAGGGACAGCTGGGACAGCTGGAGGGGATGATTGAGGGGTTGGAACTGAAGGAGTAGAAGGAGTTGAAGGCGGCGGGGAGTCAGTGGTCTGGTTGGGTTGTGATGTTGTAGGAGGTGGTGAAGTAGCTATTGATGAATCTAATGGTGGTGCTGGTGGTGGAATCAGAGAAGGCAATGAATTTGAAGGTGGCAAAAGTGAAGTCATTATTTTTATCTGAACGAATGAATCAAAGAATAGGTGATCTATAGCTAATTGTCCAATGTACCTATCAAAGATCAAATCTTTTCTCAGAATTATACAACTATACAAATATGTACAACAAAAGTCAGTCCCTAGAACACATGTCTCATAGCGAAAACTGCCGAAAGCTCAAATCTTTCTACTTTAACTATTGAAATCCTCTTAACAACCCACAAACACTTACAAGCTTTAAAGAAACCTCTGTCACTACAAAAATAATAATAATAAATAAATAAACACAACCCAGTTCAGAGAATCCTCCACTGGCAGAAACCCATATAAAAAATTACTAAATTTAGAACAACAAACAGATCAAAAAGAGTCCACTTTGAGTTCAAATCTAGTCCCTTTTTTTTAAAAAAAAAGAATTACAAATGCGGCATTTCTCAGATCACTGAAAGGGACAAAGAAAAGATCAAGAAACTGAGGACACAAAAAAATGCTTACCAATGTTGATGAAAATTGCTGGCTGGGAAATTCTGCTTTTCGCTAATTTGGAAGAAAGCAAAGTTGCTTCCCTAGAAAATGGTAAAGACTAAAAGACGGTGCAAGTGTTGGCCACAAAATGTGCAAAAACAAACGTGGGGGCAACTTTGCAGAGTCTTGACATCACATGTTGTGTAAGCAGACAATTTCAGTATTTCATTCATTCGCCGCATGTTCGGAGAATTATTAAGGCAAGTTTATATATTCTTCTCCCAGCTTACTTGGATTCTTATTTTTTTTTAACCTTTTTCTTCTTCTTTTGTTAATAATATTCTTTAAAGAGATAAATTACAACGCAGAATTTATGCCCATTTTATCTAAAAATCTTCCATTATCCTTTACCTTCCATAAATAATAAAATAATAACAATCACACTGTTAACCCAATAGAACGCCTTCGCAATCTTAACTCATCTCTTTCTTTTTGTATAAATATGATTCATATTATTATCCATTTTACGAGCTGAATCAATCAGTACACATATGCCACATAAATACTGTATCATAGTTTGTCCGGTGTGTTTGTATTTTTGGTAGTTTTTAACCTTACCCGCTACGAACGAGACTGTTGTGTAATTTATTATTACCGTGCAGAGTCCAAATAATATAAAACTTGATGAAAACAACATGGGAAAAAAATGAACAAATAGAAAGAAATGTGGGAGTAATAATTGAGTATCGTGCGCATGCCCGAGATAAAAGAAATTAGAAAAGGAAAGGCAATAACAACAACACATGGCCATGGACTCGTGGTTGCCAGTGAGTATTATACTATTACATAAGTCAAATCTTTTTTGTGAAATTAGGGGAAAAATTAAAAAAATCAGACCGCGTTAAGGTTCTCATATCCCAATTACAGTCAGCGTTGAATGTGCAAAAAATAATGTTAAGTTTGAATAATATATACAAATGGGGATGTGGGTGAGCCTCAAGTCCAAATGCCAGGTCGTGATGAACATGCGTGCTGTGTTTTGATTGCGAAATATTTAGTTAAACGACTGTAGCAAATTATTAGGCATCATCAATTCATCATGCAAGCCAATTTGTTTTTATTTGTTAGTTAATTCAGTCAGTGACATTTTAGTTAATAACAAGGATCTTCGTTCATTGGAAAGCTTTTTGTGGGTTTGTTGAGCTAATGCTGGAATTTTGATGGGGTTTCTTGTTGCATCTGTCTATTTTTGTATCTTTAACCAATAATTTTCATCACCATGCTTGTTTTTTATACTCTGTAACTTATTTTTAAGGGATTTTTGTTCCATTCGTGAAAAAGAAATAACAATAATAAAATGGGTATGTTAAGGGAACATTATTAGACAAGATGAACATTTCAAATTATTATTAGAGCAGTTATGGGCCCTATAGTATTGTTCTCCCAATGATATTTTTAACGCGCAATGCCGGAATTGCTCACCGCAATCAAAGATAAGATAGAAAGATAAAAATAAAGCACGTGAAAGAGAATAGAAGAAAAAATAAATGCATAATACGTGATGATTAGGAGCATGTTCTAAAAAAGGTGCTGAATTTACACTTAAATGAGACTTGTGACTTGTGAATGGGTTTTGCAAGATTTATGAGATTTTTTATTTAAAGGAAATGCCTCTGTGTTGTGCAATTTAATGAGAAATTGCTACTGTGGCTGCCGTATTTTCCACACTCAGTATTTTCTTTCATGAAATGTAGGACACATTGGATGCAAAAAATTGTGGTAAATGCTATAAATGTAGAGCTATGCATATACTTCTCCGGCTTCAAGTGAGTTAATACAGAGCTACCTCTAATTCTGTATGGGGAACAGAGTCATTTCGGTGGGATAGCGGAAGAAAATAAATTTCGATAATTAGAAGATACGCATGCATGATCAATAGCTGATGTCAAGGCTACAAAAAGTTGCTCTAAGTAGTTCATCACATTATCAGAATGCTGCTTCAAAGTCCGAGCCTCCAGGCTTTTATTGTTTGGTTTTCAGTATGGATTACTCTACAGACAGCCAGGGGTTTAGTTTTCCAATTGTGTTGGGTCACTTTATGAGAATGGAGTGGATAATTTTGCTGCGGCAAATATGATGTAATTCAATGTAGTACCTTATTAACTTAGAAAATAGGACTTCCATTTTTCATCAGTGCTTGAAGTCCTATCTGTCTGTTTCTTGATTGCTCTTTATCTCTCCTTCTGATGTGTATATAGAGCGAGAATCACCGACGACCAAGTGTGCCGATATGTAGCCCGGGAAGATGACATAGCAGGAAGTTATGTTTATGAGCAAAACCATGAGAAATGAAGCTGCGGATTTTCTACGCCAATTGATAAGAGTGCATGAATGAGGTGAGAAAAATGATAAAAGGCATTAGGGAAATTACTAAACGGTTAAAAAGGATAAACTAATGCTTATTTGCTTTCTTGATTGTCATGTGTATTCCAGAAGGTATCAAATACATTCATCTTCCATTAACTCAATGAGGTGCTCAAGCAATGTGATTAGAATGAATTTGTGTGGATGTTGTATATTGTACAATCGAACATACACTTGGAGAATATATTTCTACTTTTTAATGAATTCTTGCTCTTTCTCTTTGTCCAGTTGGTTCCGTAATCCTATCGAATTGGTGTCATGTTTTGGTTGTGTTTACAAGCGTGCTTCAAAACTTTCTTTGTTATCATAGACGAGCGCCTTGTTTGTATCTACTTAAAATGATCAACATTTTTATTTTTCTACTAAAAGCCAAACCAAAAATTTTCCAGCACGCGTTTAGCGTGCCTTCAGTGCTATTTAACCTTAAATAAAACTTCCTGACGTAGAATAGTAATTGTCATTCATATTGGTATGACAAAACCCGAATAAATGAAGCCCTTGAGCTTTAGAATATTATTTAACAATGAGACAAATGACAGTCAGAAATGCTCTATAATCTCTGTTATTTTATATTTGTATAAACATACAAATAATTAAAAAATAATACACATTATGGAAAACAAATTCAAACCTGATACTAACCAGATTGATCCCCACATCTGCAGCTTAAACTTTTTTACTCCAATTCATAAATTATTCAACATGATATAAAACATAAGGTAAACATATTTAGTGGCAGTAGTGACCAAACCAACAGAATTTTCCATCTCCACTGCATCCCTCTTCCTCTTCTTCGCCCCTACTGTGAATCCACCATAAGAGATTAGTGAGTGAGTTCCCACCATCATAACCATTCAAGTTCCTGATCTTCTGCAAAGCACTTTCTCTGTCATAAATCCCTTCTAAGGAATAAACAAATCCTTTCCATCCTTCGCCAACTCCCTCTCTGCCCAAAGCCGGTAACGTCCAATTAACAAGCTGTCTCACAAAACCAACATCAGAGAACAAAACCTCAGAGATTGGCGATAAGGGTAGGAGTTGTATGCCAAGCCTGCACTCTCTCCAATCAGGTGGAGCAAACCAAAGTCCACTATCTCTCTTGTTAGCCCACAAAACACCCACAACTCTGTTCTCTCTGGTGAAATCTCTGTCATACAAGGTATCTTCCTCTCTAATATGCCACCATGTTTGTGCTGCCTGAATCTCCATTGCTGTAAGCGTTGATCCGATGGCCACAAGGTGTGTATCTCCATAAGCTAGCCCCATCAAAGCAGAAGAATAGTATGCGCTCACAGCCTCACTTGTGCTCTCTTGATTCCTTCCATCTGCAAATTCAGTTAAACCTCCAGCCCAAGAATGCAATTTATACAAGTCAAAGCATCTCAAACGTGGATAATTTGAGTTCTCTCTCCTGCCTAAGGTCATAAAATCAGCCATAAGCGAATAAGCTTGAGGCCTATACTTCCTCCCCCAAACCGGATCAATCTTGGCAAGCACAGCAATTGCATAAAGAAAGTACCCCAAGTGATAATGATGGTCATTATAAATTCCAAATCCAAAATCTGCTCCAGAATCTACCAAACCTTGTTTTGTTACAATTCCACCCCACTTTCCGTCATACAGAAAACCATTACCATTAAAAGTACCATCCAACCACGGCTCAATTGTATCCCTCAAGTACTTCCTTATTGCTGGTATGACATCAAGAAAGCTTACCTCTTCAGCTATCAAAGCCAACCTTGCTGCTCTAGCAATTAATTTCCCATAAAAGTAAGATGAATTTGTAGTTATAGGAGTTGAATTTAAGGCCTCAACATCCTTCGAAAGTGCTGAAACTATTTCATCATACGATTCTTCTCTAATACCTTTAATTGAATGCCACGTTACCGAAACTGAATGAGGTTTCAATACCCAAGAATCACCAACAACACCAACGAGATCACCATCTATACTTTTATACTTAAAATCCTCTAAAACACTAACATCGCAATCATCACTGGACAACATGTTAAGATGCAAAGGATGAGCCAACATAAGTAAATCACCCCATCCTTTCTTTTGAAATTTGTACTCTAAACAAAAAGGCTTAGTAAAAACAGCATCACCTGAAACTGGATAACAAGAACTGAACCGATCAAGAATTGACTGGTACTGTGGATCAAAATCCGGCAACACTGCAATCCGGATTATGCCAGCAAACCCACTTGAAGTGAGCAAAGAAACACCATTTTGTCTCAAACTAATCGGTGAGGATGAATACAAAATCCATGTTTGGTTGTTGTTCAGCTTAATGGTGTACTTGGTCAATGAATTGTTGGAATCACAAGAGAGAATGGCATGAATAGTTGATATTGAAACTGGGGTATTATTGACTATAGAACAAGTCAAAAAAGGGCTTCCTCTGACGAGAAAAAATCGGAAATTGGCAGCGGGCATGTCAAGAGTGACGCTGAGATCACTGTAAGATGAAATAATATGACTTCTTTGTGAACTTGGTTCGGTATTATTTGTTGCAGAGATGATGAGATCAGCATTGAAGACCTGGTAAATGAAAGAAGGGTTGTGGAACTGAGATGGGTATGAGACGGAGAGTGAAGAGAGTGAAGATTTGATAAGATATGGGTGAATGTATTCAGGCTGATCACCAGCTTTGAGGGTGAAGTTTTGGAAGAAAGAGTTTGTGGGGAGAGGAGATGACAAAAGGCTTGGCGAGAAGAAGAGTGAAGGGTCAGGGAGCACAGTGGATTGTGCTCTGGGGAAGAGAAATGGGAAAGTTGGGAGCTTTTTCGAATTTTGAGGCTCCATTGTTGGTGGTGGTTCAGGTTCAAGTTTTGGTGAATTTGGAGGCGAAGGCGAAGGCGAAGGTGAAGGGGCTTTTGTATTTGGGGGTTTAGCAGGTTTTCTAGGCTTTTTAAAGGGCTTTGTGATAATTGTCTTGACTCTTCGTTTGAGTTTCTTCAACATTTTTGGTAACTTAGCTACGTTGATTTAGTTACTTGGGATAAGGGTTTGGTTGTGATTTGGTGGAAGGAAACTAGGAGGTTATGGAGGGAGTTGACTATTTCATTTGCAAGATTTGACTTGCGAAAGAGGGGAAATAAGAGGACTTGGCTTGGAGGTTTTGAGATTGAAGTTCGAAGAAATGCAAAAATGATGGAAATGGCGCAAGTTGGAATTTAATATTTTGCGGTATCGTGAGGAGTGCAAGATCGGCAAAGTTATTTTGTTGAATCTTAGAATGAGCGTGCCATGGAGGAAAGGATAAACCAAAGTGGGATTTCATAATGCTTAAGATGTAAGGAAAATATATACCACCACATCGTAATAAAAAATCCAATGATAGTATTAAATTGTCATTAAGATTTGTAATTTGACGCTCCTAAGGAATTAAGTTAGCGTTATAATTACAACAACAATAAGAAAAGTCGCAAAGCTATGTTGCCTATTTTTAATGGGTGGTAATAATGTGTTGTTATATACAGCAGGCATGTGACATGGGATATTTTTCAGACGAGTAATGATACAGTTATAAATTTTTATATAAATTTATTTTGTACAAGCTGATGTGGTATGATTTAATTAGTTGAATTAAATATCACTTAGTCCATATGATTTGTTTTTATTATTTTTTATTTTTTTTAACTAATAAATTAATGTCACATTAATTTATACAAATTTAATTTGTATAAAAATTTGTAGCTGTATGTTAATTTTTTCAGACTAATAGGTAATAACAAATAATAATGATAAAATCTCGGGTGATAGTGAGTCACAATTCAATTGAAAAGCCCATATTGCGCCAGGTAAACCCAGTAGAGTGACAAAACAGACACAAAGGCCCAGCAAATAGGAACCCATTAACTGATCATAACTGAAATGGACCGCACCGGTTCAAGCCGCCACTCATCCGGTTCACCTCAGAACAACGTTCGCAAATCCACGGCAAATCACCTGCTGAAATTCAGGGCACAGGGACAAGAGTCGAAATGGCGGGATTACTAGCATGGGCAGCCGACGTAGTAAAAGCCCACAAGGACGACGATGACGACGAAGACGCCATAAATTCATCAATCCCATTAGTATTCACCGAAGAGCAGGAAAAGTACGTCCGTGAACTCGACCAGAAAGCCGCCTCTCTCAGCCGTTCGATCCAAGATCTGCGTCTCAGATTGCCTCCTCCTGATATCTCCCAACGCCTCCCTCATCTCCACGCCCACTCTCTCGCCTACAGTGCTGCCCTCAGCCAACAACTCAGCTCTCACTCTTCTACTCGTGAGCAGGTTTTGCTCTTTTCCTTTCTGATTAATTTTTTTTTTTATTCTCAAAGTTTTTGTTTTTAGTTTAATATTGTTAAGCTTTGTGTCTTTTTTTTTTTTTTGTTCTGGCTTTTTTATTTTGTTATCTTGGTATGTTGAGTTTTGGTCACTGGTATTGTGTACCAGTTCAAAGCTGGCATTTTGTTTTTTTTTTTTTTTTAAATATAGATATGTTATTTCACGTCTGTTCTTGATTCTGGTTTTAATTCTTGCTTAGAAATGTGTTTTGGTGTAATATTTTATCATAATAATGGAGTTGTATGGTCAAGCTTTTGAGCTTGGTGCTGATCTTGGGCTCTTTAGTTCAATGTAAACCTAGATATCTTAAGATTGGACAATCTAATAATGTATTCAGATTGGATTGATAACGTGCGAGTTGTGTCAGATAAGGGTTAAGGCATTTATGGTCCATTGTACGTGGAAGAAATAAAAGTAAAATGTGATTCTTAGACTGCATTATCTGATGATTAGTTGTTCTTACATGTACTTCAATAGATGGATGAGATTTGGTCTTGATAAAAGAGTTATGGCTAATAGGTTGATATTTTCTAATTTTCGCTGATTGTTGGTACTGATTCTTGTCTACAGACCCAATTGAGAGAGGTGACATTGCAGGAAGAGAATGCTGCATATGAAAAGGCTATATCAAGTTGTGAAAGTAGAATACAGGAGAAAATTCAGGAAGCAGATTCACTCCAAAGGAAGTTGAAGGTCTGAGCTAAGATTCCAAAGCTTAGCTCCTCATATTGCTCTCATGAATTATGTATCATCATTTATGAGCTTTTTCCATTCTTTCTATACCTGTTTTTTTGATAGTATTGTTTAAATCTTGGTTATGAACTACATTTTACATTTTGAAGAAAACATTTTTGGGAAATTTCCTATCTTTTTTTTTTGTTTTGTTTACAAACCGATGTGTGTGTAAAAGTAGAAGTGACAACTAAATTGCTTTCTCATGACCCTTAGAGGTTTTTGTTTTAACTTCTTATTTTTTCAGGAAATGGATGAAGTGGAGAACAATCTGGCAGCTGAGCTGGACAAAGTGCAAAAAACTGCAATGAATACCAGCGAATCAGCGAAAGTTACTGAATCTATCTTGGCTGATGAAGCTGGAGTGGATGCAGATGTCTTGAACTCAGATATAGCAGAAAAGTTAGAAGTCAAGAAAAAAGAATTGGTACTTTTCATCTTTCCTATGATTCTTCAATTTTCATTTTCCTTACTGTTATTGGGTCGTTTTTGTCATTGCCTTTGTTGCTGAAAGGCTGTTTGATGCTTTCAGAGTTCAATGGAAGAGAGGGTTCAGGAATTGGAGAAAAAATGGGCACAAATTCAGAACGATGCATTGAAGCAGCCTTCCCCAGGTATCTTTCACCATTGATTTATTTTAGGGCCTTTATTGCCAACCTTTTTTTTTTTCTTGTGTGTGGCATGAGGTGATTATCTAGCTTAATACATAGTCTGACATTGATAATGATCTCTGGTGATATGGTTTACATCTCATAATGCTATGGGAACTTTGCATATTGAATTCCAGCTCTTGTGAAATGAAATAGAAAATGTACCTGTAACTCTGTATACCTCCATAAATGTTTGGTAGTAATTGCTTTTGTTCATGATCTTGACAATAAGCAAATACTGTTGCACAGCCCAGCGAGAAAAGATGTTAAACAAACAGCTTCACAGCCTTATTGAGCAATTAGAAGTGAAACAGGTCAGCTTTATAAACTTCTGCGTAACATTTTTAAGTTTTCTTTTGACCCAACGGTTGCGTTCATTATTTGCAATATTCATTGTCAATTTCAGTATGTTTATTAAAATTATAAAATATTTTGTTAGACACAAGCCGAACGCTTTGTCAGTGAAATTCATTTGAAGGAGAAGGAATTGGAAACGTTGAATGGTTTGTGGAGGAGAATTGAGGGGAGCAATGTAGAGGAAGATACTGCAAGAAACCGGCTTAGAAGAGTCACATCTGATAGAGGATCTGCTGCTTCAGATTATCTTGTTGACGCTTCTCAGAAGCTTCCTTATCACACTGGTGGTCGGAATGAGACCCTGCATAAGCTTATCCTACTCAGATCATCTTTCGTGCTCTACATTCTTGCTTTGCACGTTGCCGTCTTCATTAAGATTTCATTTTGAAGAACGTCCTGATACTACACAATAAAAGATAAACGGCTATCTGTGCATTTGATGTATCGTAATTTTTTTTTTTTAACTATTGTTATTACAACACTTCATGTTCTGCCAAAAAGTTCATGTATATTTAATGTAATCTGACGAATAGAAAATAAATCTTTATTAACGAAAATGATTCTTTTTCTCACATTATCTCCTCCGATTTATTTTTATTTTTCTTCTCCGTCCCGTCCCTTCCTCTGTTCCCGCCCATGTGTCGTCATGGTAATTCTGCAATTTCTCTGAGGAAAGTGAAAATAGACAGGAACCTGACGTATAACGTAATCAAAATATTTGACTATCAGCACAATTGATGCACTTGAAAGTACAAGGAATTGCAATTCAACCAATTAAGAAACATAAAATTTTCTGTCATTTTCTTCATCTTTGTACATGTAATTTCTCCCAACTGCTGGCTAGAAGCCAGCAAAAGAATCTGCAAGTGTGTTACAACTTTCATTCTCCTTCATTATATATCATGAATGGGGGACTATGTCTCGACAGGTATCAAATACATAAATAGAAATCCCTGTAACTGTTTTACCTTACATAATTTTTTATTAGCTTCTCCACAACTGCTCTCTGTCTTTCAATCTTCAACATATAAAACAAAAACTCATTCCATGTGTCAATGGGGCCTGGCAAGCACCAGTGAACACAATCATTCACTGTCTTATTCTTATGCAGCGAGTGTCCGTACTGATTAGGATGCCCATCTGGCCTTAGCAACATAATTTCAGTAGTGTCGAGCAACGAAAATTTCAAGCCCTGCTTCATCCCTTGCTTCTCTGCTGCTCTCAGTTCCTCTACTTGCGTCAAGTAAAACTCCATTGTATACCCATCTAACTCCACTTCTTGGCTTGTAAATGGCCTTGTTCTCCCACAGTTTCCTCCCTTGTCCCAATCACCATTCTCAAAATGAGACGGGGAAAATGTCCTTAAAAATGTGATACCCTTGTAGTTCTTAAGCCTCTGAAGAGTTCTAAATGCAGTTCGAAACGCCATCCTGTAGCCATGGTACTTGGTTAAGGCTGTCATGTTGTTAATATTGCAGTTGTGGCAGCCAACAGGTTGACCATTTGCGTAGTATATCAGAGGGCGAAAGAACCATTGTCCCGCTGAAATGATGACATAGTCGAAATTTTCAATCTGACTCACCCAGGATTCATCAGCTTCGTCTAAGTAGAGGTTCATGAGGCTGTTGAGAGAATGACCGTTAGGGTCTGCGTCACTTGATTTAACCAAGAAAGGAGACCAGAATGCAGCTACTGTAAATTTATACTCTGTGTAATACCATCGTTTGAAATAATCTGTTTCTGATGTGTACTTATGAGAAATGTCCTCGGGATAGACCTCCTGTAACGTGTATTTGATCTTTACTTTCTGGTGTTTAGCATGGGAGCATGCTGAGCAAATTATCAATTATGAAAAAGAAAATATGTAGTAATGAGGGTTCAAAGCACTTACACTGGCTAAGAGGCACAGCAAGGATTGCATCTGATTCCTTCCCACTGAGTCCCCGACAAATGCCAATGATTTCCCCTTAACAATCTCCAAGAACTGAACTGGATTGAACAAAGGAAGCTCACATTCATCTGGCTTCCACCTCCATTTCATGAACTCCGTATCCGGTCTGCCAAACTTCATGCAGTTCTGCTGATCAATGATCAGAGGGCAACTTTCATTCGAATAGTAAGGCCCTTTTGGATTCGGAACCCATTCTCCACTAAAAATGTCACAGTGCTTCTCTAATACCATGCTTCTCAATTCACTGACATTAATCTTAGCAGATGGCAATGGTGACCGCCGAGTGTCCAAACAGAGAGGGATTATGGTGAGGAGACTCAAGATAATGGCAAGTAAAAGAACCATCTTCGGGGTGCTATCAATTTGAAGCTTGTTTCTTCCATTGAGATCAGTGGCATGAGCATTCATGCTGTAGTGTCAAGCGAGAAACTTGTGCATTTGGACTTAATTTATATGGCCGCAGTTTCATTTGTTCTTTGAAAAATGGAGATTTTGATGCATATTTCATATAATTTTAAGTGAGGCATCATTATATAAGATTAAAAACTTTTTGAAGATTTCATTAGAGTAATTATATACTTTTTAAAGATTTCATTAGTGTTGTCCTTTAACCATCCAAAACAGAAGAAATAAATGTAATCTTTCTAGATGGTGGGTTTGGTTAAGATTAGCAAACCAAATTGTCCACGTACATTATGTTTCATAGCAGAAGCTTTTCGTTGAGTGTTGAATAACTAAATCTGAGGCTTTTAATTAAAGAGTGACTATGAAAGAAAGCAGACTTTTTTGATTGCTTGTACATACAGAGGATTTGTAACTTCAATCATTGTCAAAATATTTATTGTTAAATTATTGTGCACTATTTTAGGTCACGATGATGGATATTGTTGAGTCACCTCTAGTTGTTAGTGTAAAGCAATCGTGAGCTGCAAGTAAATGGGAGCTTTGATGACAGTTTTTAGTGCCCTGGCTTGCCTTAAGAGCAAAGGTATTGATGATTGAAAATTGCAATGACTTCATGATATCTTTTTGCTTTAAACGTTGGAGGCATATTATCATCTTATGATTAAATAATCATCTATATACTCTGTTTTTTGGCACGTTAATTTAACGTCTGGAAAATGGAGTCTTTAATTTCCATCTGTATTTCTCTGCTCGTAAGGTAGAATTATTAATTTATATATATTTACGAAGACTAGAACTCAGTTAAGTTTTAATTGATAAGATGTAAGGTTTATAAAAGTATAAAACATGATTATAAATCAAGATTTTACTTCAACAACAATCAAGATGACTTTTTAATTTGTTAATGTTTGAAAAAATCTTTTTTACATAAGTACATAGTAAAAGAAACTAACAATTTATCGTGTTTTCGAGTTCATATATTTTGCATGTCTATTTTCACTAATAATTTTACTTTAAATTTGTCGTAAACTCATTTGATCAAATCTCTGAATAATTCGATCATCAGCTATACATTGTTAGTAATAAGCATGAAAATTTCGTTATAGTACTCATAAAATAAATACCCACAAATTAAACAACTTTGATTTTCTTATTATCTTCTTTCCTATATTTACCAACTAAGTTAAAATAAATTCAAATACAAATACACATCTACTAATTAATTCGCGACAATTACAAAGAACCGTTCTAATAAACGGAAAGTCAAACTAAAATCAAATTAACAAATTGATCGAACCAAATTTATCTATCTAAACCTCATTTTCCAATTGCTTGGATAAAGCTTCTCCTCGTATGACCTAATCCCCTCCATCTTCAACAGCTCCAGCAAGAAATCACTCCACGAATCGATGGGCCCCGGCAAGCACCAATGCACACAGTCATTGTACAGAGTCACATTTTCATGTGGCCAGTGGCCGTATCTACTAGGGTGACCATCTGGTCTCAACAACATTGCTTGTGTTGTATCAAGTAACCTAAACTTTTTGCCTCTCCTCTGCCCTTCTTTTTCAGCAGCTTTAAATTCCTCTATTTGAATCATGTAAAGCTCCAAATTGTCACCCTCCAGTGCTGTCTCATTGCTTTTGAACGGCCTTGTCCTCACACAGTTCCCACCTTGATTCCATAACCCATTTTCAAAATGTGATGGTGCAAAAGTTCTCAAAAATGTTATGCCCTTGTAATTTTCCAAGCTATTTATGGCCATGAAAGCTGTTCTAAAGGCCCTTCTATAGCCATAGAACATTTTCATGTCGGTCACATTGTTTAAGAGGCAGTATTTGCAGCCAACAATTTTGTTGTTTTCATAATAAACCATTGGCCTAAAGAACCAATGGCCCGCCGAAATGATTAGGAAATCAAATTCATCAATTTGGGTGGTCCATTCTTCATCAAACTCGTCGAGATAAAGATTGAACAGTCCCGTGTTGGTTGGTCCATTTGAGTCTGCTTCTTTGGACTTGACCAAATGGGGTGTCCAAAATGTTGCAAGAGTAAAGTTGTAAGAGGTGTATCTCCATCGTTTGAATCCTTCCTCTGGTGTGTATGAAACATCAACTGGGTATTCCACCTGAAAATGCAAGTAACAAGGAGTGAGAATTTGGATCCGATCACCTCGAGAATGATCAGGATTTTAGTTCAACAGGCCATAACAGAAAAATGACAAACTTATATATGGAACTAGATCTATATATGTGCTAAAATTACCATGTTAATGAAATCTCGACTATTACGGCTTGTTTAATATTGACCCCTTTTATATCATATCTCTATATTCATGTAATTATATATAAATGTTGATCAATTGCGCTCTAACCCTTAATTAACGAATCTTTAATGTAACTAATGATTCCTAAAGCCATGTGTGGGAGTACATATGACAAAGTTTTTAGGTGGGATTAAGAAATTAATTATTGAGGTGTACAAGACAAGATCATGCATGGTTGGTAGACTTTACGCAGACTCTGAACTATATCAGAAGGCAAACGTCTGTAGATATTATTAATTTTAATTGAGTGGGCAGCGAGGCCATGTTGCTAAACTTGGATATGATCTTGTGGGCAACTAATCAATAGAATAATTGAGAACAAATCCAAGAATAGTAAGTGGCTAACTGTTATCTAACCATGCTTAACTTTATATGCAAATTGGTTGGGATGTCAATTTTTTTTTTTAACAAAAAAAAAAAGCAATATGACATATTATTAATATTTAATTAATTTTACATCACAATTAGAGACAGAGAGAGAGAGACAGAGAGATCTCAACAATTTATAATTAATTTTGTCTATTATTTTCTGGACAGCTGGGTTGTTGAATCATACGGGATTAGGTGCTATGGTTCCTTCTCCACAACGTTTAACAGTTCATCAATTAGAAGCTTAAAGAAAAATGAAAAAAAATGAAATTATAATTTTATTCACTATACCTTGATCAAAATTATATATAAAAAATGTGTGTATCTCAATTTCTGCTTCTAAAGGAGAGTCTTGGGAATCAAATTTTTTTTTTTTTGGGGGGGAAAAATAACGAATTAATTGAGGCAGAAATTGGCATTTGCCGCATTGAAATTTTTAGGAAAGGTATTTTTTTTCCCCCCCAAAAAAAAAGGAAAGAAAAATAAAATAAAATAAAATGTTTAAAAATGGACAGATTGAAATAGCCGTGTTTGTGGGAATGAGTAGATGTAGCAAGTAAAGATTCCGCAAAGTGCCACCCCATAATTTTACCTAATCGTTCATTTAGATATTGGCTTTCGTCAACTAACCCCCTTTTCTTATTCAAATTCATAGTACGGATCAGTTAAATTATAGGTTAGATTTACAAGAAAAATCAACAGCGACCATGGTATAACTTTTTTAAAAGTAATGTAAATACTGAGCGTCCATCTAACCTAAATTTAGAAATCAGAAGCAATTTAGTATTAAAAAAAAAATTAAAAGATATTGACTGTTAAAATATCTCACAGCTGTAGCTAGGCTATGGGGAAAAAAAAAGTACGTCATGCTACATATGATTATGTCGAAAAAAATGGCGTAGCACTGATTAGAATACATGCTTCTTTTCACATACTGATAAAACTTGATAATGGTAGCTCGTCATCAAGTTAAAAATGCTCGCCAATGTAGTTTTTACTAAAATTAAACCTTTAAAAAATTAGGATAAATTTTAGATTATCCTCTCGTGATTATTTTTAAATCACATCCTTACTTTTAAAACCTCAAGTTACTTTTATTTTTGTTCAAAAGATTAAAAAAAAAATAAAGATGTGTAAAAAAAAAAAAAGAGAGAGAAGGGGGTAAATTGAGATTTTTGAAAGTAAAAGATAATTTGAAGATAGTAAATTAACAGATAGGTAATATAAAATTAATTCAAAAAACTAATTATGTAGCGTGTTATGAGTTGAAAATGATATATATATATATATATATATATATATATATATATATAAAAGAGGAAAATAAAAACAAAAAACAGAAGTACCACAAAAAAGGATAAAATTTAATTGGTGGATAATTAAAGAGAGAGTGAGAGAGAGAGAGCTTTACCCTAGATAGGAGGCAAATCAGTGACTGCATCTGATTTCTAGCCACAGAGTCACCAACAAAGGCCATAGATTTTCCTCTGACAATTTCAAGAAACTGAGAAGGGTTAAAAATAGGCAAGTCACACCCATCTGGTTTCCATCGCCATTTCATAAAATCAGTATCTGGCCTTCCATATTTCATGCAATTTTGATGCTCATGAATTGCCCAGCATGTTGTGTTTGTGTAATACGGACCTTCAGGATTTGGCACCCACTCTCCTGAAAATATATCACATTTTTCTGAACCTTCGACTTCTTTTATCGACCCGTGATCTTCGTCATTATTATTTAATGAAGAAGACGATGATGACTCGGGAGAAGGAGAAGAATAATATTTTGTAAAACCAAAAGTAGGGTTTCCTGAAAAAGGGTATTGAAGAGAAATGATTGCGAGAATAATTAGGGTTATTGTTATAGTAAAAACTATTTTGGGGGTCCTAGGGTTTTGGCTAAAGTGAAGCTCCATGGCTTGGTGCTTCATTTTTGTTAACAAGAAAGGGATAAAGAGAGACACATGCAAAAAGAAAGAGACCTTGTTCATGTATATATAAAGTTCGTAAGTTCAAAGAAACAATCCAGAGGTGAAATTAATTTTTATAATTTTTTTTTGGGTGGGGTAATATTGTCTCTTGGCGCTAATTAAACAAAAGAAAATCAAGAATACTAGTAGTACATTGAAAACAACAGCTAAAGAAAAAACAACTAAATGAAAGGTTCTGTAGGTTTTGGTTTGTCGTGGAAGGAATCTTCTTTAATTATAATGCAACAATAGTGGTCGCCGACTCATTCATATGTATGTATGTTTTCGGAAATTATTGAAGAACAAGAAGTGAGAGGTGAGATAATTAGAGTAGTAGTAGTAGAATAATTGAATTAATTTGTTTGAATGCATAAGCAGTTATATATATGGTTATTTTCAAAGAAGCGTTTACCAAGATTGTTTACTTAAAATAGTTAGTAATTAGCTTGTGTAGGCTTTAATATTTGATGGAAGTTAGAATCTTCAAATCCAAATCACGTTTATCAAATTTTTATTTTTATTTTTTTGCTTTAAAATACCTGTCCTTAATAATTAATCATCTATATGCTGAGATCTGATGTATATCAATTTTATTGTGACATAATACGAATATCAGAGCTCATGTATTTTGATTGTGTTTATACTTAAAAATTAAGAAAAATAACCAACTCTCATCAAACAAAGAGACACTAATTAATATCATGAGAGTCATAGACCTCATTTACTACCAAAACTTATAAATTTACATGTCAATACATTGTGTTGAAAATGTGGAATTGTGGATGACATAAAAATTCCTACATTTAAATTTAATTTGCGGACGATTAGTTGGATATGACAATTAGGTATCAAAATCAGAGCCAGATATCAACTTTACAACTCATAAATCCCCATAGAATGCGTAATTCATCATATATAGCCGGCTCACTCAAAGTGTTTATGGCATCTGTGGATGGCCCAAAATCGTGTTAAAGTGTGATTAAATAGCTTGTAAGCTGTTGATTTTGATTGGAATTTCAAGATTTTCCCTTTGTCTTTCCGTGAGCTCAATGATTATTTGCTTTCCAACTCATTTCACCTTAGTCTTTACTTCTTCTTGAACTCAACTTTTTCTTCAATTTTTTTTCCTAGCTATAAAAAATTGCTCGTGAATGAATAGGGTGATTTATCAACACTTAATTTCGTTTAGCATTGGTGTTTTCGTAAAAATTTTAATTTGACCGTAAATACAATTGAATTTGAATATCTGAATGATTATTTGCTTTCCAACTCATTTCACCTTAGATAGCAACTAAATACATCTAATTCAATGTGTCACAGTCACAAAAATGGTCCAAAAACCAATTGATTATAATGCACAAATTACTTCTATTGGAATTACAATAAACTAAGAAAGCTTCTCGTGTATCCAAACAGGCTACTGTTTTCCATATGATAACGACTGAATTGATTAATTGAACACTCAAACAACTGACAAGAAACCTACTCAAGTCCTATACCATCAACTAATTTAATCTTTTTAAGCAAAGTCCAACATTCAACAATTACATCTTATATAACCCTTTCTTTTCAATCCCGTTCCTTTTGAGCTTAGTATAATAAATTATCATTGATAATCAACAAATAATGGCATGAAAAGTGGGATCCACGTCCATAATTTAGAAAGAAAGTAATATTCAATTAGTCTCTGATCTTCATATTTGTATTATGTCATTTGTTGGTATTACATTACAATCATACTTTCAAAGCTCAACAAAATTGAAATCGGTTGGCTTCTCATTATCATAACCACCAATATCTTATTTTTCTGATTTTTCTGATTTTATTAAAGCACTAACAAACGGCGCAAATCTATCAAATGTAATGTCATTTGCAGTGACATTTGTGTCTTGTACGGTACCAGTTTAATTCTCCTTTCACTGTTCAGAGTGTGCCATTTCTACAATTGGAAAAGGAATTTTGGCTATCAAAATCACTCATCTTAAAATCACACTTGCATAAAAATTAAGGATTTTACTAACTTGCAGCAGCTGTAAGTTACAGCTGCTGCAACAAGTTAGGGACTCCCAAAAATTAATTGTAGATCATCAAACTTAGTTTAATTAGAAAATCAATGATTCTGTGGTGACCTTTTTTTTTTCAGTATTCAAAGCAAATACCAAATTACTATGCTAACTTTTTTTTTTTTTAATTGTGCATAACATTTGCGGCAAATCATCTTATCCTGATTGTATTTGCGAGCCAAAGCCATCAATGCAGGCTCAATAATACCTCCCCTAAGCCTCAGCACCAAATGAAGAGTGGATTCTTTCTGAATATTGTAATCAGCCAAGGTACGGCCATCTTCGAGCTGCTTCCCGGCGAAGATGAGACGCTGCTGATCTGGGGGAATTCCTTCCTTGTCTTGAATCTTAGATTTGACATTGTCGATGGTGTCGCTGCTCTCAACTTTGAGAGTTATGGTCTTCCCGGTTAGGGTTTTTCACGAAGATCTGCATCTTCACGCTCTGATGATTTTTATTTTTTTTTATTGTGCATGTGTGATGTGGTTATAAATTTTCTTAAAATTTTTTTTAAAAAAATATTTTCTTAAATCTCTAGTCTCAAGCCTAAAAAATTTACGTATAATTATGCAAAAGTGCAAGCCTTATTACATGTTGTTGATAATATCAATAAATGTGATACAAATAATCATGGTATGTGGTGTTTGATTTAGATTTTTTATTTTTTATTTTTGAATTACATGAAACTAATGCTTAGATTAGAATTCATACTATATAAGACTATTATTTTGAAAGATGTCTACTCCATTTTTATTTTAAAAAGAAAAAAATTATCTTCACTCAATTATTATCCATAATTGAAAGGAATTTAAGCATGGTGAAGGCTTGAACCACTGGCAGTGGCGGTATATTGGACTTACATTTAGAATTAGAAGAGTAGTGCCATGTAGAGCATGGCCCAAAGGATGGGCCACTGAAGATTCAGATTTGACTGCTATATGGGCTAAAATGGGCTTAGCCCATCAAATTGAACACGTCCAACTGCCAAGTGTCCTTGAATTTGATAACACTTCCGAGAACGCAGTTATGTCCAATGAGAACCAATTTTTTTTCATCATCTTGTGATTTTTTCTCTCATTCAATCGTATGCATACTTATTCACGTTTATTAAAATAATTCTTGTATAATTTGAAATATTGTTAAAATTACAAAATTATCAAAACGGAAAAGAAAGAAAGAAAAAAAAAAAAAAGGGAGTGGGTGAGTTTTCATTATTAAGGGGGGTTATTATAGCTTGTCAGTTTAAATAATGAGAATCGTGGTCCTTCAAGTCCATATTGATTTGACAAAACGGGATGGAACTTATCACTACCTTAAAGTTTTTCATAACACAGCCCAAAAAGTTTGGTGCGCACACAAAAGAATTATTATTAACAAAAATAAAAGCATAAACCCACACAGGCCACAAAAATTCATTTTAAGTCACTTGAAAGAAAACACATCTCTGTCGTATCATGTTATTTGCATAAAAATTTATTATGTCAAGCATTGCCAATCATATTTATTTTAAATATCATATTTATTTTAAACATAATAATTAAAATAAATATAATAATTAATAATTCATTGAATGACGGTAATTATATTATGATATGCGACACTATTATATAGTTACGTACAATTACTCATCAAATAAAATGATTTAGTGAATTATTTCAATATGACGTTATAATAAATATATTAGGACAATTTTTCCAGTGTAGGGACTAAATTTTCCCAAAATATATATTAAAAAAGGGGGAGCTTCTCTCTCTCATAAAGAAATGCGTGGTCTGCCTTTCCAAGCTCTCACTTAAAAATGCTTTTACTCTTGTGACAACCAACCGTTATAATTCATTCATTTTCTCTTGTTCACTTGTTCTTCTCAAACTCTCTGCTACTCTTTCTTTCTCTGCTCAAGTAATTCCTCTCTCTTTCTCAACTATATAATCCTCCATAGCTTTCAACACTTTCATTGGAGTTAAATTAATTGTTGCCAAGTTAATTTACTCATCTGGGTTCTTGTTTATTTGTTCAACAGGTTTGTTACTTAGCAGCTAACTATCTAGCTGGCAAAATAGCAATGGTGCTGATGATGGGATTGGAAAGGTTGGTGGTGAACTTGAAGTCTAAAATAAGGTCATTGAAGATGAAGAAACCCTACGACAAGATTGAAAAGAGTGAGAGCATGAGAGTTGAAATAAGAAGCAGGAAAGCTCGGAAGCTTATTGAAGAGACCATGAAGATTGCAGACTCTCCCAAGACCAAAACTTTTGCTTTCTGACATATGTACATTTACTTATATACAATATAAGCATGAGTCTCTCAATATCAAATGATTTAAGAGACTATGAACAAAGCTGGAACTTACCCTCTGTTTTCCTGTTGATGTTATGGAAAAAAGGAAAAAAAAAAAGAAAAAAAGATAAGGGTTTTTGTATTTACTTGTGTCTTTACTCTCTCTTAATTTCTCTCTCTTTTTTCTTTTTTTAAATATTCTATATCTAAGTTTCCATATCAACAACATATGGTCATCATGCTTCCTGGATTTAACCTTGCTTTAATATTCCTAGTTGGAATTTTGATTCTTAATATCTCAACTCGAGAATTGTTAACATTTGATTATGTCACGATCCTAAATCTCACATAAGCTACAAAAATATTACTTTCTATGAGTGTTCATAAGTTCGTGAACACATTTGACATTTATCTTACAAGTTAACTTTTAAGAGTGAGTTTTGCATGTGATTATTTGTTCATAAAAGATTATTCTATTATTAATTTGATCAAAAATTTTTCTTATTCTTTTCTTTTGTAGATGGATTAAGATCCTCTACTAGTTTGGTCTTTCCTAGTCTCTTATAGTTTTTCAAATATAGTTAAAAAAAACTAGTTTAATTGTAACTAAAGTGAAAAAAAAAACATAGTTTGATTGTTAACATTAGAATTTAAAACTTAATCTTGGCCACTCGGTAAACTAATTATAGGCTAATTTAAGGGAAAAAAAGAAAACACTAGAAAAATACTTGTCCGCGAGGGAGGGGGAAGGAGAATAATCGTAAAAAGTGAGTAATTGTTAAGAGAGAGAGAGTAATCGAGATTAATGTATGAACTAGAGATTAATGTCTGAACTCTCTTATACATTTGCTTTCCCATTTCTAATTTATGATACTTTGGACCGTTGGTTTTTATCAGTTGATGTATTATCAGACACGAGTTGACACGTGATTGAACTATAAATGCTTACAAAATTGACTTATAATTTGTCATCCCACTGATTGTCAACTATTCTTATCTGGATTTAAGGGCATAACCCAACGATTTAAAGTGTTAAACGCATGCTTATTATTTACATATTTGAAAGTTAAAACTTTGAACACTTATAGGAAGTAATAATAAACGTCAGTAATCCCAACCATTTTCATATTTCCTCAATACTATTTTTTTTCTATCTTACTAATTACCTTTGGAAAAAAAAAATCTGAAGTCATTTGCTAATCAATGGACATATCATGCCAACAATAAGATCATGATCTATTGTGATAAATGACACGGGGTTATCAAAATCAACTGTTCCATTACTTGAAAATTAAAGAATTATTTAATAAATCAGGCAGGATAAATCCTTTGTTTAAATGATCTTTCATGTCAGCAGTTAGCTGGAAGTGATGAATGATGAAATAAAAACAATTAGCAAAAGGAATGGCTGGATTGCGTATTCCTTCAAATTGAAATTAAAAGGATCGACGAGAGGCAGACAATGGAAGGCAAAAGAAGAAGAAAAGGTCGGTCATATCGTGGGCAGTTTCTTGTCTGTGTCTGCACATGAAAATGAAGCTTCGAGGGGAACGTCACAGCTCAGCTTTTATATGAATGGGAGAAGCACGTCCACCAAGAGCTCTGTGGTAAACAAAGAATATGCAAAAGGGCTAAAACGACAAATATGCTTTTGAGAAAAAAATCTACTCAAATTCCTAGTTATTCGAATCTTCAGGTTTTATCTAGCTAGACCTGAGATTAAATTAAACCTTTAAAAAGGGTCCACATTAGAAGGGGCTTCGTAAACTCTACCTCATGATAGGATCTTTTTATTTAACCAAAAGAGTTTCTGCTTTTGGGTCCCCACATTCGCCTTAATTTGTTTTACCTCAGTTTCAAAGTGATAGAGCTCAAGAGACCCGACCCATTGGGCTTGGATCTTGATGAAGCACTTTTGCATCAAGTCATCCAACCTGAGACATTATATTTAAAAACAATTTGAAAATCCTATGCTAATCTGAAATCTTGAGCCAATTACCACTAAATGGGGTTCTGATCCTATGTACAAACCAGCAGGATAGATAAATATATATATATATATATATATATATATATATATATATATATATATATATATATATAGGGTTGTTACAGAGTCATATAAAGGATCAAAGTTACATTGTTATTTGCTTATACATATCAATTGGTGTAAGAATAGTACTTGGTCAAATATCTTGTGAACAGGGAATCTAGTAACAGCATCAGAACTGGTAATCCCAATTGGCAATGGCAGTTTTGAACGATATTGTTTATAAATCCAGAATGGACAAAGAGTACAAAATATAAGCTAAAATCTTCCCAGTGATCTCCGCTGCATTAAAGGAATTTGCTTAATGTGGAATTGATAGATGAATACCTAAAAGTTGCTGCGATTGTAGAGCATTTGGAGATCCTTGCAATGAATGCATGTCCATGGATCCAAAGGAGGGTCCATACAGTAGCAATGAATGCATCTACTCTGACAGAGATGGCATCTAATGAGAAGATCCTGTGGTTCCTGGGAACGGCATTTGATACATGCTTCAAGTAATGACGGCTTCAAGAAGGAGAAGAGTTAGCCCCAAGAACAACCTTATATGGAAATCTAATCATGTTGGAGAACAATGTATGCTAGTATAAGCAGAAATTTTTACCTGAACACTGGCACTATCTCCATCTGGAAGAATGAAAACATCTGTTGTTGACCTGGCACATGGAATTGTTTGTGAGTAAATTTTTTGGTCGGAAGTGGCTGCATCCTCCACCTTTGTAATGCTCACAAAACTGGCTTTGCACAGAGGACAAGGGGAGATCTTTCTCATTGAAGCCTGCAAACATTATCACAAGAAGCAGTAAGAGTTGCAATAATTTCAGGAGCATAAGGTAGAACATATTAAGAATAAATAATCTTGGTCACCAAATGCCATTTAAATTCACATAGCCAGAAACTTCTACATGTAACTACATTTAAAAGGATAGTGGCAAACTCAAATGTCAAATTAGGGGGAAAATTTTCAAAATCATGGGTAAGGAGCCAAGGTAAACTGGTATCCGTAGTAGATAATAATTTTATGCAAGAAGTGAAATTTATAAAGCCCAACAAAGATAAAGATTTGCAGGCTTGGAAACTCATTGTTCAAAACTTGAAAAACCAGAGGATACCATAAAGGCTAATCCCAAGTATGTTAAAGTACAACATACAAGAGATAACTTATACATATTAAGAAATGAAGTGAACAAACTGAGGCAGATTGCAACTATCAAACATGAAATTTAAATAATTTGAAAAAGAGATGCATAACTAGAAAAAGATGAGAATGTATACCATATGATCAGCCCAGTTTTGAATGCATGAATAACAAAATCGATGTCCGCAAGGCAAAACCCCTCTGGTTGAACTAAATTCTGTCCAACATATTACACATGATAATTCCCCTGAAGTAGGTGATCGGTTAACGTGTTCAATTTGATCAGTATTTTTTACCCTTCCATTTGAGTTCTCAATTCCAGAGCAACCATCTTGTGACTCTCTATGCAGTACATCCGGAAAATCTCTTTCTTCTGTTTCTTTGATATCTTCAGAACCTTCATTTATTCCCCTATATTTGTGGAACCCACCATCAGATGTTCCTGCAATTCTGACAACTGGGGGCCTTTCTTGGTCAGAATCCAAGAGCATAGACTCCAAACCATTTCTACCAATACACTTCACAAGTCTCCGCCCTTTACTAGAAGGTTTAGCAGAAGAACTGCTGCGGATGCCCTTAGAAATCTTGGTTTCTTCTCTCAGTGACCGAAAAGAAGAATGAGCACTTGACTCTTCATGCTTTGAAATTTTCCTTTTCCCTCTCACAGAATGGATAGAAGAATCTGAACTTGACTCTTCATACTTTTCAAGCAAAAAGAAATATTCATGGTAACATATTCATAACTTCAAATGAGCAAGCAAATCAAAAAATTAAACATCCAAGATAGATTTAAGTAAGAACAGAAACTAGAGCATAATCTAGATTAGTAAACTCAATCCTGAAATTTCAGAAAAACTAGAGCACGATCATATCAGTTGTGCCAAGTTTGTTGTAGAATTGTATCCGTACCTCCATCCTAATTAATCCGGACAAAGTAGGATCCTGAAAACAATTTGTGGCACTAGACCTCTGTTCCCGCTTTGAAGCCCTTTTAAATGATTTTGACTTCCATTTATGAGGAGTATTCCCTCTTTTTCCAAACTTAGGTAACAGGTTCTGTCACAAAAATAACGCAAAAAGAAAAATAGACATTGAGTTTCAGGTCATCACATGTTAAACATACACCATCGAATGAAACTTTAATACAGGTTTTGGACCTCCTAATAAAGCACCTAAGGTTCAAAATCTGAGTTATTAAATAAATTCATAAAATAATCAGAAATGTAAATTCTTATAAACCATAGAAACATAAAAGCTTAAGATGCATCCAGTAAGATTGTTAAAATAACACTGCTAAACTTATAAATTTGGCACAAAATCATGAAATCTTTTTTAGTTTACAGACAAAGCTTGTGCCTATGTGATCATTTAATTTCCTTGTTAATTAACAATTTACTCCATTAGATTATTCAATCTAATGGTTGTTTCTACTAAGCACACAACAACACCTAAGAATTAATTGTTTAATGCCATTACCATCAGCTGAATTCCATTTAATCATCCAATATGCCATGACATCATTGAAAGCTCTTGCCTACTATAGCTAGAAGATGCATCATTTATGTTTTCGTATTACGCATACACAGAGCAGAAGGGAGGAGTTTATTTGTATATATAGTCACCTCGTTCAACAAAAAGGAATCCGTCCAACCAGCAGGCTCGGAAACTTCAAATCCCATATCAGTTTCTTCATTCTTAGAGTTGTCACCAAGGTTGAACCTGTCAGAATTCTTATTGAAGAGTGGGACTTCCAGCAACAGAGGCCCTATCTCTTTTCCACTGCACAATATCAATACATACGTGTTTAATATGCATCAAAGTTTGCACAATTCAGCACGAAATTAGAGCACTAATGTTACCTTTGCAACATATAGGGGCGCTCAGGAAGACGTCTCCGTTGCGTTATGCAATCTTCCACCCACCGATGATTAACAACAATCGTTCTAAACTTCTTAGCAAGACTGTACTTCTCTCCTTCAAACTTCCAACACACCTAATCACCCAACCCAAAACCATCCGTAATCACAATCTTTATAAAGCCTGAAAAGCACTTTCACAAAAAGCACTTCAAGCACTAAATCTTTAAAAGTACATTCTCAAATAGAAATTGCTTTAAAAGCTCTCACATTTGAATGCAATTCTTACAAAAGCAATCCATAATGTACTTTCTAATACATTAAAGATCTAAAGATAAAATGCAAATAATCCATAGGTTATATTGAAAGCTTACCAAGTGTGTTGTTGATTTTGACATCGCACCGACGTAACTAGCTCCGGCATAAGATATGAGCTTGATGAGATTGAACCGCTCCGTTCCATGGTAACCGCTCACCGTCGCCACCACCGATTCCATGCCTTCGATGGATCGATCTGTCAAACAATCAATAATAATTTTTTTTAAAAAAAAATCGGAATTGAAATGATTCTTAGCTTCAAACTGCTTAAATAAATCACAGAGATAAGATGTACTGTCGGATTGGTCGATTTGAGAGGAGAGAGAAGCAGCTTCCATTGGAGATCGAAATGCCGGGAACTTGAAAGATTTTGAATTCTTTTCGAGAAAAAATGAGCGCCGCGGTTTATTATTTTAAATCGGACCGGACCGGAGCGGTTTCCGGTCCTTTTTTTTCTTCTCACCCCTTTTTCCTTTTTGAATATGTAAAATATTATATTAATGATGATAACAAAAAAGAGGTTATGTAAAATACCTTCTTTTTTTTTTTTTTCTCTTTTTTTCTTAATAATCAAGTGATTTTTATTTTTTAACATTGTTGGTCCTCCCAAGTATAAATAATATACTAAATTTTAATCTATATATTTTTAAAATATGATAAATTTCAAATAAATTTTCACGATAAAAAACTCCTCAATGGTGCAAGTCTTTTTAAAAAGTTAAAGTTAATTAATAAGTTTTAAAAATTAAGTGTACCTTTATGACTTTATCATTCAGCAAAGAAAAAATTAGACTTATATATTCTACATAAATCTTATCCAATTACCATATTGGACATAACATATTTGTTGTCGATGATTTCTCAACTTAGTGATTAACATATTCTTATCTTGTTCTTAGAGTGTTGTGTGAGAATAGAACTTATCCTAACTTAAGCGTTGGCCACGAAGTAATTTTACGGAGCAAGTTTCCAAGCCCCTAGCTTCTGTTGTTGTAATATAAGAGTACAAATTGTATTGTATTCAAAGAAAACTTAACACGTTGGAAACTGGAATTGTATTGTATCGTCTTAAGCTTTGGACCATAAATGGATCCAAAATAAGCTGATTGTAGCTTTTGAAAAACTGCATTTTTTTTTTTTTGGTACCGCCTTGTTACATAAAAGATTTAGCTATATGTACAAGAAGACCCAGCTTATCATCCAATTTGGTTTTGAAGATGTAAATCAAGTATTACTGCAATTAACTAACCACGTTCTCCCATTTTATGTGCATTCCGATATCTAAATACATCCTCTGACATGATCGCTACAATTACTGACAGCCGATAAGTTTCTACTCAATCATACAAGCAAAACAGAAGCACCAAATTATTGCCAAAAAGGATTGGTAAGTGAAATATGTGGTATCAGTGTACTGTTAAAAAAGATGGGGGCAGCAGTCTGCTTCATTTAAACGCTTCTGAAAGGTGGCGATATTACTCTTTGCAAGGGCTGGATAAGAAAATGGATGAACCAGCAAAAGGGAAAATAGCATCTGATTCCATACTCGCTCTTTGGGAAGATGTTGCATAACATCCGTTTCGCTGAGATGCATAATGAAAATCATCTTCGAGCAGGATTTCCACCACGCGGTTGTGCCTCGTACCCATTTCCAGATCGAGGAGGTGGTGTTGCAGATCCATAAGGCACATTGTTCAGAGGTGGCGGTACTTGTCCATGTGGGGCAGCACCTCTGTGTGCGCCATCAAAACTGGTTCCTCTTGATGGATCATAACTAGGTGCTCTGTGCATATCATACCCTTGCCCTCTTTGTACATCATATGCAGGTCCTCTTTGTGGAATGTAACTGGGTGCTCTTTGTGCTTCATAGACAGGCCCTCTCTGTACATCATAGCCAGGAACTCGCTGCGTCTCGTAACCTGGACCTCTCTGCATGTCATAACCAGGCCCTCTCTGTGGATCATAAGTGGGTCCCCTGTGTACATCATAGTTAGGCCCTCTTTGTGGATCATAATTAGGACCTTTCTGTGCATCATAACCAGGTCCTTTTGTTGGATCATAGCTGGGTCCTTTGGTTGGATCATAACTGGGTCCTTTGGTTGCATCATAACCAGGTCCTTTGGATGCCTCATAACCAGGTGCTCTTGCTATGTCATAACCAGCCCTCATAGGAGTTCCTGATTGAGTTGCCACATAAGCACCAGTAGTTGTATTAGGCCCAGCACCAGCAATACCAGCAGTAGTAGCAGAAGGGGGAGGCCCATGGCCCTATGACAAAAATTCAAAGAGTAGCATCAGTCTTCGCAGCAATAAATAAAGAACAATAGAATTTTCTTCTTCTAGTCTAGTACTGAAACATCACTCCTAGAATCATGCTTCAACACGACCATCCTCTAAATAAGTTGGAAAGCAAGGTTAACCTATGTGATGAAGAGATTCAGTTTGTCCTCTTAACAAACTTGTGACTGCCATTTTCTTTCCCCTAGAAGAATTTTATTTCACCATCCACATTATTCTTTTGACAATCAAACACCCATAATTGGTTTTACTAAAATGACTTTGATGGATAACCATCTGATCCAGGAAATCAAATTTGTGATGGAAAATACATACATAAGGAAAACAAACAAGGGATGACAAGATATATATATATTAGCAAATAACATAGTCATCATTCTAAAGAGCACAACTTTGCAATGCGGATTTTGTCCAAGATTAACAACCATGAAGGAGGATAAAGCAACAGTGTACATAAAACCAAATTGGGCAAGATAACAGACCTGGGGAACACCATAACCATCTTCATAAGCATTTTGTCCCACAGGACGTCCAGAAGTCTCATTCTCACTATTTCCAGTTGCACCACCATAAGATCCATCTGCTTGGGTTTGCAAATATGATATATTAGTAACATACAAAAATGAATAAAGGAGCTCCAAAAGGGAAGAAGAAAAGAAATGGTAAGAATACCAGCTCTTCTGTCTACATTCGGAGCATTCATCAACTCAGCCCGTAGCTTTTCCACCTCTGTTGCCATGGTAATATAGTTCTTCTCCATCACCTGAAGTGATTCAAGATGGTCATTGTAAAATTTCTTCTCATATTCGTAGGTACCCCTGCACAAATGGAAGGTTATGGCATTTTTTAAGCAAATTTTGAGGAAAATAGCGCAATAGCAATGTTGGAAAGCAAGATGAAGAAACTAATATTGTGGAGTAGAACTTTCACAGATCCAAGGATAGCCAAAATGTAATGCCTTGGAGCAAACTTGTCTGAAGAAGAATTCCAGGGTACACATGAAAATAAGTGTATGTCCTATTTCCAGTTTTGTGAGCTCCAACTTTAGGCATTGTCTAAGATACTACAAGAAATAGATAAATGTCTGAACAATGAACATTTTGTCAATTCTACATCCTCAAGCAACAAGCATTAGTATTCACATTCGCTAAACCAAATTTTTCAAGTCAATTTTTCTTTAAGTTGTTATTATGACAATGTAAGAAGTTCAAAATTACACCTGCAGTGATGATATTCTTGTCTGAGGCTCTCGAGTTCTGACAGCAGAGATGGTATGTGCTGCACATCTCTGTGGGCCCTCTGAAGATCCTGGGTCAGTTGATGTACTTTGGCAATAAGTTCCTCCCTTGCCACAACCAAGTTCTGAGCTTCTGTCTTTGCTTTCTGCAAATCTAGCTTAACAGGCTCTGCAGTTTTTAGTTCGGCTTCCATCTTGGCAATCTTTTCTGTAAGGTTCCTCATTTGTAGCTCTCTCTCAGACTTCATACCTCCTATCTGACCATGCAATATCTGCAACTCATGCTGCGCAGCAGCAAGTTCTTGTCTCAAGGTTCCATGGGTAGCAGCAAGCCTCTGATTCTCTGTTGCAAGCTTCTGCATCTCCACATGTTGCGAGGCAATCTTCTGTTCCATAACTTCAGGAGGGGGCATCATATCAAAAGGAGGAAAGGCACCTGGCATTGGGGGGGGCATACCAGAGCCAAATGGATCAGGATGCATCATGCCAGGTCCTGGAGGAGGACGCCTTAGATGAGGAGGTGGAATTCGACCCTTGCTTCCCATCTCAATCACTCAGTTATGACCCGATACGAGAAATACCAACAATAAGCAACCTGGTTCTAGCAGGGAAAAAGAGAAATGTAATTATGAAAGCACTTGGTAAGTTCTAGGACTAGAAGCGGTACAGTGACAGATCATACTCAACTACAGCAAAAAAGAGATTGAAATTAAGATGAAATATGAATGCAAAGTGTACATTTTTCCTAATTACAAAATCCTTAGTGTATGAATTATGTGAAGCACTTGAAAGCATATCAGTCAAGAGTTTGCAATTATCACACATATTATGGGAAGTACTCACATATTCATAGACTGATTGGGAAAGAATTCATATGGTTAAACAATTGAAGTTAACCCATTTTCCACTTTCTAACAAATTGTTTTTCCACTTTCTAACAAATTGTTATAAAATTCAGTAAGATTATCAAAATCAAGAAACCTCAATGACAATGCTCAAGTCAAATTCAAAACCCGAATAACTCCTGCATGTTACCATCGCCTTACAGCAAGCAAGAAATGAAAGCTGTCTCCACGGCGAAAGAACTTACCAAATAACATTATAATCACTAAAAATATCTTCTTCTTCTTCTATTACTTAAGGTTTCAAATGCTTCACTAAACCCCAAGAATTCAAATAGAAACTTAAAAAAATAAAAAAGAAAAAAATTAAATAACGATCAATGGTGGAACTACCAATTTATAAATGAAGATTTTGGAAGAAAACTACTTGTAAACAACTTTGAAATAACCCTAATTAAAGGATTAAAAGTAGATTCAATAGGCATGATTTTTTTTTTTAAAAAAAAAAAACGCTGATAAGAGACGACATCGTTTATTCTTACTAGAATGAAGATAGATGGCAGTAGAAAATCGTCAGTGAATGATAGAATAGCAGAGGCTTTAGCTGGCGAAACTGAGCCAGAGGCAAAGGAAGAGTACGCGAGCCGAACGTTCGTATCGTTGCCCCAAAAAAAAAAAGAAAAAAGAAATAACTCTGTATATTAAAAATGAAAATTATGTCTACTTCTGCGTGTGAAAATCGTAAAGTCATTAAAACGACGTCGTGCAAACTGGCCCTCGCCTTTTTATTTTTTTGGGTGGTTAATTTAATTTAATTAGTATATATTTTAAAGATTAAAGTGTAAAACTTGCGTTTTATATTTATATTTGTAACATTTTACTCATTCCAATTATAAATGATATAGATTCTAAATGTTACTATTAAATTGCTCTTTCGAGGTACCATACACCTCAGGTTTTAAACAGTTCTAATTTTTATAATTAGAAATTTACTTCACTCAAAAAATAACATAGAACAAAAATTGGGATTATCTAATATCGATTTTATTATATTTTGTGATATTAGAAAACGTTTACTGCCACTTTTATTATACCAAAGCATTTGATTACAGAACTTTGGAATCTAGTTTACCATACTAACTCCCCAAAATTTCTCAGATAATGAACAACGAAAGCGCACTCAGAAAAAATTATGATCTTTCTTTTCTGAATTTCATCCTGCATTGTGTATCACTCATTTGTTCTTCACTTCATGCAGTCAGTCGAGGAATTTTGTCTAGTGACTCTAGTATTTTCTTTTCTTCAAACGTCAAGTCAACCATCTTTCCTTGCAAGTAATTCTCATAAGAAGCAAGGTCAAAATGGCCATGGCCGCACATTGCCGTCAGAATAACCTTTGCTTCTCCAGTTTCTTTACAACGGAGGGCTTCCCTGATGGTGGCTGCAATTGCATGAGTCGGTTCTGGTGCCGGTATTATCCCTTCAGTTCTAGCGAATTGTATAGCACCTGCGATACAGAAAATGAACATCCCAAATGAAACATGTCTGCTATTTTCATATAACAAGCATCAGTTGTCGATGATAAGTTGGGAAACAGGGAAGTTAATTGCCTTGAAAGCACTCGGTCTGAGGAATTGAAATTGCTTCCATGAGACCTAGTTCGTAGACATGGGATAATAATGGTGCCATACCATGATAACGTAATCCTCCTGTAGCAAAAAAGAATGCTAAAGTAAACAACAAAAGGATAAAATTTAGTTCATCATATCGATAAAAAAACAGTATAATACCAGCATGAATTGGATCGGGAATGAAGTCATGCCCAAGTGTATGCATCTTCATCAATGGAGTCATCCCTGCGGTATCACCAAAATCATAAGCATACACGCCTTTTGTTAGAGAAGGACATGCTGTAGGTTCAACTGCTCTTATTACGGGGTTGATTCTTCCCTTGAGTTTCTCTCGGATGAATGGGAAGCTGAGCCCGCCAAAATTGGATCCACCACCAGTACACCCTATGATGATGTCTGGGGTTTCTCCTACAGCCTCCATCTGCTTTATACACTCTTCTCCTATGACAGTCTGGTGTAGCAAGACATGGTTGAGAACGCTGCCCAGGCAGTACTTTGTATCAGCATTTGTAGCAGCAACCTCTACAGCTTCTGAAATGGCTATTCCTAAACTTCCCGGGCTTGATGGATCCATTTGCAGAATTTTCCTACCCGCTTCAGTGATGTTGGATGGCGATGGATGTACTTTTGCACCCCAAGTCTGCATCATTAATCTCCGATATGGCTTCTGATCATAAGAAGCACGGACTTGCCACACCTATACAAAGATTTCAAATTAAAATGTCACTAGCTCTATTACATGAATTCAGAAAAGGCATTAAGTGCAAAAATTATGCAACTTGAAATCAGTGCCCTGACACGATTAATAGTTAATACGCTCACAGTACCAAGGAAATGAGGATGTGTGGTTTCAATCGACTTGATCAAATGGCTAGCTGAAAAGGGAGGACATAAAACACTCGCTATCAACTTTGGCCATTTGTTCTACACATTTGTCTCCAAAATTGACAACATCACATATTTATGCATTATGCAGAAGAGAATAATCTAAAGCAATACAAATTGAGCTAACCACATTGAACATAAAATCCAATTTGATTCAACCTACTGGAATCGACAGAAATGTATGCAAGATCTAAGACTTGCTTTAAATTGTCGTACCTCACAATTGAGACCAAATAAGCTGCATGCGAAGGCCAGAGAACTCCCCCACTGACCGGCACCGGTTTCAGTCACTACATTTTTTATTCCTTCTTGTGCATTATAATATACTTGTGGAACTGCAGAGTTAGGTTTGTGAGATCCAGCTGGGCTGACACCTTCATATTTATAGTAAATTCTGGCAGGCGTGTCTAGAATCTTCTCCAACCTCTTGGCTCTAAATTGAAGTAAAGAACATAAGAGAATTCAAAAGATGGCACAAAGAGAAATATCCAAAAAGATCATACATTATGTATTAGCGTAGCGAACCTTATTAGAGGCGTTGGACGCCAAAGCCTGTATATATCAAGAACTTCATCAGGGATATCTATGAACCTGTCAGTGCTTGCCTCTTGCTTAATCAACTCATCAGGGAATAGAGGAGACAAATCTTCAGGTTTGACAGGTTCAAAAGTTTTGGGATGCAATGGAGGAGGAGGTTTTACTGGTAGGTCTGCAATCACATTGTACCACTGATAAGGAATTTCAACTGGTTTCACAACAGCATTCGCAGCTGCTCTTACTCGATAGCCATGTGAAAGCCTTGGATGCGTAGTCTCCGCCTTCAACGCAAGAGACCCAAGAAATTGTTCCCCAGCTGAAAGTAATAAAGGTGGTTAAAAAAGGCAAATTCAAGCAACACATCAGAACAATAAAGAAACTTCTAATCAAGGTTGCTGTGGCACATGATTTAGAACATGATCTGCACCTGCAAAAAACAGCCCACTACAAGTATAATTGTCTGGTGAAAAATTCACTCAACCGACCAATCAAACGAGCATGGCTTCATGTCATCAAAGTGCAAGGGCATCAAGAAACATGCCTTAAAACCTACTACGAGTAGCACCATCTCTCTCTAAAGATTCATGCTTAAGTTAGCCACTATATTAATCACAATTTACAACCACAGTCCACAAAGAGCGTATAATTAATCGATAGTATTTCCAATTCCAACAGCAAGTACCAACGATTAAACAACCTCAAAACAATCAAAGTAATCAACAAAACAGAAACATTGGAACTTACTTTTTGCATGCAGCAGATTGGAATAGTACAAATGGAAATGTTACCTTTGATCTGGTTTCCTGTTGACCCGGAAATGCGTGGTGGGTTTAAATTTGCATAGAAAAGTGATTGTGTAGCCATTTTCAGCAAGTTTCTGCAGTTGTCCTGAGAAACTAGAAGTGATAGTGTGATGATGTTGATGCGGTGACCTGAAGTTCGTTGACCGCGTAAAACTTTTTTGTTCTTATCTTTAAGGCCGGGGCTATTCGTTGACCGCCCAAAATTTTTTTGTTTCTGCGACACGGCGGTGGCTTTATCATTACTCTTTTATATTATATGTAACATAAATTACACCTAAAAATTAGGTCCAATAACTCAAAACAGTTACAAAACAAAGCAACATTTAAATTTGTTGGGTGCAACATCTTGTTGATGTATGTTACGTTATATGTAAAATACCATGCGGTAGTGGAGAAATTGAATTTGCCTTGGGCCATTGCAATTTGAATAACTGAAGCAATATCTTTTTGAAAAAGTCCACAAGAGACTCTATAATTGGTGCTTGGATTCGAAAGTAAAAGGCAATTACCGTACGTGCTTTGGCCTTATTTGTTGCTTTTCGTCCTCTATAATAAAGCTAATTAACATGGCTACTTTGCATGATTGGTGGAAGCTGAAATTAATCTGGCAGCTAGAAAATCTGAACTCATAGACCATTGGAGGCCAAACAAGTGTTTTAAAATTTCTAGGATTATATAATTTAAGCCTGAGATTTGTTTGGATCCTCTTATAATTTAATCTTTCTAAATTTTTATAAGAGATTTTAACACGTAATAATTAAATAATTTTATTAAATTTACTCTTAATTTTTTTTAATAAATACAAAAACTCATTGTTTTAGACTAATTAAAATTCTAAAACTAACACGCAAACAAACCGTTATTAATTTATTTTTTTCATTTTCTTCAATCGTTCTTTTTTTTTTTCGGTTGTTATTTTTTCCTTTTCTTCAATACTCGTCAGTCGTTGTTTTCCTTCTTTTCTTTTGGACTCTTCTCTAAACTCTTTAAGAAAGGCTGCCAAACCTAAAAAAACCTCAGTAACATTTTTTTTTTAATTTAAAAGAAAATCATTCTACTTCAAATTTTGAAAACTTGCTAATCAAATGATAAGAACTTCTAATATGTCAAAAAAAGTATCACAAATTTAACTAAAAATTTTTAATCACTAAATTCAAGTATTGTTGTTTGATCTTGAGTGTCTTGAAATGTACGTGAAATTCTAACACTATTTTGTTGAAGCAACTCTCGAGAACTTGGTTGTTGATATTATTGATGAAGAATCCATGGCATTAGGTGAGACATATTGTAACCAATGCCATATCGTAACCTTGTAATTGCAATTCTGACTGAGAAAAAAAAAACATAAAGGCATAAACTCATTCATTTGAACACCATATTTAACAATTTGACAAGTTCAAAATATGAACACTACACGTGAAAATGATAATTCTCCCATCCAATGTAAGAAGTTTGAACCCACACTCATAATTCAAAATGAGCAATGAGAACTAATACTACAATATCAATTGTTTTATAAAATTGAAAAATGCTTATAGGATTGGGATTACTGGAGCTTGTTGATAAATAAGGAATACAGTTGTCCAACTGATTCAATTGGGGTGCCTAAATTATTAACCAATAAATTATAAATCTATATTAATATAAACTACTTTATTAGCATTTTAACAAACAATCATTGATGTTAAAAATAAAATGATTAGTTAAATGATAAATAAGACTCATCGGAGGCACCTTAGATGGGGGTGGATTGTTGGCCTTCCTTTTTTTTTGTTGGCTAAAGCTTTCTCCAAATTGTTCTTAAATCTATATCTTCCGCGAGATGTCTCTCTCTTCTTTAGTCCTTTGGCCGCTGAAAAATTAAAATCCTTTGCACTTTCCATCTTGTTGTTGCTTGTTTGTTCCATGGGAGGGGATAATTCATATTCTTTTCCTTGTCACCCTCCCTTTCTAACTGTAAAATATTTTCAACCAATTTAGCTAAATTACTTGCATGCAGATTTGCTATGTTATAGGCATTTTCACTCTCAGAAGCTATGGAACACAAAGATCTATATCAAAATGCTTGTTGCAATTTTGGATATGCTTGGATCTCACATCCATTCATGTCTTGCACACATTCAGATCTAAATTGCTTTATCCACCTTTTTAAGATACATTGGCTGGGTATTAATTCTTTTATATCTAAGGAATATCCAAGGACTTTTAATACATCACTACATAATATTCCCAACCTCTCAAACACTTCATAAAAAAGTAATTCCTTCATCTACAGCTGAACTAACTATAGATAAAATTAACAGCATCTTCAAACTAATTTTGAAAATCTTCAAAT
The DNA here is from genome assembly GCA_030449075.1 of Murraya paniculata. Classification (NCBI taxonomy): domain Eukaryota; kingdom Viridiplantae; phylum Streptophyta; class Magnoliopsida; order Sapindales; family Rutaceae; genus Murraya; species Murraya paniculata. The sequence continues at coordinate 2,439,748 of JAEVFN010000003.1, forward strand.
ATCTTATTTGTGTAAACTTCTCTTACCTGAATCAACATTTTGATAGATATTTTTGTATTAACCAAGCGAAAGTATGATTCACATTCCACTTTCAATTTCTTGTATCGCTTGTCTTTCAACAGTCTTTCAAAGTGCATGAAAAAGTGTGACAATTATAGTCTAACTTCAAATAATCGTTCAAGCTAGCATTAAAAATTTTGTTAAGCACAGTACTTTTCATCCCAGCAAGCCACACGTCTGACATATGCAAAAGCCCATTTCTCTTTTAACTTAAATATGCCAATCGTTCTTATGCATATCATATTCATCAAGCATACTATTCCAAGCAATTAAGAAATCATGTTCTTCCTCAATTTGATCAATAAAATTAAATAAGACACTTTTCACCCGACCAGAACCATTAAACATAGACTTTACTTGTTTTAATGCATTTTGCATCATATGCTATATACAAAGTCTATGGTATGTGTTAAGTGTCAATTGTGAAATAGCCTTTGTCATTGCTGCATCTCAATAAGTAATAATAGTTTTTGGAGCTTTTCCCGACATCGCCTATAAAAAAGTTTCAAATAATCATGGAAATGAATCTATAGACTCATCATACATTAGAGCTGTCCAAAATACAATAGTCTTTCAATGATGGTTAAATCCAACACACACTGCAAATGATCAAATTGCATGTTGGTTTTATAAGTTATGTCAAAATTTACAACTAGGGATGATAATAGGTCAGGTCAGGCTCAAGCTTTGTTAGAAATAAAGAGTTCGAACTTTGAAAAAACCCAATTATTTTAAATGGCCCGACTCGAATTGAGTCGGACTCGGGCTTTTTCTGAGCCCGATCACCATACTCCTTCCTTTCCTTTTTTAATTACCCTCTCCTTTAATAATTAATAAATAACCAAAATCACAAAATTAGCACAAACCCCTTTTGAATTTTGATGAAAATCAAGTGCCAAAATCAAAATAATTAAAACCCCTTTTCAAAGTTATTCTCTACTTACCTGAGTAAAAAATCTGAATTCAAGTGAAATTGATTAAAAGCAATAAAAAGATCTAATACCTTGACAATGGGTAACATTATTAATACAAATTTTTTTCATATTCGGTTCATCCAAATTATACTTGTTCCCATCACCTGGAGCAAAACCTTCAAGGCTGGAGGAGCGGCTTGGAGCAATGGCTTGGACGCTAGAGCAGCGCCTTGGAGGGTGGAGCAGCGGTGGGAGTGTGATGCGTGACGCTTTTTCGTGAGATACTGAGATGTGTTAAATGTGTGTGAGTTTAATTTAATGTGTGTGACTTTTGGTTTTAAGAGTTGAGTCGAGTCAAATCGGAATTAGTACAGTCTGAACCTTAATTCGAATTTGATCATGCTTTAATACTTAGACCCGAGCTAGACCCTTGACCTTTAAATTTGGGTTAAAGCTTGAAAATTTCAAACCGAGTCAATCAGCCAAAAAATTGAGTTGGGCTTTTTTATCATGCCTGCTCACAACATTTCCAAATGACCATAATCAATTATCATTTTAGCATTTGTCCATAACATATTTGTAATCATTTCTTCATTGTCCAATTGTATGGAAGGAAAGAATAATGGGTTTTCCAATGTTTGATCAGCAAAATATTTTAACGCACTTCTTGCTTTTCCATATGCTAAGTTTTTTTGCCTCTTCGATCTTAAATAGTTTTTTTTATCTAGTTTTATGTATCCAAGAGATTCCCTTCCACCCCAATTGGATATCCATAAGCTCAAACGCAGACCTCAATTGATTCCCAATTTGTTCTATCAAGTCTACTTCAATAACTTGAGAAAGAGTAATTTTACGCTAAGAAGATAACATATGTGCACCCTTACATTACAAGAGGATGATTGTGACTCTTAACAAGATGATTGATAAGAATATTATTTTTATTCCTATTCAGTTTGATTCCCAATTGAGCATGACAACTAGTTCTTGTTTGTGCTCTAGCCTTTATTGTCAAATGATCTCATTTATTTGTCGTACAGAAACCCTCTTTAACACAAACAAATATCCGTGGTTTCATTTTACTATTACTCTTACTCTTAGTATATAATTCTCTTCTAATAGATAATCCCAATTTTAAATCATACATATCATAAAAGTCATAAGCTACTTGTTCATAATCAGGCTCCATGCCAAGTCTCAGTTTATAGTCTAGAACACCTAGGCTTTTCAGAAGCATTTCACTTATACCCCTCCTAGAGCACAAATTAAAATATATATAATGAATCGTAATAATCAGCTTTCAACTGGGTTTAGGCAATAGCAACAATAGAATAAATAGTATTAAAAATTTGCTAACCTTGCCCTTTTTACATTTTTTGACAATGTTGAAGTCTTGTAACCAGCAGGTGCTAGAATCTTTATAACAGTAGCAAAACAGCAACAATATCTCAAGACAAGAAAAGAAAAAAAAAGAACGATTAAAGAAAATGGAAAAAAGAGTTAAACGCCGTTTGTTTGCTAAAATAAATAGGAAAGATTAAATTTGGAGGGAATCGAATCCATGAGCTTCAACCAGCCTGTCACTATTATAAGATTTGTTAACTGACTTGTCATTTTGATATATTATTGCACCGACACTGCACACCGGACAAATGTCGCTTTTTCCTTTTTTGCCCCCACAAAGAAAAGAAGAAAAGTGCTAGTGCTGGTCCATGAACGAAATTCCTTCAGTTATATCGTTTGATATTTAATTAGTCGTATATTAGGAAATAGTACTTAAGTTGATTAATTAGGTTCCCTATGTCACATTAAGAAATAAATGGTGAATATATATATATTAATTTTTCAGTCATGAATTCTTGACATTATTAAAATTAAAAATGAATTAAAAAATAAAAAATAGTACATTGAAGTCTGTATTTTTTTTTTTATATTTTAACTTATTACTGACTTTATTAAAATTAAAGATTTCTGATTGAAAAACTACTATATATATCCCAAAAACTTCATATATCCATAATAATTCATATATAAGAAAAACTAAGTTAAAGTAATTGTCAATGATACAACATAAAATTACAAAATGATCATAAAAGAGATATTAATATACCCCTTTGCCACCACCAACAAACATTTCAAAAATAAGAATTTGTGCATCTTATTATACAGGAGTGCTAATTGATTCATTCCCATTTGCATTGAACCCTATGTGTGTGCCTAAAATCACACCTTAATACCAAACTACCATCCATTCTCCTTAACACAAAACTCTCAACTAAGACAAAACAACCAAATCTTTGCCACCCATTTTCACTAGCAATTTCTTCAACTCTTTCAACTCTCAATTCCTTTTCTCTCCCACCAACCCACCCTCCTTCCTCTTGCACCCACCTCATCTTCTCATCAATGGCCAAACTCAACCCCACAACACCACCACCACCCCACCTTCTCGATCGACAGTTCCTATCACAAACCCTAAAACCCACAAACCCTAAACGCCTAACTCTGTCATCCCTCTCACCCTGCATGCCATAAACATAACTCACTACCCTTTTCACATTCACATTCACATGCACTACATTAGCATCATCCTCTCCATTGTTCACACATGAATATATTTTCTCCCACCATTGCTCGAGGGTCATCTTATACAACACTGACTTTCTCATTTGGTGTCTGATTCTTGATTCTTCTCTAACAAAAACAAATGGGCAGTACCATTTCCCTACAATGCTAACACTCGAACGCTTGTTGGTGATGGGGAAGTTTAAGCTTGGGAGTTGTGTTCGAAGAGAGATATCGAGGCCTAGGGCTTCGCTGAGTTTATTATTATTACATCGGTGTAGTAATGATCTTGACGACGATGAGGAGCTGCGAAGCTCCCAGCCTTTCTTGCGGAGAAACTTTGGAGGAAGGCCGTCGGTGGTGGCTGCTGACGTGGCGAAGAACGAGTGTCGATGGTAGCGGTGAATCTTGAACTGCTGGTATATGTTTCTGAAATCAAATGGCTTTGGTTTCATGTCTTTTATTACATTGCTGAAGCAACAGATACCCATCTCTGTCTCCCTTGAACTTTTGCAAGCTTTCCTTCAGAAAAGGGAAAAAATAACCTTTATTCTGTAAAACGTTTCTCAGAAACTAATAGCAAACAAGTGGTGTTCGTTTTTAAAATTTTGTTTTTGAAAATGAGAATAACGTTTGTTTTCTAACTCAGAAACGTGTGAACTGAAAACAGAAACAATGTGCATGTGAAATATTGAAAAGAGGGGTGCTAGAATAAGTAAAAAAATTGTAAAAACCATGTTTTGGTATATTTAATTTTCCTTTACAAGAAGTAAAAAGTGCAGTTTATATTTTCTACAAATATTAAGAAAATTTATATGATGCGTGCACCTTTTCCAATTGGATTCTTGTCATGTATAAACCAATTACAAAATATAAATACACGTGATAAGAATCAAATAAGAATAAATTTGTATGTTAAAAGTATCACAGACTCTCAAGTAAATGTTTCCTTTTTATAGTTTTATGGTTAATGTAAATATTAAGAATGAGGACATACCCTTTGTATTTGCCTTTAGCTCTAATAACATAGTACCGATTGGATGACAACGGTTGATCAAGAACTGGGAGGAACCAGACTTTAGTAACACTTGTTTCCTGATAATCATTTGAATGAACCACTGTCAGTATCTTGTCTTGAGGAAATGGCAATCTTTTTACTCTCCTAAGTTTACATGCTCCCCAGCAAAATGTATCTTCTGCTTCTGCTTCTTCATCTGTAATCAATAAAATACCCGAGTACGGACCCTCTTGCGGTGGTAGCTCTGCTGAAAGAGTGCTGGGAGAATTTCTATACATGGAAAGAGGCCTTGTAACATACATGCTTTAAAGCTCAATTAACAATGACCCTCGTGTGTGTGCCTGTGTTATGTGCGGGGGGGAAAGAGGAGATGGGGTGTGTTTATGTGATGATTTCCTTAAGAATTAAGAAATGGGAATTGGGTTTGGCTTTTAGATAATGACCAAACCTTTATGTTAATGATTGTCCCTTTAATGCAGAGATGGGCCCTGGAGCTTCAAGATTTTCAGTAGTGGAAGAAGATATAAAACAACAATTAAAGATAAAGTGCACTTTATTGCTTTTTTCATTTTGCGTTTTTATTGTGATTGTCTAATACGTTAACCACGTGTGAGGGAACATATTAGTATATTCCTCCTCTCCAAGGACTAAAATTTAACCACGTAAAAAGGCTAAACTTTGACAACCGCCAAAGAAAAAAGAAATGGTAAATTTCTTTTTATGTCAAAACATGCTTACCAAAATTTTGGTGATTAGAAATTTTAAGATCAGAGGTACATTCAATTTAGAATTATCTTATTCAAGAAAGCACACATTGATACAGAGTATCCGAACTTCTGAAGCAAAAAGTTTACGCTTTTAGTTTAAGGTAGGTCTTTATAATTCCCATCATCTCTCCTCCCGGAAAACGCCCAAGACACCCCCTTGCTGCTGCAACCTCGTTGAACTCACAGACTGAATCACCACTGAATGCTTGAAGCTGTTTACTTCTCTCTTTTTCAATCTTTATATCTTCTGTTAGGTTTTCACCAGCCTTAACGGGGGGTAGAGGAAATGGATCAAGGGGAATTTCCATGACAGCAGATTCCCCACCCACAGCACCCACAAAATCCTTTAGCTGGCACATTGCAAGTGGAACTGGTTCAAAACTGTGGTCTCCATATTCAACTGGAGTCGAGTGGTCTCCCGTGACACAAAGTAAGTATTGGAACTTCCCAGATTTCTCTGCCTGCCAGAGGAGTCTTGCTAGCTGTCCTATTGCTCGATCTACAGCTTCCAGAGCTTTAACTTTGAAAATGCTAGCCTTATCATGGCCAGCATCATCTACTGCCTGCAATACCAAATATCAAGGTTCCATTATCATCACAATTCAGAAAGCCGTTGACCCAAAATCATAGCTGTCAGAAGGTTTAGACCTTAATGTGAAGAAAACCAAAATCATAGCCATCTGATCTGCCTGGTTTATGCTCATCCTCCCCTGGTACAAAAACATTTGTGCAAGATTGCAAAGGAGCTGAGAGTGCTTTAGCTATGGCAGTTGCTTTGGAAGTTAAAATTGTTCGATAGTCTCCAGTAGCTCCAGGAGCTTCCAGGATATCAATATCAAGTGATAGGCCCAAACCAGCTATAATCTTAGTAGGAGCTACCATGCATGGCCATAATCCATGTTTCGTTTCAAATGAAGGTACCTGCAATACACGATTTAGGGGAAAAAAAATCATATAACTAAGAATTCTTTCTAGATATAAGTTAATAAATTCTCAGAGTTCGAAAAGTTACATCTAGGAAGGTAATGACACTTTCTATCACAAGGGAAGAAACAGAAGAAGGGAAGGGAGAATAATTTCAAGAACTACAACAGTGAAATCATACCACCAGACAGTGCATCCAATGATTGAGACATTAATGTTCTGTTTCTCTAAGCAATGCCAGCTGCAATAAAGAAAGACAAACAGGAAAATAAAGGATTACAACACACCTCTATTCGAATACCACAGCCTCGCAAAAGGACAACATTGGCAATGTTCTTCCCTTCTGCTGCCCGTTTTGCATTTAATGGGTGAGAAACCAGAATTTTTGATATCTCCCTGGATAACTCATTAACAACTGCTGCTGTGTGCTTTGCTTCATCAGTATCATCCAGTGCCTGAGCTTGCAGTAGCAAGCGGTTATCCTTCAATGGATCAGTCCCTGATATATTGCCACTTAATTTTGGTCCTTTTACAACCACCCCACACCTGTGTTCCGTTGCATACCTGTGGTAGAAGATTGTTTGTTACATGTCTAATTTCCAAAAAGTCGAAGCAGGTACAGCCAAGAACTAATCTATTAATTGTAACTTTGACGATTGAGTTCTATAACACTTGATTGATGGGAACAAATTTGCATTCATACAAACGAATGTACCAAAGTTAACTGCCTTAATATATATATATATATATTTTTGGAGAGAATCATTGAATCATTGCGCTAATGTTTTTTCGGAAATAATCAATGAATCATGGGACGTGGTCAACACATAATTTTAGAGTTAAAAGTTCAGACAACATATTACATTTTATTGAATTGAACAAGAAACATTAGGTATGATATAAATGTTCAGTGAAGAGGAAAAACTGCACCTGACTCTAACCTCATACTGCGGAAAAGATGGTAGCTTCATTCTATCCAAAGCTGCACATAATATGGGTCCTTCCTCTTCAAAATGCCTGTCAGCCCTCCGACTGGTAACTATTCCAGTTTTCTCATCCAAGGTTGCAAAATTTGACTGAAGATCAAACGTAGGTAATTGGTTATGATGTGCAACCACCAATCTAAAACATATGAACCAAATGTTTAAAGTGATCATAATGATAAAATATAAACCAAAGAAACTACAAGAAGAAGATACTGACTACATGTGAGATCAATAACAGCAATAAGATTATAAAAGAATCTGAAACAAGAAAATAAACCCACCTTGAAAGCAATATCCCCAGGTGACATGGCCAATCCAGCGCCCATGGACTCAAAAGCACCACGTCCTCGGTAGTACACTCGTGGGTCGTAACCCAATAAAGAAAGATGAGCTGTGTCACTTCCACAACCCAAACCCACTTCAACAGGATCCATGAGACCGTTCACTCCAGCAGACGCAATGGCATCCAGATTAGGCACATAAGCAACCTGCAAAGGAGTCTTGTACCCAAATCTTGGCAGTGACACATCTCCTAACCCATCAATAAGCACAAATGCTACTCTCCTCTTGGGCAGATGGGGACTACCCATGCTTCTATATTCTATCTACCTTCACGGTACTGTTGAAATTGAACACAGAAATGAACTTGTCAAAGCTGCTCACTTCCTAATGATGATAGACTATTTAACCCCTACAGAACAAGAATGGAAAAATAAATGAGAATAACACAGCAAAGAGAAATTTCAACCAAAGGCCATGTAAATTGTTTTTCGTACATTCTAAACAATGAGATTAAAATTTGGTGCATCATAATTTTGTCGATAACTAGTCTTCGTAGTCAACTAAGTCCAAGTTAGAGACACAGGCACCATAAAATGCAGACACCAATCAGAACCAAAGTTCTGAAAATCTGGCCATTTTATTTTATTTCATTAAAACAGTAATTCGACAAAACAATCATATGCAACAAAGAAATCCAATGGAACCAAGTAAAGCACAAAAGCAAGCAGCAGTCGAGCAGATTACAAGCTTTAAATAAATATTCAGCAAAGTGAAACGACATAGGCAATCCACTTGCATCCAGCTAGAAAAAAGCAGCACACAAAAGAAAACATTTTTCTTCATATTCATATAAAATTCCAAATGGGATCCTCTCATTATCAGCTAAATTAATCAATCAAACAACCAAAAGCTACAGAATCAAACAACAGCAACAACATTAACTGAACACAGTTTAGTCCCACGCTAAGAAAATGGAACAGATCAAGTTAATCTCAACCCATTAGAAAGTGCATGCAAACAAGCAAACAAACAAACTTTCCCAAAACAAAAAAATGGTTAAAGAAATGAATTTTTAACTTAAAAAGCTGGAAAAAAAATCAATTTTGATATTTCAGAGCTTGTTTAACCTCGTACTGGTTCCTGGGAATTGATTAACGTCGGGGAAACGAATCATTAAAGCACATTTTAATCAATTTCGTTTCTGTATCTAACGCGAAGAAGACAGAAGTGGTTCGAATTTTATGCAAATGAAAAGATGTGTTCTTAGGTTTTTTTAACGAATCTAATAGGTAAATGGAGAAATAACATTAGGAGCCCTATCGTTTACGTTTCCTAAAATAAGAGCATAGTATATCTGTTTGTATCAAATAGGTTACTGTCTCCCGAATCAAATGTCTAAATTACCCTTCAGAATCAGAATTGTCCTAAATACATTTACATTGTGATGGTTGTTAAAATTCAAGATTATAGGAGTAATTTTATCATTACAGTAGGTTTGGGACATACTCTAATAAAAGTATAAATATCCCTTTATGTGAAAAAAAAAAAAAATTTAGGGATCTATATGTCAGTTTCCTAAAAGCAACTGGATTTAAATATTTAGTTTGATTTGTATGAAATATTTTATATAAATATATTGCTAATGATGCTATTTATATTTTGTACATAATTTAAATTTTCAATTAAAATTGTAATCTAAATGAATAATAAAAAAATTGTACTAAGCACTTACTGTTACGTGGACTCCAGATTTTGCAACGACTTGTCACTATTACCCGCCATCTGTTCTCTTATATTTTGAACAGCAAGTTAAAGGTAAAACATTTTAGCTAGATTTTAAACAAAATCTTAATCAATCAAGCAAACGCCAATTCTTTATGCTGAAACCTCCAAGAAGAAACAAAGTGCACAACACAACAATTCAATATGATGAAGAGGATTCTAATGTCACGTTTGCTCCATTCACAATCCTCCACTGCCAGACTCTTGTAAGCGCTTCTGTTAATTACATTTGTTAGTTTGTGTGAATTAGCCAAGTTTTGGTGACCCATTTGTTGTTATGATCAGATTATGTGTTCTTATGTTGTGTCTCTGATGGTCTTCTCATCTGGGTTTTTATTTATTTCCAATTTTTGTCGGATTTAACTGTTAGTTGTTGGAGAAAATGTTCCCTTAGGATGTTTATTTTATTTGATATGGGTTTTTTTCTCAACTTTTGATGAGATCCTGGACTATTTGCTACAAAAGGCTTTCTCTTTTGGCGTTTTCAGTATCTGCAGATGTGTACCTTTGCCCTAATATGTCATTGTTTCTCATATTGCTGAGACAGTACAATTACTGTGTCCGGTAATGGGAGATCATTATCAACTGGTTCAAATAGGGTTGATGATCCCTTAAAATCTGAGGGAGCTGAGACTCCAAATGTCAAGCCTCCTTCAACTGAGAAGGTAGTTTTGTTCCACCGATGAAGGACTTCCTCGAATTCTGTTTTTCCCTAGAGTCAGATTCTTCTCCTTCTGAGCTTACATGCATTTTGGTTTAGGTGCTTGTTTTAGGTGGAAACGGGTTTGTTGGTTCACATATCTGTAAAGAAGCTCTAGAACGTGGTTTGACTGTATCTAGCCTTAGCAGGTACCGTATTGTATTTACTTGTGATCAAATAAACATCACATGGAGCATTCGGTACCTTTTTGTTTTCTTAGTTATCATATGTTTATGCTTAGGCCCTGAACTATTTCTTTCTAGGTCTGGGAGGTCATCTCTTAAGGATTCTTGGGCTGAAACAGTGGTCTGGCATCAAGGTTCACTAAGATTCGGCATTTCAGATGCATATTTATTGCAAATAGTCAATTAAATGTAACACTGTCTCTTTTTGAACTACAGGAGATCTGCTTTCTCCTGATTCGTTAAAAGATGCGCTGACTGGAGTGAACTCTGTGGTATGATATCTTCATTTAATAGTTCTGTTACCATAGGTCATTACAAGCGTATAACCACAAAACAAAATCCGGGAGAAAAATGAAGGGTAGAGATTTTATGAGATCATTCATACTATCACCATGGTGCAGATCGATTGTTCTTTAATTTTTTTGCAAAGCACAATAGGTCAATTGGTAATAGTCCTTAGTTTGTTTTCAAGAGAATATTCCTATCTCCATGCAATGATTTGGCATGCTCTGATTGGTAGTTAGTTGGAAATTAGAGAAGGAAATTAGAGAATATAAAGGCACAATTCTGAAGAAGGCATATCAAAGTTGGACAATATCTTCTGGAGGACTGTAGAGTTGATGGATCTTCTTTTCCTTATTGTGTTATGAACTTAATTCCTAGTTTGCTTATTGACTGCCATTGATCTTCTTTATGTTACTGCAACAAGATTCTAATATTTTCATAAACATCTGAAAACTCTCTCCCTTTTCTCCTATGTTTAACATACTGAAATCTTTGTGTTGATGAATTCTTGATATGTAACTGGGTGCTTTGCTTTTTGATTTGAAACTTATAGATCTCATGTGTTGGAAGTTTTGGCACAAATTCACATATGTACAAAATTAATGGGACCGCCAACATAAATGCTGTAAAAGCTGCTAAAGAGCAAGGTATGCCAAAATTCTTTGAGCAACTTATGCGACTATCTAAGCATTGCCTTTTCCCTTTTCTATCATTCTAGAATAATTTTTCATTTGAAGTTTTGTACTGCAATGTAATGTGCTGAGAGTTACATGAAATAATTCCTTGCGCATCATTGTCTGCAGGTGTAAAAAGGTTTGCGTATGTCTCTGCTGCCGATTTTGGTTTGGTAAATTATTTACTACGAGGATATTATGAGGGAAAGGTACTTTGTTGGTCAATGATGTTCATTCACAAATTGAATATATGTAAAACACTAAATGTTCTGTGAATTGAAACGGTGTAGTTTCTGTCCCTGCTTCTATGGAACCAATCAAAATTCAAAATTCCAACTCTTTTTCTTTATCACAGCTAGGCATTTTTAGTTGGTGTTGCACTTTAATTTGTCATTTATCTGCTATTCTTAGAATTCTTTTTCCCCTTGAATCGTTTTTTGTGATGATTGTTTCTGTCCATCTACTCTGATGCAGAGAGCCACTGAGAAAGTGTTAATGACAGAACTGCCACATGGAGGTCAAGTCTCATTTCTTGCTCAGAATCTAGACTTTTGTTTTGCGGCTAGGTGGTTTTTTAAAGTTAAGAACCATGAGTAATTAGAGGTCCTTTTGAATTATTTATTCAATGGCATGAGTACATCAATGAAATGATTTCTCATGGCTCGAGCAACTTAATGCTAAGAGGGAATGCTTTTGTTCATTTTGCATAGGTGTGATCTTGAGGCCCGGCTTTATACATGGGACTCGTCAGGTTGGAAGCATCAAGTTACCTCTAAGTGTCATTGGGGCTCCATTAGAGATGGTAAATTTTGGCATCTATCTCTTCCCTCAACAGATTCTTATCTTTACCCAACGATTCACTGAATTTTGTGTCTCTGTTTCTAGAGAGCAGAACCTATGGATGGTAAAAGCACACATGGAAATAGATAGTCATTGTTGATGCCTTCCATATATTTGCTGTTTCATAAAACTCACTGATGCTCGCTCATCCATGAACCCTTGAAATTATAGAATTCCTAGCCGTCCGAATGTCTGATCCAGAGAACACAGAATAAAATGTGATGCATCAACAAACAATCCTTTTAAATGTTTTCTTCGTATATCTTTCCTATTCTTTTTCCAATGTTGCATATTGTTCATATACTCTGAAAATAGTTCAATCAGAATGACTCTGTGATGTTGATAATGACAGATTTCATAGGGGTGTGGTGGAGGGCTATGTTATTTAATTTTTACTTTTCCTTTTTCTTCAATTAAATTCATGTTTAATGCAGATACTGAAACATGCAAAAGCACTGACAGCAATTCCCCTTATTGGTCCGCTGTTTATACCTCCAGTTCATGTGACTTCGGTGGCAAAGGTTGCTGTGAGTGCTGCAACAGATCCAACATTCCCCCAGGGCATCATTGATGTATACAGTATACTACAGCATAGCCAACAAAAGCCAGCATAGACTTATGTTGAGTTCTTCTCTGTTAATTTTTTCTCAGGTACATGGGTCATGATGCAGCTAATTTTCTTTGAGAGCAAAATAAAATCCTTATAACATGATGTTAGTACCATTGTTAAGATCTTGTTTCTCACCCGAATCAAAATAATTGATTTGTTTGTTGGTAATTTTTACACCATACAGACTCAATAAAATTTATCAGTTCAATGACAAAATGCAGATCTGTTTGTCACACTGTCTTGCTCTAAACTATAACTTCATTATTTTAAAACAAGAAAATTACTTACAATTTAAAAATGATTGCAAACTGATAATTTCCCTTACACTCCATTCTGAAGAGATCATGAAAAGAACACCAAACATATCTGTGAATAATTCGGTCAACTGTTGCAGATAAATATTAAAATTGCATTATCACAATGAGTAGCAGCACTTTCTGTTGAAATGTCTCTCTCTTGCTTATTATGGAATATCTGAAATGTATAAGCCTAGCATAGTGCAGAACTTTTAGAGACTATTTTTGTCCCCTCCTTAAAATTCTCACAGTTAACAGTTGATTTTGCCGCCCTTATATCTCTCAGTTTCCATATGCAACCATCTGCATTTTTTTTTTTGGGTTGTTGTGGGGCGGGGGGCAATATCTTTATTGTCTACCTGTAATTTGTAAAAGATTTAACAGTCTGATTAGGATATATATTACTGATCAATCTTATTCAGTGGCAATTACAATAAAACTTGGGAAAATAAGTGAAAGATCGGAGAATTTGGAACTATTAATAAAGATCTCTACGTAGAGTTCAAAGTACCATAAAACAAAGAGATAAAGGACACAACACAAAAACTTGCCTTAAAGGGGGAAAAATAAACAAAACAAACTGACTCAACGTCAAAACCATAAAATTGATCTGGGAAAACAAAAGCAAAAACGGAGCAAGTGGAGTGGCAGCTATTAGCTTCAGCTTCATTTGTTGGCTCCAACAGTGCTCTTCACAGCATCAGCAGCACTCTGAGCTTGAGCCTTCACCTGCTGTCCAGCCTGCAAACATCAATTACCCACTTAGAGTTCTCATATTCTCATATATTGGTATAGTGATATTATTTTTTTAACTGTTTTATTAACCTGGTTGCATGAATCCTGGGCAGACTGGACGGCATTGCTAGCCTTATCCATCATCTGGCTGCCCTTTTCCTGAATGAAAGATACAAGCACATCATCATCGACTAGTGAAATATACAATTGATTCATGTAATGTAACAGCATGTAATTAATTAAACAAGCATGATGCATCAGTATGACTCACCTGTGCTTGGCCCTTGGTCTGGCCGGCTTGGAAACTTGTGTTCTGGGAGTCCATCTTTAGTTCTCTTAATTTGATTAGGCAGCTAATTAAACCCAAATGCTAATTAATCAGCTTTGGTGACTAAGGTTCCGGGATTTTGTAAGTGTTTATATTTATAGTGTATTAATGGGGCATATATGTGATGCCATGTGTCGTAACAAATAGTTGAAGTTGGAGAAATTTAGGCTTTGGTCCTTTGGACTAGGCAATTCTGTTGATGGAATTAAATCTGATTCTTGATTCAAAAAGTTGGTTAAGACTTGGACTTGGTAATAAGGGTTTTGCTCCTTGATTATAGAAATATAGACGTGATCCAGTTGATGCTACGCATAGTACATTTTTAATCATAACAAAATTGAAACATTGAAGACATGCATACATACATACATACATACATACATACATACATGTGTGTGTGTGAGAGAGCATGATTTTAAGCATAATGCTTTCAAGTTATCATGAACATCAAGGATACAAAATATAAAAATTCCTGGGATACGGTATCAAGATTTTGAATAAACTCACTTAACATAATCTGAAAAATCCGTAATTAAAATGAATGACAGACGAATAGCATTATTAAATGCTTATTTGCCTTTTAATATCCACTATTAAATTGTATGAAATTAATAACTCAAAATTTATGTCAAATTTTAAGTTAAAAAATTTTGAGTTGAAATGATCTCAGACGAATGATATATATTCCCGTGACATAATTTTAGATAAATCTTCTCCCATATGTTTATTTTTTAATATAGCAGCATATTTTACACTTTACCTAGATATTAGGAGCGGATCATAGTCCAAATAAAATTTTCAAGTCTTCCTATACCTTCCAAGATTTGAACTGAAGTGACTAGTCTTATAAAAATTATTTAAAAACCATTCAACCAAGCCTCCGGAACAAGAATGATAATAATAATAATAATTTTGGCCGTTAATAAGCATATCGTTGTACCGGCGCAGCAAGAAGTAGGATACCAAGATTCTCGGGGGCCGGGGCTAGAGATTCGAACCTTCCGGTCAGATTTGGAAGAACCGTTTCCGGTCTTGGACCATTCACGAGTCAAAGCATTTAAAATAAAATATTTTTGCTTGAGATGAATCATTTCTGCCGAGATAATTGTGTTATTCGCAATCTTGATGTTCGGACACGTGTGTATACACACACACACACGTGTTTGATCGATGAAATATGCAATGAATATAAATTAATTTCGAAACTTGATTTTTTTTTTTTTTTGGGGGGGGTGTAAAATAAACTCCATACAATTGTAATAACGTTCAAAATGGAAATTTTGTATTGGGATCGACGGTAGGGTCGCTGAAAATTACCGATTGAAAGTTGAAGCATTAGTTTTGGCTTTCTTTTTCATGGCCGTTGTACGTTATGGAACTTTTGATTATGATGGTATGTCCAATTGTTTCCCACGTCCGCGATGGTGCCCGAAGCCCTTTATGAACTGTCAACCCTTTTTTGTTTCTTTTACGTATCAATTTCTTTTCTTTTTAAAAAAGAAATATGTATGGATTTTCTTAAATTACATTTATTATAATTTATTTAAAAATCAGGTTTTTAGTGTAAAAACAAGCAATAAAATAGTGAGGTCAAACGGACTAGTGAATAAATTTTACATGACTGAAAGGCACATATAAATATAATTTTAAAAAATCCTTAATATATTATTAATGCGTTAGAACTAATTTTGATCATTACAATAACGAGCACCCATTGAACCAACTAGCTCATATAAGATATGTTACAGCGTTTGCTACTTATTAAGTTACTATTACTTAAATTCTAGCGTTCGAGGGCGCAAAGCACATCGAGCTACACCGGGAGCAGGGCACAAGTCACAACTTCAACTCGAGGGGCATTATGATTAAATTCACAAGGACAGTTAAATGAGGTTAACAGAATTAAGAGCTTAAATAATGGGTGGAATTTTAAGATGGCAGCTGCGCCCACATGCGCAGGCTGGAGCCGTCCTTGCGGCTGGCTGTGGTCAACATATGTCGCATCATTATCACTGCGTGGACCGTGGATTGCTGCAACTAATATTTTGGTGGTCCAAAGCCTTGCATTAAAGTGCATTGCTGCCAAAACTACGACAATTTTAAAGAGTTAATTGCGAAACGCAATTAAACATCAATGAATGAACGCTGCAGAGAAAAAGCATGAAGTGAAATTTAGGGCCTGTTCAGTTACATTTTATAGGTCCTGCTTTAATTTTCATTTTATGAATTTAAGTTTAGATATGTTCGGTGGCTGAATTTTAAAAAATAAATTATAAAACAAGTAATTTGAAATTCATTTTTATAACTATCAAAGTGAAAACATGTTTAACAAGTTCTCCGTATATTCCAAAACTAAACTCAAAAATAAATTAAAAAAATAAACTCCAGTGACTCACTATTCGTCCTTATCTCTTCGACTCTTTCTCCTAATCTCTTTCGATCTACTCACAGCGTTTACTCTCTCTCGGTGTGTTCAAATTGGCTGCTGTACTCTATCTCTGCTACCGCCGCCGCCACTTCATTTGTGCCACTGCTGCTGCTCCGTCTCCATCGCCGTTGCTCCATCTCCGCCGTTGCGGCTGCTGCTCCGTCTCAACTCTCGGCTTCGTCTCTACTATAGTGAGTTGCTGGATTTTTATTTTATTTTGTTTATTTGAGTAAATCTTGATTGAAAGTATGGTGCGAGATTTTGGGTGAGATATGATATTTGCGTTATGCATTGATGATGACATACATATGCTCATATATGCTCATATTCGGGGCTAGACAACTGCTGGCTAGCTACAATAATATTGTCCATATTTCTTTGTCTTTGCTTATTATCCAGTGACCCTCAAAGTTGTGTATGCAATTAAAGAGACAATAATGTATGATTATGAAATGCAGTAGTTTGAATATTTGCACAATCGATCTCTATATTCAATATTGAGCTCATATATATATATATACATAAATAAAAAAGCATGTGTATAGGGCGTGTAAGCATATAATATTTTATTATATGATTTGTAAAGCTTGTTTTGAGCTATCGAAATCTGCAATAGGAAGAACTAACAAAGGATCTAAGCCACATGACTGGAAGCTGAATGAAGTGTGTAGGATTTACTGTGATTAACTCAAAAAAGATAAAAATATAGAAAAATTAGATAGCGATTATTAACTTTAATTAGTTTTTTTTCCCTTAAAGTCCTCCCCATTTTTAAACTATAGAAAATTTTGTATACGAATTGGTTTTGTATTCATGGAAGGTCTATATAATAATTTTAGTTTATTCTTTTTCAAATTCATTTATCTTCCTAGTGTTATTATTTGGATCAAACCGTTTCTCTGGGATTTAACGATATTTTTTTTGGGGGGATTTATTAAAAAAAATCGATTTTAGCTATTACAAATATTGAACTACTAATTAATTATTCAGCAAAAGAAAGGTCACTTTCTTCTTATAATAAAATTCAAAAAAACATATTGATTGCAAAGAAAGAATGACTACAAAATTAACCAGCTCTTCGTAAGCCCCGAAAAAGAAAAGGCAAAAAAAAAAAAAGGGTCCAAATTAAAAATCAAATTGAAAAGCAATTAAGATCAAAAATTATTTTTGACAAGAGCCAGCATGCAGGTGGATATGGATTTATTGGGTTGCATGTGCTTCACTTGTTCATTCCAACAGTGTTCTTCACAGAATCAGCGGCTCCTTGAGCCTTGGCCTTCATTTGGTTCCCAGCCTGCATCAAAATTATACACATTAATCACATGCAATTTCACGTTAGTAATTAAACTAACAAATCAATTGAATTAGCAGCAATTATAATTTACCTCTTGGACTGATTCCTTTGCAGATTGTGCAGCATTGCTGACCTTGTCCATCATCTGGTTGCCCTTTTCCTGAAAAAGATTAGAAACGGCGTGTGCCCGCTTGTTAACTATTCTGCCCAATCAACGAAAATTGAGTTTCATTCTGTTATTCTAAACTCACCTGAGCTTGGCCCTTAGCTTGGCCAGCTTGGTAGCTTGTGTTCTCAGATGAATTCATCTTTAGTCTTTTCTTTCTTTCTCGAGAAACAAACACACACTAGAAAATGAGAATGAAAATCCAAAGTGCTCTACTTCACTTGGTGAGTTGTGTCCCATGCATGATTGCGACTGAAATTTATAGCACGTTAGCCCCATTCCTTTGCATGACAATTGGCACCAAAGTGGTTGCTGGTTTTGAGGATTTTGGCCTTTGGACCAGGGATGCTGTGGAAAGTGTCAACAATTGTATACAATTTAAAGTTTATTAACATTTTATTTAGGCCTTAATATTTTGAACGACTGGAAAATAAAACATTAGCACATTCTAAATTATTTATTTGATTAAATGCATACATACTTCGTTATGATCACGCAATCAAGCTTTGTGTGTTGTTTGATTTGCACACGACAAATATGTTTTCACAAATTTGCTAGACATTTATAAAACAAAGACATTGAATCACTGAAACATTTCGAACCGTACGTAATAGCTTCAACGGGAAATTATGAATTGAGAATGAATAAAGGAGGCACCAAAATATATGTAGTGCTTATTCTTGTGCAACTTAGAACATGGAGTCTTTGACAAACCCATCACTCGTGCACATGGATTCGTCTCTTGATTGATTTTCAATTGTTTTAAATAAATAAATAAATAATTGTGGCTACATTTGAAAGCATTTTCCAAGTTGTTTCTCATTTTTCACGACTGAAAATAGTAAAACACGGGCTGACTTGCATGTTTTTTGTAAACTTGTTTTTAAATCAGAAATTTTACTTTTGTGTTAAATAAATATACGCATTTTACTTTGTATTACTAATAACTATCTAATATATAACGGTCTCAAATCACGCATTTAATTAGTTAGATTATAAAATGTAAATATTTAAGTGACATTATCGCTTTCCAGTTACAAATTGTAATCGTTTTTCTAAATGATACATTATACTTAATACGTTAAAAAAAATTGAGATTATAACAAAAACCTAACATATTTGACTAACAACTTACAAATGCATAACCAAAAAATTGAAGAGGTTATGATATGTAACGGATGCGAGGTAATCTTGCTCACATTAAGAAATAATCTACCCAAAATGAAGATATAACGTACAGCTTTCAATAATTATTATATTATTTTATTATTTTATTATTGATGATATAAAAGTTCATAATTTCTACCGATGAGTGGCAAGTGAAATGGTGAACATATATACAAATTATAGCTTAATAAGTCATTGATCTGGTTGTAAAATACTCTTTCCCATCAACAGTAGAACAACAAATCTGGTCTCCATAGGGCCACAATATGGAAACCATAAACTTGAGAGACCTACAACATAAAATTTGTAAAATTGAGAAGGCTAATATAATGTTGATGGCCAAATGAAGAAAATCATATAACTTAATGGTCTAAAGGAAACTATGAAAAAATGGGGGGGCAATATGTAAGGTACAATATCCATTGAGTTGTTTGTTGTTGTTATTATTATTATTATTGTTGTTGGTAATATTATTATTATTATTATTATTATTATTATTATTATTATTATTATTATTATTATTATTTTCAGCTTGGGGCGCCCAAACCATACAATTTTGAGCAATGCTCAATACTACTTCCCACTATGCTAAATTAAACTTTATATAGACACCATTGATTGATAGTGACTCAGAAGATTGTATGCAAAAAATTATATATATATATATATATATAGAAACTAATTATATGTTGCTTATAAAAGTATATGTAACTGTCACGCTATTAAGTGGTTAGATTACAAAATGTAAAAACATAGTTGTATAGTTGAAAATGACAATTTTGTCGCCGACATTTTATTAAACTTCCCAAAAAAACCCCAAATCGGCAACTATCAAATCAGCTGACTCAGATCCATGTCAGCACCCACCAAACTTTCCGGTGCAATAAATTTTCTTCAGACCAGACTCCAGAGAGAGTTATTTCAAATTCTCAGTCCGATAATAAATTAAAAAAAAAAACAGAAAAAAAAAACTTATTATATAATTTTTTAAAGAAAATTGGATGGAAAACCCAACAAATAGACGCTAATATACAGACAATTATGAGTCATCCGATGAAGGTGAATATTACTTGATCAATGTTTATCTAGAACGAATAAACACCTCAGTTCTTATCCAACGGCTCACATAAAAGTTTGCACAAATCTCTCAACTAATGACTAAATCTTACATTATGTTGATAAATTTCATTTTAATTTCCACACAGGACCAGCGCGTTGTTGTAAAAGGAAGGTACGTAGAACACCAACGTCATTTTACCGTTTTAGCCTCGGAAAAGTAATCGAAAATCTCTTATAAAACCCCCCATAGGCCACACCTCAATTCAAGCTTTGCCATTGGTATTATAGGAACGCAAAAAAATTGTAGTAGCAGCAACACGACCAAAGGGCAAAAGGCCAAAAACAAGGAAAGCAAAAGAAAAGAAAGGCCATCAAATTCTTCTCTTGCAGTCATATGGCCATTCGTTTCCAAGCACCACAGCTTCTGAAAAACCTCCGTTACTTCACAAGAGCTCTTAACTCTGCCTCCACCACCTCAATCTCCGCCGTTTCGCCGTTGAATTTCGACGAAAAGCCTGAACCCACCATCGAGAAACCGGCCGCGAACCGGCTTAGCTCGTCGGTTCTTGATATTAATGATCACGAAAAGCTGTTTTCTCTGCTTTCGACAACTAAGCTTATCCGTGCGGCCGTGAACCTTCACCTGGCGGCTGTTGAGCCGCTGGTTGATTTCGGCATCTGGGTTATGAATTCCAGGTTGATGGATATTGACTTGGCACGTGAAGTTGTGATGGGTACCGTTAGACACAGTTTTTATGAACATTTTTGTGCAGGTGAGAGCGCTTCTGAGGCCACAGATTGTGTCAGGAGAGTTAATGACGCTGGTTTAAGAGGCATGCTTGTGTATGCCGTGGAGCATACTGATGATGTCTCTGAGTGCGAGCAGAATTTGCAGGGATTTCTCCAAACTGTTCAATCTGCCAAGTCTCTGCCTCCGGAATCTGTAAGTTTTTTTCTCTTTTTTTCCCCTACCTTTTTTAGTTCTTTCATCACATACACATTGCCTACTTTGTAAGATCTTTGTTTTTTTAACTAAAATCTTGAAATCTTTTCATAATACTGCCTCATTAATCATGTTCCCTTGGGGAAATACTTATCGATTTATCTCCTCTCTTCCTTTCTTTAATATAAATTAGAAAATAAATTTTAGCGGCTGAACTAACTGCCACGCCGAAAAGAAAAAACCAAACAAGGAATCAAAATGCAACTGGCTAGTCTAGTGGCATATTTCTTAAAAGTTTTGCATGCCTGTTGACACTTGATGGTCCTACAAATTAACAGCTGGGTTTGAATTTAATATTAAAAAAATAATTTTACTTTTAGAAACATAGAGAAGCAACCACAATCCAACTTGAATATTCTCAAATAGGAAAAATAAAAATTGTTTTGAAACTTCAAAGAATCAAAGATTCCCCCCATGCGCTTAGGAAAAAGAGAAATTTCTTAGCACATCAAGTTTGAGTTATTTACACACAGAGAGATTGAACCTGATACGTCTTTGTAACTCCTTTCCACCCATCTCATAATTAATAAAAATAAAAGGAAAAGTCCAAACCTTGCAGTTAATTGCAAGCTGTGAATTTATTGTCATTTAGTGTCAATTGCAGGCCACAAACCGACGTTTCTAATATTTTATTATTATTATTTTTGTAACAGGCTAGTTTTGTGATAGCGAAAATATCAGCAATTTGTCCCATGAGTTTACTCCAGAGAGTGAGTGATTTGCTTAGATGGCAACAAAGAGACCCTTCATTTAATCTCCCATGGAAGCTCAACAACTTCCCAATTTTCTCGGATTGCAGCCCTTTATATCACACATTGCAAAAGCCTGAACCATTGACATTACAAGAAGAAAATGAGCTCCAATCAGCCCACCAAAGGCTACAAAAGCTGTGCCGAGAGTGCTTAGAGGCCAATGTGCCACTAACAGTCGATGCAGAGGACACGTTTGTGCAGCCTGCTATTGATTACTTGACATACAATGCAGCACTCTCGAACAACAAAGCCGGTAAGCCGATCGTGTACAACACAATTCAGGCTTACTTGAAGGATGCCAAGGAAAGATTGTTTCTTGCAACAAAAGCTGCTGAGAAAATGGGAGTGCCTATGGGGTTTAAGCTTGTTAGGGGAGCTTATATGTCTAGCGAAAGTAAACTCGCTGCGTCTTTGGGATTCGACTCTCCTATTCACAACAGCATTCAAGAGACTCATGCCTGTTACAATGACTGTGCTTCTTATATGCTGGAGAAGATTGCCGATGGCTCCGGTGCTGTTGTTCTTGCTACCCATAATGTTGAATCAGGTAGATACAAAATTTTACTTAAGCACTTATTTTGATGTTAATGATTGATGTGATTCAACTTGTATAATGATGTGATGTTTGATTGTGAACAGGGCAACTGGCAGCAGCAAAGGCTACTGATTTGGGGATCAAGGGGGACCAGAAGCTGGAATTTGCACAGCTTTATGGGATGGCAGAAGCACTTTCTTATGGCTTAAGAAATGCAGGGTTTCAAGTTAGCAAGTACATGCCGTTTGGGCCTGTGGACAAAATTATACCATATTTGCTGAGGAGGGCAGAGGAGAATAGGGGATTCCTATCTACTTCAAATCTTGACAGGCAACTCATGAGGTAAATTGAGTTTGGAAAATTGCTTATTTGAAAAAAAAAAAACAATTTTGATGATTTTGAAAGCAGAATGTAACTTTTTTTTCTCTTTTTGTTGGTGGTGCGCAGAAAGGAGTTGACGAGGAGAGTAAATGCTGCAGTGATGTAAGCCGGAGATGATGGGATCTGACTTGAATTGTGTTGTATCAAGCATCATGGCGCATGATGATGCTAAAATAATGTACAAAAATAAATTAGAAACATCTGTAACTTTGAAATTTCTCGTTTTAGTGTACTGTTATTTCAAGAAATTCTGCTTTGCTTTCTATCAATTCCCAGCACGCCAACAAAAATCAGCAGCCATCAAATAATTCTGCCAACATGTTATATTTTATAATTTTCAATTTCCGGCTTGAAAACCATCCTCAAATTGACCCACACCGTATGCCCATCAATTGTGCACGTGATCATTACGGTACATATTAAGGATAATAATGCTATGTGTTCGACAGCGTTGCTTTATTATAAATTATCACGGTGATCCCACCGACAACTACATGTTCTATGTATGCCACTTGTAGCAACACTACACAAATTTTGAAATTACATTTATGTTTACGATAACAAATTTAATGTTTATATATTTGTTAAATAATATAATTTTTAAATAATAATTTTAATAAAAATAATAAAAATATTATTACAGGATTCGTTTATTTCATAAGTTTCTCTATTTTGACAAATTATTTTTTAAAAATAAGTATGGACTACTTTTTATGAGTAATTTATTACATATTCTTTATTTTTTAAAGTTATAGTAACTACAACAACAGGCGTTTTTTTCTTTTTTTCTTCTTTTTATCAATAAATTATTTGATCCACTAAAATCAACTAGTGTAATTTTAAATTGATAACTTAATTTTTAATACGTAAGATTCTCAACACAATTAATAAATGAGAGCTGTTAAATTACAGTTACTCTAATTTAAAAAAATATTTAATAAAAAATCTGAATTCAATGTACACGCCGTAGGAATCAGGCACCACCGAGCCGCAGAGCACAAGGCGCCAAAACAATTGTACCAACTAGAAGTACCACCAGCGCATGTGACGAGCAAAGGGGTCCCAATGTGATGTGCAGTGCATTTATATTCCTAGAGAAAAGGGATCCCACATTTGTTGCCTCTTATGTGCTGTCCGTCCTCGCGCTCTCATAATCTCCTTCTCTCTCCAAAAGGAAAGGCACACATTCTGATGCCAGAATGATGTGGAAGGGTCCACCAGATTCACTAATTAATTAATTGGTGGCCTGGGGGCGCGGGTCAAAAGGACAAGTTTGGGTTGGTGAAGCCATGACTCAACGTGACGTGGAGGCGAAATCCCGTATAATAAATTAATAATACAAGAACTTTCCACAACAACAAAGCGTTGTAATTTTTACTTTTCAAGTTTAAGATATCATACTTTCTTGGTTTTGACTTTGACTCACGTGATTCAAATTTATCACACAACATGCTTTAAGGAACCATCACGCGTTAAACAAACGTGAACAGGAAACACAATTGTTGATTCGGTCACATTTTTATCATCGCCTGAGGGGGGAA
The DNA here is from genome assembly GCA_030449075.1 of Murraya paniculata. Taxonomy (NCBI): domain Eukaryota; kingdom Viridiplantae; phylum Streptophyta; class Magnoliopsida; order Sapindales; family Rutaceae; genus Murraya; species Murraya paniculata. The sequence continues at coordinate 2,464,022 of JAEVFN010000003.1, forward strand.
TCTTTTGGATCCCATCAGCCAAGATTCCAGTCCCGCCCGCCCTCCAAGAAAGGGACCCTGGATGCCTGGATTAGGGATTCAACCACAACCGTCCGTTGCACTTTTCTTTCTTTCTTTCTTTCTTTTTTTTTTTTTTGTTTGTGGTTCTACTTCTAGGGACCGGTACAAAGAACTTCGTACGGCTCGGGAAGATAATTAATTTTTAATTTGTTGCTATTATTATTAGTTTATATGAACAAAAGCTTGTTATTATAATATTATCCCCCAGCTGCGTACGTGGATCAAATACTGAAAAATATTGCAGACTTTTGCGGCTGGCATACATTGAGCTTGAAGAATAGCCATTGTTGTGTTTGTGTGTATAATCTTCAGTATTTTTACCTATATTTGTACCAGCTTAGAACAATTGATAGCATAACTCGAAAATCTACGTCTAATTAGAGCTGATTTATCCTTAAAATTTTTTTAAAAGTTATACTCCTAGTACAGGGAGAACCTAATTCCATTCCCTAATACTAAGAGGAAAATGTGAAACCTAAGCACATATGTCATAAAATTTTTTTATAAGTTAAAAAAATACAATACATACACGGTTATTTTAGATACATAATTTGCATTTAAATTGACATAACACCTATTCTGTCATTTAATAATAGTTTTACAGTGTTACCATATCAACGGCGACTAATGAAATTAATTAATAATTAGCACTCAATTGCTAATAATTATAGGTGACATATTAATTTAATTATAAATTATGTATTTCAACTGATGTTACTGATTTGAAAATTGTCGCAACCTCCCCCTTTTTTCCTTCTGCCAGTCTCCAAACAAGCCATCAAATCTCAAGTGCTTGAATGAAATTCAACTTTTAATGAAGTACATATCGTATGATCTTCAAAAGCTCATTAAAAAAAGAAAAAAAGAAAAAATCACAACGTGGTTAAGCCGCAGATTCATGGAAGATAATGAAAGATAAGTTGCAAAAGTAGTGCGGTAATGTCCATTAATGCAAAGTGGGAGTCCAAATCACAGCAAGTGGGTACCTTAAATCTGTAATCAGCATTAGATAATTAGATTGAATGCACGCTCAGTGCTGACAAAAAAGCGCAGCATTTTTCTGAAAGTGACAATCATTGAAGAAGGCAGAACCCACCATTTACAACTCATTTATTGAAATTAAAAAAAAAAAAAAGAATAGAAAATTAGCTGTTTGCCACTGATGCTTTATCATCATCTTTGAAGGGGCTAGGTAGACTCCAAAAATTCTGAAGTTGTTTCAAAATAGCAGAAAATGTGAATGTGTAACCCGGTGGGGGGGAAAAAGTGGAAAACAACAGAACAAGGTTACAATGACACATGACTGTAAATTGATGCGACAACAATTTTTGATAGCAACATCGGTTTATGAATAGAATTTACCCAATAATTGAAACTTCTCACTGCTAAGGATAGTGAAAGCAAAAAGGGTGTCAAATAGTTAAATTGGGTGGTGCCGTGCCGGTGGTCATACTTTTTTGGTCACATGAAACGATGTCGTTGTCGTATGTTATCATATGAATGTAAAAGAAAACTAAGGAGGAGGAAGAAACTGGTTAGATTTCATTAATACTAATATTGAGTCAAATGATTTTTTGTCTTGGCATTGGAGTTTTTGGTTACGTTTGGAAGACAAGATTGAATTTGATTAACTTTTAGGATTAAATTAGATTAGATTAGATTAGATTGTATTGTATAATACTATCTTTTGTTTGCTACAATATTGGACAAAACTATGTTAATTTAATTTCATGAAATTAAATAACTATTTAAATAATATAATATTTTTAAATTATATTGATAATTATTGAGTTTAATATTTAATATTCAATACTAATATAAAGAAATAGTTGATTATTTTTATATTTAATATTCAATACTAGTTTAAATAAATAAATTAATAAAATTTTTATATTCTATACAAAATAAAATTACAGGTTAAAAATTATGAAATTAACTTCTATGTTTAATTTTTATTAAAATATTAGGCTAAATGAAAAAATAAAAGAGTGATAAAGAGGGCACAAATTCTTCGTTTAATTTAATTTTAATTTTCTTTCATCAGAAAGAAAGAAAAGCAATGATAGAAAAGATAAGAAAGGGTTATTTTTTAACTGAAAATTCTTTATCATATGTAACCAATTTTTTTTTTTTTTTTTTGTATTCTTGTCCAAATTAAGTTTTAGTCCCTACCTCCTCCAAGGATTCAAATATCGATTGTCAACTAAATAAAATTACTTGAAATCACTTGATGAAGCCCTAAAAACTTATGAAATGTATCAAACTGAATCAAACAAGGAAAAGGATTTTCTCAAAAACCAAAAAACAAAATAACCAGAAGAAAAATGGCTAGGTGTCTGTTCAGATTGGAGGTGTAGTGGCTTTTTTGACCTAAAACTGTAATGGAACGAGATCATTAGTTGTCAAATGTGAGTGGGTGAATAGTTCGTAAGCATTAATTGGTGAATATTCTAGCTCGCGGGCTTTCAAAATGGAAGAGAATTTTTCGAGAGTTTGTCATTTTACAACCTTCAGACGAGGCCGAGAGCCTCTTAATTATCCGATAAGGTCCAATCACATAGTTTTTTTGGGCTGCCTGTAATGGACTTTGCAGAAGCAAAATAAAACCAAATTCACTTTTGGGCCGGCTTGCTCAGAGCCGCAGACCAACAGCACCCCGAAAGATATATTGGCATGAAATGATGGCTTGGTTCCATTATTTGTATTTTATGATCATTAACTGAAGACTGAATAACTAAAGTACTAAATCTGATAATCTTACAGATTTATATCACTTTGAGCAAAAAGATCATAAACAGAAACAAAATTTCTTATACATTCACATCTGTGAAAAACCTCAAGAATTGTGTGTAAACGATTGGGAAAGGAGAAAAAAATATATATATAGAAGCATACATCAGCTTAGAGTTTGATAACCTATGGGCCCTTGCAAACCATCCTGTTTTGTGTCATTTTTCCCCATGAGAGATGGCATCCATGGGAAGAGTTTCCCAAGCTCTTTGCTTATTGTACTTGGCCGCAGCTGTCTATCATTGATTCCAAACTTTGCTCTTTCTATAGCTTCCATTATATTTTCCCTTGTAACAGTTTCACTGCCTGCAACACCCGAAAGATAATTATGTTACGTTTAATAGGTCACAGTTATAATCTTCATTAGGAATTTCAGTAAAAATTTGGTGTGTTTTACGAAACAATAGTAATAGATAAGAATAGAAAGACAACTCTATGGATACTCGATGAAGAAAAATTTCCCAAAAGGATGGTCATATTTGTTCTGGAAGATTTGGGGCTACCATGTGCAGGAGATATTACATGCAATTTGTAGGTAGAAATAAATCATGCAGCAATTTGAACATATTATATACTACAAACTCACCTCCACGAGCAGCAAGCAAAGCAGCTTCATTGACAACATTTGCTAGATCAGCACCCACAAAGCCAGGGGTCAGAGAAGCGACTAGATCGCAGATAAGCTGTGTATCTTCTTCCAGAGGAATTCCTCTCAAATGTACAGCCAAGATCTTTCTTCTTCCTTCCTCATCAGGTTCTCCTACAACCACTTTTCTAGAGAAGCGACCAGGGCGACATAGGGCTGGATCCAATGCCTCCGGCCTGTTAGTTGCTGCAATAACAACCACTTTTGCATCTGACTCAAATCCATCCATTTCTGTCAGCAACTGAAAGACAGAAAATAGTTTTTTTTTTAAGCCATTGGAGGGCATTGCTATTGAGACCATGCGGAAACACAAAATTCAGAATTATGCAAAGTAGATCAAATTTCTAAGGAATTAAGTACGACAAAATATTTAATTTAAAACCGGCTAACCACTAGATTAAATGGTTTCCTAAGAAGGAAGCAAGGCTAAATAAGTTAACAGTGGAGTTAGATATAACTGAGTAATCTTTACAATGAGTCAAAGTTATCTAATAATTGATTTACTGTTTTCTGGATCAGGAAGCATAATTGTGTGAAAAGTGACTTGTCAAAATTCAATCAAAATCAGTAAAATTAACGAAATATGTAAGAAATCGAATTAAAAACTGGCAGATGAACGTTAGATAACCTGATTTAGTGTTTGATCACGTTCGTCATTGAAACTTCTACCACGCTTTCCTCCAACTGCGTCAAGTTCATCAATGAATATTATTGCTGGTGCACATTTCCGTGCTGTGCTAAAGAGGTCCCTAATGCGAGCTGCCCCTCTTCCAACGAATAACTCCACAAATTCACTGGCAGAAACAGTAAAAAATGGCACTCCTGCTTCACCGGCCACTGCACGTGCAAGCAATGTTTTCCCAGTTCCAGGGGGACCCACAAGCAATACACCTCGAGGTAATTTTGCTCCTAATTTTTGGTAGTTTATAGCTCCTTGAAGACATGAAACTATCTATAAACAAGAATATGTCAATAAACAGCAATGGTAGAAATTACTTGGTTAATCACAATAGAGTAAGTGAACATGGACTAAAGACTAAATGAGATCCCAAGATACTTTGAAGCATTATAAGCAAAGGACACAAATTTATATTATTTGATGCAGCTTTGAAGGATTAGATGCATACCTCCATGAGCTCAACCTTGGCAGCATCAACACCCTCCACATCATCAAAGCCAACCATCTGTTTGTTAGGCCGGCGCTTTTTGGCTGGGCTATTAGCAGCAGAAAGCTGACGATAAAGAAGCCACATTAAAGGAGATAAGGGAATCCACAAAGATATCACAGTTATTAAAATATTCCTCATCGATGCCAACGGAGATTGAGGAGCTGAGCTATATGTTATTCCCTTTTCTCTCATCAAACTAAGGAGAAATTTCTCATCATGATCTATTTTCCTGGTGGAAAATTGCCACTCTGGAATAGAGGACTGACTCCTTGAGAATTTCTTCCATACATTCACTGCCTGACCCAGTCTTACACCACTGTTTCTGGCAACCATATTAGCTACATCCTCAACTGGTTGATTTACTTCTACATTCTCAACTGGCTCACCCACTACAGGTGATTTTTCTTCTGCAATCTGAGTATCAGGACCCTGCAAATTCATGTTATAATATATACGACGAGACCCTTCCTCAAGTAAAACTTTTGTAACAGAGCCACTCTGAAGGCTCGTTATCAAGTCCGAGTATGGAACAACCTTTGTCGATGGCGATGCTGTCAATTTCAGGAATAAATAGCACATCCCCAATACAAAAGATATCAAAGTGGACAAAGTCACCCTCCTTATATTCTTCCTCAAGAACATCACAACATCATTCAACACTGACCTCAGCGAAACCCTCTTCAATCTCAGTGCTAATAACCGCAACCGTGGACGCAATCTTAAAGAAAACCGCCTTCTCAACCTCCCATTACCTCTTTTCCCCAAATGGGTTTCTTTACCTTCACTGTTTCCACTCATTACCGGCCTAATTTCACTATTACAAGACACCCCATTTCGAGACTTACAACAAACACTAAACCTCAACAAGGGAGCTCCAACTATTCCACCATTGAGAAACCTCCTAAACCTATTGTTACAACCTAACAAGCATTGTGAACTTTTGCAACAATTATAAAATCCCACTGAAGGAAAGCAAAATGAAGTGTAACTACTGTAAGAATATCTCCGCAAAGACCTGATTTTTCCACCGTAAACACCTAAGTTATGTTGAGTTGCCAAGAACCCATTATTGCAAACAACAGAACAAGAATTCATCTTTCTTATTTAACAACAGCTATGAACCATGTATGTATATACATCAAGAACAGCCATTAGTGATTGAAATGTTAAAGGCTGCGAAGGAACACTGAAAACATATATATATATATATTTTCCTTTTGAGAGGACAACGATGGTGTTACCTGCTTTGCTGCCAGCTGATGATTATGAAAATGGAAACCATAAGAAGAGTTTGTTCATCTCGAGTTTAGTCGCGGGTGAAGAGAAGAATCAAGATAAGTTTGGGACAATGGGTACGGAGCGCAGAGGATTCCACGTGGCAAGTTATCACTGGGTGAAGTGAATTCTCTTATAGTACTATTGGGTGCACCGTAGCACAAGAGCAAATAATTGAGTGTTCCATTTCATGTGCACAATCAATGACTGTTGATTTAGGAATTGTAAATATTAATAAACTTGTAATTACGCTTGAATTATATATATTCCTCAAGCTTTGCAACATGAAATGATCGTAGTACAATTTGACTCAAATATGTTTTTTTTTTAAACTACTCAAGTATTTATTTTGGTCTTGCTGCTTAACATCAAAACAACCAAATATCCTCCACATATCATAACACCTAGATTATATCAGTTTACAGGTACAAATAATTTTGCGATCAAATTATCATGTAATTATGATTATCAAATTCATAATTTTAGATCAATTTTTAAAAATATTTAGAGAATATATAACTCAATTCTTTGTTAATTTTAGAGAGGGTTTTGTTTGGGGTTAGGATATGCTCTGACAGCTCTGTAATCTGTTACTAATTTCTTTTGGTTGCAACCTAACAAATATATTTACCCTAAAAACAAATTAAAAAAAAAACGACGTGTGTGTGTGTATATATATATATAACTTAATAATTTGTTCAACTTTAATAAAGTTATATCCTGCAATAATATATATATATATTCCTTTTTTTAAAAAAATATTTTCGAGAAAATGTTTTGTCAATTTCAACAACCGATCAGTGCAGATGAATCGATCATGCACTTTTCGTATGTGAATACGCTTAGCTCTCCTATTGGTTTGGAGTTATTCAAATACTACCATTCTTAGATTCATTTTTGCTTGAAATAATAAAAATTAATAAGAAAATATAAATATTTTGATAAATAGAGGAGAGACCCATCATTTATTTGCTCATAACTCAAAATTCCCAGGTTCGTTTTCTTGTTTATTTGGCGAAAAAACTGTTTTTTACGCATGGGTGATTGATTTAATCTGATTTTATTCATTTTCCCATTCACAATTAACTTAATTGAATTAAGGAACGGCCCATTTGTTATTGATGCAATAAAATTGTTTCTTCTTTTCCCCCTTTTTCTCATTTGCACGTTTCAGTTTTATGCCGTTCCTCTTGCTTTACTTTGTTCAATATTTGATGTTTTAGGTTATTGCTTATGTGATTAGACTGCAACAAGGTTGTCAGATTTTTTTAGCTAAATTTGTCATTTGTAAAGAGCGTTTTGTTTGTGCTCCAATGATGAGCTTGACTCGGAGGAAGTTACTCAAAGGATGAAAATTTTTTGTTGTGTTGTCTTGTAATAGCATAATTTCAGCACCATTTTTTTTTGGATATTAGTATCTGGTGCAGTTTTCTGTTTCTTGCATTTGATCCAAACGATTATTTTGTTGTAACTCTATGGTGTCACTGGGTTTTGAGTTTCGTTGGCTGATGAAATGAGTCGATACTGATCTGCTTGTTTGATTGTCTTAATCGGATGTGTTCAGCTAAGTTGTATGCTTAAGAGTGTTTGCCAATGTTTTCATTGTGGTTGTTTCGTAATTTCGCAGACAATATCATGATTCATTTCTTCGCTTTCAGATATTGATTGTGTATGTGATCAAACATTGGTTAGTGGGTCAAGATGTTAAGTAGATGAAAGTTACATTGTTTGCCTTTTGGGATGCTATAGCTTGTTGGAGAGTGGAATGGAAAAGAGAAGAATAGATGACTATGAACCTGGGCCGGTTCCTTCACCAAGACCAGTGGACAGATTTGGTTTTGTAAAGCAGGAGCATGGTAGCCCTCATGAAGGTGTAATCAAGAGCAGGTCAGCCATTCAATTTGATAGGTATACTTCCTCCTTAGTAATAAGTTCAGAATTTATTTTTGGTTGGGATGATCCTGAATTGACGGCAATCTTTGTTTCTTCAGTGCTGATAAATATAATATTGATGATTTGTGATGAATATTAAATTTTTTCAGAGAGGAAAGAAGGGTTAGAAAATGGAGAAAGATGATTGGGGTTGGAGGAAGTGACTGGAAGCATTATGTTCGAAGAAAACCTCATGTGGTTAAAAGGCGTATAAGGAAAGGTATTCCTGATTGTCTAAGGGGTCTGGTTTGGCAGTTGATCTCTGGAAGTCGAGATCTTTTGCTCATGAACCCTGGAGTTTATGAGGTACTCCTTTTTGTTTTTTATCTTGATATATTGCCTTGAAGACTGTCCTTACTTTCACTAGATGATTTATTAATTCTTATCTTCTGTAGCATTTGCTTGCCTTATCATCATATGTTTATGAGTAATTTTCAACTTCTAGTGAAGGAATACTGATGCCTTACCCTCAGCTTCCCAAACAACTTACATTTTTTTATCATTGATTGCTTTCTTTTTTCTATATTCATTCTTTCCATCTGTCCTTTTGATTAGTATCATGTTGGATAATTGAATGGATTTCATTGAGCATATTTAATATCAACTTGGTTTTTCTCCTGGAAAATGCTTAGTTTTGTTCTTAATGGATGTATAGCTGCCTGAAACTTTGGCCAGCTAAGTTATTGTGCTAGTGAGAACTATTCTGCTTTTTGTTCATAGACCTAGTGAATATTAACCGTAGTTTTCATATTGCTTGGTACTCTTACATGTGCATTTGCATATATTCTAATCGATATTTGGTTGATGGAAATTGTTTTTCTTGCAGCAACTGTTAATATATGAGACATCAACTTCAGAACTAGATATAATTCGGGATATTTCTCGTACCTTCCCTTCTCACGTTTTCTTCCAGCAGAGACATGGACCTGGTCAAAGATCCCTCTATAATGTTTTGAAGGCTTATTCCGTCTATGACAGAGATGTTGGTTATGTTCAGGTTGAACTTTCATATATTTAATGATTCATGTATCTGCTTTGTTTAAGATATTGATATTGGAAATGTTGGGCACGCAGGGAATGGGTTTTCTAGCTGGTCTTTTGCTGCTTTACATGAGTGAAGAGGATGCATTTTGGTTAATGGTTGCATTACTGAAAGGGGCTGTCCACGCTCCAATGGAAGGATTGTATCAAGTAATTCTTTGTTTTTGAAAAATTCTTGAAAGAATTTTAAGGGTTTCAATCAACTGGAAGCGCTTGGTACATGTTTAGTTGAAATAAGACTTTATAGTCCTTGTTTATTCATTGTTCAGATTTTGATTACTGAGGCACTTTAAAGTTTCTTATTAAGGTCTGCACCTCATTGTCGCCCTTGCTGCATTAGAAAGTAGTGCAAGAGGAGAATCCTTGAAGGTCCTGAGCTTACACTATAAAGCATTCACTGTCTAATGCATTATGGGTCTCCCTTCAGTATGTGTAGGCGGTGTCTTGTTTCTACAATGTGGGTGGTACTTGAGCTCATCAAGGTCTAGATTTGTGAGCTTGTTAATCTGTCCTGTTGTACTGAATTTTATTTCTATATGGAGTCTCTCTCCCTCTCTCTTTTCACCTCTCTTTCGTTCCTTTTTTGACATTGAGAACTACCTGTAGAGGAACCGCTGCTGGTGATCGCCTGTCTATGGTTTATTATTATTTCACAGCTGCATCTGTAGTTTTGTATTTTAGATGAAGTGATATCTCATATCTGTTTCCTGAGAGCTGTTGTTTTTTGTACTCATGAAATAGGTAGGACTACCTCTTGTACAGCAGTACTTGTTTCAGTTTGACCACTTAGTGAAGGAGCACTTGCCAAAGCTTGGAGAGCATTTTACTAAAGAAATGATAAATCCTAGCATGTATGCAAGTCAGTGGTTCATAACTGTTTTCTCATACTCTTTCCCATTCCATTTGGCTCTTCGAATATGGGACGTCTTTCTCTTTGAGGTCAGTGAATGATTTTTTCAGTTTCTTTCTTTCGAAGCTTCTGTCTGTTGGTCCAGAAGTTGGTATTCATGCATATATATAATCTCCTTTTAACAGGGTGTGAAGATTGTTTTTAAAGTTGGCTTAGCCCTGTTGAAATATTGCCATGATGACTTGGTGAGTATCTCAGGACCTAAACTCTACTTGAAATTGGAGTAACAGTATGTTTTGTTTACACATGGTATTTAAATCATTTTTCAGATTAAGTTACCCTTTGAGAAGCTCATAAATGCTTTGCGCAACTTTCCTGAGGATGCAATGGACCCTGATAAGCTATTACCTGTGGCTTACTCAATCAAGGTCCTCTCTCTTGCTCTCTTCCCCTCTCCTCCTTTTATCTATATCAATGCTGATGTGCAGAAACATCTTATTTAATTGCTATACATGCATGACATCTTTCCTGTGGTGTTGTGAACTTTGATCATAAGGAAAGGGCAGATACAACGTTATAAGATCTTTTGATACTTGTAATATTTTCCATCTTGACAAAAAATATGAATTTGGGAATTTTCTGCTTGCTGACTGACACAAAGAATCTAATGTATTCAGACTTTTAGTATTTGCATTTCTAGGGTAAAGATGTTATGCCTTTGAATTCATGTTCAGAAGCTATGTTTATTACCGTTAAAAGTATTCTTTCTCATGACATTTGCACACCAAGATTAAGAATCCTTGGTATGATTTGTTTGGCCATTGTTCCTTTCTCAATTTCTCACAGAAGTTAACTGATTGAAGCAAAAATGTGGGGTTTAAAAAAGTACCATTTGCTTTTCCATTGCTTGGTGACTGGTAAATTAGGCTGCTTTTATTTTTCTCTTTTGGGTTGTATTGGGTGATCCTCAATCTGAATAGTTCGTAGAGCTTTAGTGCAAGGGAAAGGAGTCATACAGCTTGAAGAGCAACTTCTAGTCAATGTAACTTTCCAATGCATGACTGCTTATTAGTAGTTTATGTTAAGTTAGGTGTTGGTCTTATATCAATGTACTGGTTAATTGTTAGGTATCCAAGCGATTGGAGGAACTGAAGAGCCTTTATGAAAAGCAGAATAAAAAGGTTGTTCAATCCACAGAAACTAATGGTAAGGTGAAACAGCAAGATTGAAGGTCTATCTCGTCAGGAGGATTGAGGAAGCTAAGATGACTGGTCTATTTAAAACACCAATTATTTTCATTATTTTGTCTTGGTGGCCGGCATAATGCTTGAAGAAATGCAAGTCTAATGACTGACTTGAGCCGTGGACTGATTGAAAATAGATCCTCGGTTGATGGAATTCTTTAAAATGTCAATGAAATTATAGATGTCTGTATAGAGATTTTTCAATCCTAAATTTTGGTAGCAGTCAGAAATTTCTTGATTAAGTCAAGAAGTGATTTGAGAATTTTGGTCTAGGTCAGTATTTCTTGATTAGGTAGAGAATTTTCAACCAAAATTTCTTCTTAATGTAACACATAAGAGCTTGAAACTCTGATACAGAACCTTTATAGATATTATAGGCATTGCTGCTCAATCTTGATTTAGGATTTCAAGTTTCAAGCTTTGTAAGTGTTCTTTTGTAAAGTCACTTTGTATTTTGGATTGATTAATCAAATAAAATCACTTAAAGGTTGTAGTGGCGATTTGTTTCTTTATTTCCCCAAAATGATGGTGGGCAAACTGGGCAACAAGTTTTATGCCAAACAGCTCATCAGATTCTACCATCGACAAGACTTAGCACTCAAAGATAAGATTAGGAGGTGCCTCGTACATTACTTGTTTAAGATGAATGTTTGTTTATGCCTAATTATGCCTACTTTACTACTAAAATACTCCATTACAAAACCAATCAACTTTGTGACGGGCATCTTAAAAAGCTTCCAATAATAGAACTTTAGGGTAAGAAGAATATCATAAACATACAATCCAATACCTGTATGTAACGTTGCTGGTGAGCTTCTCTCTTTAATATTTATAAACTTACAAATTCACTTATATCCATCAGAAAGATATGCTGTGACTAACTTCCATTAGCACAATAACATTTAATGTGATTAATCTTGATTTGAACTGAAATAATAAGTGACAACCCATAACCCAATATATTGATAAACGAGTAATGCTAGAAATCTCAATGTTTAATCTCTAGGATGTTTATTTATATAATAAAATAATAAACAATTTTATATTTATTATTTTGTAAATAAGTGACAATGTTAAAAAGTTGAAATTCTGTACATTATTGGTAACAAAATCCACAAAACTGAGAAAGGGCAAGGCCGTTTTGGATTTCGTAATAGGTTGGTCATTTTAGTCGGTAGGTCCACTGAGATGCCTGGACCCCACTTACTGTCCAAAACAATACAAAAAGATAGGAAAAGACAATAAAACACAGCTAAGATAGTGGTGTCGCTATGCGATAGGCCTACTCAAATCTGCAGGGCGCATCTTAATCTTATCATCTGTTGCCCAAATTCAGTGTGCCAGGTTTCCTTCCAAAAATAAGTGAACCTCATACATGGCAACAAACTATTGGCTAGAAATGCGCCGAGCGACGCTGCTTCGATTCTTATTACTGTATCGTAATTTTTTTTCCTATTTTCAATTAGTATTCTCCACGTGTATTTTGACTACTAGTCTCAAAAGGAAAACAGGTTTTCTTTTTTATAAGGAAAATATTATCATTGACTTGTATCCGAATCACGCCGACATCCACTTCAATTATTGTCATCGTCCCTTATCATCGTACCTTTTTATTTTTTTTTTCCCTACACATTAATGTTGTAAATTAATGTTGTGCTTACTAATCTATAATAATAATTGAAATAAGAGAATCGGAATGAATAACTTATTTATTTATTAAATTAAGGTTGGGAATGTGAATGAATTTGATGGGTCTCACATAAATTTTGGATTAATTTTTAGAGTTGTGATACTTTGAAGGGGGTTGGTAATAAGAAATTTATTTCCAATAATGACAAAATTACCCTTACCACATTCTAAATATACTTAAAATACCCTCTTTGGAAGTTAAAAATATAAATTAAAAAAATTGAAAATTTATTATTATTATGGAATTCAATTATTATTATTGTTGTTGTTAATTTATTAATTATTACTATTATTTATTAATTAATTATTATTATCATTATTATTAATTATTTTTATTTTAATTATTATTTATATTATAAAATTTATTGTTGTTGTTGTTATTGTTATTAATTTATTAATTACTACTAGTATTTATTTGTTTATTTATTTATTATTATTATTTTAATTATTATTTACATTATAAAATTTATTATTGTTGTTGTTATTGTTATTAATTAATTAACTATTACTATTATTATTTATTTATTTATTATTATTATTAAGTAAGAGTATTTTAGTAACTTAAAATAATTTAGCTTATTTCGATTCCGATTCCTGTAGTTTAAGTAAATAACTTATTCTGATTCTCATTCTCCATTCTCATTCCAACTCATTCTCATTTCAACCCATTTTAATTCTAACTCATTTCGATTACTGACAAGTAAACGTAGTATAAGTGCTTTGGTATCGACTTTGAATAGTCAATTACTCTATCATTCACATTATTAAAGTAAAATAAAATCATATTAAAAAAATAAAAATAAGATTTTATCTCCTAAAACTTCTGTTCAAAGAATCATAATGCTAACTGTTAAGAATTTATTAATCTTTTAAAAACTCGAAATAAAACTAATTTAAGAGCTCCGATGTATCGTTTTCGTTTTATGTAGAGTTTGTAATGCAATTCAAAAAAATAAAATAAAAGAATATATTTGCAATCATACACCCAAAATACCCCTCGTGGAATCCTCCGAAGACTCGGGCTAAAGATAGGGCAGCCGCGCAAGAAAAAAAAAAAAAACACGAGTCTCACTCGTAGTTCCACAAATACTCGGAGGGCACATTAGTCATTACGCAATGCAAAAGCATACCATAATTAGCGGCAAGTAGTCGATGTATTCGAGGAAATTCAGGTGCGCGGGGAACAAATGCGAACGGAGGGTAATACCGTAATTATATCGAAAAGCCGTGGCATTCTCAAAGAGCTAACACTATATAAGGAGCTCTCGCTAGCTTATTCGCATAGAGCGGAAGCCGACGGAAGGAGATCGAAATTCGTTTTGTCAAACAGAATCAAAATCAACCTTTCTTTAATCCTTTAGGGTCTTTATTATTTTCTTGGTCTCTGAATCGAGGGTTTGCTTCTTGGTTTAGTGGGTTTGTTTTCCTTATATTATCTGTACGTATATCGATTTCCCTTATCGTTTGATCTTTATTTTATCGTATTGTTTATTAGTTTATCGTTTTATGAATCTTTGTATGTCGTTTTGTTTGGTATTTGGTTGGGATTTGATGAAGAATTTGGTAATGATGAATCTGATTGCATTTGATGTTCTTGAAGATATAAAGATGGGATTTTTATCAGATCTTTTGCTGCAAAATTCTTTCTTTATCAGATTGATTCTTTCTTTTCTTGTTTTGTTGTTTATAGATTACGTTTCTATATATCCTTGCTTGTTTGATCTGGTATTTTAAGATTAATTTGATTGCGGTATTGAATCTGGTGAAGATCGTTTCAATACCTTGTGTGAAGATAATTGTTTATTGAATATTAAGTTTCCGCTCAAAGAATTTGTCTTTAAGCTTTTGTTAGTAAGTTTTATTCTCCTTTTAGTTAATTACACAAGAAATTGTTATTTTCTTTGATTGGTGCTATTGTTTTTATTGCTTTGCTGTTTGGTTTGTTATTATACATATGCCTGCATTTATGCAAATGCTTTTATGTAATTTTTATTTTTTCAGAAAAGGAAAGTATTTTCTTTTTAAGTTCTTTGGTTACATTAAGTTACCTTGTTTTGCTTTTGATTGGAGATGAGTATCAGTTTTGTCATTTGGATTGTCTTGGACTAGCTTAGGGTACTGATGTTTGGTAGGATTGTTTCTTGCAGGAAAAAGGCTGAATGATCTAATGGAGTCAAAAGGTGGTAAGAAGAAGTCTAGCAGTAGTTCCTTATTCTACGAAGCTCCTCTTGGTTACAGCATTGAAGACGTTCGACCTCACGGTGGCATAAAGAAGTTCAGATCAGCTGCTTACTCAAACGTGAGTTTCATTTCTTAAGAAAATTTTATTCCTTCTGAATGTTATAACATGAATGGCGCTTTGACATTAATTCTCTCTTTTGTTTATGCAGTGCGTCCGCAAACCATCCTGAGATCTTCCAATTTGTCACATAACCCCCCCAAGCTCACTAATACTGCGTTTTTAATTTTTTTTAGTTTTAGCTGTCTTAATACTGCAATTTACTTGGCCTATTTCTTTTTCAACTTCCCTCGTTCTCTCGTTGTGCCCTCTTCGCTCTTTGCAATCGTCATTTGTTTTCTGTAAGGCAAGATGGCCTTGCCAGTCTCTGCAATCGGATTTGAAGGTTATGAAAAGAGGCTTGAAGTTTCCTTTTTTGAGCCTGGTGTGTTTGCTGATCCTGGAGGTAGGGGCCTCCGCTCTCTGTCGAAACATCAATTGGATGAAATACTGAAACCTGCGGAATGCACAATTGTCTCTTCATTGTCAAATGAATATCTTGATTCATATGTCCTTTCAGAATCAAGCCTCTTTGTTTACCCTTACAAAGTTATTATCAAAACTTGTGGGACTACCAAGCTGCTTCTTTCAATCCCTGCCATCCTCAAGTTAGCTGAGTCCCTCTCCTTGTCTGTTCGATCTGTGAGATACACTCGTGGAAGCTTCATATTTGCTGGGGCTCAGCCATTTCCACACCGTAGCTTCTCTGAGGAAGTAGCTGTCCTTGATGGGCACTTTGGCAAGTTTGGTATGGACAGCACAGCTTTTGTCATGGGTAGTCCTGACAACACAAAGAAATGGCATGTTTACTCTGCTTCTGCTGAAGCAGGAAGCCTTTTAAACCCAGTTTACACTCTAGAGATGTGCATGACTGGTTTGGAGAGAGAGAGGGCATCTGTCTTCTACAACACTAATGAAAGTTCAGCGGCTGTGATGACCAAGGACTCTGGCATCAGAAAGATTCTTCCAAAATCTGAGATTTGCGATTTTGAGTTTGACCCTTGTGGGTATTCCATGAATGGTATTGAAGGGGATGCAATATCTACCATCCATGTCACACCTGAAGATGGTTTCAGTTATGCAAGTTTTGAGGCCGTGGGTTATGATTTTGAGGTTGTGAAGTTGACTCCCTTGCTTGAGAGGGTGCTTGCTTGCTTCAAGCCCGCTGAGTTTTCTGTAGCTCTGCATTCTGATATTGTTGGCGATGAACGTGGAGACACCTTCACGCTGGACCTGAAGGGATATTCTTGTGGAGAAAAGATTTATGAAGAGCTCGGCAATAATGGTTCGCTGATCTACTACAGCTTTTCGAGGACTGATTGCTCCACATCTCCTAGGTCAATCTTGAAATGCTGTTGGAGCGAGGACGAGAAGGACGAGGAAGTTGAAGGGAAATAGTGGCCTGGGTATAATATTGTGTTTGCTTTTTCATTTTAATCCTTTGCTTATACAAATAAAATATAGTGGGGTTATGTAATGGTAGGGCTTGAGCAGCCTTTGCCTTTCCATTTTGCTGCACTTTTCCTGTTATTGTGAACAAGGTTTTATGTTTTTGGATTTCTGTTATGTTGGATTTCCAGAGATGTAGATGTTAAACCAGTATCTTCTTATTATTATATCATAAGTTTGTCTTTCTTTACCATTTCAATTCTAAAGTTACTATCATTATGAGTTGAGCTTGTTCTAAATTAATAACACCTCCTTTTTCATGTTTTTTGGTGTCCACAACTTGTGTGTTTCTGTTGTTTTCTCCATAAATGATGTGGTGGCAATGTCCTGATTTAAGTCTCTTTATAATAATTTCTTTCTTTGGAGAGGAAATAATGAATCTCAAACAGTAACAGTAGACGTCTTTGACTTGTGTCATGTTCCGCAATTCAGGTTTACGACGTGGTAATGGTACACGTAAGTTCTACCTGAAGTGTTAACATGACTCCACAGCATCAAAGAAAATCTGAAGCGGGCCGGTATCATTTTGGGCCACAAGTTTAGGGTTCTGGTATAAAAGGGGAACAACACAACAGCCATTTGGATAAGGAGCGGAAGAATATGAAGCTGCCAAACTTGACCATATAAACGAAGAGAAAAACTGAGCAAAAAGACATCACATGTTTTGTGTCGGAAGAAAATTGTGGGCAGCATGCGTTGGATTTTCTGAGGTTGTTAATTTCTACTTCTGTTTGCTCCAAAAAAGACTGGGTGAGTGGGGTGGCCCGTTCAAGACCCACCTAAGAAGAATAAATGCCGCAATTCTGCAGATGCATTAAAAATTTCTGGTTGGTCAAATTAAGAGTTGCATCTTTACAAGAGGAAGGTTCATGAAGCTTGTTTCTTATGTTGTTAAACACCGCTTACTTCTTCAATTTAGCTATGTTTTTGTTGACAAATGTTTGGGACCTGCCATCTCGCAAATTATACAATTACAAAGAAAGTGCCATAGGCGGGGAACTACAGCTATGGACAATTATGCCTGTAATAATCATGGAACCTGTTTCTTGTCAATTTAGCCAAGCAACGGAGTCAGGTTACTTACAAAAGTTGTACGTTAAAATATTAAACCACAACCCACCCCCTCCCCCCCCTTTTTTGGCAACATGATGGAAATATGTACCTGGTTTTCTGAAAGTCTACCCGTTAACGGGCAATTCCAATCACATAAATTCATGCCGATGACTAGCTAAATGCTTCTTTTCACAATCACCAAACATTACTCGGTGTACAGTAGATATGGAACTTTTTTTTATTTTTAAAGGAAAGAAAGACAATAGATCTGGAACTTCAGAAAATGGCAATTTACCACAGTTATGTCGAAGATTGTCGATTGTTATGAGGAAGTTCTATTAACTAAGCTTGATGGGGAAATTCATCCATAACGCTATGAACAACTAGGTATGCGAAACATCACGACTCATTCTTTCAATAATAAAATAAAAAAATCTTCAGTTCTAGACTTCTAATCATTCAAAAATGACACATTTTCATTAACAATACTGTCTATTAATACAATAATGAAAAACGAGGCCTGAAAATTTCGTGCAGTTAATCCTGTAATCCCCACATTGTTAATATTGAGGGGAAAAAACAGCTGCTTCAGCTTCCGGCTCTTGATAATATCTCACCAGCATTCAATAAGGTTTAAACTTCCTGGCAGCTCTTAATTGTTGTATCCGCTTTCTATCCTGCTCAAATTTGCTTTGGAGCAGCATAATTTCTGCAAGAAAGTAAAGCATTAATGTTTTGTTTGAGGAACCGCTATGATTTGACCAGTGAAACATAGATGAAATCAACCCAGAGCTAACAGTAGGAAGCAGCAGTTTCAAGTGTGGTTAATTATAGGCAAACAATGTTTACCGGTCTGGCCTCTATTAGCAGGCTATAAAACCTGGAGAAGACCTCAAACCAGTCAACGTTTGCGTTAATTCCACCTTCAAAAGACTACAGCTAATTCACCAGGCATACTTTTTTATTAAAAACAAGTATATTTATGAGATTGTACACTAATTGACACATTAATATTTCTTAATATGTTATGTAAATTTTCCAATTCTGCAGCACAGATCACCTTAACTGGTGATCAACCACAGAATTCCAAATTCTAAGTTTTAGTTTTATGCAAACAATCATCCAAAAGAAAACAGAAAATAATAATCAATGAACTGTCTATAAGATTTTGTCATACCATTCCTCTTGGCTTCTCTTCTTTGGAAACGATAGAAATCCAAACCAACTTCTTTTTTCTTCTTTTTGGCCATCTTATCTTCCACAGCAGCCTGAGCAACGGACCCCACAGCAATTCCACTCTCAGCATCTGTGGTCTTTTTCCTTCCTTTATGATGTACAACAACAGTCCAACCCCCTTCTGCTGAACGAGCTTCTCTTTCTTTTCTTTCCTGTACATGCCAGAAGAGTTTAACGAGAATCAAAGGGCAAATAATGAGGAACTTGAAAAAAAAAAAATAAAGATGTTACATTACTATATAAATTCCGTTCAAGTAAATGTACAAACTAATCTAAGAATACCTGTTTACAAATGAATATAAAAATGCATAAAGTTAGCAATACTCAATGCTCATTGACCACAACATATGCACATGAAGACTTCTACAAAATTCCAATTTAACTGAGAAAATATTAGTCTCAACAAGGAAAGGAAACAAAAAAAAATAAAATGCTATAATATGCCAATCTATTTAGCTTCAAATAAACACATGTAACAAATATTCCACTGTTCATTGTACCAATGCGGGTACAGTGATGAAAAAGAGCTTCTAAATAAGTAAACATCTTCCTTGTGTTTATTATCTGAATTTAGTCAGTGGAAAACCATTCTCAAGGGCAAAGATGCAAGCACTGAAGCAGACAAGTAATATTCCACCTCAATGTCAGTTAACTGTAACCGATAGGGATACAGAAAAGGATATTACCTGTTCAAGTTTTGCTTCATGAGCAGTAATAAACTCATCAATTCTTTGTTGTAACACCTTCAAACCTGATCTACTTTGATGGTATTCTGTAACCCATTCTGTAGTTAAAAAGCCCTCCATAAGAAACCAAATAAAAAACAATGAAACCAATCAAATATGCATGTCAACTATTGTCATAAAACTGAATTAAGCAAGTTCCAGCAGCTACTCTTTACTAAAAGAAACTACTGGTTCACAAGTACACGCAGCATGTTTAAAGACTCGAAAAATTCTGGAGTGTTATCCATAGCCATATATGACCATGAATGAGGTGAACACTAGGTCATGACAGTTAAAAACAAAAAATTCCCCAGTTCAATGCTTCTTACTTTTCATTCCCTTCGAGCAGTCCTCATCCCCTGAAGAGATCATATAAACATCATCCTCATCAGCGTCTCCTGTATTTTCCCCCAGCTCTTCCTCTTTCATCAATGTAATGCAATCCTTCTTTTTCTTTTTCCTAGCTTTCTTAGACTTCCCTATTACAACCAAAGGAATAACTAGATAAAATTCCATAGCATATCTTCATAACTACAAGACAATTCAAAGCCATTTTCCAATTCTAACAAAAACAAACAAAGAGTATCACTGGTTTAAAATTATTTCTCTTATTAGTATTCTCACCAGGCCTGCCAGGATTTGCAGTCTCCTTTTTGACTTGGCTTGCTCCTGCTACCAAATTTTCTATATAAAAGAAAATCAAAAGCAAGATGCATAGGTTAAAATAGCAAAAAAGGAAATGTATGACTGATGCCTAGATAACATTCAGAAATTTCACTGGACAATCAAACTAGCTGAGACTGACGACCACACTTTCAAGAAAAGGAAAGAATACTCTACCAAACAAACACAAGTAAATAATTCATCTAAGGGAATTGCATTGGAAATAGAAAAGATGTCCATGAGGGGCACAAGGTGTCCCCAGGCATGCACGTACACACACAACAATATATACAGTAGTTGAAGATGCCACACACCATAAAGTAATAAAAAACCCCAAAGTAAATAGGGCTCATTTTATCACATACCATTAGAATTGTGAGCATCACGTCCATCCTCAGCACCATGCTCCCCAACCTCATCGATGGGAGGAGCATTATTTTTCTCCTCTCTTCTTAATTTCTTATTTGATTTGTTTCTCTTCTTTTCTTTAGCTGCTTTATTAGAATTATCTATGGAACCAACAGAAGCAAGAACCGAATAAGAGAATATTTATTACATATCTAAAGTCATTTTGAAGCAAATTACAAGTTGTCTAAACCATTTTACCTTGGATTTTAATCCGTACAGGATTGCTAACATCAAGACTGTTTCCTTTCTCCCTCTTTATCTTTTTCTTCCCAGAAGGTTTATTCTGTTCATTTTCTTCTTTTACTGTATTCAAATTTTCATCTGAAAACAACCAAAAAAAATAAAATAAGAAAAGAGAAAAAAGGAAAAAGCACTGTCATTTGGCAATAAACCAACATATATGGCTCTTATTGCAAACTATCATGGTGCATACTTGTATGACTCTGGTCCATTTGAGTAAATTCCTTCATGAGTAAAAAAGAAAAATGAAGATATTTATAAAAACAATAAATAAATAAAAATTAATGGCATCTAGCTAATATTAACATAAATCATTGGTGATATCAACCATTAGTGAATCCCTTAGTGAAAGTGACAAGATTTATTTCATAGACCTCCTTCCACAGTAGAAAAGGCATGTTTGTTGCATAAACCAACTCTTCATCAAAAGACACTCGCCATGATCACTAACATTCACCGTATTCAATGTCCAAATATATCAAATCAATTTCACAACTCGGACATTCTTATCATTGGTCGCTATAATTTTACCCAATCAAACTGCTCTAATTCCTCTCATTCCAGCTACTTGCTTTGACTTGTGAGGTCTATACTAAGGTTTTGAGCCCCATATCCAAATACACCAAAATTTTTCCCTTTTTTTTTTAAAAAATAGTAAGCTGGACAATATAGCTGCCATGAATGCTAACAAGCAAAAACCCAAAAAAGAACAGATTTTTATATTCAAAAAGTCGAAACAAAACAAACCCAGATAGCTTTCAATCAGCTCCGAAAAAAAAAATCAACACTCTAGAGAGTTATAATCAAAAGAAAACAAAGAACCTAATAAAGAAAAACATGAGCAAAAGAACATACCGGTTTCAGAAAGCTGAGAGTTTTTTCTCTTCTTGAGATTAGGCTTCTTCTTCCTCTGCTTCTTCTCGGCGCTTCCCATCTCTGTCTCTCTTTAGTTTCACGTTTCAGGTTTCTGTTAACAGTTTCTGTGAAGAAAGCGCTGGAGGAAAGAGCGTCCGTGGTAACTGGTAACCACTCTTAGGGCGCCAGGCTTTTTGTTTCGATGGGTGGTCTAACTTCGGTCCGCGTTTTCGTTTGAACCCGGTTCAAGTTTCTATTTCCTACTGAAAATTTTATTTTTAAACTTAGGTTAATACTGTAGGTCCCTTATTTTTAATAAAACAAAAAAAAATGATATAGTATGAAATGGTTTTCAGATGGGTCCCCGACGTACTAACGTTACAAGTGCTCTCCTTCATCACCAGTGTAGTGAATGAATTTGTTTGTCTTTAAATGGCAGCTAGCTTGGTTTCTTTAAACAGTGACACCAAATTCATTAAAACCATTAGTGCAATTGTGCTAAAGGGTCACTGGCCCAAGCTCTTGAATCCCAACATAGCTTCAAGTCTCACCTCAATTGCTATTCACAAAGTGCTTCTAAATCTCTATAATTGCAGTCACATTCCTTCTCGTTCATGTGCATTCTTCAAATGGGCTGAATCTACGGTGCCCAATTATAAGCATTCTTTGCAATCTCATTGGACAATGATTCACATTCTAACTAAAAACAAACACTTCAAGTCTGCACAGAACATGCTCGAGAAAATTGCTCTGAGAGACTTTTTATCAACTCCTTCAGTTTTGAATGCGTTAGTGAAAGTTCATGATGACCCGGATGCGAATTCTCATGTTTTGAGCTGGTTAGTGATTTTTTATGCAAATTTGAAAATGACCCACGATGCGTTACAGGTGTTTGATCAAATGCGGGTTTATAATTTAATGCCCCATTTGCATGCTTGTACTGTGCTGCTGAATTCATTGGCGAAAGAAAGATTGACGGATATGGTGTGGAAAGTGTATAAGAAGATGGTTAAGCTTGGGGTTGTTGCGAACATTCACTTGTACAACGTGTTGATTCATGCTTGTTCCAAGTCTGGTGATGTTGGGAAAGTGGAGAAGTTGTTGTGTGAAATGGAGTTTAAGAATGTGAGAGCTGATCTTTTCACGTATAATACATTGATTGCTTTGTATTGTAAAAAGGGAATGCATTATGAGGCATTGGCTGTTCAAGACAGCATGGAAAGAGAAGGGGTTAGTCCTGATATTGTTACGCATAATTCTCTTATTCATGGGTTTTGTAGAGAGGGAAGAATGAGAGAGGCTATGCAACTTTTCAGGGATATTAAAGGAGCCACTCCTAATCACGTGACTTATACTACGTTGATTGATGGGTATTGTAGAGTGAATGATCTTGAAGAAGCATTGAGGTTGCGAGAGGTAATGGCTGCTAAAGGGCTGTATCCAGGGGTTGTTACTTATAATTCGATTCTGAGGAAGTTGTGCAAAGAAGGCAGGATAAGGGATGCAAACAGGCTCTTGAATGAGATGAACGAAAAGAAAATTGCACCAGATAATGTCACGTGTAACACTCTGATTAATGCCTATTGCAAGATAGGGGACACAGCGTCTGGAATGAAAGTGAAAGACAGGATGCTGGAGGCTGGATTGATGCTTGACCAATTTACGTATAAGGCATTGATCCATGGATTCTGCAAGGCAAAAGAGATGGACATTGCTAAAGAGCTCTTATTTGGCATGCTTGACGCTGGGTTTTCTCCAAGTTATTGCTCATATTCGTGGCTTGTTGATGGTTATTGCAACAAAGACAATGAAGAGGCAGTATTACAACTGCCGGATGAATTTGTAAGTAGAGACCTTTGTGTTGATGTTTCAGTGTACAGGGCACTAATTAGGAGGTTTTGTAAAAAAGAAAAGGTTGATTATGCTCAAAGATTGTTCAGTCTTATGCAAGGGAATGGTATATCAGGAGATAGTGTTATTTACACTAGTTTAGCTTATGCTTACTGGAGAGCAGGAAAACCCAAGGCTTGTTCAGATATCTTAGATGACATGTATAGGAGAAGGTTGATGATAACTCTGAAAATCTATAGATCTTTTAGTGCTTCCTATGCCAAAGACAATGAGATCTTAGGTCTCTTTTGGAGTCATGTAGTTGACAGAGGCCTAATGTCGAAACATATTTTAAAGGAAATGCAGCTGACGAATTCATAGTCATAAGGGAGACTAGGAGATGCCTAAAGTCGCAGGCTGAATTTTTGAATTCAATGAAAAGGCAGAAAGCTTTCATTTCAGCTGATCATAACATGGATGAATTTGAACCCACAGATGGTGGAAAGCTTCAGTCAAGCTCAATCCATTGATCTTGGCATATATTTGCTGACGTCAACCGTATTGACAGTGTACATTTGTCTGTGGTCAATTGGAGCACATTGGAGGAGAAGGGGCTCTGGCAATAGACCTTCTGGAAGATGTCATTATTAGAATGACTTGCATAGGGATAGAGTTCTCTAGTGGATTAAATGAAGGATTTATCTTGGGTGACAAATTAATTATTTGGTCTAGATTGAGCCTCCAAGATGTGATTTTATGATGATCCTTGCACTTGTCATTTGAAATATAAAATGTGGGGAGGCAAATTTCATATCTACATATTCATTATTTTGTAATGTATTATTGTTTTATGTGAAAATAAAGTTCATTTAGGGATGGCCTCGGCTTTGTTTTTAATTGCATATGCTAATCCATCTCGCTGTGTGTCTTTTCATCACTTCCCCATAAATTAGACAAGTACATACAACAATATGACAATAATTTTGGTACTTGGTAGCTGCATCGAGCTTATTCCAAAGAGAAACTGATTCATCCAATTCCTATTTAAGTTTCGTGGATCGGTACCCAATACAATGAATTAAAAAATGGGTACCCAATACGATGAATTAAAAAATGTATCAAACATTCATATTATTGTAAATACAAAATATTTTATTTTCCTTTCTTCTGCTGAATTTATTCAGAGGAGTAAGAACTCATAAAATTCGGTGCCCTATCGGATGACTCAACAAACTTTGAATTGAATAACTCAAAAGCCTCCCGAGTCACAAGGCCTAATTCCACTCGCCCAAAAGCAGAGCTACGCGTGTTAGTCTCACCAAACCGAATGCTCACACGTGTCAAACAGATTTCCAAATAAACAACACACATGTCAAGCAAAGCACTAGCCTTTAGAAACTATAAATTGTGCCAACTTTGAGATACCCCATCACTGAACTTTCAAGTTTCTCACTTCATTCTCTGAGTACATCATACATTTGTGTTTTAAAACCCCACCAAAAACCAAAATAAAAAATGGCAGACAATTCTCAGAAGATTAGCTACCAGGCAGGTGAGGCCAAGGGCCAAGCTCAGGAAAAGACCAACACCATGATGGACAAAGCCGGCAGCGCTGCTCAATCTGCTAAGGACTCAATGAATCAGGTTCAAATATTATTTTCAAATCATGCAATAATGTTATATCATATATACCTTCAGAGTCACTCTCTGATGCAAACATTTAAAGATTGTTTAGAATTGTTGTAAATCTTTTACATTTGTTGTGTGCGTATGTAGGCTAGTGAGCAGGTGAAAGCAAAGGCACAGGGAGCTGCTGATGCCGTGAAGAATGCAACTGGGATGAACAAATAAAGCTGATTATGAGACCCCAACACAGTAGCTGAATGAATGGATTTCAGGGTGTTTTCCTTTTTTTATGTTTTTGTCGTGTTTCTGTGTTCTTCTTCAAAGAAGAGGGCTCTTCTTGTGTAGCTCTCTCACCTTAAATATCCCCATAAGTGTTTTTCAATTTAGCCAACGTGAGTTGCTTTTTGACAGTATGTACTTCCTTTCAGTACTTCTCCTTTAATGCAGTTCCTAATTCAATTTAATTTACTGATCTGTTATCGATTTTACATTTCTGGTTTTGTTTATTCGATCATTATCAATTTCCGAAATCCTCCAATGGATCAATCTAATAAAACTTTCTGTCATGAGAAATAAAAAGTGACTCCTCATCAGGGGATAAAATCAATTAAATCATTAGGGTGTTATCGACTATAAAATATATAACAGATCGATCTTGATGATATATAATATATAAAATAACCTCCATTTTAAAGAACAATTTCAATATTTTTATTACATAATTATTCAACGCAGTTTAAAGCGTGTTGTGAAGGGTAAAAATTTGTTTCCTTACCGTTTGGATTACTTTTTGATTTTGTGAATTCACAGGAAAATTAATGTACAAGAGAATTGAGATATGGATCAAATTATGGACATACAGATACCTCGTTATTGAACAATCAATTGTATGATTGTAAACTCACTGAGCTGTAAAGATGAAGCTTGTGCTCTACTCTACTGCTATTATTAAGCACATAATGAGATTTTTTTTTTTTTTTCATTCTTTTCAATCGCTCTTCACTGCTATAGTGCTATTATCATCCTCTACCATCAAAGTCGACTCTTTCTTCACTCTTTTATATTACCCTCCATAGTTAGCGTTACTCTTTACCACCATGTTCGCTCAGTTTATTTTATGCAATAAAGAATTATCATCGATTAATTTTCTACAATCTATATATGTAAAAATCTTCTAAAATACATGAAAAATTAACTTTTTATACTCTATACACATCAAAATCTTCTAAATGCATGAAAAAGTTATCCGTTGAATAAAAGTACTACTTATAGAAATTTACATTGAAGGATAAAAGAGAATCTAAAATCCAAAAAAAAAAAATATTATTTCTACCCAAGAGAGATTAAGTGGTAATTATGGAGCTTCTTGCTGAAAATGGAGAGTCATCTTTATGTGTGGGTTTTTAATATTATTTTAATATATTAATATTTAATAATAATAATTTCATTTGTGTCAAAAATTCATACAACAACTCTTTCAATCTTTCTGTT
The DNA here is from genome assembly GCA_030449075.1 of Murraya paniculata. Taxonomy (NCBI): domain Eukaryota; kingdom Viridiplantae; phylum Streptophyta; class Magnoliopsida; order Sapindales; family Rutaceae; genus Murraya; species Murraya paniculata. Next base: position 2,490,572 of record JAEVFN010000003.1, read on the forward strand.
ATGAAAAATAGACATATTTTCAAGTATTGGAAAGAAAAATTTTTCCATTAATATACATAAAAAATTTGAATTCAATAGTTCATTCTAAAAAATAGAAGTGGTTTACTATTCGTTTAATAGATGGTTCTTCCTATACTCTATAATTTATCTTTGATTACATTAACAAAGCTTTATCAAATATATAATTGAATTTATTGCCCAACAATATTAAAATATTTTCAAGGAAAAGAAAAGAGGAAAAAAAAATTCTGACCGGTTCAAGTCGGGGTTCGGGTTGAACCGGTCTCTTGACCTTTCGATCTAGTACAACATGTAACACACAACACCTCTCTAAAACCCTAGAACACAGATACTCTTATGCTTCCCTTCTGAATCTGCAGTTACAATTTTACCAGCATATCAATCAAATCTCCGGAGAGAATGAGACATCAATGGCGTTTTCTCCTATTCCGAAACTACACTCGATCGTCTCTTCAATTCACTGCTTCTTCTTATCATTTTCAGGTACCCTTGAATCCAAAACTCACTCTCCATGAATCTCTTCACACACTGTCTTCATTTCTTCCGACGAGCTCTCACACTTTTTATGGCAGCTTTTCTCAACTACCCAATTGTTATTCTCGTTTTATAAGCCTTATAGACCCTAAAAATCAGAACTTTAGGAAACTCATGATTTGTAGCTATTCGTCTGAGCCAGCTATCGAGCAGAAAGAATCTGATTTTGCTGTTGTTAGTGATATTTTCTATAAGTTCAGTGATGTCAATGATATTAGCAAACAATTGGAATTGAGTGGTGTTGTTTTTACTCATGAAATGGTGTTGAAAGTGTTGAAGAATCTTGAATCGAGCCCGGATGAGGCAAGGAGGTTCTTTAATTGGGTTTTGGAGAAAGATAGTGAGAGATTGAGCTCGAAAACTTATAATTTGATGTTGAGGATTCTGGGTGTTCATGGGTTCGTTGAGGAGTTTTGGGGTTTGGTTGATGTTATGAAGAAAAAAGGGTATGGGGTAGCAAGTCATGTGCGCAATAAGATGACTGAGAAGTTTGAGAAGGAGGGGCTAGAGAGCGATTTAGAGAAGTTAAAAGGGGTTTTTGCCACCGGTTCAATTGATAATTCTATAGAGAAGGTTGCTTCTAGGATTTGCAAGGTTGTTAGAAGTGATGTCTGGGGTGATGATGTTGAGAGGCGGTTGAGGGACTTGAATGTTACATTTTCAAATGATTTGGTTAAATTTGTAGCGGACAAACTTGGCGATGAGCCAAAGAAAGCATTGATATTTTTCAGATGGGTTGAAGAGACTGGTTTAGCTAAGCATGATGAGAGTACTTATAATGCCATCGCTATTGTTTTGGGAAGGGAGGACTGCATTGATAGGTTTTGGAAGGTTGTTCATGAGATGAGGAGTAAAGGATATGAAATGGAGAGGGAGACTTGTGTCAAGGTTTTAGGGAGGTTTTCTGAGGGGAATATGGTTAAGGAAGCTGTGGACTTGTATGAATTTGCAATGGCTTGTAAAACTAAGCCCTCTGTGAATTGTTGCACATTTTTATTACGCCAAATAGTGGTCAGTAAACAGCTAGATATGAGGCTCTTTTCAAAGGTTGTGAGGGTCTTCACAGAAAATGGTAATGTGTTGACTGATGCTATGCTCAATTCAGTTTTAAAGGCTTTGATTAGTGCTGGTAGGATGGGAGAATGCAATAAGATTTTGAAAGCTATGGAAGAAGGTGGGTTTATGGCTGGTAGTAACATGAAGAGCAAAATTGCGTTCGGGCTTAGTAGTGCTGGTAAAAAAGATGAAGCAAATGAATTTATGGATCATATGGAAGCATCAGGTAGTGATGTAGGTGACAAGATTTGGGTTTCTTTAATTAAAGGACATTGTGTGGCTGGGGATCTTGACAAGGCTGCTGATTGTTTCCAAAAGATGGTTGAAAAAGAGGGGACCTCTCGTGCTGGTTATGCGATTGATTTGTTGGTAAACACTTATTGCAGTAAGGACAGAGCAATAGATGCTTGCAAGCTTGTCCATAACTGTGTGAGTGAAGATGATTTGAAACCTTGGCATACTACATATAAAGAATTGATAAAGAATTTATTAGTTCAGGGTGGGTTTAAAGATGCATTGAGTCTTCTGTGTTTGATGAAAGATCATGGCTTCCCACCTTTTGTGGATCCATTCATCAAGTATGTATCAAAGTCTGGAACCAGTGATGATGCTATCGCTTTCCTTAAGGGTATGACTTCGAAGAGGTTTCCATCCATGTCTGTGGTTCTCCGTTTATTTGAGGCCTTTTTCCAGGCAAGAAGGCATAGCGAAGCACAAGATCTCCTTTCCAAATGCCCACGTTACTACCGCAATCATGCTGATGTTTTAAATCTGTTTTATTCCAAGAAATCTGGTGGAGGTTCTGCACCTGCTGTGACTGCTTAGGTTTCATTATAGTGTATTTTATTCCCTATTTTGTGAGGTAGATGTTTTTGGGTATGAAAATTTTGATGCTTCTAATTCCAAACTCATAACCTGCTTGCACATGATAAATTTCGCTGTGTGGCAAATAAAACCTATAAGGTATTCAATTTTCACATCATTCTCTCTTGTTATATACATCTCATTCCCTTACAATTTCTTACGTGCATATAGCACTGGTGCATATAGCACTGAAGTCCATAAATGATTTGTGAACGACTAAACTGAATGTAGAATCCAATAAATGCAGATTTTATTCAATAGTTTATCAGAAGTAGCAGTTTTTAAGTTCATCTGTAATGATATATTTTGAATTTATCATTGTAATCGTTAGATTTCTGGAAGTTCCAATTAGTAGGAACCATCTTTGAAATAGATATTAGTGTGCTCTGGCAAGGTTAACCACCTGCTTTTGTGATTATTGTCTTTAGCAGCAATGTAGTTGATATCAATGTCTATCTTATTCTCTTAGTAATAAATTTCAGACAAGTTAAATGATTGTGTTTAGCACTTTGAACAAGTTAATTCAATTTCCTTATTTCATATTTTGAGATAATAATGGTTAAATCCATAGTCAGTAGTGGGTTTGTAGTTTCAAATCATGTCGATTTTTGGTCTGTCACTCAATTTTTCCGAATCCTGGTCCATTAATGTTTTATTCATACAAAAGATTATTGTGCTTGTCTGCTTTGCAACCCAGATTTGATTTTGATTATATTGTGCCGCATGGAGATGCTATACACAATACTCTTCCCGTGACAATATACTTATTGTTTAATGAAAAGGCCCATTAAACAAGCACACCAGGCTGAATGGATGCTAAAGCATTTCGTCTGATTGTCAGTCTTCAAGGCCCGAAGCTGGACTTTGGACAATTTGCTGGTACCTTTGTTAATGTGAAAATCGGGACTAAAATAGATGGATTTTGGATAATTCTGAAAGGGTGCTGTTACATTATCATCCTTCGCAAGAAAGATCTCCCTCTTTATGGTATTTGAAAATTACTCCATGCTTCTGAACTTGATACCCTTTTTATGGCTGATAAATTTTAGGGCAATTCCTCCTAAGGCAGCAACAAAGCATTCACCATAACGCTACACACTACACCTACGTGCTAACTTTCTGTATAAATGAATCTGTACACTTCAGAAAAGAGAGAAAAAAAGGGGGGGGGGGGGGGGGGGGTGTTGTGAAGTCAGCATCTGGGCCTTTGTGTTGAAGCCCAAATTTTAAGGGCAGTAAAGGCGGAGAGTGTGTAACGGTGTCCGTGTGTCGATTTTGAAATCATTTTGTTCACGGATGCATCAACACCTCTTCTCCTTTCCCTTTTAGTTAGAAAGTATCTACATTCAAATATTTCCACTCTTCATGGTCAAAAAATAAAAATCTCGGAGGAATATGTGTTAATATGTGCAAGTACTTTTCTTTGCTTTAAAGCTAAGTTAGAAATTTACTTTTCCCAGTGAAATTCTATTTTTCATATTTATTTTGCATACGTAAAGTGCATGTTTTGGTTATGCAGTACTTTGATGAATCTTTACAATTGTTTGTGTAACCAGCAAAGAATCAAATGGCCATCAGTAGTTGGTTTGTCAAACTTACTAGTTGGTGATTTAGTGGCCTTTCAATTTATTGAATATTCCGTTTAGTAATCCTGTTATGCACCTAGGAAGAGTTCGTTATTTAATGTTGCGTCTATAAGCAATTCAAGAAGCGAATCCCATGCAAAACATTAAACACACATGCAGTACATTATGCTAGTGGAATGCAGAAGTGTAGATTGGAATATCGTGTTCGGATTTGTTCTTTCTAAATAATTGAGGTGGGGGACCAAAAGCAAGACCTTTTATTTGATCTATGCATGCTGCATATGGTCCTCACGAGAAATTGCTCTAGGGTGAATTAAACAGTGCAGGCTTTCAGCATGCCTTCAAAAAGGAACAGCATTTTCCTTTTTTATAAATTGCAACAAGCATGGTGTCTGAAATTTGCAAGAAATTTCGCATGAGGTTAAATCCTTTTTGGTTGTTCAGATCAAACTAGCAACAGTACTAAGGTGTCAATTCACAGCTCAAGATTCCCTCCTATTACAAGGGCTTACTAGATTCGTTATCACTTGTAGGTTGCTGATCTTGATGTGCTTTGTTTGTGATGGTTCACTTTATGCTTATTATAATGAAGTTATCCCAGCAGGCTTTTGTGTTCTGGAGCTTGCTCCATTCAAGCGAATGTGAAATCTGTCTCAGTTGTTTGTCTGAGCTCGACACAGAAAATGATAGATCACAGGCACTTGATCAACATTTTCTTCCATTATCTTTAAATTTTTGTTATCTTTATTCTCATTGTTATGAGTGTTGTCCACAGCATTTTAACGAAATTACATTTGAATGGCATGCCAATGGACTGAATAAGACTCATCCATAAGCAAAACGCGATGAGTGTGACAGAACAAGCCATACACATTTGGTATCACTCTCCAGCGCCTATTAATGCTCTGGAAAATTTCTTAGGAAAGACAAGAGTGAGTTCCTGCGCTCATCTCTTCGGCATTAATTGAATCAATGTGATAGGTTTCTTTGGCATATATGGAACAAATAAAGGACATTTCATGTTCTTACAGACAGTAAGACAAAATTCTCATCATGTTGTTATGATTAGTTGCTATTACTTCTCCAGTCACTGTGTTGCTGTTGAGAAGGGGACCAAAAACAGCAAATTTGCAGCTAATCTGAGTCTCACTTAGACATTAATAAAGGGTAAATTTCTAATTAACCCGTGAAAAGATCATTTTTATAATGCTCTCAAACTATTGTAAACTTTAACCTACCTTATTTCTGTACAGAAATACTGGAAATAAATTTTTTTTCGCCTTAACAAAAATGAGGGTAAGTGGAGATTTGAGAGTATTTTAAATGTTGTCATTTTATGAGAGAGTAAACCAAAATTAACCCAAAAAATAAAGATCAAAAATAAAATTGTGTTTCATTAACTTATTATTACTATGGGAAACCACCCACTAGTAAGCTATTAAATCAGTTTCCTTCCCACAAGTGAGTAGACATTTAAGTCTCTGAAGGTGTACTATAGGAGAATATTTTCTTTCAATATTTTAAATGTAGATTCGACCCATTTTAGGCATCATTTTTTTCCCATACAATAGAAATCCAAGTTCCTCACGTCTAGGGGGTAGACAATGTTTTGATTCGGTTCTGAATCGAATTGAACCATCGGTTTTTTAAAAAATGATAATCCGAATTGATTTGATACGATTTTTGCAGTTTTAAACCTTAATTTTCTTTTTAGTTTTTAATTTTTTTCGTTTTTCAATTTTTTCTCATATAAACCAATCATTTTTTTCAATTTAAAAAACGAAGCAACGGGATTTTTTTACCTACCCCTGCTCGCGTCCAACGCGAGGCAGCTCTAGGCTCATACAATCCTGACGTGTAGTAACAAAAGTATCTGAAATATATATATATATATATATATATAGAAAAGAAAAAGTAAAATAAAATAAAATAAAACTCGGAGGCAAAGGCGGAAATGTAGAAGTGATTATTGTATCACAGGAAAGCGCATGTAGAGGATGTTGGCATGGACCATGGCGCAAATAATTTTGTGGGAAATAAAGTGAGTTTACTCGTTATCTTGGTCTTCTCAAAGATGTTAAAGCACGCATAATCATTCATTACAAGTGCTGCAAAAAATAAAAATAAAATAAAAGATTGGGCCCAAGTGTTTTCCTGAACAAGCTTTTTTCTGCCATGTCTGCCTTTCATCTTATGAACACCAAAATCACTTGGCACTTTTCCGTCAATGACCATCTTTGTCTTTACAAGATTACAATGGGTCATCCCACTCTCTCTCTTTTTCACCTAAATGAAAAATTACTTGGAAATTAACACCTACAAACAAGAAAGGATTACGTTTTTCTTTAAATTTGAGACCAAAAAAACAAGTGATAACTAAAGAAATAAATATAGAGAATGCTTCAACAAGCCCATTAAATATTACAATTGCATACGCCTCCCGGTGAAATAAAAACAAGATGCTGCCTCCTTTTCTTATTCTCTTTTTGAATTTATACACAACGCGATCTTCTTTTCTTGCGTAAAAGGGGTAATTCGTTGAACATATACAGGGGGGGTCTAATTGTCCCCCATATAGGGCCACCCCAATGATAGCCCATTGCCATTTGCCACTGCTGCCATGGAAAATTATCATTTCTCTAAAACCATCACAACATCATTACTGTTATTATGAGGAATGAACAAAGATCATTAAGATGTTTGTAACACTTTTGACATCAAATTTGGACTTTTAATGAACTATGAAATGAACCAACCTTGTGATCATCAGCTACAGGATCACACGGTGCCAGATGATTAATATGTTTAGTAGCACTTGATGATGAGGTGACCCACTTTCTCAAAAACCCCAAAAAAAGAAATTAAGTAATGCATGGTAGGATAAGTTGCCTAATTACAATTTACACATATCTTCATTGCCAATGCCAAGCACTATTATTATTAGACTCCGTTTGTGCATTTTGGGGCGCAAATGAATAACTACATAACCCAATTTTGCAAATAACTGAGAAAAGAAACATGTGAAACAGTGTTGATGGTAAATTGATTGAAGATTCTTTCATGAGCAAATTAAATTACAAGTACGGATTGAAAATTCTAGTGGCTTGAGAGGCAAAGAGACAAGATAGGTAGAAATGAAGTGGCGATGCTGCTTCTTCGCGTCCCACCATTCAAACTTCAAGTACTTTCAGCATTTTATTATTTACACTCTATCAATGCAATAATAAATAATAATAATAATAGATATGAATGGCTTACAGATGATTATACGCATTCAAAAGCTTATTCTAATAAGTTTATACTAAAAGTGTTTATTCCAATACAAAGCAACAATAAGAACATAGATGATTGATGGTCTTTTATGACATAGACAAACGGGACACACCTTATTTATGCCCATACTTTAGTTTATAGCAACATTTATTCTCATGCTTGTCCTAATTATATAAACAAATATACGAGTGATCTTCAATGTTCGTTTTCTCTTAATGCAAGTGCAATTAGCCACTGTCTAAAGCATAATAAATGGGTATATGGCTGTTCACAGCCAACAAGAGACATCCAATAACGGGCAGCCACGTGTTCAAAGGGTCCAACCAATGACACGTGTCATAATGCTATATGATTCCTAGTGTTAGTAAGTGTGTCACAGCCATAGCGATCTATCATTTTTATGAAGGACAAAAGAAAGAAAAGACATGCAATGCAGACAAATGAATGGTTAAAACTTTTTAATTTTATATCTAGGCTCTATGGTTTTTAGCTGTGACTGCGGGCATCTAATATCGGGAATGCCCTAATTTGTTAGGGTTGCTTGCAGTCGTAGAGGTGAGGTACGTGAGGAAAGAGACAATGAAATCTAGCTGTTCTCTGTTTTATTTGGCCCTTAATCCCTGGACATATTTGTCATTTTCAGAATATTAAAGTTCTCTGTTCTTGTCTTCTGTTTGGTCAATTCTTTCTTTCTTCTTCTTCTTATTATTATTTTTTTTTCAGGGTTTATAATTTGTCCACTTTGTTACATGGGGTCCTCCCTCTCCCGTGCTTATCACACGGGCTACTTCTTGGAACTAAATCAGAGAGCTAGCCCTCACTACACATTGCTAATACTTGATTTGGGCGCTTCATTTAATCCCTTAAAAACAGTGTTCAGTGTAAATATGTATCGCTTTTGTTTCTCAGGCTTTGCAGTCCAAAACCTATATGTGCATATATATTTTAAGGAGCTCACAAGGTGCTTAAACTAATTAATACTCTACTATGTTTACTGAGTTGAGATACTTAATTTGTACTCCAATTAATATGTCACTTGTTCATTTTACTCAACAGTAGGTTCAATCCAAATCCTATGCCAAGAAAGGAGTTCTTTACACGACCCCATGAATGCGTTTGAAGTTTAATGTAAACTTTCTATCATGACTAAGGCGAAGCAATGGCAGCTTTTGCTTTTAAAAGCTTTACTCTTTTTGAATAGCTGTTGTGGAATCGCTGTCTGCTGCTTAAAGCCACAAGCAGAAACAGAAAGAAAGTGTGTGTAAGCGTAACCGTTAGCTGATAGTGGCTTTGTGGAATTGCCTCTATCTATTTAAAAAGCAGACCCATTTACAGCACAAAAGTGCTTTAAATTATTTACCGTTCCACAATATTAAAATGAAGAAAGCAAAAAGCAACAAAGATACTCATGGTCATGGGGGCTCAAAAAATTGGTGGGTGGGTGAACAAATCCATTTTCATCAATCTCGAGCTCTCTCCCATTTTTGCCCCTTTTTCCTTTTTCTCGAGATTCTCACATTCTCTATTAATTATCCCACCCAAAAAAAAAAAAAGTACGAAAATAATACACTCTGGGAATTTTACTGTATGGCCAAATTCGGGGGAATATTGGATTCTCTCTTCTCGTATCCAACTCCATTGTTACAAAGCAAATGCATGCCTTCCCATACACACATACTTTCTCTGCCCCTTTTGTGCTTAATTGCCGTTCTCATAATTCAAAAAATCAAATACTTAAAATTAAAATATTAACAATACTTATCTCTGGGCCATAGGAAGACTCATGTCCTCTAGGATCCTCCATTACGCATTTTGGCTTCCCTCCAAGTACTTGTTCTGCAGAATTTTGTATAATCATTTCTAAATACTTATATTATTAAAAAAATATTGCAAAAAATTTAAGACCAAATTTGCCTCCACATGTTAGAAGAAAAAGCTTTTAATTTGCACTTGAGGGGATTTGAATCCCTTATGAAAACAAATTTTTAACAACAAAAACAATGAAAACATCATATATGCATGGTGTTTTCTATAATTTTTACAACCATGTTTCGTAAAAGAGTAACGGGTATTCATTTACTTTTAGACTTATTAACATTATTCTACTGTCAACTTTTTTAACAGTAACTTGAGGGAAAATTAAAGCAGCATGCAACAAATTGTAAAAGAAATGCATGCATGATTGAGCCTGAGAGCAGGAAGAGAATTTCCGATTATATCCTTGTATTTTGAATATTGTTGGTCCAAAGCATTCGGCAGTATTTTTCCTTTTGAAGATATGGGCATTATATATTCTTTTCTTTTACAAACTCCTGACCCAGAGACAGGCATGCTAAGTTGCCCTTTTACATTACCAATAAAAACTGTGTGTTTTTTCTTGGGTTCTGACACAAGATTTAGTAGATGGATTTCTGCCATGGAAAGCAGCAACTGAGTTTTGATCTATGCATCTCTTTGAGCCAAAGAAACTCGGTTCAAAGCTTGTTTTGTCACCTATAGTTAGTAGCTAAACAGCCTAAGTAAATCACTAGCAGGCTTTTGCAGCTGAGATTTTCTTGTTTTTATCAAATTCAAAATCAATGGAAATGGCAATAAGGGAAGTTTTTGCTATTTGTTTTGTGGCTTTCTTGTGCTTTTGGACTTCTGCATATGGATTGTTATCTGCTAAAGGTGTTAATTATGAAGGTAAATTAAAATAGAAGCTTTTGTTCTCTCTTCTTTACTTATTTTGAATTTGTTATTAGTTTTGCAATAAGTTAATGTTATATTTTTTTTTTGGCATCAAATGTGTATGAAATGAAGTTTGTTTTTTCCCCTTTCCTTCTGGGTATTTTTGTTTCAGTGCAAGCTTTAATGGGTGTAAAGCACTCACTACATGATCCTCATGGTGTGCTTGAAAATTGGGATGAGGACGCTGTTGATCCGTGTAGCTGGACTATGGTTACTTGTTCTCCTGAGAGCTTGGTCATTGGCCTGTAAGTTCTTGTTGCAACTAGTTCCACACATTTTAGAAATATCAAATATCTATAAGTAGTATGAATAATTGAACAGCCTATATTAATTGATTGAAGGAGATTGCAAGTAATTGAACTTTTCTTTGCAGAGGAATTCCTAGCCAGAATTTGTCTGGTACTCTTTCTCCAAGCATTGGGAACTTGACAAATCTTCAGATTGTGTAAGTATCAAAGAAATTTGAACAGTTTTCCAGATATCTAAGTGGGATTGCTTCACTTTCTTATTGGTATGCTTTGGATCTTTCAGGCTCTTACAGAATAACAACATAACTGGACCAATTCCTGCCGAGATTGGCAGACTCACAAAGCTTCAAACACTTGATCTTTCGAATAATTTCTTTACTGGGGAAATTCCTTCCTCTCTAGGCCACTTAAGAAGTCTCCAATACATGTAAGCTTAATTCTGTATATAATTCTTATAAGTTTCAATATTATTGGTCTTTATTTGACATGAACTTCTTGTACTGCATATAGGAGGTTTAATAATAACAGTCTCTCTGGAGCATTTCCGACATCGTTGGCTAGCATGACTCAGCTTATATTTCTGTAAGTGCATCAATCATTATTTATCAATGAACTTTCTTTATTTAAATTTGCTTCACTACAATGATATAACATTATTTGATCATTTGAACTTCAGTGACTTATCCTACAATAATTTGAGTGGCCCTGTACCCAGATTTGCTGCCAAAACATTTAAGTAAGTATCCATTTCTTACTATCATTCAAAACATAGAATTTGGAAGGTAAAATTGATGATAAACGTATGTGTTGATGTAGCATTGTAGGCAACCCTCTGATCTGTGCAACCGGTTCTGAACCAGATTGCTATGGGACACAACTAATGCCAATGTCCATGAACTTGAATAGCTCACAAAGTATGGAAATTAGAATTCTCGGTTTGCTTAATGTTCACCTCAGTTCACCATTTTCAATTATCTTTTCAATCCCAAGTACTTGGGTCAATCTTTTAGTCTGACCTCAATTCCTCTTGCTTCGTCAGCTGCTCCAGCGGGCAGAACTAGAAGTCACAAATTATCCCTTGTATTTGGCTCGAGTGTGGGATGTGTCTCCCTCATCATTCTTGTATTTGGACTATTTCTATGGTGGAGGCAAAGACGCAATCAACAGATGTTCTTCGATGTTAAGGGTTTGTGATCCTAACTTAACACTTTACTCATACTAGATATGAAATGGTTGCATGAACCCTTAAATTCATTCGGTACTTACTTGAAATCTCAGAGCGGCACCACGAGGAAGTTTCACTCGGAAACTTGAGGAGATTCCAATTTAGAGAACTGCAGGTTGCGACGCATAACTTCAGCAGTAAGAACATCTTAGGAAAAGGTGGGTTTGGTATTGTCTACAAAGGGATTCTCCAAGATGGAACTGTTGTAGCAGTCAAGAGGCTTAAAGATGGCAACGCCATTGGAGGAGAGATACAATTCCAAACCGAAGTTGAGATGATCAGCTTAGCAGTGCATCGTAATCTCCTAAGACTTTATGGATTTTGTATGACACCCACAGAAAGGCTTCTTGTTTATCCATACATGTCTAATGGCAGCGTTGCTTCCCGTCTCAAAGGTAAAACAGCTCCTGAAAAAGGGAAAGTAACTGTAAATGTAATTCTAAAAAGAATTGCTGCATTTGTGTACAGGAATCCTCAAGAACTTGTAACAATATATTGCAATTTGTTGTTATTACAAGTAGATGGACCATATTCCCAATTTCAATTCCAGGTAACTGAACTAACCTACAATTTATCTTCGACAGGGAAACCAGTTTTGGATTGGGGCACTAGGAAGAGAATTTCATTAGGAGCGGCAAGGGGATTATTATACCTACATGAGCAATGTGACCCTAAAATAATTCATAGAGATGTTAAAGCAGCAAATATATTGCTCGATGACGATTGTGAAGCAGTTGTAGGAGATTTTGGTTTGGCTAAGCTTTTGGATCACCAAGATTCTCATGTCACCACAGCTGTGAGGGGCACTGTGGGGCATATAGCCCCCGAGTATCTGTCCACAGGCCAGTCCTCTGAGAAAACAGACGTTTTCGGATTTGGTATCCTCTTACTGGAATTAATCACAGGCCAAAGAGCACTAGAATTTGGCAAGGCAGCTAACCAGAAAGGAGCCATGCTTGATTGGGTGAGCAAAACTTCTCTATTTCCTTGTCCTTCTTACATCCTTAACAAACATTCAGCAGTTATGTTGTGCCTATTCATCTAGTGACATCAGTTTAATTATCATTGCAGGTTAAGAAAATTCATCAAGAGAAGAAGCTTGAAATGCTTGTAGATAAGGACCTGAAAAACAACTACGACAGAATTGAGCTTGAGGAGATGGTTCAAGTGGCTCTGTTGTGCACTCAATACCTACCAGGCCACAGACCCAAAATGTCAGAGGTTGTTCGAATGCTGGAAGGCGATGGCCTTGCAGAACGATGGGAAGCTTCTCAAAGAGCAGAAGCAACCAAAAGTAAACCCCATGAATTCTCTTCATCAGATCGATACTCTGATCTCACAGACGATTCATCTTTACTAGTCCAAGCAATGGAACTCTCTGGACCTAGATAAAATTCCTAAAGATACAAAGTTATTTCCCCCCAATCGCAAGAGTTAGAATGAGGAAAGAATCGAGTATAGTTGAAGCCACCCTGCAAGAATTCCCGTATTGGTTGATAATGTGTGTTGTATAATAGTGGTACATCAGGCTCCAAACAGCTTTATGTAGTTTCTTTCTTCCTCTCAACTGTACAGTTTCTTTAGCCTGAGAAAGCAATATCGTTAGAATGAACATTTCATATGTATTTGATATTCCTTTCGAGTGAAAATTCTACGAGGAGTTGTCCCTTCAAATTCTTGAGCTTGTAAAGTTTGGTCATGAATCGTAACCTCAAGCAGTAGGGAAAATAATTCAGAATTGACTCGTGTACTCGTTTACTTCATATATTTCTTAAAACATTCCGCTCATGAGTCAAATTTTCACAAACCTTTGACGAACACTTGCAAATCTCTTACATGAAGTCAAGACATTACAAGAAAATATCTTCTGCTAATTCATACCCAAAAAAGTATATTTTATGCCTTACACTGAATTTTTACCTTTTACATTCGAAGGGCAACAAATAATAGTCTTCATCTAGCCGCGCCAAAAATCATCAAGTCATGATACAACTACCTCCTTAATATAAATACAAGTGTCTATTGGAGTAAGACTATCCAATTCTTGCTTCTGCTGATGCCTATTCAACTGACTGCAATTCTCTTCAATAAAAATCTTCTTTCTATTTCCCTACTAGATTATTCATCTTTTGTATGGTCAAGAAATCAGACAAATATCCTTTTAAGAATTTAACAATCTAAAAAAAAACTCCAAGGACAAATTATCAAATCTTGTTGAGTAATGTTATACTTACTATTCATGTGTTACTGATAGAATTTCAGCGTTTGGACATTATGTATAAAGATTGAGAAGTGAAGAACTCGTTGGCCTTGGTGGCTTTAATTTGTGCTTATTCTTGTCGAACAAGTAACTGATTACTTTAGTTTATAAGTTTATGATTATATACACAAATATAGAATAATACATAGTGTCTTTAAGTTTCCTATATTTTGAGTTAGTTATTTTTGTTTTACTACGATTTCAACTTATTTACTTATATTTGGATTTGAATAGGGCTATTGTCTCAAAGAGATTTTGATATTTTCAGTAAAATTCTTTTTTTAATTCTATTTCTCCACAAAAATTTAGACAATCAAATCATGTTCTTAATTAAGTGATCAACTTATCCAATGAGACAAATTATAGGATCATATTTTATTGTAGTATTCGGATACCAGAGCTCCTTAATACATACGTGGGATTTTTTTTAAAAGGTAGTGCATCAAAACAAAGAGATCGGGGTTAGCCTTTCCGTAAAGCCTAATGTTACATGAAAAATTAGGGCTAGTTGAAATTTAATACAGCAGAGTAAAAAGAAAAAGTGAAACTAATATCACAATATCAAACCTACCATTACTTGTTTATTTAATCGGACAAGTGACATAGGCTGCTAGTGAGAATAAAGTGAACTAAACCATTTGCAATAAACCAAAGGGCAAATTTATTTTAATTCTTGTGTATGCTTGTTAAATCCACGGCAAAGAAATTCGGACGGAACAAAGTGAACGAGTATTGTAGAATTTTGAAACAGACTGATTTAAGACAAGCAAAACTTATACCTATTTTGCAACAAAAAATCATAATGATAAGAGCAACAAAGGGTTTTGTAAAAGCTAACCTAGCATAAAGAGATTAGATAAAAAATGATACTAGTTATTTTTTTTCAATTATGTGAACTAGTGATGGCTTTATACAATCGATTTCTTCATGACACATTAATTTGTACAAATTTATTTGCACAAAAGATGGTTTGCAAACTGTAAGCAAGAAAAGCGAGGTAATAATATAATTGGGTTCCTGATTTCTTATAAAATCATTACTAAGAACATTACTTATTCCTTTTCTCATAGGAGTCCCTATTGAGTATTTCCTTACTGCAAAGTAATGTTAGATTTTGTCAAAAATTTATTAATAAAATTAATAATAAATTGTAACCCTTCAAATCTAACACATGCGGAGCACGCAATGAAGGAGGTTACTTTCAAATCAAAATCCTTACACAAAAATCTCAAAATGAATACCTCAAATTTTTTAATTAAATAATACTACAAATCCATGTGTCTAACACTAAATAATTTTTCTTGAAGATATAAATATAATAAAAGTCTCATAACTCCCCAATTACAAGTTCATAAAATAAATAAACTTAAAAAAAATATGAGTTTATCATTCTCTTATTCAACTAGTAAAAGAAAATGAATCTTTAACTCCAATGACAAGCATACCTCTCAACAAGGTATTTAATCTACAAAAAGTAATGACGAGAGATGGGCCGTCAACTCGGTAAGTAAAACCATTCCCAACACACTAGGCTTATTGGATACCAAAAATATTGCAAGCCTTCATTTTTATTGAAACATATATTATAATTCATAAATTTCATAAAATGACATACTACAATAAGATGACATAAATTCATAGTAGTTCAAAATATCTAAAGCATAATTAATTATGAAAGCACATCGTATAATACATACACAGAAAATAAAAGGTCAGCTCATGTCACATAGTATCACCGATACACCCGGTGACCTGGCTCGAAACAGAATCAGAATCAAAATATCGTATGCACACTCAGAACAGAAACCCAGTACTGGTCCAGAACATATATACATCTTATTGTATGATCATAATCATAATAATTATAGACAATGAGTCAAAACATTCAAATTAGTTTTTTATATGTAATGACTTATACGTGGCACTTTGCAATGTATGTGGCACTTCGCAGTACTTTAGTCCTCGAGAGGTGACCCCTATATAGTCTCAAGAGGTGCTCTTCGTAAAATCATAAATAATTTAAATCGTACATAGGCACAAAACATTCATATCAGATTAATAAATGTCCATAACAATAATTTAGGCTTGCAAAAATATTTTATAGACAAGATCATACAAGGTAATCATGTAACAAAATAAATTACATATTCAAAAGCATTTATAATATTTTGTTAAAAATAATTTCAAAAACATTTACATAAACAAATTTTGTTATGAAAATCAATTAATTTTCAAAGAACTATAAAAACTAATAGTATTAAAATAATCATACATATACAGTATATTAAAAATGAAATTACTTACCTCAACAAAAGAATTGATTTAACACACCTCTAAGCCTCTAAAAGCCTCAAACACCTCCAACACCTTAAACAAATACAAGATATAACTATTAATAACTTATTATAAGAACATGATTTTCTAATTCATACCCGTACAAGCCTGACTCTCAGAATTTTAACTCTTAATATAAAAATTAGAATGACATAATATTTTACAGAACTATTCTTGACATCCATGGATATCTCATGTAAAATTTTCAAGAAGATCCGATTCCAAAAACATTTTTAAAACTATTTATTTGTTGACAAATTCGAAATTGTTTTACAGTGCCTTAACTGAATAGAGCAGGTTCCGAGATTTTTATAAAATCAGAAATTATTTAGAAAATTATGAAATTAAAACTGTGAATACTAAACAATATGTCAATCCCTATTTAAAATTTCAGAATTGTTCGAATTCATTTGATAGTATAAATAATTTTGTAAATCTACTTGTTCTGCTGGAATCGCAATTTTCCAGTGCAATAGTGTCAGCTTTGAAAATCCATATAAATTTGAATACAAAATCAAATCTTATGAAATAAAATTTATTCAATAAGCCTTGCATGTCTAGTTTTCATAAAGGTAAGGTTCTTTTTAAGAATCATTCATTAAATATATGTTTAATTTTGAGATATTCATACTGTCTAGAATTGTTTAGTGTGTTTATTGCTTTAAAGATTGATAAACGAGACCCAACAATAAATTAAAGCCCTAAACACAAATTAAATACATGTTAAATCATGCATAATGGTCTGTAATAATCTAAAACCATGTCAATAAAACCTTTAATAGAGTGATAAGAAAACTTATAAAGAATAGTAAGAGTAAAATTTACCAACCGTTAAGATTCTCTCTTAAGTAAGGGTTTGAATCATAGGATATGAGTAAGAGAGTAACGAGCAGTAGAGAAAATAGAAGAAAACGTTATGGACTTAGGATTATGAAAGAGGGAAAAATATGAATTTATAGGGAACCTTAAGAAATACTATTAACTTTGAAAATAGTAAGTCTTTTCTAAAATTATTCCATGAATAATCCTTATTAATAGTGCCATTTATAAATTCCCATAAAAAAAATTAATTACCATAATTTAAAATCATGGAAATTTTGGCGTTACATATATTCTCTGTTAGTAATTTCCTCGAATTTTTCTAGTTAGTTTTAGTTGCGGCTACAGGTAGAACGGTTGGAAAAGTTGAAACAAGGAACTCTTTTACATTTCCCTTTTCGCATTATGGATAAAAAAAGAAAAGTGATCAAACAAAATAGAGATTTATTCACACTGTGTACTGAACAAGCACAGCTAAAACCGATTAAACATTAAAAAAAAAAAAATTCATAATTCACATGTGAAGATTAAGAACAAACCGTTCTGATTGTACAGATTGTATCGACAAAATCAAAAAAACTGTTGATGGCCGGGAACTCTAGAGGCCTACAGTGTTAAACTTATAATCTTCACATGTTCTGAAGCCCGGTCAACTTCCAGCAGCAAGGATTCAGGAATCCTATCACCAAGATAATTTACAATTATAATTGACTCGAGCTGAGGGGAAAGTGTCAGTACAACTTTAATAAATTCCAATTCGGTTCTTGTACCAATGATGCCTCTAATCCTCACTATCTTAAGCTTATGGAACATGAAGCCACATAGGCACAGTCGTGTAAAACAATCCATGGCAGGTCTAGAACTGTTTGATTGAACAACCTATAAAAGTTCAACATGGTATTCAGTTACTTCAGCTAAACTTATTAAAACGCACCAATCTTGAGGTAAAAGCTTACCGTAATGATGAGTTCCTCTAAATTGGGGCAGCTTTTAACTATAGAAAGGGAAACCATGACTTCTTTAAAATTGCTGAGTGTCACTTCCTTTAGGTCAAGAAACAAGAGACGATTGAGCACAATAGGAAGTCTTTCTTGTACTTGGTCACCGGCTAGCCACTGAAAGAGATGCACAAATAATATAACATATACAAGTTAATCAGGTAAGTCAAAATATTGAATGATTAAACAAACAAAGTTACCTGAAGAAAGTAGCAGGACAACGTGAGCCTCTTAATATCATATAGACATCCAAACACTCTGTCAAAATTGCAAGAATTACTGTGCTCATTGTTCCGGGTTATGATCCTTCCATACATAGGGATCATACGAATATCAACACTATCTAAATTCACGCTATTTTCAAGATTGATATCTTCGAACTTCGAATCTATCTTCAGGTACTTCAGACTAGAATTGTGAATTCTCACAGAGGCCAAATGGTCAATGTTCAAAAGTGTTAACCTCTCAAGAATAGGACAGTTCCGAATTAAACTTTCCAGTGTGTCGCTGATTATAGAAACCTGAGTGAGCTGAAGGCTTTTGAGGCAATGAAATCCTTTGAATGCAGAAGGAAGCTTGAACATGCAGCCATAAAGCTCCAGACAGGTTAGTTGTGGACAAGAGAAAATGCCACAAGGCAGCTTGAAACGTTTCACAAAACCGAAGTCCTGAAGAATTAACTCCTTAATACCTTTGTCCATCAGATACTGAATCCACTCTTCTAAATCAGAGAAATTTGGACTGCAATAAGCGGCCAGCTTGAACTTCTCAATTGGGCCACTGTGATATGACTGCACCATACGAATGATTTTCATAATCTCTCCCCATCTTTCTTCCAATGACAGAGAACTAGAGAAGCATTTATCATCAAAAACTAACTGTGAAAGGCTAGTCCACTTATATCTCCACTTACTTGACAAGATGCTAGTCCTAGCAGCTTCTCTTAGCGGCAAGTTGACAAGGATGGTATCTAGCACATCCCAGGGCAGATTGCTAATCCTATCCAACTTTGCAGCTTGCTTTTCCATTTCAGTCATTTGATTTCTCCACTAGTTCTTTAGCTGACATAAATTTACAAGATGATCCTCATCACCAAATTGATACTTGGATGACAAGGAAAATTTATAATATAATAGAAAAAGAATAATTATTACAATGCAAAGTGAAACAAGACGATACTTTAAGAAGAAAAATAGCTGCTCTAAACTACCCAAAGAAAGAAAAAGAGGTACAAGGCAATCACAGGAGACAAGCATGTGAGGAGGGAAAGGCAGGGGAAGAGAGATGCTTTGGAAAATTTAATTTCAGAGAAACTGAAAATTATTGCCAATCAACGGTTTTTCTACAGGTGGTGTTTTTATCTTAAATAGAGACGTAACATAACACATTGATGCTCACATATCTTGAAAGACTAATCACTCATTGCAGAAGGTTCCATTACGTATTCACAGCGGGGGGCAAACAAGTACATCAAGACAATCTTATGAGAATGACAGCCAAAACATATAGCTCAAAGTTTATCAAATCACTGTCTGTCCCTGCTAAGACCACACCAACCTAATCGGCCCAGTAGTAATTATCCAAAGCAGCTTCCATTGGATCAATAGTAAGACCATAATCTTCAGAAACTCTAGCATATATTCAAGTCTGATCGATTCTAAAATTGATACAATCCACAATTCACAGACCAAACCTCAAACCCCTTTCTCCCAAAATTGCAGTAGATTTTCAATCTAGACAGTCCACCGGAGAAAGCAATCATCAGAAAATTTCTTCAAATACGAAAATTTCTCCAAAATATCTACAGAAGAAACTGATTTATACACTAAAATCATATTTTCCGCACTAATCACGCTTGACCCTGTACTCTCATTAAAATTCGCACTGAAGAACATGCCATAAAAACATGATCAGATGCACAAGTTAAAATTTTGATCCATCCCCAGAATCAAACACAATTCCTTGTTTCTAATTCCAATCAACTGTGATAACAACATCCACGACATGCAAAATTTCTCTGGGGCTTTTACAAGAATCCAGATAGCTTTGTATTCTATTTAGAGAAAGGCAAAATATCCATTTCAATGCACAAGTTTTCACAACAACCCAACAGCACAGTTCTGAAGAAAAACCGGAAAAACAAAGCAAAATTCAGATAACCACTCAAGAACAAGCCTTAAGTTCCAAAATTGAAACAATCAACACGGTTACATACATATGCATGCTATATACATGTATAATTATTCAATTATGAGAAGACAACGGAGTGAATTTTACAGTGGCATCAGCAGAGTCGATGGTGGGCGGCTGCTGACAGCTTCAACTGTTTTCACTTTACAAAGTAAAGCGTTTTTCTTCTTATGAGTAATGATAGATCTATAAATTATTCTCGAACTAAATTTATATAAATTGATATAATATTAATTTATTAATTAAAAAAATATAAAATTATAAAAATAAATTTTATAAACGAAGTAATATTTAATTTAATTAATAAATTAATATTATATTAATTTATATAAATTTTATTTTTATAAGAATTTATGGTTATATTATTATTCTTTTCTTATTCTCTACTAATTGTAATATATCTTATTACTGTTGAATACATTTTTTCCTATTTTTAATATATTTTATATAAAAAGCACTTGTAATTTATATCAAAATTTTAAATAAGGACCTTACATTATGTGTTCCAATTTTTAGTACTATTAATAAAATTCTAGTTTCTATGTCATTAATTGAGAATAACATGTATCAGATTTTGGGATCATTATTTTACTAAATTTTTCTTCTTAATGTATTATGTTATTAATTACAGCACTGCTACTATGCTAAAAAGTTATTACATCTTTAGTATTCCAATGAACAAATTCAAAACGACGTCGGCTTGATGTTCTTTTCAAGCACCAAATCAGGCATAAGAGTTTTTCTTCCTATGAGTTTATACAAAAATTATAAAATTCAAGCAAAACAATAAAATATTCTGTTTTAGTAGGGCTGTTGTTTTGTGTGTGTGTATATATATATATTATTGGTTTCGAAGTTTCTTATTTTCTTTATAAATTTTTTGGGTAAATATTTATGTGATGATTTATTTAATATCATGTTTGAGAATACTCTTATCACAAGGTATTTGTATCATAATTTTAAAGTTATATTTTGATATCATGTAAATGATTTTTTTATAATGTAACACTATCATGATGGGATAACAAAGGTTGTAAGTATTTTTTTTGTTAATTTTTTAAAAATTAATATCTGATTTATTTATATAAAGATTTGTTATCACGAATACTCAGTAGTTTTTTTTTTATGTAAGTCTGAACTTTGAAGATACTGTTGAGGCCCGACTTTGTCTGCAAGCTCCCAAAGAAATTACGGGCCCAGCAGACATTTTTGTGGGCTAGGTCATCGGTCCAGCTGATTTATTTTCAGAATGATGAAGGTCCATTGGGCTGCTGAAACAACATAATTCTCCGATTTGAGAGGCTTCAGGAATCAGGAAATAATGGATTCCTTTTTCTTTCGCTTTTTCCTTTATATTATTTTATATAATTCTATTGAAATTGTGATAAAAATTTTTTGGAACGGACTTTGATTAGCACAATAGAATATTATGTTCTAGTGCTATTTTGTTCAGCTTTTGAAATCTGCCGATATCAACTTCGATCGACAGAGCAAAACATTGCATTATAATTAAAATTCTGATGTAATATTTGAAAAGTAGAACTAAAATTTGTTGGGACAAACCCTTGATGAGCAAAATATTTAACGTTCAGAACACATACAAGCTTATCAAATCTCATCCAGATGTAATCATTCAAGTCTCTAAATCTTAAATCTCAAGAACGAGACTAGGAGGTGCCGACCATAGCTGCTACTAATTCGTCATTGTCTAACATTTATTCTTCTGTCATCGTGCATCATCACCAGCCTATGTAATTAACATGTTTATACACTGGGCAAATAGGCTCAGACTGTTAGCTAGCTAGGTCACACTCGCGACATGCAATATTGTCACGATGTTCACGCACTCTCCACTGTTTACTTTGATGTGTTCATTACCTTCACGGCATCGTTATTTTGCTTTCGTCAATTTCAGCCACATATATTGCAAGCGATCGATGTAATTTGATTGACATAGCGCAAAGATAATTACTGATGATGAGTCAGCACTCAATAGCCTCATCAGCTAGCTGAAGCTGACAGTGGATAATTTTGCAGCGGCGAGTCCTGACAATACTACTCTAGTTCAATGCTTATCCCAATTTTTTGTCTCTGGAGATGTTGAAAATTACATACACGTATGACTCGTCAAGACTGCTGCATGAGTTTCGGCACGGCATTTGGGTCCCTCTCTTTGTTAGCGAAAAACCAAGTACAAGGTAGAAAGCCAGTTCAGAATTTATTTTCGGCTTAAAATTCCATTAAAAATAAGGGGAAATTCAAGAGAGATTTGCTGGTTTGGTTGGAACCAAATTCTTTTATCATATGTGCAACCATGAGTCTATGATTAAAGCAGATTTAGACAAGGCAGCTAGTGGCAAAGATTGTGCAATTTAGAGTTAAAAGTACTTGTGTGGCTGGGGAAAGAGATGATGCGGCTTATCAACAGAACAGCGTTCATAGCAAGAGATAAAGCTGCTTTTAATTGGAGCCAGAAGCCAGTTTTTAAGGGACATCAGATCGATACCACCACTAGCGTCACCAATTTGTGGTTCAGCTGCATCCTAATCTGGTTACTTCGTACGTGGGAGTATCTCATTGGCCGGGAAAATGTCAATCGGACTTGTCTGAGTCAGCTTCTTTCATTTTTGAAGAAGCACTTATTTGATTCCACCTAAGCACTTCCGTCCCAATGTCAGCATATGATACGATACAAGTCGGCATCTGGGTTGCCGTTGGACTTGGGCAGCTTGCGTTCTTGCAAATGTAACAAACAGTATTGTGTAAGCACTTCATTTTTTTCAGAAGCACTTATAAGGAGCTTTTATTGTTTGCGGCCAAATAATTCTTCAATAAATTATCGTATAAAGAAGAAATAAATACATTCAGTATGTGTATATATATATTCTTTATTATTTACTAACGTCCATATACTTTTAACATCTTGAGACAATAAAATATATAAATATATATAACAGTTCACACAAAATAAAGGCGGTATAAAATATGAACACTCAAATTATTTAATATTAATTTAAATTTAAAAAATAAGACTTAAATTTTGAACTTATGGTATGCGCTAAGCTTATGTTATAACAAGGGATACCGTTAAAGTGTTATTTATTTAATTTCAGCGCAGCGGCATTAAAGAGATGGCGTAGATTCAGGTTATTATGCATGTTTGTACAGTTGCTAATCATAAGGTGGGAAAAATTATTGAATTTCAATAATTAAATTTCAACCAAGATAAGCTTTAAAAATATACTTTTAAGGGTCAATTTTTTTAATGTTTCACACGGCTAGTGTGATTGTTGGTGGTTAATATGGTTGCATGATAGCGCCAGTTAGTTAAGATACTGCATTTGTTACTTACTAATACTCACTTATTAAAAAAATAATAATGCCGATTACTTAATTTCACAAACCAAAGGAAGGAGGCAAACAAGCGAATGACAACAATAAGTCAATAATAAATAAATAAATAAGGGGAAGAAGAAAGAAAACTGTAAATTGTAAAACAACATGGTGAGTGGTGATGGTAGTATATACTATACACTATCTGCCCCAAAGCCTGATAAGAACTCCGCGTGTCCTCCCACTCGTTGGCACGTGTACACCTGTATCTGATCAACCCACTTGGACTGGCAAAGAACTTCATTGAAGCGAGTACAACACAATTAGCCCACTCGCTCGACTACGCGCACCGCTACATCATACGGTTAAATGATTCCAAAAGCCAAAGCAGAAAAACCTGTAGGCCCCACCTGCTCAAACCTGGTCCCACCATGAACCTTCGCCCACCACAAGATAACGTAACGCCTTTAATCAGCCACTAACTTCAAGCCACGTGCCACTCCCTAGATTCTCTCCCTCCGCCCTTCACTTACACCCCCCCCCTTCCCCCCCTTCTTTACCTCTTCACACTCAGCCACAAATCACAATTCACGAACAAGCTGAAACAAAACGTCGGCGTTTTGAGTGAGAGAGAGAATTTAAAGGAGGAGGAAGAAGAAGAAACAAGAAAACCAACTAATTAAACGATGATGAAAGAGGAGAGCAACGACGGCGGTGGAGGAGGAAACGGCTGGGAACGTGTGTGTGACACGTGCAGGGCAGCTGCATGCACGGTCTACTGCAAAGCTGATATGGCGTATCTTTGCTCTGCATGCGACGCCAGAGTCCATGCAGCCAATCGCGTGGCCTTTAGACACGAGCGTGTGTTCGTGTGCGAGTCCTGCGAGCAAGCCCCGGCTGCCTTCTTATGCAAGGCGGACGCGGCGTCGCTTTGTGCTGCATGTGACGCTGAGATTCACTCAGCAAACCCTCTTGCAAGGCGCCACCAGCGGGTCCCTATTCTTCCGATATCCGGGTCGGTGTACGGGGGAAGGTCCGGAACGACGCCGGAGAGAGATGCGTTCTTGTCGCCGGAGGGAGATCATGAGGATGACCAGGACGAGGAAGAAGCCGCTTCATGGTTGCTGTTGAGTAATCCTGGGAAGAATGGCAGTAATGGTAAAAATGGGAATACTAATGGGTTTTTGTTTGGTGGGGAAGTTGATGAGTACTTGGACCTTGTGGATTATAACGGTGGGAATCAGTTCCTTGATCAGTACAGTAATGGTAACAATAATCAGCAACAGCACCAACAGTACGGTGTTGCTCAAAAGGGTTATGTGGGTGACAGTGTTGTGCCTGTTCAGTGTGAATTAGCTAACAAAGATCATCATCGTCATCAGCAAAATTTTCAACTGGGATTGGACTACGATTCATCTAAAGCTGGATATAGCTACAATGGTTCAATTAGCCACAGTGTAAGTTTTCTAATTTTGGAGCTTCTGATTCTGTGCAAATTCAGTCTAGTTTTCATCTGTTACGCCAATCAAATGCTTCACTAAAGCTAGTTTATGCTGCTTGTTTGCTATGCTATCTGATTACTTTGTCTACCTAATTAACGAATAAAGCCTTTATTTCTTTGTACAACCTAAAATCCAAGAGGTATCTTATGATATTTTGCTACTTTTGTGCACTTTAGCAGCACCCTTTTGCTCTTTCTTTTACTTTTTCTAATTTAAAAGGTGGAATCTGCTGGCTTAAACGTTTACTCCTTTGTTTTTCTTTCCCTTTTGTTCCATGTATTTATTTTGGGGGTCAAGGTACTTATAAGTTCATATTTTATTAAAAAATTGCAGCCTAAATTATGGCTGATTTTGTTATTAAGGAAATTTACATTTTACTTGGAAGCAGGGGACAAAACAGAGTGAGGTGCATATATTTCTTTCTGCTAAGAAGAGTTAATCAACAATGCTTTTCTGTGTTTATGAATTAGGTCTCGGTTTCGTCCACTGATCTCGGAGTGGTACCTGAATCAACCATGAGTGACATATCGATTTCACACTCGAGGCCACCGAAAGGGACCATTGACCTCTTCTCAGGACCTCCAATTCAAATGCCACCACAGCTTACTCCCATGGACAGGGAGGCCAGAGTCTTGAGATACAAGGAGAAAAAGAAGACAAGAAAATTTGAGAAGACAATCCGGTATGCCTCAAGGAAGGCCTATGCGGAAACCAGACCACGTATCAAGGGCAGGTTCGCGAAGAGAACCGATGCTGAAGTTGAAGTTGATCAAATGTTCTCTGCAACATTGATGACTGATCCTGGATATGGCATTGTTCCTTCATTCTAAATCCATCAATGAATCGAAGAATTGCCCTCAAGATTAGAGTTCTACTAGTTATTACTAAAGTACTAGTACTTATATTGCAGCTTTCTTAATCTAATTTATCCGAATCGATGAGATATTTCTTTTGCCGTTAATAGTAATATCCTTTACTTGTCTATTCATGCAACCATGACACTGCTATGTTGTAAATGCATGTATGTTCATAATTTTTGTAATTAATTTCATGGCGATCACCTCTTTCCCTTGTCACTTTTGTGTACGCAATAAGAACAGAATGGTCCTTGTTGTGACTTTTGAAGAAAAATGTTGATTCAATGTATACCTTTCTGGAGAGGAAAAGGAACTAAATTTTGAGCCACATGGTGTAAAATGACAAAGATGATCCAATGTGAACAATGTGGCATAGATCAAAAGCTCAGTATACCTATGGAGGTATCCAAGCTCGAAGGAGATTTCTGGTATTTGAATGATTCTTCGCTGCTTGCTTTTCAACTTGCTCTTTTCTTCACAAGTATCTGGCTACACATCATATAAGAAAGGCAAGCCAACTGGCTAAGGGATGATGTCCATGTCTGCAAAAAAGAAAAAGGGCAAACAGTTGGCATAGTTTTGACTCTTTTGTTAATGTTTTGCTATGTCATCAATTTATTATTACCACAAAAATGGAAGCATCATATTCGAAAAGTGAACAGAATAATTCCTCTATCATACCACGAGTAGATAGAAACCTAAACTGCAATGGAATACAATAAATTCAATCTAGCCTTCTGCGTGCTATGCTTTGATCTAATATTGTAGTTGTTGCAATCTGAATCACACAAGTCAAGTTTAGCAGTCATTACTTGAATAGTACAATGCCAAAAGTGAAATGTAAATTACCACATTTGGTGTCTCGGGGAGATGGCAACTTTGCCTTAATGAGTGAAATCATTATCATCACGTATTATGCAACAGCAAACTCATACTTTTCAGAAAAAGCACGATACTTTAAGTATTTTGTGCACAACTTTTTCCTCAGCATCTAATGTTAACAACCTCTTGCCAACTTATACCTGCGTACTGTTATTGTATTCATTTGCTGCCAGCTGTGAATGAAAGGCTGCGGCACCTGACTCCCAGACATACGAATTTTATTTGAGTGGAATCAAGGGAGGTATGCTTAATGCATAGTATTAAGATATGATCAAGTCAATGAATCTAGAAAACAAGATATTACTATGCAATACTTGAAAATATACACAGAGCCACAAATATCGTAGCCACAAACTGCAGCTTGAGACCCTGAAAAAGCAAAATTGCGCTTTTTGCTTGCTGTCATGTATGAAAAGGAGAAAAGGTAAAGCTAAAGTGCAAAGTGAACTTGAGGAAGAGGGCTTCCGTGAAGGATATTGCTAGTGGCTCTAGTTTATGATTCCTATTGCATTCTATGAATGTCATAGCTGAACTTTTTCACTTTACTCGAGGTCCTCACCGATCCGATTGCACTTTGTGTATCCATATCTGCGTTGCCATTTGTTGGGCATCAAATCTTCTTGTCCACTAAGCAAGCCTTGAGGCTAAAGATTCGTATTTATAATTTGTTACAGATGATATAGCGAACTAATTTACACTACTGACAGCAGATGGTAACATATAACAATAGATGTTGATAATGATGTAACTATTAAAAAAGGAAAAGGACTTCTTCATTATCGGTATATTTTTATCGAACACCTTTGGATATTTGGTGGAAGTTGAGGGCCGTACAGAACAAGTGAAAGCCAGGCACTCACTTATCTGTATTTAAAGGATGCTGCGCTTTTTCCACTTTAGCGGTATGCAGAAATGAAAACAAAGTTGAGCCACGTGCAGCATTTTGATACCTCCTAGTTAGAATTAACTGCTATGTGTAGAATTTCGACTTGAGTACTGAACTGCTGATCTTTCAAGCTATTGAATTAAGTGTGTCAGTTTTTGTACAATCAGCCAGCTTTTTGTCAATTTCTCCACTCATCAGTGAGCACTGGCCTTAGATTCTTTGCTTTGGTGTCACGGATATTATTCCAGCTTAGTGTTATGCAGACAATGAAATGTAAAAGAATGCTTCACTATAATTTGTATGTCCTTAAAAACAGAAAAGATATCCCCGTGTTTAGTAAATGGCAACTCCCTCAGATAACACCTTAGTAATAGGTTCCAACAGCTTGTTTGTAACTATTGCCCTTCTGCTTAAAATTGAACGTGCAACAGCTAAAGTGTTATGTAAACAAGCGTAGCATGGACTAATGCTGAATTACTATGAACCATGAAGAAGTTCACATTTACAAAATGCAAGCCTGGACAAATCTTCTAAAATATTCCATGCTATGGTCTTTTATTCCTTTTTCTCGCATACCCATTTATGAGATTTTACAGATCACAAAAAAGGGTAACACTAGAGTGGAGTTAAGTGACGAGTGAAGTCAGAGTGTAGTGTACTGATCTTTCAAGAAAGCACAAAAGCACTTTGCACTTTTATGGAAGCAACTGGATATACACGAACTAAGTGCGGCCACAGAAAGTGCTTGCCGTCACTGCATATTGATAGTTCTAAATTCCAAAGCCTAAAGCCAGATGCTCGGATCAAATGTTTACTCAGAATATTTTTTGATCAATTTACTTAAATCTGGTCAACTAAACCTTTTTGCCGAGAAGGGCCAAAAGGATCCTTATTAATTCGGGCTCTCACAATATCATTTTCTGCTCTCTCATACGTTGAGAATCAGTCTTTTCCTTCACACATTTACATAAAGGTTCTCTTTTAGTAACCTTTATTCAATGATCCTTAAAACAAGCACCTCTGGTCGCTTTGATCAACCAGGAGCACTCGTTGCTGACACAGGAAGCTTTGTTAATTTTTTCCAGAATAGTAAAAACGATTGCCTGTTACTGAATTTTTGTTAAAATACAATTGAAAGGAACATACCCAGTTAAAACTTTTGCAATATGTTAGTTGCAAGCAGATGTGATATCTGATTTTGCTTTCTTGATTCAAAATGTTGTCATTTACAGATTGAGCATTATAGCAGCGTCTCTAAATTTTATGAATGTTCAATTGAGGTATGGTTTATCCATTTATATCAAATAGGCCTACTTAGTCTATTGAAATGATCGTATCAGCCTTGAAGTTACATACTCTTTCATTGTGAAATGATAAATAATGGCTCAAAATTCAACATTGTGAGACAAGTTTAATTGTCTTAACTGAAGCAGAAGCCTGAAAACAACTCTTTGTTTGATAGTTTTCACTTTTTTTTTAAACCTCGGCAAAATGAAAGAAAATTTTAGTTAAATAAAAAGAACAAAGCCAATACAAATTAGGGAGAGATGTAATGGTCTAGGGATGGCAAAATTTATGGGTGAATTTTGAGTAATTTTTAGAGAATGGAGTGGGGAATAAGAGAAAAATAATCCTCAAATTCTTAACGGGTGAGGTTTGATTTTGTACTCCTCACCCCACTTCTACCCCAATCCCCATTAAACATAAATATTTTTTTAATGTTTATTTAATAACTTTTATTTTATCAATTACAATGTTAGTTAATAAATTCTTTTTTATTTTTTTACCTAATATAAATATGTTATAACTAAAAAAAAACTTTATAATATAATTCTTATTCCATCTTAAAACATTGTTATATTTTCTTTTCTCTTTTAAAGTGCTGTTCTCTTCAAATATTTTTTAGTTTTGATAACATTTCAAGATATTATTTCAAATTTTTGGAGATTTTTCTAAATAATTTAAATACGTTATAATATGGTGATAATTTTATTTAAGTTTTTAATTTTTACTTTATTAGAACTATGCATCTATACTTACTATAAAATAAGTAAATGAAGAATGAGATGGGGGTGGGAAAAGTATTTCCCACATAAGGATTCCACATCCTCACCTCACTAAATCTATTAGGGAATAGGGTGGGGAATAGAGGTGAAATTTTTAATAGTGTAGGAAATGAGATAGGCCTCCCCACTCCCACCCCCACCCCCACCTCATTGCCATTCCTAAATTGGTTTTACTCATAAAAAATATATAAAAATGTATAGTGTTGAAACAAAAAAGGAGCCAAGTGTCACGTGTTGCTCAATTTTACCACCAATGAAGGCTAAATTGGTGCACCAAAGTGTGGTTAGTAAAGGTCCGCCGAAAGGCAGAGTGCGCTAAGCAGCAGGGTGTGCTCAGCAGTGGGTTGCGTCATACAATTAGCGATTGTGGTGCGCTTAGCAAGCGGATAGCCAAAAATTACAAGCCAAAGTGAACAAGCCCGACCCAATTCTAGAATTCTCTACAACTTGTAATTATCTAGATAAATCTACACTTATATATTCTGCAACTTAGTAGATATTTCTAGGCAAGTTGCGCAAGTGACGTGGAAAGCTCTAGACTTAGGCAAGCCACTCTATACCATTTTACTCAACACCACAGAACACACACAAGCAACTCAAGTATACTTGTAAAATTTTGTTATATTCTTTTGTTCAAGTACTAAAATTCGCTTTGGCTACATTGCTCCCTCTTCTCTTTAACTTTCCCGCAAGCATCCTTACTAGCTTGAGAAGTTTCATGGGCCTACTTAGCAACTTTTGTGTTAGAAGTTGTCTAAGTGCCGTATGGGTTGCTATGCAAAATAACCATCTTACGACACAAGGCTCTATAAAATAAGCAACCAAAAAGGATAGATGAAAGCTTGGAAAAAAAAAAAAAAAGAACAAAATCAATGAAATTGATAGTTAAGGAAACCATTACTATCATTGGAAATAAGGTTTCGAATCTCTGTTGGCGGTGAACTTTACCAGGTAAAATAATGACAACCAACACCAAGATTAGCCAAAGTATTTGCTACTATCAAGAGGATTAGCTGCTAAAAGTATCTACCCAATGATTGATCCTTTAGAGTCATTATCAACCAAGCTCTAATCTTAGGTCGTTGGTGAGGAACATTTTGAAATAAAGTTACAAAGAACCTCAGCACATTATAACTATCATTCGAACAGGATCATTTAACTATAGCAAGAGAGTAAAAAATTGAGCGTATTATTATTTTATCTGAAAGTGTGGAAAAAAAATAAATACATGTAGATTTCACCTTCTTTCCTTCAACATGGAGCAAGGATTTAAATCTTTTATAGATAAATACATATGCATTTCTCTTTACATTAAAAGTACATAGTCCATTTGACGTAATCTAGATATTAGTCATAGTGGACATCTAATTCACGGTTAATAAAAATTAATAATTAAAAAAAATTCAGACCTATTTCATGTAAAAGAACTAGTTATGTCCTTGAAAGGAAAATATAGAAGCTCAGGGATCCAAATGCTATTTCTCCGTAACAGATAAAGAATTTTTAAAAAAAAAATAATTTTCGATGGATCATGAACTAGTTATGAATGAGTAAAGCTTCTAACATCCCTTTTAAGTTATAAAGGAATCCCATTTTTTATTTTTGTATCTCTTTCTTTTGTGAAATTATAAAAATGAAATTCCAATAGAATTTAATTAAATTTCATTATAATTTGGAATAATGTTATAAATATGCTTTTTCATAATGAAATTGTTGTTGCTTGAAATTTATTTCTTCATTGCTTTAATATTATTTTGATTTTATCAAAAAAAATTAATTATATCATATTTAGGATTAAAAAATAGTTAGGGACCACGATTTTAGTTCAATTGAATTCACAATTGTTCTTTCGTATAAATTAGAGTAACAATTGAATCAAGATTACAAAAGAGTAGGATGATGTAAGTATACTTAAGGAGTGTGGAAAGCATTCCTCCTTCGGAGTTCGGATTGCATTTATAAATGAGAGCGGGCTTGGACTAGCCCCAAATCAAGATGGACCAGACCTCCGCCATTATGGGGCTAGGTTTAGTATCTTTCGTGGCTTAAGGGAATAGCCTTTTGTTTAAGATTAACAATTGGATTGAATTGTGGTTGCAATCTGTAGAGTCAGCTGTTTTAACACACTAATGATAATGAGGTTTGGCATAAATAATGGAAAAAAAAATTGGACATTTATTTTTTATTTCTAGAACATGCTTAGAGACTTCATTAAATTCTCCACAGCAAATGGGAAGGAATTTACTGACGAGATCAATTTTTTCATTTTTTCTGAAACGGAGAATTGATACTTGTGCCTAAAGGACACGTTTTGTGGGGTCTTATTATTGGATAAGCAATCAAAAAGGTTTAATTAGCTTATGGGACATGCATGTTTCACATTTACTAGTCTTTCTCTGTTGGTTGCTTCATGTACGGTACATGAATTTCAACACAGTTCAAATTTACAAGAGTACCCATTTGTGCAATTGCTAATTAATTTTCTAATGAACCCATTCATGTCTTGGACCTTCTTTAATAATTATTTCTTAAAATTGAAATATGAAAGCTTTTAAGGGTTCTGCAACAACATTTGAAAACGCTTTTCTCTATTTTATAATATAAGACCACATAGGCTACGATTAGATTCTCAAAAGTAAAAAACTTGGAGACAATTTTTTTTTTTTTTTTAGAAAAAAGAATATTAACTATTGGGTCATCTATGTTTTTACATTTTTATTTCCACAAATAAGAATATAGTTATTCATCAACATAAAGTAAGTACCTAACCTGAGAATGATCAAATTTCCTTATAATTTTCCAATTTAATGGAAGAGTATGCAACTTGTAGTCATTTCCCTATGCCAAATTGGTCAGGGTCCTATTTGATAAACTTTTTTTCTCATCATTTTCATTATCATTTTTTTAAGCATGTTATATATATATACTAGAAATTATCGTTTTCAAATATTGAAGATATGTATATAAATGGAATCATAAACTGTTAGTAGTTGAAAAAATAAATAAGATAATATGAATGTGGCTGTCCAATTAAGCAAAGAAGAGTCTAATTCTCCCGATGCCCCAGCATTAAGTAGAGATCAAGAAAGAATCACCCTTTGTTGAAAACAGAAGGGCAATTTGGTATCTTAAAAAAGAAGCAACAACGTATTCACATTTCTCTGTTCTAATCGAGGAACAGTACAACTTGAGCTTTTGATGAGCTATAAATACCAAAGAACATCACCTAGGTAAAACTGCAACAAAAAAAATAATTAATTAAACAATACTAACTATAGAGACTCTCTAGAGAGATGGTGAGTCCTGGAATTGCCAGCAATTCAACAAGATATGATGGTGGCAATGGCGGCGGGTTAGGGCATTGGAACTCTCCCGTTCCTTATCTCTTTGGTGGGTTAGGCCTCATGATGGGGCTAATCACCATAGCTTTGTTGATTCTAGCTTGCTCTTATCGAAAATCTTCATCGAATTCAGCTACTGATCATGTAGGTGAAGATAAATCAGCTGGTCATAATAAGCAAGTGGAGAAGCAAACGGAGATGGAGCCAAAGATTGTTGTGATCATGGCTGGGGATGATAACCCTAGTTACTTGGCCAAGCCTGTGTCTTGCACTTTTTATCATCAGCAAACTGAACAAGTACTTTGAGCTATCTTAGTTATATATAACTAGTTAATTCCTTGTTATTTTTAATTTTATTTTACATCAAATTTCTTGCTGGCCTTATAATTCTTGGAATATCCGGGAATATGTAAATTGATGATGAGTGCAAAAAGAAAGTCGATAATTTTATAGATTTCTTCTTTAATATTCTTCATATCATGCATTGATCATCTTATTCGAAATTATTAAGAAGCCTCATCAACAGTTGGCACAAGATCAGTTAATTACTAATATATATGCATGCTTCAAGAAAATTCACTGCAACAAAGATCAGATTGCTCGTAGAATTTATTTAAAGAAGTTGCAGTACAATATAAATAGAGTTACATATGTTTTATTAATTAATTACACTTCTATTAACATTTACTTTCAGAGACTAAAATTGTAGTGTTAATTTATCAGCTCTCGCTGGAAAAACAAATTTTATTTAGCTTGATTCAGAAATATACCTTTTCTTCAACAATATTGTGGGTTGTGGTAATTGCTTTCATAGTCACCTTTTTAGAATATTATTATTTCGGTCTTTATCTTCAAGCTTAAGCATTCAGATCATATGAATCAAACTTCTTTGACAAATTAGAATGGTGGTTTCATTTAACTTGTAATTAACATGGAATCCATGAGAATGGTACCAAAGTCTTTACGTTTTAGCTTTTCACGATATTAAGAAATGGTTCGATCTTAAATTTTTTTTGCGTCCAAAAATGTCCCAATAATTCATTGCCGTCTTTGTTGGACAAACATTAAAAGACCATTCTTTTAGAGGACCACTGACGACATAGGTCAATGTTTCATGACTAAACAATGAGCTATATTGGAGGTCATTATTATTTCATCTGCATCAAACATTCAAAGTTTTTTGAACTGCTGGTGATATTCTAAATCTCAATTTTTTTTTTTTAAATTTGTTTCGTTGAAGCATAAAGGAATTGACTAATATACATGATCGGTGGATACCTATATGTTGTACATGATTATCTTGGTCTGAATACACACACATACATAATCATTATCAGGTGCGGATGTCTGCATTTTTTTAAATGCGGACATATTTTTAAACCGTGTAGTTTTAAAGAGTTATTTTTTAATGAATTATAAAATCATGCGGTTTAAGAGAGTTAAAAACTAAATCTCTTAAACTCTACGATTTTAAGACATGTCCGTATAAAAAAAAAAAGACGCCCACATTAAAGATGGACTATATATATATATAGTTAGAATACATATTTCAAATTTCAAGTTATATAAAATATGATGTGTCATCATTTTAAAAAATTGGCTAATTAATTAAATATCTGCATGATTTGATAGATATCCATAAATTGGAAATGATCCCCTCCCAGTCCGAACTTAATCAACTTTTAAAGGATCTTTTTCATATTCTTATTTATACATATCTATTTTGATATCTAGTTAAGATATATTCATTAATTGGGTAAACTTTGTACTCCATCTTAAATTAGGTAAAAGTTCAAATTAAGGAACATTATATATATCCTAGTCCGTATGGATCGTATATATGCCACAAGTGGGTAGTTGAAAATTAAATATAGTTGTCAATTAAAAGTGGGATATATTTGTGATTTCAAAATATTTAAGTAGAAGTTCAATAATTACAAACAAATACCTTAAGTCGATCATCATGAATTCTCCCCTAAAGCAACATGTAGCTAATGATGCAGGTTTACCTGACCATATATTTGGTGATGATGAATTGGAGAAACACCTAATTACTAAACATATCAGTTAATTAATTAAGCTGACTTAATGACCTGTTCAAGCCACTAAAAAGTCTTTAATTATATCTCCTTAGTAAATAACATATATTATCGTATTATTAGCCACCAATTAAGCTTTGACAAAAAGGCTGAAAGCTAGCTGCGACGCATGCATCGTCTCCATTAGATTAGTTTTGTAGACGCGGCGGCTCGGCAGTGCGATTTAAGCACTGTTAATAGTGGGAGATGGAGAAAATTTGAAGGGGTTAGTGAAGAAACGGACAGAAAAGTAAGTAAAAAGATGGTGGTTTTTTGTTGAAATTAATGCGCAAGGAAATTATAGTATTATGGAAGGTGCATCTCCACATCAAACTCTGCTTCAGTGGGAGACATTTGATGATGATCATTTCCATTAAGTTGAGCAAACTTTATTATTATTATTATTGTTGTTGTTATTTTTTTCACATTGATGTTCAATTCCTGATTGAAGTTGATAGAAATTGACCTCAGAATCAGATGTAGCCAAGAATTTGGCACTTGCGAGCGCCGTCAAAATGAAGTAATCGATATGGATTGTCTCAGAAATCACGATGTGATCAGGCCATCATCTCAAGTTAATTAGACGAGACGACTACAGTGCAACATTATCTGGTACACACGCTCTCACTCTAATTTCATTTAACAATTTTTTGAGAGAGTGACGAAGGACTTAATATTTTTAACAAACGACTGGAGGGACGTCGTATGCAATGTATGCATAGATAAAATAACCCTTAATATTTTAATTCAAAATCTATTACTTCATTTTGACTTGAGATGTTATTTACTAAGGAGATAAACTAAACCCATTGATTCATTGATTTTTTTTTTTAATTTTTTTTTTTTGGAAAGTAAAACCCGTATGATTGTTATCAGGAAGGGGAAAAAAAAAGAGGAAAAAATGCCCCTCTGATTAGATGAGATGCATCTTCCCCTCTCAGCGAACGAACCAAAATTGACGATTGATTAATTTCTGGGTCCCTCGTTTTCTGTCTGCTTTCATTATGGACCACATTGTACCTTGTTATACCGTATAATTCAAAAAAAGATAAGCATAAGAATTATTTTCAAAAAAGAAAAAAAAAATTCAAAGATATGTGCGTGTTTTATTTGTGTTAATTAAAAGAAAAATGTCAATTAATCTATGGGCTACTTGAGTTCAGTTGCCGAAACCAGTACGAGTCTATCGACTATTTATTTTTGTCAATTAGACCAAAAAAATACATTCATACATATACACACGCACACTAGTCTGATTTTAATACAAAATGTTGAACTTTTATTAATGCAAATAAAATTGCACTTATTGCTTAGATTTATATTTTCTATAGGGTCAGACATTTGCATGCGAGAATATATAACATACGGTGTACTAAAATTAACCCTAATAACCTGTGGCATGCATGACCGAATGAGGCCTCCATAACAGTGTCAGCACCTAAGTTCAACTTGACGAAATAAAAGTGCTTACAAAATCTTGCATTTGATATAGGTTGATGCGAACACTTACAATTGGTTGAACCTTTTTAATAGGTTAATAAACTCCTTATCGGAAAAAGTAGAAGATTATAATTAACTTCCAGCATCTGTGTTTTTCGTAATTGTACATATAATTTTATTTTTGAGGTATCAATAATAACTTACAGCCAAATATCAATTATACAATGTTTAGCTCTAGGTCGGTTTTATGATATGACATCTCGAGAATTTGTGTTTAAAGAAAGCAAAAATTGCTTTCAAATTATGAAAACTATATCTTCACCACATGAAAGATTGAATCAAGTAGAACCAGTTAAATATTTTTATTCATATGAGTTCAATTGAATATCTTTTTTCTTTTTTAAATAGATTATAGTCTTCATCATATGCATTACGCACTTTCTTTTTCAATAAATTAATTAATTATCGATTCTTAGGAAGAGGTGATTTTATGCATGAGAAACTATCTATGTACATATGAAAAGAGATTTGCCCACTACCACTAACTTGTTAATGGCGAAAAATTCTTATGCAAGATTTTGCCACATGGCCTTGTCAACTTTATGCCCAAGATCTTATGTCGCATATTTTCATCCACATTCAAAGAATTTCAACGAGAGCTTGACAAAATAAAGTGGCTGAAGCTGAGAGAATATATATATATATATATTAATTTGTGGCAATTTGGAAATTGTACGTCATCGATGAATTAATGGCTGTGATCATTTAGAGGGGACGGTCACCGTCCATTGCATGATCCATTAAACAACCCACCAAAACTTCTCTTTTTATAAAATAAACAAACATTAATATGTCGACAAATGAGAGCAAGATTTAGAAGTAGATATCAACTAGATCAAGAGTACAATTAAGAGCAAGATGATACCGGTTTTAAGTGCCCACTCTCTTGTATTTAATTTGCTCATATCAAAGCAATCATTTTTTTTTCTTTATTCATATTTAAATTTAATCTTCAATTGCCAATGTAATGATATTCAATTGAACAAATTATTTGACTCGATTAGGTGATTTAATTATACTGACAATAATAGATAAAAGAGGAGAAAAAAAAGGAGGAACCGATGGGATGCAAGTAATGATACATAGGGGCCGATGATTAATACCATACTTAATTTCCCTCTAGCTATAGCTAGGACAAGTTCGATTGAAAGGCCTTACCCTTGTCCTTTGAATTAATAAAGACCTCTAAATTATTTGTTCTAAAATTTAAGTTTACAACACAAGCAACAAATGTCCACAACCACAATGCACAATGACATAAAATAAATTAATACATGCTACATGATTGACAAGAACTACTAGCTACCCGACGATAGTGAGCAAATTTTATGTGGACGAGAAACTTGAATATATAGAGAAACTATGTGACACAAATTAGTGATGGAACAAAATTCAAGAACTTGGACTTCAAATGCCTTGTGTAGAGGTTTACTAGATTTCCCAATTGTTATGAGCTAGAGAACATACGTACGAAAGTAGGATACTTACTAACACATTTACGAGAATGAGACGTGTAGGAAAAAAATCAAAGGTTCGTAGGAAAATATTAAAAGATATATCGGTAAGTTTTCTACAAATAAACATTAGCGTTATCTAAGTATTTCACAAGTTCTTGCCCACGAAGAAAAAAGAACCACCATGCACAAGCTATGCAGTGTATCTTCCTTGAAAGAATATAATTTTTCTCAACTATTTTTAAACAATTTTAAATTTAACATACTCATTTAAAGTGATTTCAATGT
Organism: Murraya paniculata; assembly: GCA_030449075.1. NCBI lineage: Eukaryota > Viridiplantae > Streptophyta > Magnoliopsida > Sapindales > Rutaceae > Murraya > Murraya paniculata. Next base: position 2,528,897 of record JAEVFN010000003.1, read on the forward strand.
ATATATTATTCAAAATTGGTGCGAACAAATTAAAAATTTTATTAAAGACAGATAAAATTTTTAGTTAAATTTTAAACATCATTTTCCGAAAAATTTAAGAGCCGCCCCGGCTTTACTCTTATCTTATCTTAATATGAAGGGAAAAAAAAAGAAGGTTGTCAAAGGTCTAAACTGTCATATTTTGAACTTCTCTTTCGCTATTTATGTTGACACCTTGACATCATCACCGGGGGAGCATTTAATTTCTCCAAGCGGGTGCAATTTCAAGAGCGCACTCAATCATAGGTCCACAAACACAGTGGCTTAAAACTCCTGGTGATTATTTATGGAAACTGTTTGATGATTTACGCAGCACCTCAATCCTCATCCTCCATTGGTTGTATCATTGCTTGTTGCCTCCTCATCCTTCCTTCTGTTATGATCACAGTTGTCAATACACTTTCCTCTAATATACCTTTGTTTATTAGATTTATTTCCTCTTGTAAAGCTTTCTTCTAAATTTGGGACAAACATACTGCTTTTATTGATTTTTTTTTTAATCAAAATATGAAATGTAATATCATAAATATACATGTAGTACAAGATCTTTATAAATTCAATAGAACTTAAACAAAAAAGAAAAAGAAAAAGAAAAGATTTTTAAATATTCTCCCATAAAAACTTAGAAATGCTACTTAAAAATTAGTATTTTTATTTGAGTGGAGTGTAGATAATGATATTTATTCGGAACCGAATAATTTAAGTGATGAAACCCCTTTAAACTTTATAAAATGTCAAAACTATTGGGCATGAAGTAAATGCCTAGAGATTAAAGATGTTGCCATGCTTTCAAAATCTGCAATTGATATCGATCATAAAGAAATAACAGTAAGAATGTTATGTGAAAGCACCAGGAATCTTCCCTTTGAAGTTCGAGGCCATTAAGGTCATTTAATATCATCATAGCAAACCAAAACTACTTCGAATCCCTCCTATAAATTCATCCCTTCACACCAATCTAATTTCGTTGCCACTACACGTACAACAACAATCAAAGAGTTCTTGAGAGTTCAAGAAACAGAGGAAACAGAAAGAGGTGGCAAATGAATCCAGCGGCTGCAAACACAACGGCACCCATCAATCTTTGGCAGTCTCCAATTCCGTACCTTTTCACCAGCCTAGCTCTAGTGCTAGTGCTAATAGCTGTGGCATTGGTCCTGTTGTTATGCTCATATCACAAGCGTCACTCTAACTCATCGTCAAGAAATGGGCGTGATCAAGAAAAGCCACCGGCTGTGCTGCCGAAGGTGCTTCATCCTGAGCCAAAAGTTGTGGTTATAATGGCCGGAGACGACAAGCCGACATACCTGGCCACACAGGCCACCATTTCATCAAAACCTTGCTGCTGTGAGCAAGTTTGAGTTAAAGATTCAAGAAAATAGCTACATCGATCATTTCCATGTGGCTGAATATAAAGTTTTGTTTTAATTCATGTATTTTATTTGTATTTGATCTTTCTTTCCTGTAAGTTGATTCTAGTGCTATTGAACTGTGTTTGCGGGAATATGTAATTAAATTTGATGAGTGTAAGTGGATTTGTTCCAAGTTTTGGCCATATTACAAAAAAAATTGTTCAATCTTTCCCGTTCTTGTTAGTGTTTTAGTTTCTCCCTCAACAGGATGTACTTAACAAACATATCATTTGAAGGTCTTTTATTGCCTGTTAATGTGGGAACTGTTTTCTTGTATTCCAAGTAATATGCTTTCAGAAATCACAACGAACTTACCATTTTAAATGTGTTCTCATTAACCTTCTTTATCACAGTAACACTTTTAATTTAACTTGGCAGCAACGTGGCCCGCCTTGAATAAATAGTAGCCACAACACCTCAATTCTAAGCATATCCTGGCTCTCCCACCTTGAATACATAAAAAATATAACACCTCAATTTCAAACATATCCTCACTCTATAGGACGTGTCATAAATATATTTATAGTTGGCCCCATCACTCCACTTGAATTTTCCATGTAATCTCATTATCATTATCTAAGCAATGACTATGATGACGTTTGCTGATAATAATAGATCGGTTATGGCAACAAATTCGTCATACGCACAAGAAAAGATACACAAAAAAAGTACTGTGTGAGAGACCAGACTGGACTAGCACCCGCTTCCTTTTACCCTCAACAGGTTTCTTGAAGGAGACCTTAACATCATCTTGCTTAAGCTTAACCTCCCAAGATTAACAGCCTTCACCAGTTGCCAACCAACGCTAAAAGAAATCAACCAGTCAATGATCCACAGCCGCAGAAAGTTATTATGATGATCAAAATTTCATTATCACAGTCATTTCACAACTAGAGCATCTAGCCATGTTCATGGGATATATACATTTGCATCAAATTAATATGGCATTTCATTAGTTACTGCCATGATTAACAAAAAGTTGTTCTTTGACTTTGCTAATTAGTGGACGCGGCGGCCTGGAAATGCAAAGAGGCTAAGGCTATGATGGTCTAGTTGAATTAGCGTTGGGCTGCTGAAAAAGAATAAATAAATAAGGGCAATGGCACTGTGGGTAATGGGGGACAACTGTCGATTTATAAACTGCTTTAAGTGACTTGCCGTTGTACAATTTGGATATACTCTCAGGATATTCTAGGTCATTTCGGGGCTTGACAAAGGTTTTGTTTTGTAAAAGTTGAAAGCACAATCTGGGGTAAAATGGCAATTTTAGTTTTTCTTCACGGGAGCATGAAATGATCATCATCAATCGTCATTCCATCATTTAGGAAAAAAAGGATGAAAAAAGGCATGTCGTGTCAAGAATGGGATTCGAACCCATGCCCTTTCGGACCAGTACCTGAAACTGGCGCCTTAGACCAACTCGGCCATCTTGACGTTGGTGGTTGGTGAAGTTCAATAATATTTATATCATTTAATATTATCTATGAGAAATCCTTCCCTAGGACTAGGAATCGCTTTTGATTTAACTTGCTCGAGTTCGAAGTTGATTTCCTGACTCTTCTCTTGCTTTCTGCCTTCATTTTTTCCATCAAATATAATGCAAGTGAGATGAAATAGTTAAAAGATTGACCATGCGTGAAATCATACGCATTTGCCTCTTAAAAGCTAAACAAATAGTGAGTTGGTGACTGCTTCTAGGCCCAGTAGATGAGGCTTTTACAAGTTGCTTAGGCTGCACTTTAGTTGATTTTAGTCATTTTCCAGAGGGGCAAGCTTGGGCCCAATTAAAACTACAAAATTGGATTCACATACCTTCAGCAAATTCTGGTGCATGCAGCAGCAACTTTGGAGCTTTAATGGGCTTCTACTGTTGATTTTATAAGCAAGAACACAAATTCAAGAGCACATGAATTGGGACATTTTTGGAGCTCGATTATGTTTCTATTTTCTAAGAGAATTATTCACTGATTCAAGGTTTTTTTTTAATTATTATTTACTACTAGTTAGTCAAACATCTACCAACACCAAACTTGGATCTACTAGTTAGTCAAACATCTACCAACACCAAACTTGGATTAGTATATTATAGTATAGTCTGAATGTCTGAGCTTATTTTGAATTATATGAGTACAAATGAATTAAACTCCCATTTAAAGAGGTTTACACTAAAATTTTCTAAAAGCAATATCAAAATTAAGTGTAAATCAATATCAGAATGAAGCGTTAACATTTAGAGTGTTAATGTGCTTCAGTTTCTAGGTGTAAAGTTGGGTGTGAATGCACTTTGCGATCGTTGTTGCCTGAGTTTGAATAATAATAAGAAGTAAGAATCGGTGTTTATTTGGGGAGATATCTCATCTTTATGCAAACCTTCGGGAAAAAAAAAAAATTAATATGATTTCGTAAAAATGTGTTCAAAATTGCAACTGCTTTAAAAACCACCACATTATTGAGTTAAGCAGAGAAGGGTTGCAGCAGCCATCTATGGAACACATGTGGTAAAGCATAATTTTAATACACACAAAAATCATATAATTTGGGTAAGTCAAATGCAATCTTTGAAGAGAAAAAGCTGTAAAAAAGGATTCAAAAAGATTAAAGTTAAATTTGCTAGAGATGATGAGATTTAAGTGGGAAACAACCTAAATCATGCCATTAGAATACTATACAGCAAGAAAAGTGTTGCCAACTCATTTTGTTTTCTTTTAATGTTTTGAAAAAAAAGCCATTTTTTTGGGGTTTACTTCTGAGTCAAAAAGTAGTTAATCAAGTTGAGTAAGAAATTTTGTGGGAAACAGTGGGATGTAAGAAATAAAGATTAGAAAAACATGAAAACTGTGAGTTTCCCATATGAAAAAAGTCAAAAAAATAAAAATAAAAAAAATGCCTGCCAGCTGCAAATTCCTTTTCACAAAAGTTGGCATGAAAACAACTGCTATTGTTTATGCTTTTTTCGTTTTTGTTCATGTTATTGTCTAAAATAAACAAGTACATGCATGATACAACTTCTTCTATCGATGATCAGATGTGGGTTATCACATCACTAACGAGAGAGGCTTTGGTCTAATTTGTAAGTCGGGGGTTCTCACTTGCAAAGCTCTAAAGCAAAACCGTGACAAATTGTACGCCTAAAATGGACATTTTTGACTTAGTAGTTGTTTTAACTAAGGATGCCATGTTTTGATGACAGTAACAAGAAGACAGCAGCCGGCTATTTTAGGAGTTAAGGGACAAGAAAACAAACAATGACAGAACAAAAGTGGAAAGATCTTTGGCGGCCTCATTTGAAACATTTTGATCTGGATACCAGAACTCTGTAACTCACAGTTGGCTTATCTGCACTTTTTGTGCACAAAGCTATCTATGCTAATGCAAAGGACAAAAGAAACGAAGGCATGAAAGAAAAATAGAAAAATGGGGATGGTTGTACTGACTCTTTCATGCTTAGGGATATGGGTCTCATATTTCTTCCAGTTTGAGGAATGGGTTCATCTGCATATTCTGGTGACACAAACACAGAATTTTAAGTGTGAAGATATTTTCTCTCGTGTTTAAGAAATGGGTTCTTCTGCAAATATGCAATGAAAGAGAGCATGTAAAACTCCGTTTCCTTCAAAATTTAAATTCTTCTAGAAAAAAAAAAAAAAAAAAAAAAAACGTCTAATAAGCTGTCCATTGCAAAGGTCTTTCCTTCATTTTTTTTTTAATAAGAAAATGTTTAATTATCATAGAATATGTAAATATGTCAAAATCATCCTATAGCCTCCATAAATAGAGGTTTTATAACTTCTCTGACACTGGTCTCTCTCTTCCTCCCTCCCACCCTCCACTACCCCTTTCTTCTCCTAACTAAACTCTTTTTCTTTGCTTTTCATCCAGGCTTCCAAATAATTATTTTCCACATCACCAGTGTTCATTGAGAATCTCTGGCTTTGCATAGAGCAATGGACTACTCCAAATTCCCTTTCAGCACAGAAGGATGTAGCAGCAGTGAATCTGGGTGGACCATGTACATTGACTCTCCTACGCAAGAAGATGATATGGAATGCTACAACGAAGAAGATTACAACAACGATCGTAAGAGTAACTACAATGATGGCATTCATGGTGGATTTAACAAGGAAGATAGTGATGATTCAATGGCTTCGGATGCTTCCTCTGGTCCAAGTCATCAACAAAAACGTACAAATGCTGAAGGTAGACATAGCACGGCCAGTTCTAAGCATGGTAAAGGTGGTCTTAAGAAATTGTTTTCGTGGAAGAAGTCAAACGAAAAAGAGAAAAAAAGTGTTGAGCACGGTAGTAAGCATAAACATAAAAATGATGCTCACAAAAAACACTTCAAGTAGTTCAATTTGATTTGTGTAGGATTGTAAAATCTCCGAGTTTACAAAAGGGTAAAATGTTTCTCCCTAGGATTTCTTTCAAGAATGGAATTGTATTCCATATCGATATTTGTAATTTCGTACTTCCATTGCATATTTGAGATCAATGTGAACGCGTTCACACAGGAATAGAGTGTCTCCTGTTTCCTCAGCCATATGAATAATCATGTATTTCATTTGTGTTTTTCTTGGCTAAGTAACCATATCATACCTATCTTTGGCTGGGTCACCAATCATATCGCGCCTTCAACTTCTGGCCTTCTGCAATTCAACTGTTAGATCAAGGTGTTTCTAGGGAAAATAAAAAATAAAGAAGTAATAAACAGTACCTCATGAAGCAGATTAGAAGTAAGAGATAAACTGAAGTTACTGTTCAATCGGGTTTGAATTGACAGAGAAAGAAACATCAAGTATTTTAATGGAATAAGATTTTAATAAGAATACATTTTTGCGCATGTGTGCCCATGTGTACTTGTGTGTGGGTTAAGATATGAACCAGCAACGTTTAATGTGCTGGAAAGAAGAAAGATCATTAGATCGGCATGGAAAGACAAATAAGTGAGAGTTCTGGTGCATATGGATTAGATTGAAGTACAAAGAAAAATAAAATGATTGCAAGACATAACAAATATTCTTTCAAAACCAATAAAAAAACAACAATGAATTTGTGCATGCATGAATGGGTGTGTGCATTTGTGTGTGTCGTGCTGGAAAGAAGAAAGATCAACCTAGAAAGACAAATGACAACTATTAAGAGCAACAAAGACATTTGTCAACACACAACAATGGCCACTTGTAAAAAACTCAACTCTACAAAGATTGGAGGCAGGTGCAACAGCTAGGAACCTTCAAAATGTTGGCTGTACAATGAAGCTAAAGAAAAGAAACATTATAGAACATAACCAGATAATTCCTACCAAGAGAGCATGCACAGATATACTGACCAATATTCGTTATAGTTTAATGAATAATAGATATCACATCAAGAATATTCTGTTCACATTTAAAACAAAAAGGAGAAAAGAAAAGGTGTTAGCATGTGTCATAGAAGACAGAAAACAACAAAAAGTAAACTAAAATAAGATTTTGTGCTTGCTCCTCGTGCTAATCTTGACTCTGAAGATTCATGTAAGGTTCTCACGGCATTACTGGGGTGTTAAAACAAAAAGGGAATTTATATAACATATTAAGGATTCTCTCAAATGTATAAATGAGCGATCTTTTAATAATATAACTGTGAAACTGGGAAGGGCTACCGCTACAAATCGAAAAAGTAAAACTAAAGTTATTAAATGAGAGACAGATGAATCCAAGGCATTAAAGCAAGAAGTTGTGCTATAACCTTAAAGTGAACTGAGCATCAAAGATTGAATGGTCGTGTAACTCGACCATCTGCTATCTACCATGTCAGAATGACTCGGTTTGTTTCAAACGATGTGAGAAAGCAAAGCAGATATAGGCCTTAATCTGATTTGATATGTGAAAGCGATGTCACCTGAATCCCACAGCACGTTGATCACAAAAACAATTTCAAGCATCCAAATAGCAGCACAGGACTAGCACCAACTGACGGGATATTGAAAATATGAAACTTTTCTTTGATAATTTCATTAAACATTACACATAAAGCCATTATGCCCAACAGTTATAAATACACGGCTCCTTCAACTGCTGGGAACAAAAACTTAAACAATTTGCACCTATGCACAAGGCAAAGGAGAAGTTCTGCCCAAGCACAAGCACGACAAACAAAAGAGAAATAATTCCAGAGATTTGACCTGATGAAACAAATCACACTTAAGACACACTTTCACCAAACACCGGTGGTGTAAGCTCTGCCCAGCTAGTCTAAAGCAGAGATTATTATGTTTATTAAGAGTTCTGGTTAAGCCGAATATTTTTAGGAGAATAATTAGATTTTGGACTGTTTGGCAATCTTGAACCACTCGGTATGAAAAGATCCTTCCGTATCAATCCTTTCATATGTATGAGCACCAAAGTAATCTCGTTGAGCTTGGACCAAATTAGCTGGCAACCTTTCCCTTCTGTACGAGTCAAAATAAGCAAGACTGGATGACATACCAGGTGTGCTAATTCCCGAGTTGATAGCAAGGCAAACAACTCTTCGCCAGGCAGACTGCCTATCAACAATTTCCTTTGCAAACTCTGGGTCCACAAGAAGGTTTGCCAGATCAGCATTCCTATCGTATGCCTTCTTGATTCTGTCAAGGAACACAGCACGGATAATGCAACCCCCCTTCCAAATCCTAGCCAGTTCCCCCAACTTCAAGTCCCATCCCTTTTCAATACTCTTTGCACGAATAAGATTCATCCCCTGTGCGTAACTACATATCTTGGATGCGTAAAGAGCCTGCCTCACATCATCAATCAACTTCTGCTTGTCCACAGCTTGGTCAGACTGAACACCAAGGCCACCTGATTTGAAGACTTTGGCAGCTTCAACTCTTTCTTCCTTTAAACCACTAAGGAACCTTGCATCCAAAGAAGATGCAATAGTGGGAGCTGCAACTGATAGATCAGCAGCTTGCTGTACAGTCCATTTGCCAGTACCCTTCATACCCGTTTTGTCCAAAACCTTGTCAACCAAGTAACCATCTCCCTTATCATCCTTTATTCCAAAAACATCTGCAGTGATTTCAATCAAGAAGCTGAGAAGCTCCCCCTTGTTCCATTCTGTGAAAACATTTTTCAGTTCCTCATTTGTCAACTGTCCAACAGATTTCAGTACGTCATAAGCCTCTGCAATCAGCTGCATATCGCCATATTCAATTCCATTATGAATCATCTTCACAAAATTACCAGATCCACCTTTGCCAACGTAAGTCACACAGGGGCCACTATCAGGAACTTGAGCTGCGACCTTTAGAAGGATGTCTTCAATATACTTGTAAGCCTCGAATGATCCTCCAGGCATCAAAGAAGGACCATGTCTTGCACCCTCTTCACCGCCTGAAACTCCCATTCCAAGGTACAGCAAACCCAATTCAGCCATGGCTTTCTCTCTTCTCTCGGTGTTCTCATACCACTCATTACCACCATCAATGATGCAATCACCTTTCTCCATGTAAGCAGAGAGGGTTTTGATGGTTTGGTCAACAGGTGCACCAGCTTTAACAAGCATGATTATCACCCGAGGTTTTTCAATTGAATTGACAAACGATTCAGGATCATGGAAACCAAATAAAGGCAGATCTCCCTCCTTTTTAGCTCTTTCAACTGTCTCATCAACTTTGGAGGTAGTTCGGTTATAAACAGAAATGGGAAAGCCTTTCTCAGCTATGTTGAGGGCGAGATTTTGGCCCATGACCGCCAGACCAGCAAGGCCTATTCTTGTAAGTTGTTTGCTCTCAACCATATCTTCCTCTGTTCCATATTTGAGATTGATAGTGAGATAAATTCAAAAAGTTTTTCACAAACCAACCAAATTCGAGATTCTTGAATAAATATTTTAATGAAGCACCACCCATGACTCAATGCCAACTTATGATCTATTCTTAAGTATGAAGTGGGATTATTTCAGGGAAAGAAATATCAGATGCAATAACGAAATGAGTGATGGTCACGTATGTACTCCTGAGATTATCAAAGTGTAAAAAGTGAAAAATTATCTAATCTCAAATTTTAAAAAGTGAAAAATTATCTAAGCATCATCATCATGTGATTAAAATAATTTGGTAAGAATCAATTAGCCAATGCACTCTTGCATCTTAAAAAGGTCTCCAGCTGAAAATGCACTTTTTCAGACCCGCATACTTAGAAGGCCATTGTTAGGAACATATTGACTAACTGGTTATATCGAAAGGAAGCAAATTTAGATAACTGAATAGAGAAGCCATCCTTAGCCAGATGGAAGTCACCTCCAAGTGGGCTCTCCGACTTGGGTTCAGTCCCCTACAAGTGAAAAGTAGGAGCGGTTTTCTCCCTTGATAAAATGGGAGTAAATCTCTATTGGAGCAGATTTTCAAGCAATGCAAGTAGAGCCCCGACTCTACTATCATTGTATGTATTTTAGACATATGATAGACTAATATTGTAATATCAGTTGATTTTAATATAATAATTCAAAAATAAACAATAAAATAAATTAATGATTCATAAAAAACAAGATCCAACTACTAGTCTACAAGTGCCTAAAATTGTGACTCTTGTGAGTGAAAATGAAATAAAAACAGAGGCACAAGAATGATCATGCAGATAAAAGGATTCTTAAAACAAGTGGATCATATATACTCAAAACAAATAGAAAGCAAACCCTGATCAGCAAATTCTAAATAAAACGCAGAAAGATCATTACTTGGCTCAGCCTCCTATAAATTATACCAACATCAAAGAACACAAAAGACGTTAAAAAGTTAAAGAATCAGACCTTAAAACAATTTTCTGCTTCTTCTATAATCTGATGCAAAGAGAAGAGAAAGAAAATCCAGATAAATCAACCCAAAATGTGATCTGGGTTTAGCAGAGCAGAGACTCTATAAATAAAATGAATGATTAAAAAAACAATAAGTCAATAATACACAATACAGAAAAAGGCAGAAAAATATATTGCTTACCGTAAAAAAAAAAAGGAGCTTTTTATTGATGCAAAGGCCAAAAGTGGCTGCACCAGCCATTCATAATCGGGTCAAAGTTGGCAACTCTCCTCCCTTAGCGAATCAGCAACCGCTCGCTTACCTCTAGGTCTTGCCACGTAATCTGGTTCAACTATTCTGGCTGATCTGGCAAACAAAAAAGGAAAATACCTTTTTTATCCCTTTTTTTCTATCGTTCATTCAGTTTAAAGAGATTTTTACCTTTTGAAGTTATTATTACTTAGTTTATTACTAACAATGGCCATTATGCAGAAAAAAAAAAAGGGGAAGAGGAAGAAAAAGAAAAAGAAAAAAAAAAAAAAGAGGGATTAGTTTGTTGTTGGGTTTGTTTAAAAACTTCAAATAGTTATGATGATTGATGGTTGATAATTGGACTTGCTACTACTATTATTGGTGGCAGTTAAGTGATAAAGTTATTAGATAAAGACTCAATCATTTCTACCTTGTTATTTTATTACACTTAATTTAAAGGATTCTATACAATAGCATCCATGTATATAGATGTGCAATTTAAGACAGATGATGTCTTCAGTCGTAATATTTTTGTTCATATAATATAATACTTATTGATTACAAAAGTATAATATGATACTGGGAAAATGTATATGTTATGTTTAACTGATAACTTTTAAACATGTTAATAGGGTGAAAAATTATAAAGAGGATAAATATAAAAGAAGCACGCCAAGCGTAATAAAAATTAAAAAGTATCGGTACCCATTGATTATGCATCATTCAATTTGACATGGCCTATAATCAAATTGAATCCATCTTAATACTTCCCCATTCTTTTTTTTTTTTTGGGGCTAGAGCATCTTATATAGAGTTTTCCTTCCATTACCATTGAATAACTTGTCAATGTCAATTTTGATTTGATCATCTTATTATTGACGGCTGCTCATTTCACTGCTTTGATCTCTGTGGTTACCCAAAACAAGCTCCAAAGTCCAAAGGCGAAATGGGAAGAAAATGGGCTTTTCAAGTAATCGTAATTTACGCATCAAAAAAAAAAGTAATCGTAATTTATAATGTCCAAGGCAGGTTATTTATTTATTTACAAGTTTAGGTCAGGCATGATCCTTCATGTGAATACGCTCACCACGATGACAAGTTGACAAATAAGAAATCATTTCTTGTTCGGTGACACCCTCTACCTTTGACCTTCATTCTTTCTACCAAGTCCTGCCGCTAAACCAAACTTTTTAGCATTTTATTTGAATTATTAAATTACAACTTGAAAATTTTTTTTCCTAAAAATAATTAAGTCATCAAAACATAAAAAAATAATGGCTGCCATTCTGTAATAAATGAGATGAAAAAATTGATTGATGAGAACAAGCTACACCATATCGATGTTGGAAAACGAAAACGACCTAATAACGAAATAATTAGCTAGTTAAAGGAGTCACTGAGGTATAGGTTTGTCAGAATTTCTCATCATATAATGAAACTATGAAAGTTAAATTTTAAAAAGAAAAAAAAAATTTGCATTTCTGCGTGTTTTACATAATTGAGTTTTGATTGTTTACAATTTTAAGCTCAATGCTGTAAAAACCAATAAGCATCCTTAACCGAAACATCTTAACCGAGAAGAAACACACCATCACTAAGCTTTGGAGAAGGTTACAACAAATTAGTGGGGACCAAAACTTGTACGAATATAAAGTAACCATCTAAAAAGTATAAACAATCACTGAATGTGTGTGTGTTACCTGAAGAATGAGTGTTGTAATGCGACTCCAATTAGAGGCCAAAATTGCACACCTGCACAAATTCCATATCATTATCCACATATTTAGTCCAGAGACTCTTGTATTGATTCATAGCAATGTCAAGCCAGGGTTTCATGTTCCCATTGTAATGGATGACTGCAGCCTTATTGATTTCATCCATACTGATACTTGGATTGTACCCGAGTCCAAGGACATGCCAGGATTTGTCCAATGACTTTGTTGTTGAGTAGAAAGTGATGAGGCCCGGTGGCAGGGTACCCAATTTCCACAGAGTTCGATCCTTATTCTGAAGAAAAAAATTCATGAATGTCAACCAAAGAATTCTAAGTCCTCGCTAAACTAAAGCGTCAAGCAAGTTAATTACTGAATTAAACTAATTGAACATGCATGTGAATTGCATGTACTTTAAGCTACTAGATTGGCAAAAAAAAAAAAAAACAGAAAATAGAACTCTATTGAATGCATAGACATACTTACCAAGTTTTGCCAGTAATGGTATTGGTCTGTGCATTTCTCACGCCTCCAAGCATCAAGATCAAATATATTCATCCCATATGCCCACGCACAAGCCTTTGGATTAAATTTCTCCCTGATTAAGGGATGTGAGAAATTGAGATATTGAGCATAACGATGAAATGACCCAAAGCAGGTCTCCACCGCCCCGTTCACCTTTCCATCCAAATCAATGTTCCACAACCCAGTCAAGTCCTTTTGAACCACAACGTCATCATCCAGAAACAAAATCTTGTGCAATTTAGGATACATCTCGGGCAAATAGAACCTAAGGTGATTCAACATTGACAAGTACTTGGGATTCCTAAATTTCATGTTATTCACATCTTTAGTTGTATTCTCTGCCTTATGGTCAAAGTAAAACTTCTGCATCTTAGCAGACTCAAGCTGCCTCAATACTGGTACATACGACGAGTTCAGGAACGAATAATCCTCCATAGCCTTCACTTCCACATGTGCACCACCTTCCACGGGCCTCATCCTGAACCAAACCTTCATTGCTGCAATATTCATTCTATCAGTAACCACATGGAAAACATGTTTCCACGGCTCCTGTGCATTCTTCACCACAGACCTCACTACAACTGACACTGCAATCACATTATCTGAAAATATAGCATAATGATACAAAGCGGGGTCCTCAAATTCCTCCTTAGGTGGCTCCTCCTTATACTTGTCTGGGTGTGAAATCCTCTCCTCCACAAGTCTCATTGCCAAACAATGCAAACTCTTAGGAACTGATTTAGCAGAAATCAAGCTAGCAAATGCCCCGTTCTTCTTCGCCTTAACCAACAACTCATTAACCGCAAAGATCGTATCTTTCAACTTCTGAATCTTCAACTGATTATCGTAACTCTCTTTCGACTCACCAATCATCAACCTCACAACTTTCACTTTATCCTTCACTTCCTTCTCGAACTGCCTCAATACATCCTCATCAACCGCACCCTCCGACTCAAACAAAGCTGATTTATAACCAGGTTTCATCAAAAGATCCGAAAAGTTGCAAGCCAGATCATCAAACATCCTTAACTGCCTAGATATATCTAGCTTCAACTTCCTAGCATAAGCAGCATAAGTATTCACTAAAGTGATATGATCATTTGCTTGTTTCTGTATCAAATCTAATCTAGTCTTAAGCGGATCAGACTTCAGCGCCAAAAACGTCCTTTGAACATACACATTACCGCTACTGGGCAGCCCCTATAAAAGGCCAAAAACACAAATAAACATTCCTTCTCTGACGATCTCTGTCAAACATTTTCTTAAAATCCAAATGCATCATCCAACTCTTTTTACAGAAAGTCAGTAAAAGACAAAAAACTTATAAACCGAAAAAAAAAAAAAACAAACCTTAATCGATTCAACACTCAACATTACTCTTTCTTTAAATCCAAGTCATCAACTTTTCTCATAGCTTAAAAATTTGAAATTCACAACTTTTTTAGCGAAGTACACACAAGGGCAGCTAAAAGACAAAAATGAATCCAATTTATTGCGCAATTAATAATTACTGATAGTAAATTTTCATGGAAACAGTTGATAAATGGCAGTTATATAAGTGAAAGAATGAGCGAAGTGGAGGTGGACTTACGGGGTCGTGATGAGAAGTGGTGGGGTGAGAGGTGAGGATGACGGAGAGAGTGGCGAGGAAGAGGAGAGAGAACATGGCGGAGACGAAGATGCGGTATGAGAATAAGCTGCGTAGACCGGGACCTACGGCGGTTCCGCCGCGGCCTCCGCGAATGGCCACCGCCATTTTGAGGTTTAAGCGATCTGATTGCTTAATTTGAGATCTGAAGTATTAAAGAAGAGAGGTTTAAAGCGCTGCTGCCGTCGTTTTGATTCAATGATTCGGGGATTTTTTATTTTTCAAAAAGTTTTAAATTGCTTTTTCTGAGGAGAAGAATATTATTACTAAAGAGGAAGCAGATCAGAGTTACGGATAGAGTACACAGAGTCGACACTTGACAGTACACACGCGGTTTAGTCGAAGTGGATTCTGTTAATTTATACGACACGTCATTTGTAGTAGACGATGTCGTTTTATATGCCGAATGTCCCACCGAGGACGACTTGTCATCCAGTCATATGCAATGACATCGTTTTGGCTTTATGAATCCTTCAGTAACTTTATTCAATAACTCTGTGCTTCTCATTGAATTCAAATAACTTTATCTATTTATTTTCTTTAAAAATGTATGTGTTGTGTGTGTGTGTGTGTATTCACAGTAGTTGGAAAAAATGAATCTTGCAGCTGAATGGATAGCACAGATGGTACGTTTGAAGATTCAGCAATCTTCTGAGCAATTACATGGACTTCCCGTTGCTACAGAAAATGTGCACTTGTTTTCATTTGACAGGAAACTGGTAAATTGGATTGACAAGGCTTTGCAAAAGAGAAACTCCATGAAAATGAAAATAAATTAAAATATAAAAAGTTTCATCAGCACACATATTAATACGAAAGAACTGATCAATATGAAAGTTGATTATGGAGATTTGCATCAAAACACCTAAGACACTAGTACTTAAAATGGAGATCACTAATCAAAATGATTATGTTATATAATCTCATAACATAAAGTTCACATATGAGCTCTCAAAAGATGGCATACTAACCTAACGTACGAAGAGCAATTTCCTGCAACATAAATAGATTATCAGAGAATGGTATGCTTGGAAGTGGTAACTTTCCCAGCAAAAGCATCCGAAGTATGATCTTAGAGAGAAAGGGAAAAAAGGTTAAAAACAAATGTGGCCCTTCAAGAAACGAAGTGACAAATGTGGTCAGTTATTGTCATTCAAAAATTAAATATAGCCCAAGTTGGGGAAAACGAAAGCCATCTAATCAAAAGACCAATCAGATTGAAGCTCATACCACCAGAATCAACCCTGCGCAAGCAACTTCTGCAACATCAAATTGAACAAATGATCAATAGTTAAACCCATAATTGTGTGGAACCTGCTTGCGTATTGCACGAGATCATGTTATTTTGGCAGTCTACTTCCAAGTGCCACTACATATTGGAACCGTTAATAACTAGTGGATTAATGTTGTCTCTTGGGAGAACAGCCGCAACAGAATGCGCTGCATTGTGATATCGTTGTATGGTTCCTACGTCCTACGAAAATGTAAAAGAGAATGAATAAGAATTTATGAAGATTGCAGCAGACTCAAATAATAATCTAGAGTACTTAAAATTCTCATACCCCAGGTTCATAAAATTAAGCACAGTTCAATCTCCTCCTCCTTGAGAATCAAAGATGAATCTGCAATCTATTTCAATGCACGGTATGTGGACTATCATGTGCCAGTATTGTCCTCTACCCTTTTCGCATCTTTCTTTAGCAGAGGACATCCCTTGATATATAGTTGCAAAATTGAAGGTGGCGGGCCCATCTTTGGAAAGGATTGGAGCTTTGGACAGTTGTAGAGACGCAATTCTTCCAATGAAATGAGGTCTAGAACAATTGAAGATATGTATTCTATATTCTGAAAATCTCGAATCCATAGTCTGGTTAGGGCAGTAGGAAGTATCATTCCTATCTCCTCCTGCGGAAAGCAAATCACATCTGCAAATTCTCCATTAACGACGAGTTCTTTAAGAGAGTCGAGTCTGTGCAGCCCCCACTGGAACATTGACTTAAAGATATTAACATCCGTAATTTTAAGAACTGTAAGGTTGGTGGGAAAGCCATTCTCAGGGATCGCTACTATGCCAGGACATTTTTCCACTGTCAATTGATGATGAGAGGTGAGTTTGTGTATTCCACTGGGCAGAGCTTCAAGTTTCTCGCAATTATTTACGCAGACTGCCATCGAGTTTGGGGAAGGCAGACCTCTTTCTGGAAAAGAAACAACACTTGGACAATTCCTTATTTCAATCTGTTGAAGACTGCTCAGCTTGTGCAGATCATGGGGTAAACATTTGAGATTATCACAACCATTGACCATGATATTTTCAAGGCATGTGTTAATGGCAAACATTTCTGCTGCTGCTGACCTTAGCTTTGAACATTGTAAAAGCTGAAGCTTTTTAAGAGCCTTAGGTAGATTTCCTCCTGAAGACAAAGAAGAGAAAGTTGAGCAACCCTCAAATTCAATTTCTTCAAGTGTGGCAGGAAATTTGCCTTTTGACCATAAAGACGCCAGAGATGGACAATCTACAATATGCAACAAAACCAGGAGAGGGGGGCTTTTCCTCATGGATTACTTAAAGTTCCTCCAGCATCAAAGTCCATAAATTCCTGCAACAGAAGATCTCCAGCCTCTCGAGAATTGGAGGCAGCTGCACTCTAGCAATGTGTGTTAAAAGACCACAGTTTGCAATAAACAATCTTTGAAGAGATGTGTTCCTGGTGTACATCCATGCCTCAGGTAAGGATTCCAATGCATTGCATTTGCTGATTTCAATTACTTTCAGCTGAGAAAGCAGGCTAACTCTGGAGAGGAAGCAGTTTTGTACGGCCTGCAATAGTTATCTCTGTAACTGAACTAAGACAGTGCAATGCTTGTGGTAGGTTCACAAGGCATTCACAATCAATCAGTTCCAGATACTGTAGCCTGCAAGGCAACTCCTCCTGCTTTGTCTTTTCTTCTTCCTTTACTTCCAAGGAAAGAAGTTGGGGACAACTTTTAATCACCAGTTTACGAAGGAAGGTAACACCTGTAAGCAATTTAGTTTCACTCTGTCAAAGATGTGTCAGCTCTTGACAGCCACCAATTATCAGTTCTTCTAATTTGAGTACTTCTTTCATAAATAGCTCTTCTAGAAACAACTTGTGTTATTTTCAAGAACAAGCGAGTTCAGCGAGCTGAGGCTGGCTGTACTTCTCCAGACCATTCTTTGCATATACAATTTCTAAATTGCAGAGGCTTGGAAGTCTAGGAATTGAGACAGACAGTTGCTTACATCCACTGATGACAAGTTTCTCCAAGGAAAAAAGATGTTCCAGCAATCTTTCCAGTAGTTTAGGACAGTTTTGGATATATAAAGCTTTTGCAGCTGAGGGAATGCTTCAACTTCTTGAGCAGGTTCTGAAGGAATCCAGTCTTCCCATTCTAGCATATCCTCAAAATGTAAAATTTCCAACAGAACTTCTGTTGCTTGTCACCCTCTAATGCGTACTCCATTCTGTAGCACATTTCTCCCGCAGCCCACTGAGCAAGGTGTTTGATGAAGTCATGCATCACAAATCGTGATATTGCTGCTTGATTGTTGAAAAACATGATCTTGAATGTAGCTCACCAAAGTACTGGTGGCCTAAGTCTTCCATTGGTTTCTCACTATTTTCATGCCTCAAGACTGAACCATCTACAGCAAGATCAGCTCTTCCTCCCCAAATTCGTAGTCCTTCGGACAGATTGAGCAGTAACTAAAGCATCGTTTCAAATGTGGAAGAAGATAATGGTAACTCATTCTAAGAGCTGATATAATGGTACTTCTCTCTTCAAGTAAATCCCACACTTTGCTGTTTAGCACATCTTCCCAATCAGTGCAGTCGACTTTTCCACGTAAGAGGCCACCCAGTGTTTCTGCTGCCAAAGGCAAGCCGTTGCACTTTTTCACTATGTTCTCACCAATTTCCTTCAACTGCGTATAAATGTTAAAGTCCGTTCTCCTCAACGATTGCTGAGTCAACACACACAAACAGTCGTCATTTGACAATTTTTTCAACTTGTAAGTTGGAAGAGTACCCATCATTAATGAAACATCTTGATTGCGAGCTGTGATAATAATTTTACTTCCCGGGGAGCCAGCTTCAAATGGTCAGCAGCGGAGATTCCAGTCGCTGGGATTCTCATTCCATTTATCATCCAAAACAAGTAAAAATTTCTTTGGCAGCAGCTTCTCCTTCAATTTGACTTGAAACAAATTTAGATCATTATCATGGAGAGGCTGAAATGGACTGTAACGTTGTTTTAGTTATCCTGAAACATCGAAATCTTCAGAAGCACCAACCCATGCTTCAAGATGAAAATGATTTTTCACTTTGACATCATTGTAGACAAGCTGGGCAAGAGTTCTCTTGCTCATCCCACCCATACCTACCATACGAAGAACTGAGACTCCATCACTACTTAGTAAATCATCCTTCAACAACAATGGGAGTATTGTCTCCTTATGATTTTCCCTGCCATAAACTTTCGATTCATTCACCACAGATGTTGTGGGAAGTCTTTGTCTGACTTCCTTGGACCTCTCTCCGGAATTACCTTTCATATTTAGCCGGTCCTTCTCTGTGTCAATTTCTTGTAATCTGGTAGCAATCTCCTTTAGTTTGTACCTTATAGAGGCATTGAACCTCAGAGAGTGTGTATTGAAATTTTAGTAGCAGGTAGGAATAGTAAGATTCCATGCCTTACTTGTGCTGGGTTGATCAGGTTCAAATAACAACTTTCTCTGCAAAGCTTCATTGTCAAGCTCATCCAAGATGTCTTCCAGGTCGTAGGCCAAGTTCTGAAATTCACCAAGCCGTATCTTCAATGACTGCTCTGTCACGTGATTCTCCTCTGCATCCTCAAGCGCTACACGAATGGAAATGATACAAGTAAAGCAAGTTTGCAGAAAGTTGAGCTGGAGCTTTAGAAAGCAAAAGGTTTCAGTATGTTTTATTGATGCTGAGGCACTCTCACGTATGTTTTATTTATTTCTTTTCACTTTTGGCCTGTTAACAAGCTACTTCACCAAAGAAAAAACAAGGAAAATGCACAAGAAGCAGTTCATTATTGACTGCCATACGCGTTTATCAGTATTTTAACATCACAGAGCTTGGATGCAGTAGCTGGCAAATTGTCAAAAAGTAAGAGAATGATATAGTTAGTTATCATTGTTTTTCATTTAATCTAAACTATGCTCGCTCTCAAGCAACTAGTCATTTTATTGCTCTTGTATGCTATATTCAAATGGGTTCAACTAGTTATAAGTGGACGAGTTATTAGTAAATATTAGCTATCGGATAAATAATATTTTAGTAGCTATGCTTCAAGGCTAAAAGCTAATATGTCATTGTCATCGGGTGCTTGTCACATTGGACTGTTGCACATTCTTACAGAGCTCTTTACAGACAGGCCCATTTGCGGTGATGATATTTTGCTAAAGCAAATAGGTCCAATATAATTAATACCCCTGTTTTGTTCCATCATCAATCAAAAACTTTGGTAATTATTTAACTTCATCAACAAGCTCATCAGAAAATCAAACATAAATAACAGAGTAAGTAATATTTTATTTGTGCGTTACTCTATCTTCAGGTCACATTGCGCAATTGAAGAGGTAGAAACTGAACTTTTGCTTGGATTTAATTCAAGATTTGTCAATTCTCTTCTTTGTGTTTTTTTGTTAGAGCCAATGGTGTTATCAAGGGATTATATATAAAAAAATGATTAATTATCACAATAAAACCAATGCAAATTCAAAAGACAAAGAAACAAAAAGACTGAGGCCTTCCTCACTTTCGACACATGGGCATCCATGTATATATTCTTTTCTAACGCGTACACTCTAGAAACACCGTACATAGAAGCAGGTGGCCGCTTCCAGAGAGCCCCACATTACTATTCTCGTCACATCAAGTCACCCAAGTTGATTGATATAGACTGGTAAATCTTCAGGGCATTTCTGGATAATTTATACCAAACTTAATTACCAAGGTGAAGCTCACGGCTTTTTATCATCATTTTGTTTCCTGAAATATTGTGTAGTTATTTGTATGATTCAGTTTCTTTATTAGTTCACGTATATAATAATTTGAAGGTTCTTTTAATCAACACCATGGAAAGGGTCGCAAGTGATGACACAAAAGAGGAACTAGTGCAAAACAAGGTAGTAAGTGTTTAATTTTTTCTAATTTTTTTTTAGATGTGTGTGTGTGTGATTCAGATCTTATCTTTTTATATATCTACAGGATTCAGGAGAGATCTCCTCAAATCAGAGTAAAGTTGTATATGTTTTGGGTAATAAAATAACCATTTTTGCACTTCAGAATACATATATGTACAATCTTAGCACAAGGTTGATATATAATTCCGGTTTCTGTAATGCAATGTCAAATTAACAGTTTTACAGGGGGACCAGGGAGCGGAAAGAGCACCCAATGCTCCAACATCGCCAAACACTTGGGCTTTCGCCATCTCAGCGCCGGGGATCTTCTTGAAGCAGAGGCTGAGTCTGGGTCCAATGACGGGTACTCAGCGCTTCGTGTTTAGTCAATATTTTACATTTTTTGGATCAAGCAGTTTATCTAACAAGCAAAATTATTCTTAGATTTTTTTCTTTTTAAGGACTGTGTAGTGCTTCATATGTCTTATTAACTATATATTTATATATATGTACGTATATGGTTAACAGAAAGATGATCCGGGAATATAAGAAGGAAGGAAAGCTTGTACCATCTGAGATTATCGTCAAGCTTCTGCAAAAGGCAATGCAGGAAAGCCAAAACAAGAATTTTGTCATTGATGGATTTCCTCGCAATGAAGAAAATCTCTCCGCTGCTGAAAACATTGTAGGCTTAATTATAACTTCACACGCACGCACACACACGCGCGCACATGTTTGCTTTCTCCTCTCTATGTGTTTATTACTTATGTATGATCACTTGTGTTGATTAATCTTTTTTATCATCTTAATTACAGTTGAAAATTGAGCCGGATGCTGTACTGGTTTTCGATTGTTCAGAAGAAGAAATGACAAGACGCATTTTAAGTAGAAACCAAGTGAGTAGTTTTGCACCGTTCTGTCTTTCCCTTTCAGGTGCTCGTATTGAATTTCATGTGTGCAATAATTGTAGGGAAGAGTCGATGATAAAATTGACACAATTAAGAAACGGCTCAATGTTTATTCTGAATCCACGCTGCCCATAATCAATCACTACAGCTCAAAGGGAAAGATTCGGAAGGTAATATTGTTATATGACACACTAAGTTTGATGTGTATGCAACTATAATTTGACCCTGTGATTCCATTTATGCCCTTGTTTTCTTTGCTGGCTTTAGATTGATGCAGAGAGGCCGATTGAAGAGGTGTTTGATGAAATCAAGGCTGTGTTTTCTGAGCTAAATGCAGGACAGGACCTGGGGACGAAAGAATCAACGTCTAATTAATCAATGTAGATGATCACTTCGCTTGCCGAGTCTCTTGTTTTGAGTCAATTGATATTAATTTGCAAATTGATTCGTTCGGTAACAAGTACGCAGCTAGTAATTAATGTGACTTCGTCGATACATAGCTCTGTACTGTTGGGTGTTTATCTTATGACACCTGTAGTCTCTTTTGAATCAAATTAAAATAAAGGGAAATTATAAAGAACCTTCAGCTGTAAGATCTAAAAGTTTGTGGATACACATGGACCAAATTTCTCAGAAACATTTTCTCACTTTATGTCATTTTTGTTGGGTAAGTTGGCTCTCAAACAATAACGAGCAAAGCGATCAAAACGGCATCATTTTTCTCGCCAACCAAAGAACTAAGAAATGAGTAAACGGAAAATTTTATTAACAATACTCAAAAGAACACAATTATAAATATAGAGAGAGATCTTTTAGTATATTTTTATTTTGTTAAATGAGATGTCAGTAAAATATAAAAAATATGAAGTTTAATATATTAAAGATTGTGTTTTTTTAATAATATTTTTATTTTAATAAAATAAAGATATTTTTACTAGAAAATTATTATTATTATTATATAATTGCTATCTAGTATGAGAATGCTGTTACACCATATAATGTATTAATATAACATATTCCGGCCCGCAAGTTTAATAAATTACTGAAACTCTCATTAGAACATTTATATATATATATATATAAAAGAACAACGTACCAAATAAGAGTCCTTAAATTATATAATACAATTGAATCTTAAATTCCATGGAAATTGTCAGCTCTTGACTCACAACTCCCTGTGGCATGGGCAACTGTCCGGTTATTCATTTTACACATTTGCGAGAAATTTCCTATGGGGCGACTCTGTTCTTTGATGTGATTCATGATTTATAAGAATATTGTGAGCTGGTTCGGCCTAGGCCATTTATTATTCACAATTTTGTCAATTCTTGATATAATTTTCAAAAGATCATGAATATGACAAGTTTCTTGATATAATTTTTTTAAAAATAAATTTTATTAATGTGATTAGTGGTTAATAAATTAAAAAATGAAAACAATTAAGTTAAATTTTAATTATATATTAACACTAAAATATTAATACAAAATGTATAAGAGATTAGAAAATTTCAGTCTTTATCTGTATGACAATTATATTCATAAGTTAAGAGGTGGGATCATTAAATTATTAAAAAAAAAAGTGTCAGTTTGAAAAATCCCAGAAATTTCCCCACAAAGACAGAGACTGCTGACTTATTGTTTCCGGGAACGATCATTTCATTGGAAAAAGAAAGCGAAATTAATTAAAGAAAAAGCGACTTTTGGCAACTCCGGCAACATTTCTTCATACCAACACAGAACTTTCCCACAAAGCTTACAACAAAGGGAAAAAAAATAAAAAAGGGCGAATACAGAGGCCCATGCTATACATATAAATAAAGACATTCATCTGAAGATTGTTATCCATTGCATAAACGAATCTCGATTTTGAACTTTTTAATTCCTAATTGCCTAAAATTAAATTTTGTGTCGATACAAATTAATTGAGAATGAAGTTGAGAGTAATTTGTGGAACAGAAGAAGAGGAGCTGCTGCCCGTGAGTCAAGTGCCAGCAGCAAAAGATGATAATTCATCACCATCATTTTCAGGCACATGCTGCGCGCACCAAAACTGTCTCAGAGTTCAATTGGATGAGGTGATATTCACCGCGTCGTGCATGGCAACATTGACGGTCTTGCAACTCCCGATGACAAATGCCAGCGGCAAGCCTGTGCCCATATTTGTTTTCGGTAATGCGCCGCCGGCATTCCATGCCTTCCTTATATGCCTTACGGGGGCTTGCTTTGCCTCCGTTTGCTCCATTCATATCCGCAAAACCAACCCCAAGATTGCAAGTTTTTACTATGTTTTTTCTGTGCTCTCAATGTTTGCTAGTCTTGCAATTGCCTTTTCTTGTTTGGTTTGGGAATCGTTCAAGGCGCTATGCTAATTGTGTTGAATAGCAGCTATATAAATGTTTCCAGAGTCCTGTGTGGTGAGTTTTTAGACGGTGAATTTGTAATAATGTAAACATATATGTGTGTGTGGACTCGCGCGTGTAAGTGTGTTAATAACCAATTTGTAAAACCCTCCTGAATCTTCGAAATAAAGGTCGTTTAATTATATTTATTGTTTCAATAGTAAACTGAAATTTTAAGGGAGAAATATTACATTTTATCAAATTTGGATTCCAAAATTTGAACATATAAGAATTTGTAATTCCTTATAATAAACAAGTATTTATAATCTCGCGTTCTAAATTCATACTTAGATTAGTTAAGAATTACCTTAAATTTATATACATAACTCAAAATTGATTCTCAATAACATGGCAAGAGCGGAGCCCCTACTACTTCTTTGAAAATTACAAAAATATATATGATATATTTATAATTTTAGCTTTTAAAATAAGTTTCTAATGATTTAGTCTCAGCAATTTTTAATATTTTAACAATTAAACTCAATAATCAAATACATTTTTTTTCAACTTTAACCCCTAAAAATTTACTTCTATAAAACTTTTGGCCCCTCCAGCACATTGAATCTCTAGCACTAACGAGGACGTACTAGATGCGTTCGATATTTTACTCTCCCCCTTTGTTCATCTGGATCATCTCTAAAAAACAGAAGACAAAATCTAGCTAGACATATATTTAGAATCATCAATGGCCGGCTGGTCTTTACATCAACATACATCTACTTTAATATTTTTATCCCCTGTTTCCCGGTTTCCCTTTTTCATTTCTGTAGGTACCAATTGGTTTTACGTACGAATTGCTTAAGTAATAGTAGAATCACTCAAGTACAAAATTCAGGTCAACAAAGACAAATATATTGCTGACTTGATTTTATTTTTTGAAACCAATGCAATACTTTTTATATTTTTTCGGCAGGATTCAGCCACTGCCACTGCCAATTTCAATGCATTTATATATGAAAAATATATCCCAAGAGTTATTTTTTCATTGCGGACTTTCTCACATTATAAACTTAAGAGTTGGCCTAACACAACGTTGTACAGATAGCTATAACACATCCGAGTTTTACAATGTGAATAGAATAACTACGTAGTGTAATTCGAAGATCACTCGTTGATTTGTTTAGGAAACGCTAATATATCTTGGGAAGTACTTCCGGAAACCCTACTTCAGGCGGGGGGCATCGGCACTCTTCGTAGATAGTCAGTCCGAAAGCTATGAAGAGCACGATTGTAAGACAAATCCACGGCAAATCCTTGAGATAGCTTGGAAGAAGAGAAGCAAAGAACATGGTCAGTGCTAGCAGCATGCATAAGATTGCAATAAGGTAAAAGCATCTCGCCATCTTGGGGAAGACGGGCCACAGGATGATTCCGGCGACCGAAGCATAAAATCCGAGCATCAACATCAGGAAAAATAACCCATAGGGGAAACAGACTGAAAAGCCATTGCCATTTTGTTGTTGTGTGCTCAAGGATGCAGCCAATAAAGCAATCGTGATATCACATGGCAGCATTGCTATTTTGTTAGCCCATGTCTGAAAAATTCTCTTGTACTTGGACTTGGATATTGCCGCTTCTTGTGCACTTTCAGGACTTCTGAGTTCTGATTTATCTCTTGATTTGCCTTCCGCCAAACCAGGGCTCCCATCCTGCTGAAAAAGGAAAATTGAACACCAATCAATTAATATTTTATAAGAAACTTGGAAAGCTCATGAAATATATATGTTAATGTATGGTTACTAGCTAATTGTTTTCCCCTAATTATAATATAATTAGACTGTCATCTGCTCTATGGACTTGGCCAAACTGGTTACCTATGTTCGAATCTTAGAAGAAATAAGCGGCTGATTAATTAATTTTAATTTTGTTTGCCCTTATGTTTAGGGAGAGAGAAAAAAAAAAACACTGTCACCTTATGTACATAATTATTATAAATGTCAATAAACAGGACAAAAGCAAGCAAGAACTTCATTATTGAAATAAAATTAGGATTAAGATATGAGGTTTGTCTCTTTAACTACAGATGATCGATAAGAAAATTTAAGATCAATCTTGTTAAGGAGATTTAAAATGACTAATTTTTTTATACTCCAAATATTTTGTATCAGTTGAAACCAACTAATACCCTATTAATGAAACCGTAGAAACATCTGCAAGCTTAATGAGCTTGAGAAATTAAGAATAAAGACTTGTTGAATTATAACGAAAAAGCATAGACCAATAATTAGTGCACAAGTTCATAGAGCTTGTGTGTAACCTTAATATCCATGTTGGATTTGGAGTTGAGCGGGAGAAGAGGAGAAAACAAGTCCTAGAGGCTGCTTATATATCTTCAACTTGAAGGCAAAGATGGCGTCGAAGGTTCTCGAGCTTATCGATATGACCTTAAATTTGGATGCCCCTGGTTCATGTCTACAAAATCTATGACACCAAAATTTACCAAGATTTGTAATAACAAGATCAATTTTGATGTTCCCAATGCACGTTTCTTTGAAGTTGGCTTCCATACCGACCTCAGTACTTAGGGAGCAATTCTGGAGTTACAATCAACACCCTCGTTTACATAATCTAGAAATTTTGGGTAATAATTTAAATATTTGTTAAGGGCTATACCTGCTATTGGCCTCCTAATTAATTGTGCATAATTTTTGTATTTTTATTTTTAAGGTTACTTAGGAAGCATTGATTTCTTTGTGTTAAGCCTTGCCTTAACATCTTAAGACGTTAGGCTTTTGGGTCAAATAAAATTTTCTAACAATTTAATATCGGAACCAAAGTCTTAAGTTGGTGACCTAACAATAATTGGTCTTAAGGTCAGTCAGGCCCTTACTAAGTTAGAGCTCGAATAACTTATAGTCGGAGCTAGGTCATTTCAAGGGTGACTCTCTTTTACTCACTTTGGCATGGATGTGAGATACATGAACTGTAACTTAGTTATTGCCTTTGGATTCTTGCTAAATTACAGCTCAAATAACTTACAGTCGGAGCTAAGTCATTTCAAGGGCGGCCGCGGCCTCCTTTTACTAATTTGGCATAACTGTGAGATATATAAACTGTAACTTAGCCATTGCCTTTGAGGCAAATATCTAATATGTGTCGATAATATATCATGATAATTACATCCTCGTTTACAGATATGCAATTATTGAAATTTGATTCTTTAAAGATTTGACTTTCTATATGACATTTAAATAATATTTTTTAAAAAATCTGGATAATTAGAACTCAAAAATCTGGAGTGGACTTATTTCCAAGTACATGCGACAAAACTTGGTGAGGAATTGCCGTACACTCGGTATTAAACCAAGAATTACCACAGAATATCACTCCCCCTATTGCCGCCATTGAAATCACAGCCGCAGGCTTTGAAGCTTTCTCCTAAGTAATTTTACCCTTGATTTATCAGCCAAATGTTTCTAATTTTTCATTCCCGTTTTTCGTCTCGCACGTGCAGCGAGATGGGGATTAAGAAGATAAAGAAGAATATGCGAATATTTGTGATACTAGACACCTTTAATTCCATTGGTTATCTTGGGATCTGTGGATTCTTTACTTCTTCTTCATTTTCGGTGCACACTTTTGTTGCTGGTTGGTTGGATCGATAGTTTCCATGTTAAAGCATTTTAATTCATCGATAGTTTCCATGTTAAAGCATTTTAATTCTATCTTATTATATTAAGATTCTCTAAGATGTGAGTTTCTTTTTGGTAAAATTAATGGATAATTGATGCTAAAAGCCTATCAGGTATTAATTACTCATCCCACATCCTAATCCATACCCTAATCAATGCCGTTCAAAGTTTTCTCCTCTTTTTTTGGTAGTGCTTCAAGAGCACAAGGTTTTCGGCCTTTAGAGTGCGAAGTTGTGATGGTGTTGTTGAATTCGAGCTAGTTATTTGCACGTACATAGATGTTGATAAAACTAGACCACATGAGAAAACGGTAGTCAATTTGTAGGCCCGAAATAATTTTTACAAATTTTTTAGAAATAAAAAATTTCAAAAAAATTAGGAGAACTTGTTGGATTAATATGAAACTTCTTGGAAGGTCTTTTTACGGCCAAAATAGGGTGTTGGTGGAAAGAAATATTTTTTTCTCAACCCCAGAAGGTGGTTTCACGATAGCATTGATTTTCGAGCTATTTTTTTCTCTTGTAGATATTGATGAAAATAAAACTAGACTATAAGAAAAAAAGGTGTCGGTGTGGAGGTCTGAAATAATTTTTTTGAAAAAATGTTGAAAATTGAAAAAAGAAAAAACAAAACAAAAACTTGACGGATTGATATGAAACTCTTTGGAAAGTGTTTTTAGGGCTCCAAATAAGATTTTGGTGGCAAAATATCCAACTTTTCCCTTGCCTAGTTTAAGCCTAGAACCAAGGTTGTCGTGCACGATTTTAGAGGGCAATTTCATGATAGTATTGAATTTCAATCCAGCTTTTCGCACGCACATAAATAGTTGGTAAAATTATCATACATGAAGGGTAAAAAATGGGAGTCGATTTGGAGGCTCAAAATGATTTTTATAAATTTTTAAAGAAATTTTCTAAAAAAATAGAAAAAAAATCCTAAAAATAAGGATAATTTTTTTAATTGATGTAAATCTCTTTGGGAGGTCTTTTTATAACCCAAATTGGATTCCAATGTAAAAAATCCAAATTTCTTTTTTCAAACCCAGTTTGGGCCAAGAATCAAAGGTTACAGTATACAGTTTTGGGCCTTTAGAGGTGGTTTCACTATGGTGCTGAAATTTGAGCAAGTTTTTTGCATGCACACGGACATTTTTGAAATTAGACCACATGAAAAAACATGAATCAATTTGAGGCCTAAAATAACTTTTACGAATTTTTGAAATTTTTTTGAGAAATTAAAAAATCCTAAAAAAATTGAAAGAACCCGTCGAATTGATATAAAACTCTCTGGACAATCTTTTTTGTAGTTTAAATATGGTTTTTGTAGAAAAAAAAACCTAAGTAATCTTTTTTTCTAGGCATAGTTTGGGACTATAACCAAAGGCTAAACCATACGATTTAAAGTCTTTAGAGGGCGATCTCATGACAATGTTGAATTTCAAGTCGTATTTTGTACGCACGTAAATATTGATGAAATTAGATTGTAGGAAAAAATGCGAGTCAATTTGGAGGTTTGGAATAATTTTTACGATTTTGAAATTTTTTTAGAAAATCAAAAATTCTAAAAAATTAGGAGTGTTTTTTAGATTGATGTGAAACTCTTTCAAAGGCCTTTTATACCAAAATAGGATTTTGGTAAAAAAAAAAAAAAGAGGAAAAAACCTAATTTTTTTCTCAGGCTTAGTTTACACCCAGAGCCAAATGCTATAGCACACAATTTTAGACTTTTAAAGGGTAATTTTGCGATGATGTTGAATTTTGCACCAATGTTTTACATGTATGTAGATATTGGTGAAACTAGATCACAGGAGGAAATAGAAGTCGATTTGGAGGGTCTAAATATTTCTATGAATTTTCAAATTTTTACAAAAAAATTCGCAAAAAATTAGCAGATCTTATTGGATTGATGTGAATATCTTTGGGAGGTCTTTTTATGATCCAAATATGATTTTAGTAGAAAAAACCCCAATTTTTCCCCAGGCCCAATTTGGACCTTTTGAATCAAAGCCTATATAGGATACAATTTTGGGCCATTAAATAGTGATTCCACGGTGGTGTTCAATTTCAAGCTAGTTTTTTACATATTGGAGAAATTAGACTAGAGGAAAGAACGAGAGTCGATTTGGAGGTTTGAAATAATTTTTATGAATTTTCAAAAAGTTTTCTGAAAAATTAAAAAAAAATCTCAAAAATTAAGAAAAACTTGTCAAATTGATGTGAAACTTTTTGAAATGTGTGTATATAGTACAAATAGGATTTTGGTGAAAATTTTATAATTTTTTTTTTCAAGTTCTAGTTTGGGCCTAGAACCAAAATTTACACAATTTTGGGCCCTTAATAGCAATTTCATGATGATATTGAATTTTGAGCTAGTTTTTACACCACGTAGATATTAGTGAAACTAGACTACGAGAAGAAAAAATAAAAGTCGATTTGGAAGCCTGATATGACATTTTATGAACTTTAAAAGAAATTTCCAAAAATCAAAGAAAATCATGAAAAAATAGGAGAACTTGTTAAATTGAATTGAATCTCTTTGAGAGGTCTTTTTTATGAACCAAATAGGATTTTAGTGGAAAAAATCAATTTTTGTTTTTTTTTTTCACGAGCCCAATTTAGGTCCAAAAGCAAAGGGTATCGCACATGGTTTTAGACATTTAAAGGACGATTTCACAATGGGATTGAATTTTAATCTAATTTTTTGCACACATGTAGATATTAGTAAAATTAGACCTCCGGAAAAAAAAAGTGAGTTGATTTAGAGGCTTGATTTTTATAAAATTTCTAAAATTCTTCCAAAAAAAAACTCAAAAAATTAGGAAAACTTGTTGGACTGATATAAAACTCCTTTGGAGGTCTATTTATGATCAAAATAGAGTAAAAAATCTAATTACTTCTTCTAGGCCCAGAAGCAAAAGCTATAACACATAGTTTTGGGCTTTTAGAGGGCGATTGAGCTAGTTAATGCATGCACGTATGTATTGGTGAAATTAGCATACATGAAAATAAGGAGTCGATTTGGATGATCAAAATAATTTTAAAAAATTTCTCTAAAAAATAAAAAAAAATCAAAAAAATTAAGAGAAATTATTATAGTTATGTGAAACTCTCTACGAAACCCTTTCATAGGCTAAATATTTAATTATGGCCCAGGGCCCGATTTTTGAATTAGGCCCCATATTGTTTGTCTTGGGCATAATCCTTAGAAATAATTAAGAGTTGAGATATTTGACCCCCTTATTATATGTCACCAGCTCTCACTTTTCACTTTATGGTCTAGCAAACAATCCCTGGGCATAATTAAGAGTGGTGATATTTGACTCTCTTATTATATGTCACCAGCCCTCACTTTTTAGTTAACTCGATTAAAAATTTTAAATTAATTTTCAGCTCTCAGCATATCCCACTTAATTTCAAATTTACCCTTATTATTATTTTACCTTTTTTCCAAGCACCGACCATGTAAAATTTATAAAATCTATTTTAAAAAGAAAAAAATCTCAAAATCACTATAATCTCTCTATTTCTTTTTAAATGTTTTATCCATCGTTGCCATAACAATTAAAAAAAAAGATTTGATACTTCTTCATCATCATTTATTGAGTATCGTAAATTAATTTCTTAAATTATTACAAAAGACAAAAGTAGAGTATACAATATTTGAGAAGAGATCATAATTAAAAAAGTTAAAAGAAATTAGATTACCTAAATTAGATATTAATATAAATTATTATAGGGTGCACTTAAAAGCTGTTTACCTTTTTATGTTATTTCGTATAAAGAAAAATTAGATATTAGTATAAAAGTGATTAGTGTGGGCCAATGAGATATAATGAATGAGTCAAATATCACAACTCCATAATTAATTATAATGCATGTTGTAACTTAAATGAATTGTTTTTGTTTTTTTCGCAAAGAATATTTGCACCTTGGCTCTGATAGCATAAGTTTGCATTTCCTTCAATTTCTTAACCATTAATCCTTTTATCAAGATGATCAAGAGCAAAACTAAATGAGAAACGTAAAGCTTGTTGCCGCCAATTTGGGTTGGCCAATGCAAATTAAGAAACTATGGGTTTATTTGGAAATTAAACCATCAATTACTGACAAAATCACTGATTAATTAAGAAATGCACTAATATTGCTACATATTATATGTGCTCAAGTTGTGTTATTTTTTTGGTTCTTAAGAGTCAATTATATTTGTATATACCACAGATCTTCCCACTTAACCTCATTTGTGAAAATATGAAATGGGGTTACATGACTTACATCAGCAGCAAAATCCCAAATAATCCAAAAGAAAAGATATGCATTGCAAAGAAACAAATTTGTTGTCACTTTCACCGATGGAGGAGAAGCAGTTAACCACTCAAACAAAAGCAATATTCAACATTCTATTCCCTAGACAATAAACCTGCATTTATAGTAATTGTGGCCTTTGGAAGCGGCTTAAGCTCAAGATTAATTTGTACTGAAGCTCTATCTCTTTCTAAGGAAAATGTAGTGATATTTATTTATCTATTTGTCTATTTAAATGTTTGTGGGGACCTACAATTATTATTACCTCAATCATTCTGAGCTTGAAAATTTTGAAAATGATAGTGAGTGGTGTTTCGTTTATGCATCCTCCCTGGTTTTGTTTTATTATATGTATGATCTTTTATGGGAACCCACTTAACCAAAAAATGCCCAAATAGCCAAATCAATAGCACGTTTTACGTCTTGGTGGTGTTGTGTGTTGGCCATTCCAGGAAATCGGCCGAATATCAATCACTAGCTAGCCCATTGAGTGTCAAACATTTTTGCACATTTGTTGGCCACAAGTTAATTGGTTGCACCGGCAACAATATTGCGTGCTAAGTTTTTGAAATCTTGCACACACGTTTGCAGTAGTAAACAGGCAAAAGTTTGGGGAATTTCAGGTTATTAGATTCAAGGACGAAGCATGCTTGCTGCTTGTGGACTCATCATAGCTAGTCCCATTTAGTTTGTACTAATCTGCCATTTCTTTGTCAGATGTAAATATTAATTCTTACATATACTTTCTCCCAATATTGCTTTGAAGCCAGAATCAAATCATAATGAAATGCTTATATACATGTAATTTGTAAACCAAAATTATTAACATGCATTTCAATTTATAAAGTAATGAGGAAGGAAAAAGACAATATGGTAATAATAATCAAAGAAAATTACTCGTTAGTGTGTGTGTGTCTATATATATATATATGCACTAGCAGTCATCAGCAACTGAATAATAAATGACCAAAAATTACAAAATGGTTTGTTAGAGTTTAATTATATCCGAAATTCTTAAATTGTATAAGGTGAAAAGATTTTACCATTTTATCGGTACAAAATTAATGAAAACAAAATAAACATCACTCCCACTTGCCTGTAAGATACTCTCATCAATTTTCAAGATATAGGATGATTTTATTCGTTGCATGACAAGATATAAAGGTCAAGAAACATTGGAGTAAAAGGAATACATATACGGTGACTTGATGGAGCAACTGGAAAAAAGAAAGAAAATTTACGAGCGATATTTCATAGGGCGTGCAAGAAAACGATATAGAGACAAGAAATCGCTAATAACAAAACAAACAAGTGAAAAAACAATGCTTACACTAGAGGGTGCATATCGCAGCATGCAAATCAAAATAAAAATGACATGTCCGTGATTTGTATTTGATAATTTTATCAAAAGCGTATTCACACAAATGATGAAATCCAATCTTGATGTGTCATTACATGATTGATTGGTTTACAAACTCGAATATTAAAGGTTTAAAATGCCAAAGATTCTAAGATTGAGTTACATCTTAACCAAACTTTATAAATGTTAATACGGTGATGCAGGATAATTTATAATCGGGTAATTTTCAGGTACACCCAATAATACTAACAAATTGCATCAATGCGCCCCAGCTTTTCATAAGTTCTAACTGTGTCCCCATGCCGCTAACATTGACGGTTAAAAACAGCTGTTGACCATGGTTGACTATCTCAATATTTTACTTACTAACATTTAGTTTCATACAGAAATACCCCAAAATACGTAAACAAATTTTAAAATTAATAATCAAATAAAAATTTAATTATAAATCCATTTCCAATAAAATTATAATATAACAAATTGAACAATAATTTTACAAATCAGTATTCTAATCTTAAAATATAACAAAAGACAATTTTTTTTTAATCTTTTTCACTTTTTTAATTTCTGATGATCGATTTATGGTCAACCATTGCAATTAACAGCAGAAATTATTTGGGGGTGTGTGCTGAGAAGTTCTGAAGAAGTTGAGGGCACGTGGGTGTTTGTCGATATTATTGGGCGTGGGTGGAATTAACCCTTTAAAAATCTAAATCAACTTGTTTATTGGCTAATATCGGACGATTCACATTACACAATCAATAAATAACAGCAGGGATCGAAAACGACAATTTGCTGCCACTAAATTAAATTAAAAAAGGAAAAAAGAAATCAAATGCGATTGTTTGCTTAAAATAACCCAAGCACCTTTATGATCCACAATGTTAGTGGATCTATCGAAGACCTCGTTGCAAGTACGTAAGCAACATGGCTCTGTGCGTGCAAGTTTTTGTGTCACTTTCATTGATTAATTTAATCTCTTAATTAAATAATTAATTGAACCACTCCCCATTAATTAATTGATCTTACGGAAGATGACAATCTTATTGTATAATATTGAAATTTAAGAAATTATCAAGCGAAGGTGTTAGATGATATCATGATGGGCATGGGCTTATCCGTTTATCCACCAATCTTTCTGTATCTCACTTCCTTATTCGAGAAATAATCGACAAAATTATTAACTTGTTAGTTGGTGATTAGGTTTTCAATTTCCCTCTTTTATAATAATAATTTTTTTTTGGGGGGTCAAAATATTGTCAATAGCACACCAATATCAAGGTTTTTAATTCCCCCTGCTGGAAAGTCTTTATTAGTTATATTGATTGAATTAAATATAAAGCTAATAGAATTTTTATTTCTAATTACTTTGTCTAAAAAGGGGGGAAAAAACTTAGCCCTTAGAAATATATTTTTATTATTATAGTGATTGCATAGACTAAGCACATAAGAATTCTACACGTCTAGCCCATGTTTGCTTGCAACTTTAAAATAATATTCATAATGTATTTAAAAAAAAAGGACTTTGAGATTTATATAATTATAAAGGAGAGCCCTATTCAATCTCTTATAATTTTTTTTTTTTTTTTACCACTCGGATCTTTATAATTTGTAATAATGCATTACATAATTGATGTCAAAGCATTGACTTAAGTACAGTACATTTTTAACGCGTAAGTATAAATTAGCAATTTTTTTGAACAACATAATTAATAATAAAAATATTAAAAATCTATAATAGATTTAAGTGGTAATTTTTTTTATACAGTGGATGAAAGTGTGTCATTCTCTACTTATAATCTAATTAAGGTCAATATAAATTAAACAAACTAAGCAAAGGATAGATAAGGTTATAATTCAATGACAACAAATAATAATAATAAACATACACATACATCTAAGCACTTCGGATCCACAATATGCCTTCACTGAGGCTAGTTGCATGAATTCTCCTTGCCTTCTTATTGCAATTGCATCATCATCCACAATATGTCTTCATCTAATAGAATTTGCATTTCTAATTACTTTGACTAAAAAGGAATTAAAAAATTAGCCCTTAGAAATAGATTTTTATTATGGTGATTACATAGATTAGTGACACAAGAATTCTTCGAATCTAGCCGATGTAATTTGCTTCCAACTTTTAAAATAATGTTTGAAAAGTATTTTGGAAAAAGAAACTTTGAGATTTATATACTTATAAAGGAGAGCAATACTTTAATCTCTTATAAAATCTTTTCACCATTCGGCTCTTTATAGATTTATAATATTGCATCACATCCCTTCCATTAAGGCATTAACTTAAATACAACACATTTTTAGCAACATACATTTATAATAAAATATTAAAAATCTATTACGGATTTAACTGATATTTGTTTAATACAATGGATGAAAGTGTGTCATTCTCTACTTATAATCTAATTAAGATCAATATAAATTAAACAAATCAGACAAAGGATAGAGTTCATAATATCTCTAGATTATAATTCAATGGCACATAATAATAATAATAAAGGATACTTATATTCCTGAGATTTGAGAAATTAGTCACAAAAACCTCCAAGTTTTCAAAGACGGACACCACAACCCCTTTTTTTAACATAATACCCTTTGAATTCAGTAATTTAGAATATTGACTTTAGAGTTTTTTAATTAATACAAATTTAATATAAATAATATAATTTATCTAGTAGACTAACAATATTAAATTATTTTCAACATTTAAATAATATTAAATATTAAATTATTATATTTATTTTAATGATATATTTGTATTTATTATAGAGGTTTTAAATAAATCTTTGGGTTAAAAATATTTTACAATCAACACACATACACACACATACATCTAAATACTTTGGATCCACAATATATCTTCATTTGGGCTAGTTGCATGAATTCTCCGTGCCTTCATATTGCAATTAATTACATCACCATGCGCACTAAACAAAATTTGTCTTAGGTTGCTTGAGTGGGGTGCACAATTTGATACAAGTGACATTACCCCAATTTCTCAAGCTCCGCTTGATGGTCGTGGAATTAAAAAGAAAAAAAAAAGGGCGTTCCAAAAAAATACCACCATCGAGAGAAAGAAATGAAAATTAAACCCTAGAGAGAGAAAAATCAAGGGACCTT
Organism: Murraya paniculata; assembly: GCA_030449075.1. Lineage (NCBI taxonomy): Eukaryota > Viridiplantae > Streptophyta > Magnoliopsida > Sapindales > Rutaceae > Murraya > Murraya paniculata. The sequence continues at coordinate 2,565,156 of JAEVFN010000003.1, forward strand.
TTTTTTATTTTGGGCATGAGTTGACAAGTACACCAATGGGAGTAAAGAGTGGTGCATTAGGCAACCCACGCGAACTTTGCTCGTAGGGTACCCCACAAACTGTTTTTTATGATCATGCGCCAAGCTATAGTCTTTATTTTCTTATGAAAAATGATTATTAATTTATTAATTTATTAATTTATTAATTTTGAGTTTTTTTTTTTAATTATTATGACTATGACTTGGGTAAAAAAAATGTTGAAAAGGAGTTAAATCAAGTACCCTTCCGTGCAAGACCTATCCCGATATTCTAGGGCAATGTTTTATTATTGGACAGATGGTTTTTATTAAAGTACCCTTCGGACTTTTGTGATATTGTGAACGAATTTGAGGGTATTATGGAATTATGAAAATGGTAATTGTATGTGGAGAATGATTTTGTGAAGATAGATAAGATTTGTGAGCCTTGGAGCAGTTGAGTTTAATCATTGCCTCCATTGTTTTGAGTGGGATAATTTTATATTTCATTTGTTTCTCTTTGTTAGTTTAAATGGTAATTATTTATTGGATATATATATATATACACACACAGACACACGCACGAGAAAGGGATCAGGAATAAATAGAACCCACATCTATTTTAATTTGTTCCCAAATTCGCAGGAGAAAAAAGAAAACTCGAGTTTTGGCACAAATAAGTAAAATGAAAGTAACTGGGAAGCTACTAGTGTATATACCAAATCCTATTCACAATTTCACATGGATTTGGGAAGGGATTTGCTGGATGCCAAAATGATTGAAATAATTAATAAAAAATGTTCATATGTAAGACCTTTAATCAATGAATTCTAACTTTTATTTTTCCTTGAGAAATTTAGGAAATAAGCATACATGGTAGATGTGGTGATTTTATTTATTTATTTTTCCCTCTAAATGAGCAGCTGATGGAAAACTGAAATACATGTTGATAATTGACTTCCACGACAGAATGTTTCAAGCGGAGGAATTCTAAGAAAATGCTGTGCAAAAATGTACTCTACAAGTACGATAACAAAATCGAACATTACTTAGATTTTGCAAGATGTAGAATTTTAATAAAAAAGCATGTACAGATGCAACAGGGAATAAAAACACTCACTAGACAAGAAAAGAAGAGGCGTCTACATCTGTCTAATTGTATTTTTGACCATTCAGTATTCCACTAATCAAATTTCATAACCCCAATTACCTGAAATGACAAGAGAGAAATGCATTTGTCTCCACATAATTTTTGGTTTTGTATGCAACAGAGAGCCTTTAATTTAATGGGAAGTTAAGAATTCAAAGAAGATCCATTTCTCTCCATCATTCCTCCACCATAAGCTTTAATTTGCCACTAAGTGTTGAGTTTAACAGCGGCAAAAGAAAGCCAAAACCAATAAATGTTTTCTGATTTTCTGCTTCCAATTTTTGGAGCTGCAAAATTTGACCCACAACACTAACCTCAATCTTGAAAATGTGAATAGGGTAAATTTGATATGCTCAAAGAAAGTGGGATGTACAACATAAGACCAGCTATTAATCAATTTGATGAAAACAAGTTGACATCAAGTGAAACCAAAATTGAACCTGATTATAAATATTAACAAGTCCTTCTTGACCACTGTATTTTGCAAGCTTATCCCTCTAGATATTAATTTATCTATAAAATCTCTTTATTAGCAATTCTAGGTTCTGGATCAGGATTCTTTCACTTGGTGGGAAGCCAAAGAAACTAATAAATTTCAATAGATCTTCTAGGAATTTTTAAACTTTTTCTTACCTCTTAAAGCTATCAACTCCAACTAAAATCTTCATGCTGAGATCAACAATATTTGTTTTAAGTGCTAATAAACAAGTGGTAATCATAAAGGAAAGAAAAGAGGCAACAAGAAACCTGTGTTCTTATAAGATCCACATAGAACATCTTCACCACCAGAATTTATCACCATTAAAACTGTGGCAAGCTTTTCTCTTTAATTAGTGTTCTCATATCTAATACTCCAATTAAAGAAAAGAAAACTAAAAGATTGCACTGCCTTTACATTGATTAATTACTAAACTAATAAATCAAGATTAAGATATTTTGCGTCAAGTTTGGCCAAACAGCTGACTTTCGGTCATTCTACGTTTTTGTAAGATGACTCTCCTTTACTACAGTTGATTTCCTTTTAATTTTCTCTCCATTCATGGTTATTGATTGATTTCTAGGACCGAATGCTATGGAAATTGTAAGTGATTTTAAATAGAGTAAGAATTGACTTTGAAAAATCTTAGTTATATAGGAATGAAGTGCATATATAATAACTAAAAGAAAATGTAATAAGAGATTCTATAATTATGGGAATATTTTTGGGCGGCTTGATACATAAGAAGGAGTATAAATTTGTTAATAAGGCTTAGTATGTCCCTGAGAATGACATATATGATTATTAAATTTTTGATAGCATTATTCATTAGAGTAATGCTACACTCATATAGTTGGGATTAATAGTTTGAATCTCAGCAAGCGATCAATAATTTAACGTATCATTTATTGACATATGATCTAACATTGTCATTAAGAGCATGTATAAATTTAGAAATGGTTTAAATTAAAATGAAGCATAAATTTGTCGAAAGTTAAGGTTCTCTATGACTCTAAGAATGAAGTATATAATTATCCATTTTTCGATATCATTATATGAGTTAAGATGCCCACGATTAGTAATAGAGGTTAACTATATGACCTAAAATATAATTAGTTTTTAATGGGTGTCAAATTGATCACCAAGTGGTTGTTGAGTCATTAGCTCCTAAAATAATCTGAATGCCTTTCCCTAACTCCTTTTCATTCCTTTACGTCAGAAAATTGATCCCATTGGCTTAAGAACAATCCATGTAATTAACATAAAAGGCTTGGCTCTAATTAAACATTAAAGCAATAATCATACTCATGATCCAGATCCACTCAAGTGATTGACTTCTTGAAACTCCATTTCTATTAATTCTATGCGTGTGGGCTTACTTCTTTAGCCAAAACGGTTTCTCCATTAAAATAATTATTCTCCCCACAATTCAGACTCCTTTTCTCTCTGATGTAAGCATATTTTCATCTAAAAAATGATTATCCATAACATATATATACTTTATATATATATATATATATATATATATATATATATATATATATATATATATATATATGTATGCATCATACATACATGCATGCATCATCACATGCATTACTTTACATGTAATTAATTTCCCTAACATGACTAAGGATGCATTCGGAGTTGTTTTTGGCGTACCACCAAAAAGTGTTTTTCAAGGGAAACAATTTCTAGAAGCACTTGTAACACGGTTGCATGTATACCATCAAGCATTATGTATATTTGCATATGAGTATATATGAACATGATGTTACAAAACACATTAAACATTACATAATCTGCAAGGATCTTCTAATGAGCTAACCCAGATATAAGCGGAAGCTTTCCCACTGTGGCTCTAACAGTGGGGCCATCCGATCAAGTCTCAACAATCTTTTTCCTGCTATATAACAATAGCTTTGCTTCTCTTCAACTTCCACTCTCCTCCATTCTAACTCCATTACAATCAAGTGATCTTGCAGTTAAATTTTCTTTAATAATTAAATTCAAAGCCATGCAGCCCTTCAGTGAAGTTTCAGGTCTCCATTATCTTCTTCCCCCAGGCCTCTCCCAGTATTCATCTCGTTACATAAGTAGCAGCGACCACAGCGCATCCACATGCCAATTCGACAGATTCTTAAACCCAATACTAAACTTTCACCAAATCCCTCCTCAAGTCCCAGAAATCATAAATCCTCAAACCTCATCTTTCAGCAGCAACAACTCGACTTCCGACGAAGCCGAAGATCAACAACAACAGAGCATGATCATCAACGAGAGGAAGCAGAGGAGGATGATATCAAACAGGGAATCTGCCCGGAGATCGCGTATGCGTAAGCAGAAGCACCTTGATGAGCTGTGGTCACAGGTTGTGTGGCTCAGGAACGAGAATCATCAGCTTGTTGACAAGCTGAATCATGTGTCCGAGTGCCATGACAAGGTCATACAAGAGAACGCTCGGCTCAAAGTTGAAGCCACTGAGCTTCGTCAAATGCTCACTGATTTGCAACTTAATAGTCATTACTCTTCTTTACAAGATCTCGATGATGTGCCCTGTTGCAACGAGGCAGATTTGCTTGGCTAAAGCTAGCTGGAGGGAGTGGCCATGTTTTGGATTTTTTTGTCATTTTGATCCACTTTTGGTCCTTCTTCTACTTCTTCTCCTCCCCCTTTGTGTGGAAGTTAAATTAATTTTGGCAATAACATGTTCTGCGCATTATTTTATTCTCTCTTATGTAATTAATGCCTGGAAACTGGAATATGTTATTAAGTCCCGTATATTGTTATTTTAGTTGCTTATTCGACAAAGCTTGCAAAATGGTCCTTGAATGTTCGACATCCTCGTTTCAGGAGCATATATATAAAGTAATATCATCGACAAACACAATCACAAATCAGTCTAAGTAGGGTTTAGAGTTTAGACTCTGGCCGACTCTAGATTTTTATAAGAGCAATTAATTCTCAACTAAAGACGTTGCTCAAATTTTTAACATGGGTTTGAAATGTGAATTTAGTAATTTGGATAAATGTATTCGATCGGTCAAATGTATTTGAATACTCAGGCTAGGTATACTTTCAACAGTAAATAAGAGCGGCATTAAGTGGAGGATTGGATGATGATGATGCAAAAATCAATTAATTACCATGGAATCCTAATCAAATACATTTATCCTGATCAAGAATCCAAAGTAATACATTACTGACTGTCTATTGCTATGCCATTTTATTTTAAGAGGTAAGTTGACTAAGTTCAACTGGGAATATGTGTGCACTCACCCCCACCACTAGTTTTGGATTGAGTCAGAAAACCTACAAATCACTCAAAAACTGCATATCTTTACATGTCTTATATCTCTTGCCCTGGTGCATTACAATTCACATAGCAATAGTACATATTTTTGCTTATTATTTATTTACCTATTTTGAAGAGTTCCATTGCCAGCTGCTTGTTATAACCCAGCTTTACTAAACTCTCTCAATTACAAATTCAATTTTGTCTAGTGAAAGAGGTAAAAATACCCTTTATAGAATTTGACAACCGACTTCAGAGAAAGTATACAAAGGGGACATGACAAATGCCTTATGCAAGCAATTAGATGAGAGTGGGGCTTTTGACACTCCTCTCAAATTTTTATAACACTCTTTTGAAATTTATTTCTTAAAATACTCCAAGCTAAATTGATAAAATATAAATGGATGTATTAAAATTAATCATCTTCCCATTAAATTTTAATTTAAAAAATATTTCGTTTTATATTACATGCAAATCTTAAAATATTAAATTTGTCTTAAACTTTTTTTTCTTTATATTACATAAATTCTATTTTCATAACTCTAAGCTCTTATAATTTTCTCTAGAAAAGTATATTTCTAATTAACTTTTGGAATATAAATACAAATTATGAAATGAAATGGGTGTAAAATGTTTCTTAAAAGAATAATTATTGTAAGTATTTAATTGAATTTTCATTCAAAATAAAAAATAAATTAATTTGTGTTAGGTTATTTAATTAATTTCAATTAAAAATGGCTTTAATAAAGAATTTTGAGGGGCGTCGAAAGGCCTACTCATTGGGTAATTAAATCTTCCCGGACCTGCATTAATATGGGTGATTGGGCTCTTAGAAAGAGCTGTTTTAGAAATTATTATGGGCGAGTTCAACAAGAGGTCATCACAGTTTGTGGAGTAGAGCGTTCAATACCCTTCTAAAATCATTTTACCACCCCCTTTTGAGTATTATTTTCTAAATTACCTTTGTTCAGTTGATAAAATACAAATTATATATTAAAATTAAGCAGCTTCTGATAATTTTTTTCCCAAAAAATATTTTTTAAATTGCACAAAAATCCTAAAATATTGAATTTATCTTAAATTTTTTCTTTTATTATATAACTTCTCTCTTCGTAACTCTAACTCTTACAATTATCTAAAAAAAGAATATTTTTTGATCAAAAATAAAATATAGATATAAATTTGCAATAGGGTGGTGTAAAAAGTTTATTAAAAGAATAATCTATATAAGTGTTGAATTGAGTTTCCATTAAAGATAAGAAATGAATTAATTTATGTGGGGTTACTTAAGTAATTTAGTTAAAAATGAGTTTTATGAGGAATTTTCAGAGGGATCATAAGACTTGCAAACTATTATGGCACGTGCAAGTTCCGCAAGAGGCGGACTTGGATTGAAAATTCCAACTCCAAGATGGAGAGCAAATATTTGGTTCCATTGGCTATCAGTACAGAGTTAGCCCACTCAAGGGTTACAAGCCCAATCTACGCATCACAAGGTTCACACAAAATCAAGAATCTCCTGATATGACTCGCTTTCCAAAGAGATATATGGTGCCGCATGCATATAGTCTGAGATCTTGAATTTAAAGATACTAGAATTCCAATGTGCAAATACTTAGTTGAATAATTGCGGTAGATCAAACACACCAATAAGGCATTCAGTTGTAGATGGCTATAAAAATGAATTCTGTTTTGCATAAAATTTCAAACATTAACCTTGTTCTTGAGCAGAGAACTCATCAAACACATCCAAATAGCAATGCAAGTCCGCATCATGACCATAATTAACACTGGAAAGCGTTTGATCAGAGGGCGCCCCATAGTCATTTTACTTTCTTCAACTAGCTAGAGATAACAACAAGAGCAAAGGCCTTGCTTTTTCAATTGGAGGAAAATCTGCTGCATTGAATCAGATGGATACTACTTGCATATGAATGATGACCTCAATCTTCGTTTTTAGAACCCTGCACATTCTGGGATTGAATATGTATAATCATGCATATATAGCATAACAAACTTACGAGTTAATATAAAAGAAAATAAATTTAAAAAAAAAAAAACTGCACAGGGGCAATACAATTTGCTTGAACAATTGTTGAATCAATTGGTGCAAACTGTTTTATTGATCAGTTGTTCTGTGGTGTCGTTGAGGTTGCCTTCCCAGAATCCTTCTTCGTCTTCTTCTTTCAGTTGCACCCTGTTCAGCTTCAGAGTGTCTCAAGACTCCTCTGGAGAAAATATTCGTCTCTGGGCACTCTCTCACAACCACTAGTTCCAAAAATTGGGGGTTCAAGTGTGTAGTTCCCCCAGAAAAGGCTTGGCAAGCTTCAGTTGGCCGACAATAACACAATGCTCCACTTCTTCTCCATCCTGCAGTTGTATGATTTCTTCTATTATTTTGCAACCAACTACTTTTATTGCTTCAAGTTTTACCAGAGCTCCACGTGTTGACATTGCCACCAAGTTTGGTTCCGTTTCGGATTGAGGTGCAGTAACTTTGCCAACAACAGACATTCCACTACATTCTTTAGCGGCCTTCACTAATACGGCTTCCCTCCCGAGCCTGTAACGCCTGATCAAATTTGGGCACAACCCTTTGAAGCAGCCCTTCTTGGCTTCATGTGCAGCCACAGTGATGGGTTTGACCATGCTTCCACTAAAAATTTCTCCACGCTATCAAAACCATTGCCGAACATCTTCATGAATCACGCCCCCTTGTCTTTCAGCATAGCTAACGTCTCGACTCACCCTTTGTCTTTTGAGTCGCAGCTCCTCGTCTTGATTGAACGTAGCTCCGCTACTGCTTGAACACATAAGATATCTTCCATATAATTGGAGCCAACAGTGGCTTTGCACCTTCTGATACAAGGCTTAGTAGAGCTTAGTGAATAATGAGAGCAAAACTGCAAAATGAATGAAATATCAACAAAAGCTAGCAAAGGCAGTAACCAATTACGGATGAATTAAGAACTCGTCTAATATTCAATATTAAAACTTATATGAAGCTCTTCTTAATTTCAAAAATCAGCAAACTGACAATGAACCTTACAATACTAAAGAATTACTATAACGCTATTGCCTGAATAAATAGACGCAAATGTAGGCTACTGAGCAAGTCATGTGACTAGAAAGATTAATTTAACAACTACAAAGAAAATAATTTAAAATAGCAAAGTGTTTCGTTCAATAGATTATTATTGCTACAAGAAATAAATACGAAGACCAGCTGAGAGGTAATTGCATATAGGAAATTTTCTATTTTTCAAACAGCCTTTTAAGGCCCTAAACAACAAGATTTAGTAAAAATTCGACCAAAATCATAACAATAGTCGAGTGTTTTGATCTTTGCATCGCGAGCTTTGAAATAATATACATATACAGTATTATACACTCAAATCTAACACCATTCGCCCAATTTTTGGACCTGAAAACATGTTAAATGCCTAAATCTAAGAAAATTTTACACCATTCCACATGTTGAAAAGAGAACATGCCAACATCAAAAGCTAAAAAATGTGGAGCCATTATCGCGTGGAGTTCAACAAAAGGGCGAACCAAATGCACCAATTAGGTGTCTAAGTACCCCTTCTTTCCTTAAAACAAGTGTTAAAACAAAAATCGGCCTATTGTCAGAGCCCACACTGAATCAGGCCCATTTCTGCACATATCAGGAAAAAGAAGCACGAGCGAGCGGGAATTGGCTTTCACTCCGTTGTTTCTTCTGTATCAGCCACTCTCCCTCTTCGCTTCCGTAGGGGTTTCAATGGAGGAATCGGGTCGTGTTGTAGGTGGGTCGAGGCAATCGGATCTCAACAAGTCCTTTAAGCTGGCCATTCGTTCTCTTCTTACTACCTGCTCCAAAGAGGTAACGTCTCGAAGCCTCACTTGTGATCAATTCCTTAGTAAAATTCCGTTTTTCTGCTCATTTTGTTCATTTGCTTCCATTTCAAACCCAATTTTTCCTTTTTTTTTAAAAAAAAAAGGAATTTGGCAAAGCATTTGGTAGGTTTACTAGCTCCGAGCAAGACTCTCTCCACCGTCTATTTATCCAGGTCTGCTCTCTATAAACTTATCTTCTTTACACACAAGTGTAGGTTTTTTTTTTTTAATTAAATATTTGAACTTTGAACTGACACATATCATGAATGTATGATTTGGTGCGAAAATTTTCAGGTCATTACTTCATTGCATGAAAACATAGAGGTATATATACTTCCTGCACTTTTTTTTTTTTAATTTTAAAGATATTTTAGATGCGGTAATTAGAATCTTCAATTATTCTTTTTAATGAATATTAGGTTGCTAGTGTGACTTAATAAGCACATTGCTAAACTTCTGTTTGATTGTGTTAATTTTCCATGTTTTTTTTTTCTCTCCACGTATCCTGCTCTTATGAGAACTATTACACTGTGATAATCCATTAAATAGAAATATATAACAAACTTATCACTTGTTTTTTTTTTTTCTAATCTACTTACATGTGATTCTTAGCAACATATAAGCTACTTGGGAACCAATGTGGTCATCTTATTTTTAACCTGGGCTCCCTGTTAGATATTAGAATTGAAATGAAAGTTTAAACTATCAGGTAGTGTGACCAAATCTAGTATATTAACAAATTGGGAAACTAGTTCTCAATTGGATAGATTATTATAACATCTGATCATTTGAATTCTAATGGTGCCTCTTTGCATATTGCAGAATGAATTTGAATCTTTGTGCCTTGAAACACAGGTAGTTTCTTAAGTTATTACTTCTTTGCTGTTTTTCCTTCTTTATTGTGCATCCAGGGTGCCCCTAATAGTGAGATACACCCTGTCTCATTTAGTGGGATGCTGGCATTCTGAAAGAGAATGATATGTTTTTTGCCTCTCTCATTGCATGGTAGTTGCTGCTGTATAGTCATGACTAATAGAAGTTGCATGCACTTTCGCAGGTGGGAGCTGCTCTTGATACTGTAGAGCAATTCGTGGAAGAACAAAGTCTGGATCCCTTGTTTTCAGAGAAGTATGTATATCTAATCAGTCGGTGATGACCAGTTATGTGTACAATGACCTTTTATCAATTCTTCCTTAGGAGACGGCATTAACCTAGTCTGTCAAAATGATAAAAGAAATAGAAAACTGGAATTGAAAACAAAGAATCGTAGATGGAGAACCGCTGAAAGCTTTAGTTTCTCTGTTCCCATTATTCATACTTTGGTGCAGTCACAGTATGACCTTATGACAGTACTAAGAATATCCAACTGAATGGTTTTTCTACGGCTTGGGGTTTCTACTTGATTAACTTGCAGTTCATTCTATCTGTAGCAATTTCTGGATGCCTGATATTTCAATTGGCATCACTCACATGCAGGACAAATGTAACGGATGTTATATGTGATCTGACAACAGCAAAGAAGAATGAGATCCGCTGCTTGACATGTATGCTGGAGAGGGTGAGTAATGTTGAGAATTGCATCAATCTGTCCTTTTAAAAATTGTGTTGTAGCAGTTGTCTGCCTTTGAGGGTTGGTTTAACTTGCATTCATATGCTTATTAATAAGTGCTGCGAGTGATGGAATCGGCTTTTCCTAGGTTGGTTGAAGAGCAAACAAGAGTTCAACATCTTTCCTTGTATTCTTGATTCAGGACCAATTAGTGCATTGCATCTTATTGAACTACTTTAGCCGATATCAAGATTCTTATGGTTATACGAATCATAATATTCCCTTTGTTTCACCATTCATGGGGTTCCTATAGTTACCATGCTCCTGTTTGTTTACACAATTTATTCTTTTCATTGAGAAACAAGCAACTGCTGTATTTTATGCCATCAAGAAAGAGAGAACTCATAAACCAATCTATTTAGGACTCACTTATGATGATTCCCAGTCAATTCTGCAGTGAGGCTATCTTACTTTTGCTTCCTTCAAGTTAGAATGTTTCTGTACTATTTTATTCATGCTTTAGTTGATTTTTACGGTGGTTATGTATTTGATGGAATAGGCTTCAGTACTGGGCCCATTTGTGTTTAGATCCTGCAAGGTAATGCTTTCTTTTTACTTGATGGATTCTTACCCTGCTTCATTTATTAGGTTGAAGAACAGAATCGTCTCCTTAAAGCACGTCTTGAACTACTTAAGAAAGGAAGGCAAGATTTTTCAGGCATGACAGAGGTGGTTGAGAAGGTGAGATATTTGTTGTTGCTATGGATTTTTCTTCTGTTTTTCATCGAACTGAAAGAAAAATAATAGTGAATGAAGAACATTTTGTTGAAAGTGGGCATTAAGAGTATATATTTGCGGGTTTATTTAAGTGGAAACTATCTCAGTTTTGTGTTCATTTATCTTGCTAATTACAGTTGAGAAGCGGGGTAGCATACTACGGAAGATACAATAATGGTTTCCATGATCCAGAATTAATGGGTTAAATGATGCAGTTACAAACAAGAACACTTGTTGGATTGATTAAAATTTTCCCTTTTGTTAAGTGTGTACTTTTCTGCCCTCCTGGTCAGAATCCACTAGTGTAGGGTACTTGTCAACAGTGTTTAGGTTGTCTTGTAAAATAAAATTTTATGATGTTTGGTTGAGTGCTGTCTGTTGCTTATTTTATAGAGATGAGAAGCTGAGGATCTTGTATTGTTCTTATCATACCAGCTGTAGCATCAATTTTTATCCATACAATTAAACGTGCTTCTTTTTCTATGTAGCATATGCATGAAGCCATCACACTTTTTCATATAAAGTGAATTTCTCTTTTAGCAATGACACCACTTATAGCAAATTAGATTGGAAGGGAAATAACTCTTAACAGCTGTGAACTTGACCATTTTAATATTGCTACTACCTCGAACTCTCCCATAACTAGAGCTTAACAGGTCCAAATAGGAATTCTTTAAGCCTGCTTTTCATAGGATGATTGCATTACACTTATCATACTCAACATACAGTATCTTTGATTTTCGTTGAGCTCACCAAAAGAAAGCATTCAGAATTTTTCCCAATACAAATGCACAGCATATCACAAATAGCTGGCAGTGAGTTGGATTGAAAAGGCCGGTTTCTCTTTTGGTTGCAGGATGACAAAACTACTCTTCTTCATCAATTTATATTATTCATCTGTGAATAGTATAACAGAATTCGCCCCACCAGTAATTGCATACCCAAATCATAGTTGATTCCTGGTGGCTTTTCTTTCTTAAAACTTATTTGAGTAAATACTATCCTACCACAGAGCAAGTTCTCATGTCTTCATTTCAATTCACAGTAACATCAATGTCAAACCATTCTTTGTTTAATTTTATTTGTCTGGAGTGGAAGCATAACTATGAGAAAACTTTAAAGAGAAGTTCTGAAAAATTTCAGAAATGTCCATATTTTGAATTAAATATTTATTAGCCCACATGATTTATTTTTATTATTTTGTATTTTCATTCAACTAACGAATTAATGTCAAATCGGTTTGTACAAGATAAGTTTATATAAAAATTTATGATTGTATCATCACTCCAACTAGAATCATGTGCACACAGGTAGGATTAATAAGTTGCTAAAACTATGATCTATGGCCTTATATGTTGAATTTCATTTAGGAGATTCTCGTAAGACATTGCATCTATATATTTCATACTAATTTGACTTTGTTAATGAAAGAGAGTTAAAAAAAAATGTTAAGACCCTGTATTAATAGATTCGTGCCAGCTTGCAGGTGAAATCTTTGACCAATAATAATGATGATAATAATATTAAAAAATCATCATCATCATCATTTTTTGTTCGTTGCTAAGCTGCATGAACAGATGTGCAAATGAGATTTGATTTATTTTTCAAATAGAGAAAGCTGAACAAATTCCAAATTTCAAAAGAGCAAAACAAGAGAATACAAACAGCGGGAAAGAATTAATTTTGATGGTTTTTAGTTAGAAGTAAAGCAGAGTCAAAGCGTCAAAATGTCCAAATTAGCAGCAGTATTTTCCAATTGCTAATCTAGAAAAAAAAAATAAAAAAAAAAAGTCATCTTCAATGCTGACATTACCATCCTAACATTATAAACATTGAACATTGTGATTTTGAAAGAATTATTCATCTGTTCATTAATCTCTGTATGGAGACAAATTTCTCGTTTTAATTTTGACATTCATGAAAGACACCTGCAAGTGATGATGAAATGCTTATTTTGAATAACAAAATCTTCAACTGGCATGCTTCAATTGTTAATCTCTTCGCATTTACAGCTAGCGTGCGCCCTGTTTATGCATCTTCTTCATTTTTTTTTTATAATAATAATAAAATCAAAACAACAACTCTACGGAGCATAGACGTTGAGTAATGCTAAGAACCTTAACTATAATCTCAGGATCTGAGTATTTGTAACAATTTATCTGTAACTCACATCAAGACAATTATTAATAGAGCAATATTATGCTAGTATCCCACATTATAAGTATTAATTTGAGTCCCAATTGATGCAGCATTAAATATTGATTTATTAGATGGTGATTGAGTAATTTTATTAATTATGAAATCCGTCATCCAATAAATGAGTGACGCATAACATTTTATCATAGACGGGTGAAATTGTAATTCATAAAAATTAATAAAAATCAATGATTAAAAATTAATAATCATTTATTTAAATATTGAAATTCTAAACATTATTGTTATTAATATTTATCACATTCGAGTGAAATCGTAATTCATGAAAATTAATAAAGATTAATTATTAAAAAAAATGTCACAGTTAGCAATAGAATGTTACATCAGCTGTGACATGTCATCCTTAATATCATATCTAAAATGCATTATCGGATAAGTTCAAAATGGACCGAAACATCAAGGCACGTTTTGCAGGCAAATCTATGAATCTGTCAACATTAACACGAAAGGTCGAACGCACAACACGTGCTATCCTTACAAGAAACATGAATCAAAATCAGAAACTCGACTAAGATTTTCATGTTCTTTCAATCAAATGAGAAGTTTGCTGTCCTTCTTCGGGAAAATGATTCAAGCGATAACCTAATCAATTGACAACATAAACTAGAGATAAGCATAGATTTTTTATTATTTGATTCTCTATTGCCACAAGTTGAAAAATTAAAATCTGGGAATAATTATATATTAATCAACAATCATGGCGGCGGTTTTGGTCTGTTGTGTTTGTTAAAATGACTATTTCGACCAAATTTCAAGTATTTTGACGAAATCTTCACTTACAGTAAATCTTGGATGGTTTTGGAGAATTTGTAAAATCTTTTGCAAATGGTTTTGATCAAACTTAAATACTATTATTAGGATCCTTGCTTGATGATTTTTGTAGTTGAATTTGGACTTCAATATTATACAACCATTAGTTTTACGTTGGATTTCACAAATTTTTCATTTGTGAAATGCGAGAAAAGATTTGCGGCGATGAAGTGTCGAAGCCACACATAATTAATACGTTCTTGAATTTCCTGTAGTCCTCGATCCGACCTTTCAACTTTTTGAACTCTTGAAAAGATTGCGGAAGCTTAAGACTGCCATTGATATTGTCATTAAGCACGCAACTACACCTGTCTAAATCTTATTAAAATTTACAGTGTTTTGCTGGATAGCCTTGACCTTGAATATGCAGCATTTGATCTTATCAAACGCTAAAAAAATTTGTCAATGCATGTTTAGAAAAGGGAAGCATACAATTCATTCGCTTGGAAATTTTTTTGCAGAAATCTTGAATAATTGAAGAGGTCAATTTGTATGAAGAGATGTGAAAGGGGAAGAAATATATATATATACATACACACACACATACAGAGAGAGAGAGAGAGAGAGAGAGGACAAACAATTAGTCAAAATTATCTAGTAGATAATCAGAATTTGATTTTCATTTTTCGCCTTGCGGCACCTTATGGCTTATATTTATAAACACTTACAAAAGCACTCCCAAATTGGGGATCAAAACCAACCCACTTACACATGTTGAATCCAATGTCATCTGAAATTCCTTGCCTAATAAAATGGAAAAATAATGAAAATAATCTGCTTCCGTTTTTGGAATGTTAGGAAGGCTCTTCTGTACAATTAAGGTTTTCCTTTTCGTATGCCAATAATAATCCTTAAAATCTCTGCACCTTTTGACAAAGAAACTGAGCTTCTCCTCACTTTCTTCTCTCTTTTGTGATGTGTCGTCTTGTTCTTTAATTTAATATTTTTTTTTCTTTATCTCTTCATCATCATTTTGGCTTTTCCACAATTAGAAAGTTACATGTTGTGAATTGTGATTTACGACTTGTCCTTTGACTTGTGGGCTAATCTGATGGGCAATCCATTCATAGGAAGGGCAAAAGGGCCATATTGGATTCCAGTATTTGTGCCCACCACTGTCCATCTGCAAACAAAATGGCCCGCGTCAGCAAGAAAAGTACTCGAAACGAATTCCCCATTTATAGCAACCCGAAAACTTTAATCTAAATTATTGTAACTCAAATTTACCAACCTGTACTGCGTAGTCATATGATGAAGAAGCACCAAAATTTCTAGCTTGGCTAACTCATTCCCTGGACATGAATGCGTCCCGTTCCCAAATGGCATGAATGTATTTGGCTTTGGAGATACCTGTTGATTCATCACAAAATTAGTTAGTACATTGAACAACCAAAACCAAATTATTAAAATCAAAATATTAATTTATTTGTTTTGCTACCTCAAATCTCGATGGGTCAAATTTTTCGGGGTCCGGGAAAATTTCTGGGCTGTGGTGAATGTTTCTGAAAAGAGGCAAAACTTTCCACCCTTTCGGTATGAGGTACCCTGGAGGGATGAAAAGAAAAATGGGGAAAGATTATTAGCATACGGACAAATACATGGGCATCATAGGTAAGTGATAAATTTCTGTCAGAAAGAAATTTGAGACAACTGAAACTGACCTTCATACTCAACATCTTCCACAGCTTCTCTAAAAGTAAAAGATAAGATTGAAGCAACTCTGAGAGTCTCCTGAATGACTCTAGAAGTTATTGGCATCTTCTTTGTATCTGCCCAACTCAGAACTCTCTCCTCACCACTCTTTTCTTTACTCTTTATTATAGCCTCTTGCTCTTCCTGCAAAGCCACCAGCATCAACAACAATAAATAAAAAAACCCATTAGCCATTTGCCATTATTAAACTATTATTTTCACATAACATATTAAAATTGAGATCTTTTTCTGGGGTGCCAGGTTTGAAATTTTCTTACCGTGACAGCTTGTAGGACACGCGGGTTTTCGCCAAGGTATTTGACAATCCAAGTCAACGCGCTTGCGGTGGTGTCACGGGCAGCGAAAATAACGCCAATTATGTTATCTGCTATCTGCTCATCAGTGAGGCCTTCTTTGTCACCCATGAAAGATCCAAGCAAGTCGTTGTGATCAAGCTTCATTTGCCTTCTTGTTGAGATGATTTTTGCCACAATTTGAGCCAATTCTTTTCTTGCTTTCATTGATTTGTGGAAGAGTGTTCCTGGAAGATTGATCGGCATTGAATTGTAACCCTTTTCGAGAATGTAATAGCACCTCTTCAAATCTTCTCTGTATAGCACTTCATCTTTTCCGAATATTGAGAGCAGTGCAACATTGAAAGTATACTGCACAAAAACAGAGAAAAGATAAATTTAGCTTTTGCAAACACCAGAACGGAGAAAAACAGGGGAATGAAACAGAGGACTCTGTTTTTGCTCTGTTTTTGTTCTCTTTCGAATTTGGGGAACTCACTGTTTTCATTTCTTGGTATGTGTTGATCAACCTCCCCTGCCATGATTGGAGAGAATCTTTAGCTATGCATTCGATATCGGGGATGATGTTCTTGATGGCTTCGGGCATGAAAGCGCGAAGAACAAGCTTCCTGAGCTTGGTATGATAGTCTCCTTGGTGAAAGAATATGGCTTGTTTGCCTAACATCCTTTCTTTGCTAGCTGGAAATGTTGGCTTGAAAAGATGAGCTCGTGTTACAAGCACAAATTTGGCAGCCTCCGGGCTCGAAATCATTACGCAAGGACATCGCAATATGTGAGTCTTGAATATAGAACCATACCTGTAAAACCAAGAAAACGATCACTTTAGTTACAATCACGCAATAGTTATTCAATATACAATAGCAAGATGAACAAGAACTGGTTTTAACATTAACCTCTTCACTTTGGAAGCAAAGAACACATTTGGGTTCTGAGAATAGAGCTCGAAGGTTTCTCCGATATAAGGCCAGCCTAAGGTGCCTGGAGGGAGAGGCAAATTTCTTCCGCTTGAGGAAATGAACTTAAGAAGCAAATAAAAGAAGAGGATGAAGCAAATGGAAGCAAATGGTAAGAGAAACAAGAAAGTAAAATCCATGTTTGATATGTTTTTGTGGTGACAAGTAGAAGAAGTAGCAAGCAGTAGTAGTAGTTAAGTGGTGAAGAAGTTGTGTGAAGGAAACAAGTGAACAAACGAGGGTATATATAGGATTTTCTGGGCCACGAAAAAAGGAAGAAAGAGAGAAACTGAGCAAGTGCCTTTCAAAAAATACAGCTTGAATCCCACACACGGAATCTCCCTCCAGCTCATTCATGTTTTTGGTGATATACATATTTCTGCTAGCTAACTCAAAACTTTTTTTTTTAAACAAAAATTTCAAGAGAGAGGAAGCACGTGTCAAGAAGCTTGCAAAAGCACTTTTGGGTGAAGAGAGTTTTGAGACTTTGACCAAAAGACTTAAAATTGGCCCTTAAGCAAGACAAAAGGGGAGTTAAGAGACTTTAATTTGCTCCATCCGTACTCTTTGCCTCTTTAACTATTGCATTCTACAGCATTAGTTAATTTAGTATGCACATATGTTCAATCATCCACGTGACCTTTTTTTTTTTGGCCAAACCCACCTAAATCCTAGTTGTGTTGCTGCTTTATGAGTATTCATTAATATGAACTAATTTGATTTACAAGTTAATCCGAAGGCGACAACTTAAAATTTAATTAATTTGAATACGAAAGTTTGAAAAATTAATGAAATTGCACGTTAGTATATATTTTGAAATAGATGGGAATTGATGGTTTTCATTAATTTCTACTTTTCAATTCGTTTTAGATGTGCTTTAGAAACGAGTTCGGTGATTTTTTTTTCTTTTTAATTGTTTCTATTGTTTTGTTTAGACAATGTGATGGCAAGAAAAATGTTTGCGGATATAACGAGCAACGAGTTCAAGTTATCAAAACCCTACACATTGCCCAATCAAGTGTGGGACATATGGCAAAAATACAAGTAGCTAGTTTGTAGATAAAACATGGGACCTTTCATTAAGTTCTAGGCCTACCATAAGACTAATTGATTCAACGTGAGAAAAGTCTTCAAATTTCATACGGTCAAGATCATATCATTTTAGATTTTTAGCTTTTAATAAAATCATATGATTTTTTTAGTGAGCCGCATTACGTTGATTTCCCCATATTTTTCTAGTAATTTGTAGAACTTCTAGGGCTTTCAGCACCCCCAAAAAAAAAAAAAAAATCAATTACAAAAATTCTCGGTGTTTAATCCACCTTAAATTTCATAAATACTAATTTTATCTCAAAAGAGAAAAGGAACTTTCAAATAACTCTATTCCTTTGAAAAAGCAAATTAAATTATGTATTTTTTGGAACATTTAAAATGAGTGGATGAAGACATAATAAACCTCGCTAATAATTTTGGATTAGCCAAATATTGTTTCACAAACCAAATAGTGATAGCGTGATACCCATTATCTTATTCTTCTTCTTTTATTCTCTCCCTCCTTTTTTTTTTTTTTTTTTTTTGGTTTCCATTTCTGATAAATAGCATGTGATCACCTCTAATTCATTATGTGATTACGATAATTATGCAAATCCAAATGTAAGCTAATTAGTCGAAATCAGAAGATCTGATGGCGACTAATAACTAAATTCTAATCAGTATGTTTTATCCATGACCTGTTTGCAAAATGTGACATGTGTTTCATACAATGTGTATGTTCATCTAATGTGTGTACCCCCAATTTGTTAGTTATATCATATGAATTACAAAGAGAAATATTTTCACAAAAAATATTTTTTTGTCCTGTTTTCTCAACAAATATTTTCACACATTTATTGTGAACCTTACCACACATCAATTACATCTTTTTACAAAAAAAAAAATAATGGGGCACCAAAAATATTTTGACACGTACCAGGCTAAAAAGTACTCAAAAATAATTTT
The DNA here is from genome assembly GCA_030449075.1 of Murraya paniculata. NCBI lineage: Eukaryota > Viridiplantae > Streptophyta > Magnoliopsida > Sapindales > Rutaceae > Murraya > Murraya paniculata. Next base: position 2,584,262 of record JAEVFN010000003.1, read on the forward strand.
TGAAAATTGTGTTTAAAAACGGTCTAATTCGATATGCTTCATATTTAAAAGTATCATATACCTTGTACAGAATCAAGTAATCTTAGAGGAAATATACCAATATTTATTCGTTACAGCCATCAAAAATCATCTTTAACAATATCCCCAAAAAAAAAAAAAAAAGAGAGAGAGAGAGAGTTTCACTTGGCATGTATTTGGTCTTATTCTGTATTGTGTACTAAAACATATTTAGGCTTCCAATAAGATATTGAATCATACAAATAGATAAGGTGACCAAAGTAATATAAAACGCTTCACATAAATAAATAAATATATATATATATATATATATATCTCTCTCTCTCAGAGGAAATGTAACCCCAATACATAAAAAAAAAAAAAAAAAAAGATATATTAATTAAACACATTTACAGACAAGGAATGTGAAATACGAGCAGATGAGGAAGAAAGAAAGGCACGCAAATATTCAAACAAATGATGAAAGAATGATGCATACACCTTTATGCATTAATGAAGAGAAAAAGTTAAGACAATCAATATTCGGCTATGCAACATTTATGAGCCCACAAAGTTAGGATGACACTACGCAATACATTACTACAATTTATTAATTGAATGCATAGGAGAAATGAGATAATAATTATTAAATAAACAAAATGCTAATAATAATAATAATAATGTGGGCTTGAAAATTTTGGAAGGTACGTAGGAGGTGAACAGTAACCTGCTGCGTATATCTCATAAATACATACGTCCAAGATCAGTATGGAGGCAAGTATTTATTTACATCTTTGAATAAATAAATATTTTTCTTATTTAAGTATGTATCATGTATATCAAATTTTTACGTGTTGATATTTTCTCCGACTAGAATTGTTGGACTTTTACGATATTTGATATTTCATGAAAAAATAATTTATAGTTCGATGTGAAAGCATCTGATGTGAATATTTAATTTGTAGTCTTATTTTTCTTCCTGTAAATGTCTACATATTTTAAGGTATACATTTGACTTTCATGTCAATTTTTCTTACTTGTACACTATTGTCTACAACCAAATTGTCCTTAATTTAAATTTTAAAAAAAATGGACATCGACACCCTATAACTAATACCCAACTTTGATAGTATTTTCTTAAGGGTTTCTCTTACTCCTAAATGTAGCTTACATTATGTAATCAAATGCGTGTACAATAAATTATGTTTAACAATGTCAAAAACCTCTTAAAAATATCATTTATTTTATTAAAAAAAATTAAAATTTGGATACATGTTCAATCACAAGTGGGCTATGAACTTGTTTTGAGCATGCTTCATCATCTCCAAACATTTATTTGAAGCACCAAACTAGCTGACTCACTTGACAAATCAAACATTGCTTTCAATGAATCCAATTTTAGTCGATTGACTTCTCTCTTGCTAATCATAATTAATCATATATATATATAGTCAACTTCCCCTGTGCAGATCTCCAAAGGCTCCATGCATGCATTAGTTCATCACAACCCCGGATTAAATGAAGTATAATTATAATTTTCTTTTTAATATTGTCCTTCATATTATTCATAAATAAAGAACTTAGTTAAAATTATTACAAGAAATCTCTAACCAATCTTCACCCTTAAAGGAAAGAGAAAAATTCATGTACTTTTAGGTATAAAGAGACTATTTATTAATATTACTATACATAAAAGTGCTAACTGTAATGAAATAATTTATTCGCTAATCGAGTGATTCAGAGTTACACATAGATAGCGAAAGGTTTAAATTTACCTGTATAGAAATATGCAATTTAAAAGTTATAATTGCTAAAGCAAATTACCTAACCCATTATACCATTACCAAGAATTTTAATCCTAGAAATTTTCTATGAAGATACGAATATACATTAATTTATACTCAAATCAATTTTGTTGAATTATAAATTGGCGCTTGGCCTTTTATCTATGGTCGGGCGACTAAGCACCTAATTAACAAGAATCAAAGCGTATAATGCAAATAATATATAATCCACGTGCCCGTAATTAGTTGATTTTGCATGAAAGTCGCCAAATATTTAATTTCAGGTTATGAAGATAATACTAATTAAACTACACTGGCAATAGAAATGCTGCTTTTTAACAAATTAATGTAAATAAGGTGTGATTGGTAAAGATAAAGCTTTATCTAATTAATAACACAATATTCATACCAAAAATAATATCATATATTCAGTGAACTCATATAATAATCGATTGGAATCCAAATTCGATTTTACCTTCTCTTGTGTATATATATAAAAAGTCTGAATTGGTACGACTGCTGCTCCAAGAAAATATTTACAAGTAGATTCTATGATTACAATTATTGATTACGTTACAAAAGCAAAAACGAATTGTGATTTTCTTTGAAAAAATAAAAAGTTTAATTAATTAGTCCTCTTACTCCAATATATTTACGTATCTAACCAAACATTTAGTTCAACCAAAACTCCATCTTTTTTTCTTTTTATATCCCAACATTTTCACCTTTTATTATATATTGTTAATTAATTAGTTCCGTAATTATCAAAATCATAGGTTTTTGAGTTAATTGATGAAAAAGTAGGATTTCATCACCCTTCTTATTTATCAAAATAATAAATAAGTCCATATGTTTGCCATATGTTTTCAATTAGTTCGATGATTTATTTCTGGTTAAAAAAATTGGACGATACCAACAAGCGCGCAGATCAGCTGACATGAGGTTATTCTACCTTAACCAAGGTCATCAGTTCGAGATTTGAAAATACAGTTGTGTTAAATACTTATTGGGAGAACTTTGTTACTCTAGTGGTCTTAGGATGCTCGAATTTGGATTAATGGAGGTCTATTGTAGTTTTTAGATACTAGATGATTTAATATACAAAAAAAAAAAAAAAACAAAGTTAAACGATAAACTTTTCAGTCAAATTAGGTATAACATTTATTTTTAAAAATCTGCTTGTTACTTTATTCTGTAAAATTTTCAGCTTTTATCATTTTATCTCTTACAGTTTTCATATTATTATTTTATCATTCTTTTGATGTTTGAACTTGCATAGAAAAACTCATCACCCCCACAATCTTATACAGTGTTTGTGGAATAGAGGTAATTAAACAATAGATGTAGGTGAAGATTATTGACTAGTTAATAAAAGATTATCAATACAAACATCCTAGTAATTAATTATACATATGAAAGGGAATAATTGAGTTTAATTAGAAGTTTGAGACGGAGTTTGATCGATCGATGAAGTCCTAACAGGAAAAAGATTAATTATTGAAAATTAATGCATGCATGCCCACACAACAGCCAACAACAAATGAATGAATCATGAATGAATGATAGTAATTAAGCCCACAATTTAATTATGGATTAATTCCTGACAACGCACCTGATCTTCTCTTTCTCTAGTATGTATGAAATGTATAATTCATCCAAAAAGAAAATTAAAATAGAGAAGTACATGAAAAATAAAAATCAAAGATGGGAAACAAAAGTGGACCCCCAACGCCATTACCATGCAACGGCAGGCACCTAACTTGCTGTCAAGATTGTGGCGGAAAATTAATTGAACAAGGAACTGGTACAACAGCAAAGACACCTGTACGTACTAAAATCCAACAACCTTTATTCTGAATCTATCCATATATCCCATGCAAAATAATTCAACTACATGATTTATATTAGCATTACGACCATACAGTAAATGCGGGAGATTGACTCTTTTGTCCTTGAAGTTTTTGGCTTAGGTAAATGTTTGTTTAGTTTTCATATTTTAATTTAACTACTCATTTGTTTAATTTTTTTATTTTGATTTAAGTACTCATTTAGATTTTATCTTTAAAAGATGTTTTAAAATACTTCTGTTGAGATATCATTTAACGGTATCATTTACTCCATTAATACCATTTAATAATTAAAATATTTTCTTCTTCTGTTTTTTTTCTCCTTAGGATGATTTTTTTTTTTAAGAAAAAAATTTTGACCTCGAAAGGAATAACACGATATTATAAAAAGAAAAATACCTTGTAAAGAAAAAGTTAAAAAAAGATGAGAGAAATAATAAAAAAATGATAGAAAGAAAATAAGTGGGTAGAGAGAAAAAAAATTAATTCCTCTTATCCTTCTCTCAACTTTCTCTCAACTTAAACTACTCTTATAAAAATTTTAAAAGAGATTTAGTAAGAACACACTACTCTTATAAAACTTTTAAAGGAGATTTAGTAAGAGCACGAAATAATATGAGAAAGTAACAATCTCCCACTAACATGATGTACCAGCAGCATCACATCATTCATCAAGTGACAATGATGATCATTTGGTGTCGACGTCTACACAATAAACAATCATGTGCAGCGTTATGTAATCTGAAATTCAATTATGTGCAATGGCATTGGAGCAAGTTCATCTTTATAGTGGCAGAGTGGACGCCGGGACATTAAATTTTAAAGTTTTAAATTAATCAAGAGCAATGAATCATGCCAAATAAATCGAAAAAGCATTACACGACAGCATCGTTCCCAGCAAGCCGTGTATTTACTGTGTGCAAAACATGTAAGTGCATGCACGTACAGAAGGGGTCCCGCCATTTCTATCCCATCGAAATCTCATAATCATTCATCATCGACCTCGTCATCATCTTTTTGCTCTAAAAATTGATGTGACAAATGACCCAAAGGACGGCTTGTTGTTCAAACTTTCAAACATTATGTTCTTATTATCGTTGTGTTCCCCAGCATAAGGTTTCGGGTCCACGCGCTTACAAAATTTTCATGGGGTCCTGAGTCTTCGCTCATTTACAGGACCATAGGCACTATTCATCGTCCCCCCCCTGTCTCCACCCTCCAGTGTATATCCATAATGTCTTTTGACCTAGCGCGCACACTGTTTTAGTCCTCTGTTAATAATATTTGATTGTATATATGTACTTATATATATGCCCTTTTAATTAATTATGAAAATAAGAAAGAAAAAGAGTTTAAGGTGGCATAAGAAAAATATTGAGGGTTATAATATTCTTTCATAGAAATCACTAAGTTGCAATTACAGCAGCTGTAAAAATAATATGAACAATACGCACGTGTGGCACTATTCATGTTATTTTTGTAGCTGCTGTAAGTTACAGCAGCTGCAACTTAGGTTTAGCATTCTTTCATTTGTTAACTTTTTTGTTTTTACCGTATATATCATCTCTCAATCAATCAAAATATATACACACACATATTTCTTCTTTAATGCGAATGCTTATATTTTTTAAAAATATAAATTCACTGCATATATTATCTGCACCTAAAAATGATGAAACCTCGAAGGCTTCCGACCACTAAAAAAAGTCATGTTTATTTAAGATGTTCTAAAATATTTTAAAAATTACAATTTACCCTAATATTTCTCTTCTTTTATAGATATGGCATGCCTATCTTTTTACCTTGAACATTTTGGCCACCCTAACTTAAAAATTCCAACATTTTGTACTCCAATGACCAATATCTTCCGACTTCAGGATAATTTAGACTTTAGCCAATCAGCCTCTTTACCTTTACCACTTTGATTTTTTAGCCTTAGATAGTTAGAATGTTAGATGTAGATTTTCAATTCTAAATTTGCCCTTGCGTAGAGCTTTTAACCAAAAATAGAAGCTCATCTGATGGTTAATCATAATTATTAGAAAAATGGTGCAATTAACCTTGATAGAAATTTTTACGAAAGGTATATAAAATAAATGGAAGTAATTTTTTTTTTCAAACTAATGCCATTTTATACAACTTAAACATCTATTGCATTCCTAAAAGTTTAAAATTTGAGTTTATCTAATACGGACAAATAGCTAAAATTTTTAAATCATCGATCATAAGCTCTGCTTGATCAATTACAACTAGAGTGCTATAGGAAAAACAAAAAAAGAAAAATCTAAATGAGCTTATGACAATCGAAAAATTAACCCAAAAAAAAAAAAATGGCTTGTGGAAGAGCTCTTTTAACCCTTTGTTTTTTGTTTTGTTTTTTTTTTGAAGAATATGTTTCTGCATGCATATTCTAAGAATACCAATGTTTTTCTAAATTCTCTAAATTCCCAATTTTTTTTGTATCGATATACACTTAACGAACTATTTAGGAATATTTGATGGCAGTGATTATGGACGGTGGGACAGGTACTTTTAAGTCATGATCTAAGAAAAGTGAAAACAAAAAAAAACCTCATAAAACAAACACTCGTTCATCTTACGTTAGTCAAACACTGAAAAAACTATTTTGTGTCTCATTTCAAGAAATGATCAATTAATCAAAGATGCGATTTTATTTTGATTGATTGGAATAATTTCTTTTGATTTTATCAGTTCAATGTCATAAGGAATCTTTATTAACCCTTTTTTTTTTTTAATTTTCTCGCTTATAATTACATCAGTGCATAGGCCTTCATTCGAAGAACACAGCAAGGAGTGGTGCATTTTGATCCAATTTGTCTATCGTTTTCAAATTAACATGTTCATCGAAATTGTAATTTTCATGATAAAAAATCATCAAAAGAAAAAGTTATTGGAGAATGAAATCCAGAACCCACCTCAGTCATAAAATGACAATGGCTAGCATGTGATAAATTGATATTTCTTTCCAATAATTCTGCCTAGGGACTGGGTGTCTATTATAGGTAGTTGATGTGGCATGACACTATGGCGGCTTCACAACAGTATCATAACCCCAAGTTGAAGGATCCCTTATGTTACATTTAATGTAACATACATAATTTATAAAAGCCATATAAATTATGGGATCCACATTAATGTGTGGCTCTTATAAATTGTATATGTTACATTAAATGTAACATAACATTTAATCAAGTTGAAAAAGGAACAAGAGTTTCCCCTAACCCTCGGAAAGGACATGACCCCCAAAAAACAAATTAGCAACTGCTACCTCTTTAATTTTTTAAGGGACCTGAAAAATGAAATTTAAAAATGCTGATGTTCTGTATTGTTTTGTAGTAAAATAATGCTGTATTGCTTTGTTTTGCTTGAAAAAAAAAGGAAAAAAAAAAGAGAAAATCAAAATTATACAGCTCTGATATGTATTTTGTAAAATACAGACGTATACCCACAAGAAAAGACACTTGATTACAAATGGCAACGTAATACCTGTAGACACGTGTCATCATCTCATTGTAATTTGACAAAAATTAATGATATGGGGATGTGATGGAAATTTTATTAACTACATGATTTGAGAGTTGTTAATTAATAGTTGACATTGGAGGGGTCAGACTGTCCCAATGCAGTTTATAACGTGCTGCCTGCCTTACATCATAGCTGTGAAGATAACATTTTCTTAATTAAAAATTGAAATTATGTATTTTTTTTTTATTCATAATAGCTTAACCCTCCATGCCTCCGAGGTTTCTAATTAAATTGCAAATTTTGAATATGGAACAAGTAAGGAACTCAAATGTTATGCGTACAAGGAAACTTTATTTAATTTCTCTTTAAAGTTGCATACAGATCTGCGCGAATTGTATAATCGAACACAAAACTTATTTTTGTCCGTATATGTTTGTTGGGACATAACACAATCAAAAGCTTTTAATTGGTTGATATAGTTAATTATGCGATAAGTGTTTTTGAGGCTCTCCACGTAATTTACGGTCAACAGAACAGTAAAATTAAGAGAAAATTAATTTTTGGCATCTTTTAGGTCTTAACTATTGAACAGATAATAAAAATTCTTGAAATACAAATAAATTCTTCATATGAAGGCAATAATTAAATGGTTTCGTGATTAAATAGATTAATTTGATGCCGATATTGTTTTTTCAATAATCTAAATCAAGAAAGTCTAGCTATGAGACTTTTTAGATTTTGCAACAATACTAAGCTGAAAAGGTTAATGAAATTCTTTGACAATCTCCCCCCATAAGTTAAAATGCCTCAATCTCTGCTAGTTTCTATAGTTTAAGCAAATTACTTAATTAGTTCTTACATTTTAAAAGATTACTCAAAATATTTTTGTTGCATATTCGTTTCAGTTGAAATCTATTTTATTATCATCTGTTGTGTTGTTAGATTAATTTGAATTTTAAATTACTAAATCATACCGGACACATTATTTTATTCAATTGAATAACAATTACATCAAGATCAAACCACTAAGAGTAATTTTTTAAAATACACGAACTAAATGGATACCCCTATGCATACTCAGGTACATTAATTATCTCCCTAGGAGCACAACCCCACCATGTGAATTAATGTTAGCATGTACTACAAACCCATAGTAGCCAATTTATCAGCAACTGAAATAGGCCCGAGATTAATGTTTAAGAAAGCAGGCTTAATCCTCCATTGATAACATTTGTTGACCTCAAGGCAAGTGGTCACACAAATAACCCAAGAAATATTTTAATAATCTATAGTCGAATGCCAAGTAAATTAATGTAGAACATCGATTGCCCAGAGGAAGACCGAAACTATTAAAAAAATTATGTAAAGGAAAGGATATTTGATGTATGTATATATTTACGTAAATTTTACATACCAAATTTGATGTGATGGACTGCCACCTTCTTGCGAATGTAGTTGAAAATTTCCAAATAAGACTAATTTCTTAGTACATGCAGAGTTGCATGTATAACCTACCCATATGAGAAGCAAAATAAATAATACACCAAGAGACCCTCGGGACCATGACAGTGACTTTTTTGGAAAGGTTAATCGAACCGGTGCACTTCGGTAATAAACTATACTCATCATTATTTTAATTTTTCTTTTGGAAAGTTTGTTAATTATTTCTTTATATAGAGATTGTTTGTTAGTTGGTTATAGCTTGGTTTATGTGACGACAATTCTTAAGTATCTTACTAAGTATAAAATTAATTAAAGCCACATATAATCGTGCTCAATAGCATACAAAAATCAACATCCCTTTTTATTATTAAGTGAGAGAAAATTGGATCCAGCTATCAATTGTGTGTTTTTTTGCAGGATATAGAGAGAGAGAGAGAGACATGGGCCACTGGTCGTTCAAAAGTTGTGACAAAACGTTTGAAATGGACATTCACTTGCGCTTAGAGACGTTTTGTAGCAAATTGTTTGGATAATACTCATGGGATTTCCATAATAGCGAATTCAAAAGATTAACTATGATTAAAGACAAGATTCTGTTCGTCTCTTTAGCAAGTTACATGGATCCACCACAATTCAAAATCAAAACGTCACAACTTCTGCTTTAAACCTTTTTTCAATTAAACAATCATTCTCTTGTCTTTATACACACACACACGCGCATATATACATACACATGCTACACGAAATTGCTAGGCTACTAGGCATTGCAACTACAACTAGCAAGTTGGCCAACAATGAAAAAAGTCGCCGATGGGACGATTTTATTATGATCATTTCAAATTAATCATGTTACATGTTACAAACAAAATTAGTGATTTTTATCTAACCTTGAGAGGGAAACTTCACAAGTAAATTCAATTCAATAAGATGGAATGCTTGAATCTAACCAGACCCACAAAAATACCAACCCATGAAGTCTCTTTGAACGATTTGAATATATACATACATATATATATATATATATATATATATATATATATATATTGGCCCCTTTTACCTTTGAAAGAAGAATACAAACTCAGTATCAATTCCATTTCCTCCACCGTTTACTATGAACAGAAAGTTTTTGTTGACTGGATGCAAAGTGAGAAAAATTAGATGACTTTGACTGGAATCATTCCACGTTCTCTCAATTATTAAGAAATACAATGCCACCATTATTTCTTTGTAAACATCAAGAACAGATACAGCAAATAATGCATTAGAAGTCGAATTTCCTCGGACTATCTGTACGATCCCAACATGTACAAGATCAATCCATCAATATGGTCCGTCAAATTTGGCCTATCACTTTCGGCGTTTTGATAATTTTCAGTCAAAATTGATTTTATAATTAGAAGGTGTATGAGAGGCGAAATTATTATCATTACCTTTTGGTAAATTATGTTAAAATACTAATTTAAATGAGTTTATAAACTCTTAAACACTCCTTTTTAAAAAACTGATTTTTTAAAAATGAGTTCTGTTTTTGAATTACCAAGAATTATTATTAAATGACGTTAGACACCACATACCATGTTGAGTATAAATTTTAGTAAACCATACTAAATATAATATTAGTCTCTCTTTTTTTTTTTTTCTTCCAATGAAGTAATATAATTGAGTGTTTACTTATAAAAAATGAGATCAGCAAAGTGACTGAACCAAAATGAATTGTCGATTGTCGTAAACAGTGGTTGCGGAACATAATAGACTATTACGATCCTAAATCCCACCGGAGTGAAAATACAAATTTGAATAACCGTTAGAATTTATGAAGTCAAAATACATACACCTAGTATAATGTATAGAAGCAAACTTAACGACATGATAACCCATAATCAATCTTTGAATCTGACATCATGAAAGATATTATAAACTAATGCCCTATACAAATATGTTAAGAAAAATATATAGCCATGATATAATTTCAATTAAAGCATTTAATGCTCGTCAACTCTTACGTATGTATATGATATGTGTGTAGGTATGTAACCTATGGGCCAAATAAAAACCACTAAAACAAAACCAGGGTCGATGATCAAATGAGCAGTCTCCATGCAAGTTGCTAGTTTGGTTGGAATCAGATAAGTTTCAACTTTTGAAGCCTCCACCTCCCCTCACTCAATTCTGGTCTCTTTTGGCTACATCGTTATTATTAAGTACTTTAAAATATGCCGCCTATGTGCATTTTTATATCGGGTAATTGATTATCATATTGGATATTATTACTGTATATCTACAGTATATGTTCTTTAATTATTCTGAATGAGACAATATGAGATGGGATGGGAACAAGAAACCAAAAAACAAATCACATCACTCATTCCTGCCCCACTTCGATATGTTTTCTTTTATCCCCCAATATCAATGCTTGCAACTTCTAGGGTGGATACCACTCTTGCTCCAAAACCACCCTTTTTTATGATAATATACGTTAGACTTTTTGTTTTTTCTGTGTCACGATTAGATCTTAAAATTTAATTTATTGGGTGTAAAATTATAATAAAAATTAATAATTTACGAAATTAACTATAATATTAAAATTTCCTTTAAATTTACCCACGCTCAAATAAAATTAATAATCATGATTGTTGAAGATCATCAATTTAACTTTTTTTCTTTTTTTTGGATTCTTCTTCGGTATTCAAATTTCAAAACATATTTCTAAAATTTGTGGGCGAATGTAAGAGAAGGAAAGCACACTGACTTCACTCTCTAATTAATATTTTTTAAGAAGACAGATTGATGGTGAAATAATTAGATTTTTTTTGTTTGGTTACAATCTGTACATACTGATAAAATTTGGGATATATTAGTAGTCTAATGACTAGATACATGCACTTGTATTTCGGCTTAGAGATCCATGAAGCATTAGGTCAGAAATCTACTCCATTAATATTCGTGAAGAAATTCACCCAAGTCCACAATTTTAGAATCGAGATTGAAGAGAACTCCCGCAGGGTTTCAAACTGACGCCCTCACCATATGCGGCATGAGTTCCATTGATTTACAAGCTTCGTGTGGCAATTAGATTTGCATATCGAAATGGTGTTCTACGTGGAATAATGCGCCATCTGTCATCTTCACCCTGTAAACTTTCAATTGATTATAACTAATATAACGAATTAAACATGTTTTGACTTGTAATTATATTTTCCGAAAGCAACTTGTAAGATTTAATTAAATTTTTTCATGCATGCGATCAAGAACCATGCAACTGTGAACACGTGCCTCGGTTTTGTCCGAAGTACACATGCACGTACGTAATACCAAATATGGGCATACGTAGAATAATAAAAATATTAAAAAAGTAATACGTAAAATGGAAGCGTAATTAATAAAATGATTTGATAATCATTAATAGTGGCTAAGTAGTGAATTGATTAAGAGGGCATCAAGTTCGATAAATCGTACTGTACGAGCGGTATTCGAGGAAGCATCGATCCATGCATATGCTGCTGGGGTACAAGTAATTGTTAATTATTTCTAATTAAACCAAATTGAATTCTAATGAGATAAGTCAAAAGGAGACAAAGCCAGTTGTATGTAGGGCTTTGACAGTCAATTAATTAATCTATGATTAATTTCTTAATTAATCATGCTTACTATTAAAAGCTTTCGTTCGTTAAAATGATTTTATGTTAAATAATTTGGGTGTGAGTCAGACTTGACTAGATTTGAGATTTAGAAGTGAAAAAAGTTAGACAATAACAACAAAAATTTCTATTAAGCATGTCCTTTAGTGTTCTTTTTTTTAAATAGTATTTTAATTGAATTTATTTATTGAATTCTGTATCATATTTGCTTGTGAATGACTTCAGTGCCACCCACTCCTTGACATGGGGAAGGTGCTTATGGGGGAATATTGAGAGATTAGGTGTGTATACTATAAAATAATACAAATTGCAAATTATGTTAAATTAAATTAAATGAGCATATAAAAATGTTATATAGGATTAGCATTTGCAAGAGTAATGGTGTTAGATCCTAGAAGGTAATTATGTGATGATGATGATGATGTTGAGACGACAATAATATGTGTAGCTTTATGATGTTAAAGCCTAACTAATACTCAATTAGTATATTTTTTTGATATAGCACAACAATTGAGTCAATGTCGATAAGTATGGTGTTTAAAGAAAAGAAAATTTAACTAACATCACACATTGCAAGGGTCGTTGATTGAAATCTATAGTTGGGATAGTTACACATATGCTAAATAGAAAGGGTCATTAATTGAAAAAAAATTATATATATATATATATATTATATGTGTGTGTGTAATAAAAGAAAAAACCACAATAACAACAATTTATTTTTTTATTTTTTAATTTACATTACAATCAATTTTCTGCCATGTTAGCAATAAAAAAATGTATCAAAACTTTTTACACTAATTTATGATTGTGTAGTTTGAATAATCAGACTAAGAATGAGTTGGATCTACTTCCAAATATTATGATAAAAATTAACTCATACTAATACACATAAAAGGGAGCCTGAAACATTACAACGCCATAGGTTTACTTGAATTATATTGCATATTTGATTTGTTAAAATGTGAACCAAAATCTGAACACAAGAATAAACGACAATGTTGGTTACCGCAATGCATGGTGTATGACATCCCAGTTAGATATCAAACGACATGTCGGTTAGAAACTCCAATCTCATGTCTGACATTAATTTAATGTCAGACGAGTATGTTAAGTGAAGCATGCGTCTTCCACGTGATTACTTAACCATTTGAAGCTCAAAACGACAAGCAATGAATGGTATTTAGCTCACTTATTGATTTCACATGATTTGCACGTGGGAAATGCAGTCGACGACGGTTAAAAGAAGCGGGAAAAATCTGGGTTTGTTTGAAACAAACCCAAAATGCAAGCTGGCTTCTGAAACTTGCTGGATGCTTCTAGACTTGTACGTAAAGCGTTATTGGCTGTAATTTGGTTGATTCGATTCCTTTTAATCCTCTTTAAAAACTTGTAACTTGATTTGCATTAATGGAGAAAGCCATAGGTCTATTTCTCAAGAGGATGCAGCCGCCATGGCTGAACTTTTATAATCTTGTTGTTCTGTTTTTCATCACTTTTTTTATTCGTTTTTTTTTTCAAGTTTTGTCTTTAATTGTCTTGAAACTTATTCTTGATTCATTATTTAGTGCGTATTAATTGTTCTTGGGATACAAGATCAGGCAAAATTCTAATCAAATTACAAACATGATTAAAGAAGGAAATGAAGAAGAAAGTCTTTGAATGAAGGTTCCCACTTTGGACTTCAATTGAAATTGTTTTCAAATTCAAATTTCAAAAGTATTTGTTTCCACCCAACCTAGCTACAATGTAGGGTTGGACATTAATTTTATAATTTTCTATGTACTAGTCAAATTTTATAATTAGCAAGCTGATTGAATAATTAATTTCTTTTAAAATCTAAGAGGAAAAAAGAAAGTCTGAAGTTTTATTGAATTTAGTTTTGACTTTTGGTGTTAGTTCTTCCCAATTGCAAATATTGACTTTGAGTTTCCAAAATATCATCCTTCAGGATATAATTAATACATTTTCTTGATCCTTTCATGTTATTGATATGTCGAACCTCATTAACTTATTAAAATTTAAAAAAAAAATGCGATGCCATGCATAGCCTTATCTACCATAATTTATTTTATATTTTATTAAGAAAAAAATGTTGGTCTACTATAGAGATTTCGTTGTTAAACTACTTAGCAGTAGATAAAGAAGATACATGCATTTTATCAAACCCTTCTCTGTTTATTTCTTAGTCTTATAAATATGAGGAGAAATGCTACTCTCACCCTCAAGATTTGCTCAAATAATCACACAGACCTCCTTAATTTTATAATGGTCACATAAACTCTTTTTTTTTTTTAATTATTATACCCTTGATTACAAAAGTCTATTAGTTGACTTTAAATAAACCTCTATAGTAAATATAAATTAAAATAATATAATATAAAATTTATAAATTATTTAGAATATTATAAAAGTTTTTTTAACATTATTAATCTATCATATTCTTTTAATAATAAAATCTGTTTGACATATTAATAATATTAAAATAATTATACTTAACATTCACAATAATTTTTAAAATTTATATTATTTTGGTTACAATATATGTTTTAATTATGTCCACATTAGTATAAATCTTAAAGTCGATTTTTAGATTAATAGATTTTAATATCAATAAAATCCATCGGATAGACTAATAATAACTTAATATTAAAATAATTTTCATTATATGCATTATTTTATTAATTATACTCATTGTAATATTTTATTTATATCATATGATATTTATTTAATATTTTTATCTTGTTACTATATTTATATTTATGGGTTGTTATAATCAAAGGGTGTAATAGTTATTTATGAAATTAAGAGGGCCTGTGTATCCATTTATGAAACAAAAGGGTCTGTGCGGCCATTTAAGCAAACTTTAAGAGTGTGGGTGGCCTTTTCTCTAGATATGATCTCACATGATGAATCCTCTGGTATAGCTTGGCTACTGGTGAACATGCTTTGCATCTGGTCACTTAAGTTCAAGTGATAATAGAGAGCAAGATTGATGTTTATCCGATCAGAATTCTCATTTCCATCCAAATCTTCAAATGCAATATTCACAAAAAAAAAAAAAAAAATCTATGATAAACTAACATTTTATATTCGACCAGTTATGTTGTAATTTACAAAAATTATTGTAATTGAATAAAGTACATTATAAGGATTGTTAAATAATTAGCTGGGATCATTACCAATTTTATACAGGCAATTCAGGATGAAGTTGAGATTCCATACAACTCAAAATTCTATCGGCAATGCTGCTTATATTAGGTCTAGCTTCACAGTTTTCAACAAGAGCAGAATTTGCAATATCAACCAACACTCTTAATTGCTCCAAATTTGCAACTCCGTTGAGTTTTGGATCCAACATTTGACCCAAAACGTCGACATCTTCACTTCTCCTACACTCTTCAGTCCATTCAGCCAATGTTAATGAACCTTGGATTGATTTTAGTCCTGTAATTAGCTCAAGAAGCAGCACACCAAAGCTATAAACATCACTCTTTGTCGACACAAGGCCTGTGTTAATATAATTGGTGTCCACATAACCAAATGAGCCTTTGATATTTGTTGGACTTTTGGGCCGATTTGGGTCACTACAGTGACCTAATTTGCAAAGCCCAAAATCAGCAAGCTTGGCGTGATTGTTGTCAATTAAGAGAACGTTTGAAGACTTGATGTCTCTGTGGATTACAGGAGGGTCTGCTTGTGAATGGAGATACTCCAGAGCTCGAGCTATGTCTAGGGCAATGCTCAAACGATTTGACCATGAAAGTATGCCTAAAGATTGGCCGTAGTATGTGTGTATCCTGTCGAATAGGCTCTTGTTCGGTATGTATTCGAGTAGTAGAAGCTGCTCTCCTGCTTCAATATATTGTACGTAAAAATCGTGTACTTCGGGTCACGGGTCAAGCATTTGCCATCAACTTAATCGATTAATTCTGGCAACTTATTGACATACGAGTGTTTATTATGTTTGGATATAGACAACGGAATAGAATGAGAACATATGGATGAACTAGTCAGTGAGAAAGCATAGTCCAAGATTATCACTCGTTTGCTCGAATTAATTGTATAGATAGAGAAATAATTAGAATTTTAGACTCTGTATTATATATGCTTGGAAAGATAAATATGTATCAATTAATTCAAATAAGTTGAGTAATAACTTTAAACTTTAAATCTCTATTGACTAGTTCATCTAAGTGTTTCTATTTTACTTCATTTTTTCCTTTTTCTCCTCAAACATAATAAATCTGAAAACACGTTTTATGCCACTAGTTAGGCCGCATGAGAACATGGAGCAGTAGTTAGATAAGAAAGCAAGCCCAAAATCAAATAGATTTTCTTGCAAGAATCGATAGGTAAGAAGGATTTTGAATCATGCAATGGCGTTAGGCTTACCTTTTTCCAAGCAGAAACCTAATAATCCCACCAAATTTGGATGAGAAACTCTGAGCAAAACTGAGACTTCATCAAGGAAAATCTTTCTGCTACCACCTCTTTCCTCCATGACTCTCTTAACAGCTCCGAAATTGCCATCTCCAAGCTCTGCAAGATATACGAACGACGTCGCTCCAACTCCAATCTGAATTCTGAAATCATTAGTAGCCATTTTCAGCTCTTCAAGTGCATAAGTCCTAATAACACCAGCATTGCAACAAGCAGTGGAAATCTTCTGTGAAGTGCTCATGTCGTGATTTTTTTCCGACTCGGTTTCGATATCTTTCTCGGAAGGGAAGCTTGCTTGAGGTTCAAGGTACACATCCATCTTCTTCAAAACTATTAAGAGAAGGATTACAAGCAGAATTGCACCAAAAATCCATAAATTTGCTGGCCTATTTGTGGAGAATCCAAAGAACCACATTTGATTTTCTTTGAATTTCTTGTTTAATTTGCGTGCAGATTTTCTTTAAGTGGGTAACTAACAATTAAATTTATGCCTTTGCACCAAAGAATACTTGACAATGAGGTGATAGAGATATAAGATTGTGAAAAATGTGCAGAGATCGAAGATTCATTCCTTTGGATTTTAGCACGGGAGGTTAAAAACAAAAAAAGGACCTAAAACATGTCTTATATGCATGAGAATAAATCACAAGTTAAGGTCTTTAACTTGTCATTATTAAACATTGTTTGTGAGTTCTGCATTCTACATAAGGCACAATTATTATAATAATTACAAATTAGATTTTACTAATGTTGATGCAAATATCTGGTCGAGCCCGTTATTGCGACCAAGTTATCTTATCAACACTTGATTGGTTTTGGTGGGTTTGATTATGACGTCCTCGTGTACTCCACATTGCTCACACTTGTGTCCACAACACACAATCAGGGGATGCCAGATGTTTCTTCGACGAAAACCCTCCGACACTCAAGTCAGTTTTCTGGATTTTGGAGAAACTAGTGCCACAAATCTACGCAGCTTCAAAGTAGCTATTTGGAATAGGGATTATATTGCTCACAAGAAAGAAAATTCAAGAGAAAATTATTCTGGAATCAAAATGATAGAGTTTCCCCCCGTCAAAAGTGTCCTCTTTTGGTTTGAATTTGCAGGGCTTTTATAAGCAGCCGAACGTGGTACATTATCTTTCATTCATGGATATTAGTGTGTTGGTTGAATGCATAGACTGAGCAATGGGTGAACGTGTCGGCTACAAACCAGTTGGGGCTTGATGCAGTAACTATCGGGGCGTGGGCATCGTGCCTGATTTTCTTGGAGCAACTTGTTGGGCAAAGACCTAATCTTAGCATCTCCTCGTACCTCATGCACACAAGCAGCCAAGTATTGCAAATTTGCTCATGCCTTTCCAGGATCACGAGGAGGCTGTATCCCAGATAGATATATGCACATGTACGCAGTGACGTTTTAACCACCCAAACAATTAAGTTAAAATTAATGTAACTTACAGTCTGGCTAAACACATGCATAAATGAGTATTATGGTAGCGGGACCCATCTGTTCTAATTTTTGTATATGTTATAGATGGGTTGTAAGTTGCGTTCATTATAACTTAACAAGACCCTCACAAATTTAGAATATAAAGTTTGTATTCCAACATCCTATGTGTCACTCATTGATGTGATCACTCATTGTGGTAATTGAATAAATTAGAGTACAAGTTATTCCACAATAGAGATATAATAATACATTATAACTAAAAGTTCAAAATGTTGATAATGATAAATTAATACTATATACATGTGAGTGAAAGTTCAAACGTTCATGAATATGACATCTTTCTTAGCGTCTGATTGAAATCAATTTAATATATACTGACATTTGTGTAAATTATACAAAATTAAAAAAATAATTTCAACTCTCAAGATTCCACAATTTCGACTTCATCTGGTGTCCATATTTGGGTCCGGCTTCACTACTTACTATTTGAAACCATTTGGCTTTGGTTTCTTTTATTTGAAACCGATCGGTTTTGATTCGATTCAGTTCTAGACCAAAACCATTCGAACCGTTAAATGCCCACCCCCAATTTTCAAGATTCCACCAGCAAACCCATAAGTATCTCTTAATCCATTTGGACCAAACTGACCCAAATTGCATTCAGACCCAATCCAATCAAATCATGCAAAATTGGCCCCATCCATTAAACTCTCAAGTGGGCCAATCTATTTTTGAAAATCAATTAAAAACCATTGTTTTCTCTTCCAGTAAGCAACCATTTTTTTCTTCCCTCTTTAGAAGGGGATTAGGTGGGACATGTTTTTCTTTTATTTATATAACTCCTCTTACTCTCGACTTATAGTCAAATAAAAAACGAATCTTTTTTAATAATGGAACTTGATAACAAACCTAAATAATAATCTCTTGCTAGTTGGTAAATGATTTTATTCATTTTATAATAATCATTATTAATTCATTAACCACCAACTCCCCGGTCCGCCCATGTTAGTCACATTTTATTATACCGTATTATTAATTTATGCATCGACTCTTTAAGGCTACAGATTGGAAATATAAATAGCGGGGGCAATAGATGTTATTTTACCGTATAAAGAATTTAAATTAATCTTTTTTAATTTATTTTTAAAAAAGTTACTTATAACTGAAAAAAGTATCATTTTTTATTTTACCATTTTCAAGTCTATTTTTTGCCAGACCAGAAAAGAAGAAAATAAAACAAATTAAGCGAAAAAAAGAGGGCCGGTTACATAATTTCAGAGGTTGACTTTTGTTGCCTGGGCTGCCACTACATGTTTTTGAAAAACATTTTTTAAAAATGTGAGAGAAAAATAAAAACTCCAAAAACTGAAAAAACCCAGCTTTCTCATTACACAGCGACTGAGTCCTTCATCAGATTCATTCACATGGCAATGAAGACAAGCAACTGAACAAACGTTTTCGGGCATCAGAACGATAATAGCAATGAAGCTAATAACTTGATAAAACAGCTTTTTTTTTCCCGATAAAACAAAAATAAAAATGGGTGGCTGGAGAAATTGGTATCAAGAGTTGGTGAATTCGAAGCCATTGTTCTTGACGATCTACACAACTGTGATTGTCGGAACCGTTGTTTCATCGTTTTATGTCTTCTCCGCCGTTTACTCTCCTTCATCTGCCAGCACCAACTGGTTCTCTTCTCCTTCTTCAATTTCACGTATGCAGTTTTTTTTTTTTTCTGTTCCCTGTTTTTTGTTGTTTTTAATATGGACCCAGCTGATGTTTTTATTGTCTTGCATGAATTTGAAGTTTGCATGTTATAGTTTGGTACGTTTTAGCAACGGGTATACGTTGAAACTTTTTTTTTTCCTGCTTCAGATTCGCTTTTGATCATTAAATGTGACAGCAATGTAAAATTTTCATGAGTTGATCATAAACCGGCTCAAAGTTTTGATTTTTATCGTGGCATGTGAGGTTGACTTTGAAGTGGGGTTGTGTTTGTTATTAGTGATACAGTGGCTATTTATGTGATCAAATTTGATTTTTGTTGATGTTGTGATGCTGTGTTTTCTGGTACTTTAGCATGCTACCTAGTAGCTCTTGGGCTAACAAACCATGTAAATAAACACCATTTGTATTTTTCATATCATGACTATTTGTTTGCTAGCAAGTTTGCCTTACTTTTATCAAGGTTGTCCCTTTTAATGGATCCTGTCTCAATGTATCAAAATTGGCCTGCTTTTTTTTTTCCTTTTTCCCTCTCATTCTGTCTCCGGTTAATTCATCTCCATATCCATGCACAGCTTCTCCAGTTGCAGCTTCTTCTCACATTAATGTAGCACCTAATTTTTCCCCAACACCAAAAGTGAGTGCAATTCCATCTCCCCCACCTCAGTCTAGAAGCAAACAGGTGAGACCTATATGGGAGGTTCCACAAACCAAAAGATTGCCATCTTTGAAGTCTTTTCAACTGACAAAAGAACTGGTTGAGCAAAGGGTACAAGATAATATTATAATAATGACTTTTGGGAACTATGCATTCATGGATTTCATCCTGAATTGGGTTCAACACTTAACGGATTTGGGGCTTTCCAATATTTTGGTTGGTAAGTTGTCTCCTAGGAACTCTAACCTTGTATATTCTACTCACTGACCTTGTAAACTTCATTCAAAATCGAATTTGAAATCGGACTTGGAACTTTTTTACAGGTGCTCTGGACACCATGCTGGTGAAGGCTTTATATTGGAAAGGAGTTCCAGTATTTGATATGGGTAGCCATATGAGCACAATGGATGTAGGCTGGGGTTCACCAACGTTTCACAAAATGGGAAGAGAAAAAGCTATTTTGATAGACTCAGTCCTTCCTTTTGGTTTTGAGCTCTTGATGTGCGATACAGATATGGTCTGGTTGAAGGTACCATTCCATGCCTGTTGATAGTTTCATTTGGTTTCAAGTCCTTCTTTTCATATTTTGATTGATTCATGCCTTACTTCTTAATAAGTATATTTAAATTCAATTGCTTTTATGGACATTTTTATTATTTCCATGTTTCTGTTTCATCAGTGTATTCAGTAGGTTATTGCTGAAACTTTTATTTTTACTGTGACAGAATCCACTTCCATATTTTGCTCGGTACCCTGATGCAGATATCTTAACTTCAAGTGATCAAGTTGTGCCCACAGTTGTTGATGATAGGTTGGACATTTGGCAACAAGGTAAAGATTGTATATCAATGATTTTACACTTTAGTCCAAATATTTGTTTATGCCCTTTAGTCTGACTTTCTCTCTAGTCACAATTGATTATAGTAATGCAATACCTTAGTTGTGTCAAGGATTCAGTGACAATATTTGTTTCACCTTGACAGTTGGCGCTGCTTACAATGTGGGAATTTTTCACTGGCGACCAACAGAGTCTGCAAAGAAATTTGCTAAAGAATGGAAAGAAATGATTCTAGCCGATGACAAGATATGGGATCAAAATGGATTTAATAAGCTTATACGCAGGCAGTTAGGACCATCTGTTTCAGAAGACAGTGAACTTGTATATGCTTATGATGGAAATTTGAAGCTGGGAGTTCTGCCTGCAAGTATATTTTGTAGTGGGCATACTTATTTTGTCCAGGTTGGTTCTATATATTAGTTCTTTATGATTTCTGGAGTTGATATTTTGTCCAGGTTGGTTCTATATATTAGTTCTTTATGATCTCTGGAGTTGATTCATCCTGTTTTATAATGGATTCTAGATTTTTGAGTCCTTTATATTCTTCTGAGTAATAATGAATCAAACTTACTGCAGAATTACGTCAGGATTTCTGAAATTCCTAATCCTATATTTTCAGGCCATGTATAAACAACTAAGGTTGGAGCCATATGCAGTGCATACAACATTCCAGTATGCAGGCACTGAGGGAAAGCGTCATCGACTACGAGAAGCCATGGCTTTTTATGATCCACCAGAATATTATGATACCCCAGGTAATACTGTCATAGTGTTTTATGTTGGGGCTGATCTTGTTGTAAGTTGATCTACATTCCAATCAATTGTTTCTTCTATACTTCGCCTGTCCAGTTTATGATTTGCGGGTCATTAGCACCAATTGATCTCTACTAAGTTCTTCTTAATCCCAGATGTCTGTAAAGATGCTTTTTTGGATGCTTATGTACTTTTTTTTCTAATTTTTTTCCATTTAATATGAACCCCCAGCCAATCCTGTTGTGAGCAGGATTTGATCCCAAGACCCGTTTGTACTGCCCCAAGAGATCATAATAGAACTACTAATATCCTACAAAAACAGAACCATTTCTGCATATTGATATTTATGTCGATAACGCTCTGGGGTGGTTCCCTGTATTGATCCAATTTGAACCTTTTACTTCTTTGTTACTTATGCAGCTGGCCTTTTCTCATCCTAACTACTATTTCTTTCCATCAAATATTTCACAACCAATGTGACCCTAATTTGTAATTGCAGACATACAGATGTGTGTATCTGTGGATCTCCCTTTTTTTTAAAAAAAATAATAATAATTTGAAATTCCATGTTTTCAAAAATATTTTGTTTTGAGAATATGACTGCTATATAATTTCTTTGGGATCTTATGCAGGAGGTTTCTTGTCATTTAAGCCATTTATCCCAAAGAGTTTGTTGCTAGATGGAAAGCATGACCTGGAATCTCACTTTGCTCTTGTTAATTACCAAGTATGCATGTATATTCCCCTAATTGTTCTGTCTTCTGCCAATTGTTGAGATAGTTATGTTACACATTATAATGTTTGGTCTTAATATATGTTTTTGTGTTTTTTCCCTTCTTTCAGATGAAACAAATAAAGACAGCACTGGCTATTGCTTCAGTGTTGAATCGCACATTGGTGAGAACAACTGAAATATTTATAAGTTTCCTTTTGTTAATAGTTTGAGGATGAGACTTTTTCCATGGAAAAATTCTTAACTATTTTCTGCTTTTACAGTCATTGACATACCTAAGAATCTCAACTTTGCAGCAATTACTCTGAAAAGAATAACGTAAAATTAGTATCTGGAGTTAGTTGGTCAGCCATTTCAATGTGTCACAGATCTTTTTGCCTGTGAGGCACTTGGTAGACAGTAATGGCAATGGCAAAAGAATTTCTCTTAAACATGAAATATCATTTTGATTGTGAGCTGTTAGAATCTATCTTTTGAATGGCTATTCAACAAGGTGCCAATATGATGATCACAGATACAGTCATGTGTTAATAGTGCATGGTTGATTAAACTTTAAAGTTTCTGTTTCCATCATTTATGAGATTTGGATTTAATTCACTTTTTTGTTAATTCATGTGTGTTTTAGGTCATGCCACCCCTATGGTGTAGGTTGGATCGATTATGGTTTCCACATCCTGGAGTTCTTGAGGGTACTATGACTAGACAACCTTTTCTCTGCCCTTTGGACCATGTATTTGAGGTAGTTATGTTTCTGTTGAAGCTGATTTTTAGACCTGTATAGAGACTAATTACAGTTGTACAATTATAAGTCATGAAAAAATTGACTTTCTTCGCTTATCCAGTTTTGGAAAATAAGAGATCTTTTTCTACTCTCTACCTTTATTTCTTATTGATTGCCTCACAACTCTGGAGAAATATGCACTGCAGGTAAATGTTATGCTGCAGCAGCTTCCAGAGGATGAATATGGCCCTGGCATCGGTTTCAGAGAGTACTCCTTTATGGACAATCCATTGGTGCCTAAACAGGTAATGGATTACCAGCTTCATGTGGATGAGAGAGTTACCTTTGATTACCGTCATGTAATGGAGCTTTCTATGATGTTTGTTTCAGGTGAAAGAGTCTCGGCTTGAAGTTCAGCTTTGTGATGACACCTTAATAGATTGTCAGGCATCAAGCAATACATCTTCACCGGGAATACTTAGGTTTCCACAGCGTAGCAGTGAAGAAACGGTATTCTGGATTTTGTGTCTTTTTATAATTTCTACTATTGATACATGGTCGTAGTTGAACAAACATATAATGTTAAAATACAACTTTCTGCTTAAAAGCTGGGGTCTGATTCTTGAAATTCTGGCAAAGGAGGGAAGTTATTTGGGTACAGCTCTAGTTTTACATTCTCTATCAATTCTAGGACCTAATTGTTGGTTAAATTTGATTTTCTAATATGCCTGTTTTAGCATTTATTCTTCTGTACTTTCTCAGATTTATTCTTCTGTACTTCCTCAGCTTTAGTTAGACCACCCGTATCTTCCATATACTATAAGCTGTATCAACATATAAGTTGTTCAACTTGCTATATAACAATCTGAAGATGCTGAATGTTACTGTTGCTGAGCAGTTCAAGACAGTCTTCCCCTCATTCAAGGATGTGAAAGTCATTCACTTCTCTTCAGTGAAAAATGCTTTCCTCAATTTCACTGACAAGGCAAGTTCATTTCTTCCCCTGTTGATTTCATAATATCATTTGGAAATGAAAGCACTTTCTTGTTGTCATATGCTGATACAATGTGCAATATCTACTCAGACAAAAGAAGAGAGATTCAGGAAACGCATGAAACGGTATGTTGGCATATGGTGTTGCGTGGACAGCCACACTCCCGGACACATTTATTATGACATGTACTGGGACGAGAAACCTGATTGGAAACCTATACCTCCCCAGACTCCAGAGGATGATCATCCGCCATGGTGAAGCCTAACATGAAAGTGGTTATTTATAGAATTTACTACCGGATAAGGGAGGAGGAAGGAAGTTCCACAGCTGGTTAATTTGAATTTGTAAATGGCAAGACGGTCGTATCATCATCTTCAGACCCTTTTTTTTTTGGTTAAAATTCTTTCTTTAAACAGAGAAAGCCAGATGCCCAGATGTATTCTATTTTTTTTTGTTTTTCATTTCTCCTTTTTCGTGTAACAGTAGAAATTTTTGACTTCATCTGAATTATGCAGCAAAGCAAACAGAAGAAATGCAACTTCAGTTCTTTGTTTGTATCAATATTATAACCCTTTTTAAGTTATAATTGGTTTTCACTCTATCATGTGACATACTGACATTAAAACTCATCTTTGTTTCTTATGAATGGACTTTGCAACTACACATATATGTAAGGTATCCGGAATTAAAATAACTGATAAGAGAGTTGAAGCTGAAGCTGAATCTATATGATAGTCGTTCTTGTAGGCAAAGTGTTTGATTACGGCCGATGCTATTGGGTGCCTCGAAGCTGGGCGTGTATTTGTAATTCCACTGGTTATGCTTAATTTTGCAAAGCGTGCAGTGGTGGTTAATATATACAAGCTACTCGTTCACTTGATTCCAAGGTATATATTAACTTACCTCCTCAAAAGAAAAAAGGTAAGTATTATCTTGCAATTGTGCAAAGTCACCATCTTGCAATAGATGCATCAAGTATCCAAAAAAGGTATGGGAATAAGAGCGAGCGAGCAAGCAACTAAACAAACATCTAATTCTAACTCCGTCTTCGGAAGGGGAAAAAAAAAACATGCTTAGACTGAGACGGACTCTGTTCCTCTCTTCACAGTTTTTATGGTTTACGTGCACTTTCAAAGCAACTAACTATCTCTTTTACAGCCCTCATAATAAACGCAAAAATCCCATTTCACCCTTCACTTCATCTACTCTTATCTCGAAAACTTATAGCTTACGTGCACTCCATTCAACTGATTTTTCTACTTTTTATCAAGCGTTTGATAAAATGCCACAGAGAAATCAACAATGCAATAGCAGCGACATTTACTTTGTTCTTGATCTTCTTAAATCTTCCAATGCAAGACCTGATGTTCTGTCGGTCGTAGCTATCCATTGCTTGGCCTTTAAGATAGGTTTTCTTGTCCACTTGCCAACTTCCACCTCACTCCTTACAGCTTACTCCAAAGTCGGTTATTTTGAGTCTTCATTGGCTTTGTTTAATGAGACTCGTGATAAAGATGTGGTCAATTGGAACGCTATGATCACTGCCTGTGTTGAAAATCGGTGTGTTGTTATGGGTTTGCATTTCTTTGGTGAGATGGTTGAAGAGGGAATTAGGTTTGATTCTACAACTCTTTTGATAGTTGTGTCAGCCTTAACTCAAATGAATTGCTTGAAACAAGGAAGGGTTGCTCACTGTTTGGGCATAAAGGCTGGGATGATTGCAGGTTCTAGTCTATGTAATGTATTTGTGAACATGTATGCAAAATGTGGTGACTTGAACTCTTCAGAGCGTACCTTTTCAGGTATGCATTGTGCAGACACAGTGTCTTGGAATACAATAATGAGCGGTTGTCTTCATAACAATTATCCTGATAAGTGCTTGTTATACTTTAGAGAAATGGGTTGTTCTGGAGAGCAAGCGGATAATGTGAGTTTGTCATCTTCTGTTGCAGCGTCTGCTTGTCTTGGGGAGTTGAGTTATGGTAAAGTCATTCATGCATTGGGGATTAAGTTGGGGTATGAAGACAGCTCTTATGTTTCAGTAACCAATTCACTCATTTCGCTGTATTCTCAGTGTGGAGATATTGAGGCTGCAGAGAGGGCATTTTGGGGCATGACATGTAAGGATGTTGTGTCATGGAATGCAATGATTGATGGATTTGCTTTGAACGGAAAATTTGAAGAAGCATTTGATCTTCTGCATGAAATGCAATTGATGAGGTCAGTTGAACCTGATATAGCAACTGTAGTTACTGTGATTTCACTTTGTACAGACTTACTGCTGCTGAGAGAAGGAAGAAGTGTTCATGGATATGCAATTCGTAGACTGTTGGGTTATGATCTGTTAGTGATGAACAGCCTGATGGACTTCTACTCAAAATCAAACAGTCTAACTAAGGCTGAACTCTTGTTCAATACCATAGCTCCTATAAACGACTTGGTCTCATGGAATTCAATGATCTCTGGGTATAGCCAAAACAGTCAGTCAGAAAAAGCTCAAAGATTATTCAAGGAAATGCTGTGTCTTTGTTCGCAGTTCAGCTTTTCAACTTTGTTAGCTATTCTTCCATCTTGTAATTCCCCCGAATCCCTTGAGTTTGGTAAATCAATTCACTGTTGGCAGTTAAAATTGGGATTTTCAAACAATAGTATTGGAGTTAATGCTCTCATGCACATGTATATAAATTGTGGAGACTTGGTGGCTGCTTTTTCATTGCTGCAGAGAAATTCTCACAACTCAGATACTTCTTGTTGGAATATCGTAATTGTCGCTTGCACGCAGAATGGCCATTTTCAAGAAGCCATTAAAACTTTTAAATCAATGAGACAGCATCGAAATGCCAGCCACGACTCAGTAACCCTTGTCAATGTCATATCAGCGTGTGGAAATCTTGAGCTGGCCTTTGAAGGGCAATCCCTTCATGGGCTTGCTCTAAAATTTTTGATGGGGTCGGATACTCGCGTACAGAATGCACTAATCACCATGTACGGTAGGTGCAGGGACATTAAGAGTGCTAGCATAGTATTTGAATCATGTTACAATTGCAATTTATGTTCATGGAATTGCATGATATCTGCTTTTTCTCAGAATAAGGCTGAAGTAAGAGCCCTTGAACTATTTCGCCACCTTGAGTTTGAACCAAATGAGATCAGCATAGTGAGCATTCTCTCTGCTTGCACTCAATTAGGAGTTCTAAGACATGGAAAACAAATTCATGGTCATGTGTTTCGCCTGGGATTTCAGGAGAACTCTTTTGTATCTTCAGCTCTTCTTGATATGTACAGCAACTGTGGAAGATTGGACATTGCTTGCCAAATCTTTAAAAATTCAAAGGATAATTCTAATGCAGCTTGGAGCTCTATGATTTCAGCATATGGGTACCACGGCAAAGGCTGGGAAGCAATTGAACTTTTTCATGAAATGTGCAATTCTGGAATTAGACCAACAAAAAGCAGTGTCGTTAGTCTTTTGTCAGCTTGTAGCCATTCAGGTCTTGTGGATGAAGGTCTATGGTATTACAACAATATGCTTAAGGAATATAACGTAGAACCTGAAACTGAGCATCATGTGTGCATGGTTGACATGCTGGGGCGATCTGGCAAACTCCAA
The DNA here is from genome assembly GCA_030449075.1 of Murraya paniculata. Taxonomy (NCBI): domain Eukaryota; kingdom Viridiplantae; phylum Streptophyta; class Magnoliopsida; order Sapindales; family Rutaceae; genus Murraya; species Murraya paniculata. The sequence goes on from JAEVFN010000003.1 coordinate 2,612,385, forward strand.
GAAGCCTATGAATTTATTAAGAATCTGCCAACACAACCTAAACCTGGAGTGTGGGGAGCAATGCTGGTTGCCTGCAGCTACCATGGAGATACCAAGATGGGTAAACAAGTTGCGGAACTTCTTTTCAAACTGGAACCTGAAAATGTTGGATATTACATTTCCTTGTCGAATATGTATGTCGCTTCAGGGAGATGGAAAGATGCAGTGGAAATAAGGGAAATAATTGAGAGAAAAAAGTTGCGAAAAACAGCAGGCTGCAGTCTCATTGATGTCGGTTTTGGGTGAAGGCTGGAAAGTTTTCACTTTTCACTTTCAGATGGCACGTATTGTGTTTACATTTATATTTTCAGTTTTGTACCCGAAATCAATGAAGATCGGGCTTTTCGTCTTCAAAAGAAAATAAGGATTTTACCATTCCATTAGAACCCAATTCCACAGCTCTGACTTCATATACAAGAAGTCAGATTTACAAACAAATTGGCAAAAGAAGCAAAAGAGAGAACAAATATGCAATTATTATTCATTTAATCTTCTTTTCTTTTCTTTTTTTTTTTTGGAAAAAAAAAAAGGAAAAATATCACTTAGAATTATGTAGGTAAAGTAAAACGGGTAAAACTGTCAGATATTTCAATCCAAAAATTACAAAAGACAAGCCTGTTGCTCATTAACTCAAGTGTCTCAGCATTGTCGTACCTCTTAACTCTGAAATGACTTCCAGATTCACTCGCCTAATACCATAATAAAAAAAATGGTGAAAACAGAAAAGCCTAATACAACGAAAATTTAGCTAAAGCTCCATTAGTATATGGCACAAAAAACTCATTTAAAACATTTTCCAGGCAAAAGGACCTTTGGATGCCATAACTCATTCTATGCCTGCATCAATGCCATCAGCTTTTGCAGAACCACCAACTGCACAAATTTGAAACCCGAGTCAATCTCTGGGGTGCCTTCCAAAAGTACATTCAGATACCAGCAGGCAGAACCAAATCAACTAAACCTGGAAATTATTATTTTAATCATCCAGGTAATAGTATGACCCAGCAGCTTTTTGATCCCTGTCCTTAGTGGAGTCCAATTTGTTGATTCTCGGTCGGAAATTTGTTGGATCCCGCCTAAATGTTATATCTAGATGCTGCAGGAAGTGCAACAAAACATAACAGTGAGTACTAGATATGCAGGTGTAATGATGAGCAGGAGAAAGAGCGTACAGAATATCCCAAGATAGTATTATGGAATGTTCTCATAAGCAAAGCCAAAAATATATAAAAGAGCAAAAGTAATTTGCAAAACTTACGGATAAGAAAAGATTCATTCCAGTCAACAATGATTGAGGCGCATTTGCAATACAATCCACTGACGGCTGTCCCTCATACACAATAACTCTATCTGCCAGATAAGTAGCCATTATAAAATCATGCTCAACGACAAATGCTGTTTTCTTCGCATGAAGGATAAACCTCTTAATGACTTTTGCAGCAACAATACGCTGCTCGGAATCAAGATAAGCACTAGGTTCATCAATTAAATAAATGTCCGCTGGCTGCATGAAAAACAAATGCACCATTAGACTAGATCAATATAACAAAAAGTGCTTACATTGCTTGAGTTTACACATCAAAGCATCACTAGGATTCTAGAGACTTGTTGACGTAAAGGAAACCAATATTAAAAGCCAGTTTAATAATCCCATTTAAACCAAATCCAACTAGGAACTTTTTCCATAAAACATCAGATTAGCCAACAATTTAAATGGTGAGACAAAACATGTGGCAATACAATGTGTCACATTCTTTATGTAAACATGATCATTATTCTATGCACACTCAGACATGAAAGCTGTGTGAAAGTTTCTTTACATAGGACTTTTGAAAGTTGTATAAGAGCAGAAAGTAGCAGTAAAACAATGGAACCTCGTTTAACAGGTTTCAAGCAACAACTAACAGGAACAGAAATTTAGAACCACCACCACAGTACACATATCTCCATTCAAATATGATTATCTAGCAGTATCCAGCATGATCTTTTACCACTCTTTTTCCCCCCTTGTCATTTATTAAGTTTGTAAAATTTACCTTGCCAAGGCACAGGCATAGCGCAACTCTCTGCAATTCTCCACCAGAAAGATTCACAACTTCTTGATCCATCAATTGTTCAATGAGAAGAGGCTTCATCACATCTGACACAAACTGAGGATGAGTGTATGAATCACGTATTTTTTGATGAAGCAAGTGTCTGACTGTAGACTGAAATTTGGGACTGATCTTCTGAGGTTTGTAGGACACATTAAACTCAGGTATCTCCACGTCAGAGCCTTCTACAGAATCAGGTTTCAATAGACCAGCCTAAAGATTTAGCCAACAAAATTGATTACTCAACTAGTTCAACAAGATGGAATTCATGAGGACTTAAGCAGCTACCCGGCAAAAAGAAAATAAAATTAATGAAATGAAAAAATACCAGCATTCTAATGAAGGTTGTCTTCCCTGTCCCATTCTCTCCCAACATCACAATTATCTGGGAGTCAGTAAATTCACCCTCAACCACCTTAAGCTTAAAATTTCCCTGTGTTTTAACCATAGTGGGGTACTTGTATCGTGCATATGTCTCAATCTCCTCAGCACTTTCTTGTGGAGTCTCAGCGACCTACAGAAAGCAAACATGTAAATGACAAAGAACGTCTACAATAGGAATACAGAGAACCACAAAACAACAGGTGTACCCTGAATGTTAAAGATTCATCACGAAAACGTAGGTTTTCAGTTGGTACAAATCCAGCCAAGAAAATATTGATTCCTTCTCTAACAGAGAAAGGAAGAGTAACAACACCATAAGCACCAGGCTTCCCATATAAGCAGCAAATGAAATCTGACAGGTAATCAAGGACGCTAAGATCATGCTCCACAACGATCACGTAACTGAAACAAAAAGTGTAGATAGTGTAATTAACCATTAAAATCTTCAAATCAAGAAAATTTGTTGAAAAATAAGAAATTGGAAATAAAACCTATTAGGCCTGAGCAAAGATCGGATAACTTGGGCCGCTTTCAGCCTCTGTTTAACATCAAGATAACTTGAAGGTTCATCAAACATATAGATCTCTGCATTCTGTACAGCAACAACAGCAATGGCAAATCTCTGGAGCTCTCCACCAGATAAATCCCCAACATTACGGTCTATGACTTGATTCAGGTCAAGATCCGCGCAAAGATCTGCCTTCATATCTCTTTCGTCTTTTTGGTCAAGAACCTGCCCCACATTGCCTTGGACTGCTTTTGGAATGTGATCAACATACTGAGGCTTTATAATAGCCTATTCAATTCAAAATATATCATAAGTAGAGAGATCGGTAGTGATAAAACAGTCATAGGAAGAATCACGCAGGTACCTAATTATGACAGAAATGTTAGCTCTATGCATACATTACTTACAAATTTTAGCAGGAACAGAAGTAAATGACCAAGCACAGGTAAATACATCACAAATTTCTGCCTTCATATCTATTTTAGCTGGTCTTGTTTAATCGCAGATATTGAACCACACACGACTAAAATAATACCATCTTGAAGTAATATAGGAACATCAAATTAACTTCAAAACATAGGTAAAAGAAAATACACCTTCAAATTATCTTCCAGAATACGAGTAAAGTAATTTTGCAGCTCAGATCCACGAAAGTAGGTTAAAATTTCCTGCCAATCAGGAGGGTTCTGCAAAAACAAAAACTCTTAACAATGTATATCATGTGCAGAAATTAAAGAGCAATAACAATGTATATCATGTGCAGAAATTAGAGAGCAATAACAATGTATATCACATGCAGAAATTAAAGAGCAACTAGAGATAAGATACTTCAGTGTATTACATTGAAACGACCCAAATTTGGTTTCAGCTTCCCAGCTAAAATCTTAAGTGCAGTTGATTTCCCAATACCATTTGTTCCAACCAGGCCAAGAACTTGCCCAGGCCTCGGTACAGGCAACCTGTATCAATTATTTCCAGCCATTTCAAAACAAATAAAACAATATCCTACCATTTTCAAAGGGGAAAAATGAAGACATGAAGTAACCTATGTAATTTGAAGGTATTGGGGCCATATCGATGAGTTGTATCCTTATCCAAATCCTTTGGCAAGTTGATGATCTGAATTGCTTCAAATGGACATTTCTGCAATGAAAGATCGAATTGATAACTAAAATTCATAAACTGCAAGTAAAATTGAAAAAAAAAAAAAATGAAGTACAGAACCAAATTTTTATGTACAAACCTTAACACAGATACCACATCCAATGCACAACTCCTCAGAGATAAAGGCAATCTTAGCTGCAGGAGTAACCTCAATACACAACTTCCCTGTAGATTTTTCCATAATAAAGGATAAGAGAAACAAATATTTACGCAGCATACACAAAAATCCACTACAAATATCCAAAATTTTGTAAAAAAAAAAATTATTTGGCTGATTGCCTGAAATCAAATAACACACAAAAAATCCTATCAACTAAATTATAACAATAGTCGGAGAATGGTCAAAGTTACTAGCTTTAGTCACCAAATCCCTGAAAGCCCAGACACCGATTATAGCAAAAACGAAAAAAGAAAAAAGAAAAAAACACATTGAAACGCATCGGATCGATCAAAACTCACCGGTTTTGACAACGGGACAACTCTTCTTACACTCCTGACGACACTTCTTGGGTTTGCATCTATCAGAACTAACAATAGCTATACGCGTCAATCGGTCCGACATCTTCTCTCTTAGCGACGCAAATTTCGATTTGAAAAAACAAGACAAATTATTTATTTATTACATTAAAAAAAAAAAACCGATTATAAAGATCAAGAAGAAATTAAAGAGGAAACAGAAGTACCTTTGAAACGGAAGACGGCCGAGAGACGTGTGCTGAGAACGCTCTCTGTGGATTGTGAAAGCGTTGGGCACACGTACGTACGCAGAACAATCCCAACACTGAATTTCACTTAAGCGTTAGGGTTTCCTTTTCTTTTCATTTTATTTTTCATTTTCTGCAATATCAGTTTTGCTTGTGTGGGAGTCTGTCGTTTTATCAATTAATGGGCCAGGTCTTACTGGGCCTACGATCTCGACCCATTGTGAGAGAAAGAGATAATAATATTAGGTCCCTAATTTCTTAAGGTTTCTTAAATAAGGCCGTAACGTTTTATTTCTGTCAAATAGATCCAGGACTACTACAATGATGAAAGAACGCTTCCAAATTTTAACATTGACATTCGAGGTGTAAATTTGGCCATGCCAACCAAGCACGAAAATTTTAGCCCCATTCTTTTTCATATGCGTGAAGCTTTTTGCCATCCCCGCCATTATTCTTATAAAATCTCATTTTAAATAAAATTATATTTAAAGACAAATAAAATTTAAATATATATAATTTTTTGCAATAAATTACTTACATTCATAATAATATATTATTCTTTCCTATTTCTTACGGATTGATTTCTTTTTTCCCATAAAGATGTCTTCAAACTATAGATCAAAATATATGTGATTTAAGTCAATGATTGCCATTTAAAAATTCTTCAATGAAAAAACTTTTTAATTTGTGTGTAGGGTAACAATAAGATTACAAAAGAAAAGAAAATTAGCAGAATACTAATTTGAGTTTTAACAACAAAAAAATTAAATTAAAACTACTATTGTATTAACCAAAAGATATTTTCGATAATAAATTAAAAATAACTGAAAAAAGGGTTTTATTAGGAGATTAGAGGGGTGCCAATAGTCCAACTCTTTTTATATTCTACTTGTACTGAACTTAAATTTTTAAAAGGCATGCTGGACATGCCCCAATAGTCCATTATTATTATTGTGTGTTTATTTTTCAGATTGAGAAATTCAGAATTGAAATCATTGACATTGTTTACTTCATAAAATAAGAGCAGGAATCAAAATCGAAATCGTAGGACCCACTTCAAATTGGGATTGAAGAATGGGAGATTGATTTTGAAAAGCGAGGGGAGAATCAGTCTCTCATTCTATGGAGTGACGATTTTGCCCCACTAAAAGTATTATACTTCCAAAAGACCCTCTTCGTCGTCTTCGTTTTCTTCTCATTGTGATTGAGCCTCACAGCGATCGTTGCCAAAAAATCGAGCCTCATCACACAATTCGTCGTCTTTGTCTTCACCATTCGCGACCCAACAGTAACGGCGTCTTTGTCTTCACCATTCGCGACCCAACAGTAACGGCCATCGCCGATGATAATAATGATGATGTTGGATTTGTTGTTGTCATTGATGATGATGATTATTATTATTAGTATATTAATGATAAAAAGTATTATAATTAATTAATATATTAATGTTAATAATAATAATTTTTTAATAATAATAATTACAATAATTAAAATATAGTTTGTATTAATTACAATAATTAATCATAATATTATTATTATTAACTTTAATTCTATTTTTCACAATATAGTTTGTACATTTGTATCAAGTCAAGTCATTTTTTTTTTTCGCACTGAAATGATCACAGTATCAGTAGTAAAACAGGGGGCTGTATTTTAATTTTTCATCCAAATATAGTTATTATTTATCAAATTATAAGGATCCAAATATCCGATGCTAAAAATTGGATTGAAATTGAGGCAATAAGAAGTACAGCAAAGAGAGAGAATTCAATTTAAACTTTGAATCAATTTGAAAATCAATAAAGCTCCACATACCCAGATCGTGATCTCACATTGAATCCAGGTGGGAGATATATTTATGATAAAGACCAACATCGAAGGAAAGGGAAAAAAAGGAAAAAAAAAATCTACCAGACATATGATCGTGTTGATCATGAGCTAGCTTCATATGCCTTGGATTTATTAACAAAAGTGGGAATTAATTACTCATGAGCATATGTTCTAGTTAAGTCAAACGAGAGACTTAACTAAGAACGTAAAATCATAATCAGCACGTGAAAAATCACTAGTGCTTGCCCCTCCTGCCCTTGCCGTGCTTGCCCCTGCCCTTGCCGTGCTTGCCCTTTCCGTGCTGGTAGTAGCCGCCGTGCTTGCCGTGTGTGTACGCACCGTGAGCTCCAGGATAAGCATTATTATCTACAACCAAACCAGAAATTAATTAAACCATAAGCTTATAATTAGCTCGCTCTCAGAGACAATGTACGGGAGACAGACATATATCTTTAATTAAAAGATAAGAGTAATCAATATAATACCGTGCGGAACGGATGGGCCAGGATATCCCGTCGGCGAGTAACCACCGCCGAGTGCTGCTCCTGTGGGCGGGTAGCCGGCGCCGGCTGGGGCAGCATGATCTCCACCTTCCATGATTTTGATGATCACCTAATAAATAATAACCTGTTCCAAATTGAATAAACAACAATAAATAATTGTAATTAATAAAAAACTGATATATTCTCTAACTAAAACAATGATCATTAGCGAGCAAAAGAGAAATACTTACAGAACGTGAATATGTGATGGGAAACTTAATTGCTAGAGTAGATATGAGAACTAGTGCTGAAGAAGATGGGAGACGCAGAGGGTTTATATAGGTTATGGGGCGCTACCTTATGATGACACGTGTAGGTTCATGCTTAAACTCTTCTCTCGCATGCAGTAGAAGTAGAACGATTCCTTCGCTTGGTAATTAGTATAATCCGCTTGGTAAGTAGAACGGTTTCGTCAGGTGTGTGTGTGTGTGTAAATATATATCTGATGAAATCGTAACTGATTGCCAAAACGGCTGCGTACAACTGTTTACACCATGTAGATTTGTCTATTATATAAAAGGATCGAATTTGCCCCTAAAAAAGTGCATCGAATTGCTTAATACGTATAAGAGATTTTAATAGACTTTGAGATGAGGGGAAGTGATTGATTTCACCATGTAAGAGAAAGGGTTTTGGCCATTTTCCCAATCTTTCCTCGACAATCTTATGCATTTGTTCATCATGTCACTTGAATGACCATCCGCATGCACGCCGCTACTTTACAAAAGAGAGCATCATTAATGATGCTTTTATGATGGGTAAATTTTTTTTTTAAAATTTCTATAATTTGGGCAATTGTTCAATTAGTCTATGTGTTTTTTAAAATTACTCAAAAAATTATGGTTGTATGTCTAAGGAATATTTATGAAAGTAATCACAGAGATATTTTGAGTAATTTTTAACAATACAATAACTAATTAATTGGGTGATTCGCTCAAATTATAGGAATTTAAGAAATATTTATCTATTTTATGATCATATCTAATCTCAAGTACTAAGAATGATGACTTCGAAGTGAGGTAAGATTTCAAAATTTACACATGTACGTGGTATTTTTGGTCCAATATGCTTGCGCCCGTTAAGCTGAGAACTTATTTTATGGATGGATAACCTGCTTAAGCTGCACGAGGAAATTAAATGGTTACAGACGGTATATAAAACTGATTGCGAAATTGGGCAGGATGTATTAATTTAACCGGTGATCTCCTAAGTTCTTGTTTGTTCGTCACTTAATTAGGTCTTAAAATATAAGGATAAATGTCAGTGTGCAATGTCGAACAAGTAGGCTCAAACCGCTAATCCCATGCATAATTTTCGAAAACACAGAATAATTCTTCAAACTATTATTCATAATAACACGGACTCATTTAAACAGGCACCAATATTGGTTGCTCTTTGGGCTTTTGGTCAGATCTCACAAGTCAGAAAGAAGCAACTAATTTCCAGCGTATGAAAAAGCTTAATTATTCATATGCCTTGAATGTTTATTTAACAAATTAATCTGGGAATTCATCTGCATATAAGTATGTGTTCTAGTGCAGTCAAAAGATACTTAATTAATTAAGAATATAATCAGGATTATTCAGCGCATAAAATCACTAGTGCTTGCCCTTCCTGCCATAGCATGGCTTTAAATGCAAAACGGTTGCGTATCACTAGTGACGGATCCAGAAATTATATCTAACGACACATAAAGATATGTCTTTACTCACTATCTAGGACAGATCAAGAAACTTGATCGATTGGGAATAATGAAAATATTAGTTCCTCATAAATTTCCTCTATTCAAATAAAATTTTCTGAAAAAATTAATTAAAAATGATTTTTTTTTTCTTAATTAAGCGGGTCAATTGACAACACTAACTTTTATGTTCACCCACCCACGTCACCAACATATTTTGTATCCTAATGTTTGGTTTCCAGATCTGCAGCAGACAAGAAGTTTTTGTGGGAAAACAACCATTGCTCTTGAAAATTAATCATTTCTCATTTTATGATTTGAAAATTCACTAAGCGCTTTAAATGTTTTACAAAGTAGTAACATTTATGTTTTTAAAATATTGGGTATTTCAAGCTGCTGATGCATGCATTTTCCAAAACACAGAACAATATATTATAGATAATGCAAGGGGGTGAAACTCTTTCAAAACAATTAAATTCTTCAAACATATATTATTCATAACACAGACAGACAGACTCATTTAAGCAGGCATCGTTAGTCGCCCTTAGAAATTTCGGTCAGAACTCACAAACTCAGAAGATGCACCCTTCCGGCAGACGAAGGCATGTAATTTGAAAATATAAGACCAAGCAAAGTTTTCCACAAACGCAGTCGAATTTCCAAAAAATTAACCGAAATTCTCCGGTATTCCGCTTGCATGGGCGGCTTCGAGAGGTGTAAGTAGCCAAGTTCAATCAAACTTTAAGGCTTATATCCGAGCTTATTATTTATTAATATAACATAACTAGGACCAGATCACAACAGTAGGGTGAGAGCAACAAGAAACATAATTTTTTGCTACCTACCACTAAATAATTTATTCTTACAAACCGTCAAATTGAGCACTCTTAAATATTACATAAAGAAATTGTGTAAAATTTGTTGCCAACTCCAAACACATCTTGTACAACCCACCACAGAGGAGTCCGAAGATTTTAAGTCAGCAAAACCTCAAACAGGCTTCTAGCTCCTTCTCATCATGACAACTATATCCCAACAAATAGGCCCGTGCTGTCATAGATACATAAGAAATGAGATGTTACCGTAAAATATATATATATGTTTGTGTGTGTGTGTGTGTGTGTGTGTGTGTGTGTGAGTGGGGTGGGCGTAGGTGTGGGGTGTGGGGTGTGGGGTGTGGGGGAGAGGAGTGGGGGGAGAACAGGATGTTAAGATATAAGTAGTATCCAACTATCCATACCAAAGCCAGCCCCCATGAAAGGTTCTGCTTCATCAATCACACTGCCTTGCTGTTCCTAAAAGTCGAAGAAAATTAAAAAAGAAATGAATTTAGAACAAACGAAAAGAGAGAGATTGAGAAAAAAGACCACTAATTTAATTGACACAATCGTGACCCATGGAACATCATAATAATGAATAGGAATGAAATGCTGCAGCGATGGTCTGCCAGAGACTGCTGAATTTCATTTTTTTCTTTTGTCTTTTTGGGCATACAAATGTTTAAGGATGATGCGTGGAATTGACAATAACAATATAGAGCAAAAGAAAATGCAATTTCATTTTCTTCTCTTAAGGTAGTGGGGGAAGAACTGCATGCATATCATGTTGTAAATTCAACTACTGATGAACACAGGAAAGAACATCATCATTGGACATTCAATACCAGAATAAGCTGTTTCCCACGATTAGCTGGTAAAATTTCCCAAATACACGAACAAGACATTTAAACTATGCATGAACAAGATTCCATACAAGACTTGTCAATTTTGAATTTTAAATTTGTCTTAAAACATGAACTCCCTGAGCAGAGTTCCTAACATAATATAAACTTCTCGTTATCCTAAGCTTTGGATCATCAAATCCCCAAAGGATAGCCCAGTTGATTGGCCTCTCGCATTAGAAGCAAGAACTGCAAGAGCTCAAATTCATGTCCAATGGGAAGTGTTTAATTCGTGGGTGGGGTGCAAGGTAAATAAAAGAATTAAAAAAACAATGAAACAGAAAGCTTTGGATCATCAAAAACAGTTAACTACCAAATTCTTATCTAGTGCTTTATAATTCTAAAACTCTAGGCAGAGGAAGCAGAAGCAGATTTTAAGCAAGTAAACAAATTAAGAAGATACAGAAAATTTCTACTCACAGGATCTGGTTCCAATTCATCTGGCGACATCAACCCTTCAAAACAATGGCCAGAAATTTTACAGACCAAAATCCCGTCTTTGGGGTCCATAGCCACCTCTCTGCATGTATCATCACAAACTGGCAGCATAGGGAAAACAAATTAGTTCATTGCATTCTATAGTAAAAATTTGAATACAAGCACATGAAAATTGCTGCCATCGTTTCCTACCATGAACATATCCCGTCTTCTCACAAACAAATAAATTTCCAATTTGGTGGTAAGTACACAGATCTCCAGAACAAGCATGGTCGGTGACCACATTATCAGTCAAGCCCTTACTGCTTTTCCACAAAGAAACTTGATCCCCAACTGTCTTGTCAATAATGATCCGATCATCTTTCACCTTCAGATCACCAAAAAGAATAAAAAGTGAAGAAGAATACAAATGTAAAAGAATGCTGCCTCCTAATGATTTGCTCACAGAACTTCTTCGAAAAAGGCAGTCAAAAATGTAAACCAATATGTTTGCCTCAAACATAAGCTGCAATACATTTGACATAAGTATCCCAAAACTAAACACCAAACAAAGTCAACTAATCCTTCGCACTGAAAGCTGCACGAGCACACCACTTCCAAAGATGAGAACAAACTGACAAACAAGCACCAACCAGTCAAATTTCGAGCACATTTAGGAACACAATACATGCATGAAACCAGACAATAAATGTGGCCGAAAGGAGGCATGTGAGGATCCATTTGTGTAAAAGCACCCAATCTTACAGTAAGGTAGAGATTCATAGCTCTTCTTTCACATCCAAATGATGCAGGGAATGAAAAGCATAAGACAAACAACTAAATGCAATAGTTATGAAAAAAAAATATATTTAGCACAGTAAAGTTAAAAAAAGAAGAAAATCCATAACTTGAAAAGAAACTCCAAAATGTATACAATTTTTACCAAATGAGTCTTCGTGTTAGTTACCTGTGAAGGGAGTGGTGCTTGGCTTCTCTTAGCAGCTTGCATCTGGATATAGTACTCTTTAAACTCAGTTGGGCAACTTCTAACTAGTTCGGTCATGTCTTCCTCATCGCGCTGTAAAATGAAGAAACATGAACTTAAATACTACTGTCTCCACCAGCTTTAACAATGCTTCAAGCTTCAAAAAGGAATTTAAAAAAAATGTAAACTGGCCTCAAGTATCTTTGAGATAAAATTAAAAGTTTGAACTCCAAAAATGCTTAATTTCATATACAATTTCAATTAACATTTCAATCCCAATTAAACAATATTCTCATTAATACCTTGTCCAAAATAAGACTTGACCCACAATACAACTTGTTTGACACAACAACAATAACATTGTCAACACCCTCCTTTTTACTTCTTAGAAACAAACGGTCTAATTACATGTCCATAATCACTTTTTCCCTTTTTATCTTTTTGCCAATAAAAGCCCCATGGCATGCCCTCATATTGAGACACCACTATCACACATGTTTTTGCTTGAAAATTTCATACAGAAAGCTGATAATGCAGATGTAGTCAGAAAATATATCACAAACAGGACATAGTACAAGAATTCAACATTTTTGCAGTTCCAATGAAAATACATACAATGTGCGAAAAACAGAAGCAAAAAAAGGTTTTTCCCTAATCATCCAAACATAAATAGGTAAGGAGACATATTATCAGAAGAGAGCACTTAAAAGATACCTGAATGTAAAGCTTTTTCCAAGCACAAACTCGTAAATTGTTGGTTGGGGGCAACAGACCCCATCGCATACAGTATCTGCCCAAACACAAAAATAAGCATGCATCATAGGTGTCTGTATGTGTGTGTGTGTGTGTGTGTGCATGAACGCAGCCAAAAAAAAAAAAGCACAAAAAAAAAACCATTTTGGAAAAAGGGACTATTATTAATTTTCTTCCGAGATACAACTCAAAGAGACTGGTACAAAATAAAAACTCACAAGCGACGCCACAAGGACTCATCAGAAGCAGCAGAATTCAGGAATCTACAAACCAGCGAACATGATACAAGATCCTGTCACATTTCAATAAATAAAACAAGAACTTTATATGATAAAAACACAACAAATCAAACAAAAATAATTCAAAATCATAATTTAACAGACCTCAATAAATCAAACAAAAATAATTCAGAATCATAATTTCAACAAACCTCAGAAGAGAGGAATTTGAGTATGTGAGTGAACAATTCAGGCGGAATCTTGCTAAAAATTCCAGTATCAATTCTTTTAGGACTGGAATGAATCTCACTTTCATTATTCAAATTATTATTGTTGCTAATACAATCCGAGCCCGAGCCCAAGAATTTCTCTATGCACAATTTCTTCTTTTTCGGTTCATCTTCTTCCTTCGATTTCTCTTCCTGTTTACAAAAAAAGGTAGATATAAGTGGACGTGAAACGACATCGTATTCATAATGATGGTGGAAGATGAATAGAACCTCGGAATCGGAAACTTGAGCGAGGACTTCGGATTCGAGGAACTGAGCCAAGTTATCGTCTTCGTCGTCGGACAACGTCATCGTCGTGACGAAAGGAGCAGCCGAATCTGTATTTAGATCGGACGGCGGCGGCAGGGGTGTCGCCGAGTTTGTAATATTTTATGAAGTGAAATTTACAGCGGAGCAAACGAGGCGTGATCAGACGAGGATAAGCATATGCCCACGGATGGGGACGGTCCAGATGCGTCGGCGAGTCGAGTTGGGCCCACCTGTTTAACTATGTCCAGTCCGAATATCTTCCAACTATTTTCTGAATTAGTTTCAACCCTTGGATTGCATTGAACATAATCTAACGGCTCAAAGTAACAAAAGAAAAGGAATTCTGATAAAACAGAAAATCCTTTTATTTTACGGGAAACCTTATAACAGTAGGCAAACAAGTAAGGTGTCTTTTGTAATAAACTTAAATTAATCTGAATACTTAATATAATTGAATGTCTGAATTTAAATAAGATATGAATTTTTTTATTTAAATAGTTATAAATAAATATTAAGTTAATTATTTTTTAATTTAATAAATATAAAAAAAATAATTTAAGTTATCTATATCCTTACAAATTAATTTTTATTTTATTTTTTTTATCAAAGAAAATTTACATGCCCGAACAGCCTGCATGCATGAAGCAGCTATCTGAAACTTTCGGCGACAAGCATGTTTTCCATAATGGCGTAATCATGAAAATAATTAATAGCATTTTAAATAACATAAATAAAATAATATATTTTCATAACATAATCATACTCAATTGAATATAATCTTTTAATATTCTAAATTAGTATATGTTAATCAATTTTATTATTGTTTATGATGTTTTATATGAAAAATATTCATTAAAAATTATTAAGATAAACAATGTTAATTTAAAGAAAATAAAAAATAATAATAGTATGCCACTATATTATCACAAGTAATAGAGATGATTAATAATGCTAATTATTAAATTTATTTAAATATAGATGAAAATTAATTAATTAGATAGTAATATTTTGAAGAATATCTTTTAAAAATGTCATTCAAACTTTTTAGATTAAGCAAAAAGCTTAACAAAATTAACTTAATAACTTAATCGCTTAATGACTGAAATTTTGTATTAAATTGAAAAATAAATGAACTTAATGACTTAATTAATTACAATTAAGTCATTTAACTCAATTAAGTCATTAAGTCAAAAAAATAAACCGCCCTAAATCTCATATATTTAGTTATTTAATCAATATTTTAAAATATAAAAAAAGGTGACGATTTGTATAATTGTGGAGGAAATTAGGGAATAACTTTAATTGGAGCAAAAATCACGGGATCATTATCCATTTATTTATATATTTGATTTGGGTACTAAAACTATAAGGGTTGACAATTGTACAAGGAATTTGGAGATCACCGAAATTTAAATGAAAAATCATGGGAATATATGACCACGCATTAAATTAATCATTTGGATACGACGCCGTCGGATGTAGATTGTAATTTGTAAGCTGGCAATGGCTTTCCTCACCAAAATCATTTGTTTACACCCACAAATTCAATGGTAAATGACTTTGGTGAATTTCACAAAATTTCTCTACTTCTCGTAAATTTCAAAAATGACACAAAGAAGTCCTCTGACGACTGACATCACATGAAAGCAAAATTGCGTAAAGCATCAGCATCATACGATTCTAACAAATCATATGAATTTCATAGCTACCCTAGCAACTAAAAAGTTTGAAATACATCCATCTGCAGCATCCGTCATTGCAAATCAGATGTCTTAGCACACATACCAAACGTTTTCGATCATACACTAAATCTAAGATTAGTGGTTCAACTGTGTACACCCACGAGTTTGGACAACAAAAGGTTCTTCTAAATAAACCAGACCAACGTCCAGATGATGAAACCAAGCTAAACATCAAGCAGATTTTACGAAATGCTGGGACAGCAATTTGGCAATCTCCAGGAAGCCAACAGAATCTTTTCCGTAGAAAATGGTCTTCAACTTATCATCACATCGAATCTCCCTCTTGTTTGCTGGATTCTACAAAACATTATGTCAAGTGAAAGAAATTATCTTACCATAAAACTAAAACTTGACACAAGAATAAATGATTATAACAAAAGATTGCTCTTTGTAACTAGTAAGTTTGTTTAAGTATCAAACATTTTTGGAAATCATAGATTAGACAATGGAAGTAACAATAGGCACTTGTTCTGGCACAGTTCCTAGCTTCACCAAAGAAAAAAAAAAAACTTGGAACTTAATGTAATCTTTTACTAATAAAAAGTATGACTATGTTATTTTACTTAGAAATTGATTAATTTGTTTTGCTGATTTTTAGCAAATATAGGATTGCAAATATAGAATTAGCCTTTATGGTGTGAAACAAGAAAAAATATTGAGTCTTGCTTCCAAACAGTTTGCTGACAGTGTGCTGACAGAAACAGCAGCAAAATGACTCCAAAATATGCAAACGATATAGTTTTGCTGCCGGTTCCATCAACGTGCGTCTCGTTGATACATCTGTTCGAGAATGTTGCCATATTTTTCTTTGTTTATTTCGTGACCAGAAACAAAGTAAAATTTTCATTTTCCAGAATCAGCAGTTAACACACGCACATGACCTTTTTTAAGTTATTTTTACAGCATATCAAACAAGCTAAACAGCAGGATAGCAAGCAGACAAGTAATTTATGACAAAACAAAAACAAGAAAAGCACAATTTTAATTATTATAATGCAGTCAAAGTGTTCGACGAAAAGCCAAAAAGAACTTTGAACAGTGGCAACTGGCAAAGAAGGAAGGAATAAAGAAAAGACCTGGAGGTCGTGTTGTTTGATATATTGCCAGATTTTCTTGACAGCGTCGGAGCGAGAGGCCTCGTTGGCCCCAAGAAACTGGCCCAGTTGTGCAGATACAGGAACCAGTTTCCCAATCCCTCCCTTTGCTTTCTTGCCAGCAGCTGCTGCTGCTTCTGCTCCTGACTTGGCTGCCGCCGCCATCATTGTCCTGCCTCCTCCAAACAATCTCGTTGCCATTTTGCGAACAAATATGGAGTCACTCCGGCTAAAACCCTAGGAATGCGAAGGGAAGCGAGGGCTTCTTTGACAAATGATTCCCTGCTAATCAGTCTTAAATAACCCAACATGCAACCAGAAAGAACTTTTGAAATTTTTTAGGCCTGTCTCATGTTGAAACTGAAAAGACTAATTTACCCTCCGGAGTCCAGAAAGAGGTGCAAAATTAGACCTTGTCATCATGTTGACTAAAAATGCCCTAATTTTGCACCATTTCCGTCAATTTCTCTAAGAACCTGTTATTTAAGTTCAATAATACGCGCTTACAAAGCTAGAGCTTGAAGCATTTCATGGACTACAAGAAGAAAGCTGCACAAATGTTTTTATCTTTATGCTCAAAGGAACAATGACTTCAACATGTTATGATTGACAAATATAGTATGGACTTCGGAATTGTCATATGTAAGTTGACGCTTCAGTAAGAGAATGATGAAGTTAGGGCTTGCAACCAGCAGCAATCATCGTGGATTCGAGGCAGCCTTGTGATCTTGGTCGACGAGTCAATTGTGATGAACTGAACACCATCAAGTATAAAAATACCCCCATTGCATCGCATCTCCCTACGACTGAATTCTTTCAGATGTGCTGAAAGAAGAGAAAGAATAGAAAACAATGCATCCCTTGATGAAGACAAATCATATACCAAGCCTGCTGATAATCTTCAGCTCAAAACAATAATGCTGGAACAAGTAGAAACATTGGAAGGGATATAAAGATAAACAACAAATCTCTCACATGTCATTCATGCCATGATTCAGCAATTCTCATTGAAATATTCAACCCATGAACAAATTTCTAACTAAGCGTTCAAGCAAGCACGTCCAATATGAGACATTATTTGGTTTGTGTAGCGTAATAGAACGACAACCACAATTATAATAGCAGCAAACTATCAGCCAGAGCCAGTTTTCACAAATTGTCCTGACAGCAATTTGGCAATCTCTGGGATCCCAATCCTGTCCTTTCCAGACAATAAAGACTTCAACTTCTCTTCACCAAGAAGATCCTTTTTCATTCCGGGGTTCTGCAAAAGTCATAGACATGTCATGCCACTAGAGATTTTTCATTCATGAAAAATGGCAGAGCAACAGATTATGGATTATTTTTGAACAAAAATAGCGAACGTGGATAGTTTAACAGATCTATGCTTATTTCATACTAGTTGTTACGAAGTGTTCAATGTAATTATTTCTCTTTATCTTCTTGAGGGCATTTAATACGATGAGTGGAATTATAAAGTGAAAAATAAGTAACAAAGAAAAGTGGAGTAGATGAAACTACGTACATGTGTTCAGAACAGGTCCAAGAGATATTATAAATCAAACTCAAGTAAGGAAGCAACTACAGCATGCAACTTATTCAAGTTAAATGCAGATGGTAAAAACACGAATATGTAATACTTGAATTGGCAGCAATTTAAATAACAACTGTTGAAATAAAGAAAGTCAAAGACATGCCGGCAAGAACCCTTGACGTTTAGTTCTGCAAAAGGTTTTCAATTATGATGCCCCTCACACATTATCGCAGAGTTTTGGTTTAATTTTAGGGAATTGACAAAAATGGTTAATTGATAAAAAATAATTTAAATAGTCCTAAAGAGATTTAAGATTTCGCAACAGGTATAGACATGTAAGAAACCAAAATGGTTTTTTCAGTAAACATGAATTCAAAAGAGCAAATGTTATTGACCCAAAAAGAAAAAAAAATTGAAATACTATCAATACACGTAAATCCAAAATTCAGTTAGGACAATCATCAAACATTTGGGAGTGGCAGCATAATTAACAAACGAAATCACAACTAATTTAAGTGGGAGCGGGGAGCAAAACGATTTAATGCAATCAAATAAACCAATCATTTAAAAGAGAGACCTCGCGATTGTTGAGTTTGATGAACTTGGTGATCAATTTAGAAGTTTCGGAACGGGCAGGCTCGGGGATGTTCAGAAATTTGCCCAACTCAGAAGTAGAGGAGGGTGCTATAGATTTGGTCTTGCCTTTGGCTTTGGCTCGAGCTTTGGAAGAAGAAGCAGCAGCCTGGAATTTGAGGCTGCCCGCGCCCTTCACTGCCGCCATAGCTGCTTTGCCTCCTCCCCTCGCAGCCATCTTTTGATCTACTGACGTTGTATATGTTACTTGCTCGGCGCTCAAACTATGTTTGTTGAAACTTCTAGTACTCAAAGGTATTTGGTTATTTTGTTATTTATTTTATCATTCGTTTGTTTTAATTTAATCGATTATTTTCTTTATTCATTGTCTATTTTGCTTACTTCTATGGAATACTTGGGCTTCTTTAGACATTATTTATTCCGTTTACTTTCATGGAATAATTCGTGTCTATTTAGTATAATTTATTTAATAATTATAAATATTTAATTTTATAAATTCTTATCAAAATTTTTATCATTATTTAATTTTTATAAAATTTTTAAAAATTAAATAAACTATTTTAACTCTACTAATAAAAACTTAAATTTTAAATTTTTATGAATAAAAATTAATTTTTTTAAATATTAAAATATCTAAAACACCTTTTATTTATTTAACAATCTTATTTTATTTTTTTATAATATAATTTTAAAAAATTTATCTATTAAAATATAAAATTTTAATAAAAATTCTCATTAATAATCAAACAACTAAATTTTTTTAAGTAAAAATTTTATTTATAAAAATTCTACTAATAAAAACTCTACTTAAATAAACTTTATTTTAAAAGCTATATCAAACAAAGCCTTATGCTCCAAATAATTAATTGTCTTTGATTTGATAAAAAAAAAAAAAGAGAGATAAGTGAAAATAAGAAAAAGAAAATAACAGTAAGAATGCTGTACTTGATGAACCTTATACACGGAACAACGGTCCATCTTCAATTCTCGGACATGTTTACACGGATACGCAGGATACACAAAGACCCTTTTGTCACAATGATGCTAAGCATCTTTGTATGCTATGCAAACTACTAGACATACCAAATAATAACTCCCTTAGCTTCTTCCTCCAATGGCTTGCAGCCTTGCCCTGTAATCTCATCTCAATCTAGACTATGACTGATCGTATTGACGGTATGGTTTACTTCTGTAATGTATGTCAGAGTCAGAATCTTCATATAAGCGTCGTGAATGAGAATACTTGTGTCTGCTCTTCTCACTCCTATGATGTCTATCAGATTCATCTGCAGATGTATATCTATGCTTTTGCCTGCTCTTTTCTCTTCTTGGATGCCTACCCGAGTCCGAATCTTCAGATGCATGTGAATGCTTCTTTCTACTCTTTTCACCTACATGCCTGCCAGCCTCATCTTCAGATGAACAATAATGCTCTTGCCTGCTCTTTCTATTTCTATTTCTATTATGCCTATCAGCATCTGAAGCTTCAGACCGATAAGAATACTTGCCTCTGCGTTCTTTTATCATATGATGATCACCAGAGTCATCTTCAGATGAATAAGAATGCATTTGCCTGCTCCTTCTACTTCTATGATACCTGTCAGAATCAGAATCTTCAGATGAATAATTGTGCTTGTGTCTGGTTTTTCTACTATGTGTACCCCATTCTAAATCATCAGAAGAACTAGATTTGGAATGGTTTCGCTTCTTTTTCTTCTTATGTTTCTTCTGCTTCTTTGACCTCCTGCCTTCATCGGCAGAAGCTGAAGTCAACCCATCTTCATCAGAAACTCTTAATTCTTTACCATCGGATGATGCCTGCCTCTTGTGCTTACTTTTCTTTTTGGACTTCTTCTTTCTATGTTTGCTTGGCAAGCTAGTCAACAAGTCAGGCACACTATCCCCAGCCAGAAACCCTAGAATTTTGGGGGGATAAGTAGAATGTATCAGTTACTACTATATGATAAGAGGAAAAACAAAGTTCAGTGGTTAATGAAGGGTATTTACCCCCATATTCATCAAAAATGTCCTCAGCAACTATCTGCTGATTGGGATCATCAGGTTTAAACCCTCCACGAGGAGGACTAAAATTTCCTGGTTGTCGCTTCAGCTCCCACTTGAGAGGCTGCATGGAACAAAATAGCATCAACAAACTGCCAGTGCTCCTACTTGGTCATAAAAGTGCAGAAGGCAAGCAAAATGTTCAAAATAAAGGGGAACGAAATATACATGGCTTGCACTAGCTATAAACATAAGTCCAAAATAACTTATAAGCTGCGGATCTTCGACATATGATTCCACAAGCGAGTGACTAACTGCTATGCATACTCATTTCTAGATTGCTCATTGGTGATATTCCACTTCACATATAAAACAGAAGCCGTTAGAAGAGATTTGGATATGCTCTCTATAATTTTTTCATTGACTGATATTCATGTAGATTTTCATGCAAACTTAGTGACTTTTTAAATGTCTAGGTACAAGAGAGGGTAATTAAACAACAAGTATGGAAATGAACTTTTTCAAGCTCAATTCTAGTCTCAAGGCTAACCATTTACAGCCTTTACTTAATTTCCAGCAAACACCAAAGAAAAAATTACCTACCTCACTAGTATCTACGTTAGCCATGATAGCAGTCAAGGGGTCATCTCTTTTCAATCGACTTTCTTCATTAGGCATTATTGCATCCTTCAATGGACACTCACGATCACCACTTTGATGCCCAAAATTTCCACATCTTAAACATTTCACATTTCTCACTTCAACACCAAATGGTTTTACCCTTGCAGGGGCACCTGTCTCCAGCCTGGTTATTATTTAAAGCAAATACAACTAAGACTTTGGCATATTAGTATAATAATAGTTCATGAATACCAATTGAAAAGCCACCGCATTGCCATTGAACTCTTGGAAGACCAATCTTAGTATGTTAGCATGTATAAGCTAATAAACAAATAAAAGATTCAACTTAAGATTTCAACTGGCAAGTGCATATGATGAAATATTCGCTACATACAATAGATCGTTGCACACGCAGCAGTGTCATAAATCTCAAACAAATAATACTGAGTAATTCAGTAGTATTAATAAGCATGCATGATAAGGATCCAAACATACCGTGGAGCATTTTTAAGGATTTCAAACTCTTCTTCAGTAGGTAAAGGTCGCCCAAACACATCTTTTGGCCTTGATTTCTTCTTATCTTCAGCCACAGGCCTCAACTCTGGCCGCCTACAATAAATACAAAACAACATCTTACATTACCACAAAATGAAACAATTATCACAAATGCTTTCAGTGGCAATGATTAATAACAATAATAGTAATAATAATAACAGCATACATTGGATTTGAAGCTGGTTCTTGAGATGAGTCTCCTTGTTTCTTCCTCTCTTCTTCAAGCTCCGCAGCCTTAGCACTTTCAGCATTGTAACCAGGTGGACGAACATACATAAAGCTAACAGCTTGCATAGTCTCCATCTACGCCAAATCAACAGAATAAACAAAAAACTTTACTATAACAAAAAAAGAAAAAAAATTCCATCTGGGGTTTTAAATTAAAAGCTTATAAGTAGGAAAAACTGTACCTTTTCCTTGTCTTTCTTGGAAATAAGAGATGTTTGGCGAAAGAACTCCTGCTCTTGCGCATACTAAAAAAAAAAAAAACGAGATTAGGAAAATTGGTTAAGTAAATGAATGAGAAATTGATGGGAAAAGAAGAGATACTTCGCGGGCCACATCCTCGGTGCGGCGCTGGCGCTGGGCGTACATCTGTTCGGCGATCCATTTGCGGCGTTGATTAGGGTAAGAGAGAGGATGCCATGGCTTCTGGTTTAAGTATGAATGGCTCCATGCGGTTCCTGCTTTCGTCTTGTAATCAACTTCGCCTGATCCTACAACTGATGCTTTATTCAATCTCTTCCCTCCTCCTTCCTCGTCCTCCATTCCGATGATGACGAACGATGAAAGATAGCTGAAACGACGTTGCTGATCAACTAGCCATTAATTTGATAATTTAACCGAAAAATGAAAAGAAAAAGTTTTAAGGATAATTTACGTTTAGAGCCTTATAATTTATAAAATCGTGTAAAATTTCAAAAATATTTCAATATTATAAATCAAGCCCCTCAAGAAGTCAAGATTCTTGAAGTGTTGCAAGATTACATCGAGGAAATTGCTTTTAGGTCCTTGTTACTTTTTGAAAATTCACAACAATGATAAATTTTTTAAACTCTTTAAGTGTTCAAGTTTTAAAATTATTCATGTACAAAAAAATGCGCAAATATTGTTACTACTTGAAGGTTAAGCCTCTTGCTTGCTAACTTTGTTATTGATGAGGGTTTTAATAAAAAAATATTAATTTATTGGGTGAAAATACCTATCTTAGTTATAAGTCTAAGTAACTCAATAAATATTATTTGAACTTAAGACTTGTTTGAAATTGTTTTTGAAAGGTTAAGTAGTTTTGAAAAGTTAAAAGTTATTTTAATATTTAATAAATTTTTTTATAAATCACCTTTAGTAAAATTATACCATCATACATCATATTTTAAAAAGTAGGGAATTAGTAGTTTTTTATAATTTTATTTTACTTTATACTTAATACATATATCTTATATATATTATATATATAATATATATACTATATATATATATAATCTATCTATACTCTATATATTATATACTATATATCTTTATATATTAAATTTAAAATTATCATCGTAATTAGGAAGAAAATTATTAATTTTAAGAGATTATTATTTTATTACCACTAGTTTATTTCTTATCAATTATTGTAATATCACACAAAAAAAAAATTTATATATATTTTATAAATGTATAAATAAATTTTAATTCAATATTATTTCAATTTAATCATCAACATTCTTATAGAAATTTAACAGTAAGATTTACCAAACACGTACGATTGTTTTTAAAACTCACACCGCTTATTAAAATAAATTAATTTGGCATGTAGCTAGGTTAAAAGAACAAACAAAATTGCCTTATCTAACAAATCCTATAACTGATGCAACAAACAAAGGATCACACTTCTGCTGCTTCTAATTGGAGCCTCAATGACTAGAACACGATAATGCTTGCCTGATGGTCCGAAACTGCTATTGCTTGAGCCTTAGCTGATGCTTTTTTAAAACCTTTGAATGAGCTGGTATGAATCAGTGTCATGTCATGCAATTTGTAACTTTTAGCTACTTGGTTTCTATACATTTACTGTTAGTTGTAGCCATATGGCCTAGTCAGATTGCCACTTCTAAATGCTCAATAAAAATCGCAGTTCTTATAAAGAAGAAAAGGACTTGATGGGATGCAGATTTCTTGTCCTTTCAAATTATTTCAGGATGCTGAATTGCGGTGTGGATACGCACTATGTTGAATGTTGAAAATGACACAGATTTCGGTGTCATGTCTCGTTTGCATCACTTATTATAACAGCTCTGTCCCAACAACGGCGTAGATATTGTAGATATTCTCTGCTTTGTTCTTCACTCACCCGTTCTTCATGCTCAAGGATTTGCCTTTCGGGAGAACGTGGGGCTTTTATGCCGCCATAATCACTCCGTCTGGATAAGTCTGCCCTGTTGGAACAATGGAGATGAGGAATCGAGTGTCAGTTTTATATACCCAGTCATCTCTGGTCTGGTTCTATGTTTTATTTTTTTCCCTTTTTTGATTCTCCATTTAATATTTCTTTTTCTTTTTTTTTTCATATGAATGATCTTGAAATGTTCACATGGTTGGCACAATTCTAATGGAAATAACCACACTTGCTTTTTTGAGCAGAACAACAAAGTGAAAAGAATGATTTTTTCTTCTTCTCAAATCTCTTCATCTATAATAAAAGTAAAAATATGAACAGAATAAAAATAGAAAAGAATCTTTAATGATTCTTCATTAAAGATCAACTTGCAATCATTGGCACCCTAGTTGCTAAGCTCATCTCTTAATTTTGTTGCAATGTTCTTCTCATAAGCAGATTTGAGAGCTTCCCTTACCAACTTCTGATCTTGGTCCGTGTTCTCACCTTGCTCAGTTGATTGCGTGCAACCAGGGCTTATTCCTACAATTTTAGGACAATCTGTAAGTGTCTCATATTCCAGTTAATTAAAAGACAATGCAGCAACTTCAGATACATCAATCTCTAAAAGGATGAAATGAAAATCCATGCAAAAAATTACTGGGGATGTGATTGCATGTGGTTTACATATGATCACAAATGATGAATTAACAAAAGCAAACTACCTCTACTTAGGGATGGCAATTGTGCCCGCAAACTTATAAATTCGCTCAAACTCGCCCGCTGCAGGCAATTTTATGGGATGCGAATGGGTTTGGTATTAGCCTAATATCGACGGATACCACATGGATATATGCTAAACCCACAATATTTTTTAAATATTTTTAATTTAATTTTAAATAAAAAATATTTAAATCTAAAAAATATATAAAGAAAATAATGTAATTATGCATAGTGTCAAATAATCGAAATGTAAACATGTGTATAACAATGCAAATAGCATGTGTGACCCTAATAGTCATAAATTTAATTATTACACGTGTACTAGATGGCTGATGAATGGTGGTGATGATGGTCCGGCCGTTATTTGCAAGCCGTTTGATAGTTGTCAGGATTCTTTGAGCCGTGGTTGAGTCCAATCCTGAGGTTGGCTCTTCAAGCAGTAACAAGCATGGATTGATTAGCATTTCTTGAGCTCTCTTCTTTTCGCCTCCCGATATTCCTCTCACCAGTGGCCCTCCTATCATGCTATTCCGGCACCGTCTTAATCCCAGCTCAGCTATAACTTGCTCCACATGCTGGTATTTTTCACTGTATGTCAAGCTATTGGGCAGCCTTAGCAGAGCAGTGAACAGAAGAGTTTCAGTGACAGTGAGATGTGGGTACAAAATGTCATTCTGTGCAACAAATCCCGTTCTTCTCTCTATGGAACCAGAAATGGCTGGTCATTGTATGTGATTTTCCCCGTTAACTTGCCATTAAGCCATCCTCCGAGAGCACTGAGCAAAGTGGTTTTACCCAGGGGTGGACATAAGCCTATAAATATTTGGATTGATTTAGATTGTGCTTAAATTTTTATAATTTAATTTAAATTAACTTAAAACTTAATCCAAACTAACTCATGCCTGCCTGTAAATTTGTCACTGACTGATGGGCCAGCATAGCTAGTATTTCTCCTGGACAAACCAAAAGACAAGTTTCAAGTCTCAACACAGGAGAAGATTTTTTATTTTTTTTTAAGCTGTGGAAGAATAATAATATTCTGAAAAGAGGGGCCTGGCTTCAAGACAGTAGTAAGGTTATGATTTGCTTACTAGAGAAAGCAAAATATTAAAAATGAAATAAATTAAAAATGAAAGCAATGGTTCCTTTTCCATGTAAAGCAAAAACTGATTCTTTTAATATATTCTCTTCCGGTTTTCTTTTTCCCCCTTTTTAGTTAATCTACTGTAGTCTTCAACATTCGTATCGCCGAAATTCGATATGACCATTGCATTTATCATTATTGTTTATGTATTATTATCTCTATCTAATATTAATCGCTTGAAGATTCTATATATGCTATGCTAAGTCACCTCTAATTTATTATTCTTTTTTCCCCTTAATTTATTTTATTATTTTATGCTGAATGAGAGAGAGAAATGATTAAAGGAAAAGAACCGTCAGTCTGATTTCAATTTCTGTCCCTATATATTCTTTGCAGAGCACATGAAAGAAATGTAATTTTTGGTGGGCTATGATCAACGACTTGAGAGTTTCGGCCACACGACATTGTTGGGTGCTCATCATTTTTTTGAGTGCGCCCCCATCTGCTCCCCCAACTTGTATATATATCATGCATTCAATAAAATTTTTCACTTTTTCTTGTGTTTTATGCTCCTGCTTTCTTGAAATATTCTTTCCCATTCCGTTGTTCTCGCATCATATCTCTAATTTTGTCTATACACTATTTAGCTAGCTTCATTTTTGCATGAATCATTCTCTCTAGTTTTTGGGTTTCTTTATTTATCAATGACCCTTTTATAGCTGTGCTAGCATATTATTTATGAGGGTATCTTTACCGTAATTAATGACACTTTATAGGTGAGCTCTCGAATATTATATAATCAAGTCAAGTATTTTCATTTCACGTCAAATTGTAAATGTTGTTTACTGCTATAAAAGATAACCAAATTGATCGATCCATGAATCAACCAACCTCCATCCATTATTTTAAACTTGGAAAAAAAATCGTGCCTCTAGATAAATAATGAAATTTTATACCTATCATTACAATCAAATAGAAAAAAAAAAAAAAATCTCTTAATGCGATTTTGACTAAATTAATTATTCCATAACCTTGTGCTTAGCTTGGCAACTGTTTTTTTACTCTTATATTTATTTTATCATAGTGAAGCTGCTCTTCTCTAGATATATTGAGAATTACATGCACTTGGTTTTCTAACTTCACAACTAGCTCCCAAGCTAATATTAATTAGATATTTTAACAGTGAATCTAAGTGCAACTTTGTTAGTGAATGACAGAAAGGTGGGAATTGCGATGATGATTAAAGTTAATGATAATGAAATGTTACGCTAATCTCACCATAAATAAGTGTATCATTTAAAATGACAAAAGTCGTTATTCTTTTCGAATGTATATATATATATTCAAAACCTATTATTTGATGTGGACTCGGTTCTTGACACTGATGTTGAATAGTTTCTTTATAATTTTGCAGTGCACTAAGCCTATAAAAGAACGATAAAGTACGAATACCCACACTTTTTTTTTTTTTTTGATTACATGAGACTATTGCTCAGATTACAACTCATATTAAATGAGACTATAACTGCTATGTACAAAGCAGACTATTACTGGGACTAGATATCAATTCATATGAAGCACTGCCCAGATTTGAAATCCTCTATAATATTCGAGGACTGTCTACTCCACTCACACATCATGGGCGAGGAAGAAGACTACCTTCACTCAAACAATTGAGGAAGGAATAACCTCCACAATGAGTTTGTGGGGGCTCGAACCGCTGCCCTCCAATTTAGAGGGCAGCGGCCCTGACCATCCGGCTAAAGGCCGGATGGCTTACGAATACCCACACTTGATAATGATATAAAAGGACGATAAAGTACAAATGTCTACACTTATAAGGAGTCATTCTTTGATGAATACCTAAACAAATTTAAAAATTCAAACTAAAAATATTAAAGCTATAAATAATATTATCTGACTGCAAGTAATCATTATTTTTTTCTTCTTCTTCAAGTAATCACTAATTTTTTTCCTTTTCGTTTTTGGTCTTTTACATTAGTTAATATAATATTTTCTGAACACTCTGCATATGAGAATTTATAATTTTATTAAAATATTAAAGATTTAAGAGAAAACCAATGGGCATAGCACAACTCCAACAGATTCATGAAACTCTCTGGAGGGCCGGTAAACGAATTAAAAATTGAATTAAGAAGTAAAAATTAACGAAAGCGATACCCATTTAAAAGTTTTTTATAATTTTAAAATGATTCAAAATTTTTCAAATATATATTTGAGAGTGGGACAAGTTAGATGTGAATGGTATAAGTGAGTTTGAGAATGGAGTTAGGAAGTCGACAAGTGACAAGCACTCCCAGTTTCTAGTGGCCGTAAGCGAGGGGGGAATTTTTTGTGCCGTTTTATGCTTTCGTCGATTGCGTTTGCACAACCAAATCATTTGGTGGTGGAGGTATCCACTCATAATTATTATCTATCATTATCTCCCATTAGATTTCGTTTTTTAATTTTTTCGATTAATTATTGTCATCAAGAAATTAATAATGAAAATTGGATTTTCCTCCAAACTTTTCGATCCCTATTTTCTCTGTCTTTTGTGGTTTAGTCTTTGATCTCGCTTTCTCAACTTTTCTCATTATAATTGCTGCTTTAACGACCTTAATCTCTTTGTTGACCCCTCCAAAACTTGTTAGTTAGGCCAGGGGCATTAAGAGCATAATATATGGGAAACATGACCTAAGGTTGTGATAAATGATGAAAAGAAAGCTGAAGAGAGAAGATGAAATGGGAAGATCTCAAAGAACTAACATCAACCACCCTAAATTGTATAAGGATTGTAGGAAATGCCTCCCATATTATGCGCGTGTCGCCATATGTCAGTATGGGACCATGGAACAACAACAGCCTCGCCAATGGTAACAGGACATGTTACTATAATGTGGTCCCCATCTGGACTGTCTTGAAAGTATCTCCTTTTATACAACTGAAGTCAAAGTTGAGGATGGAGAACCACCGACAAAGTCATCTGCACAATCTCTAGTAAAATCAAGTGCTCATCAACCTAATTAGTTCATTCAAAATGGGCCAATCATAAATGATGACATACAACTAGTACAGATTGTCCGCAAATGGATAGCTGTAACTACCCCTAAAAATAAAACCCTATTAAGGAGGAAAATTATCAATAACGGCTCACCATGTGTCCAAAAGAACATAAAAATACCCTTATGGGCACTCCACCTTAAAAAAGCCAAGTTAAGTTGCGTTTGTTTTTTTATCTGAAATCTGAATAGATCTGAATTTAACTGAAATCTGAATAGATCTGAATGAAAATATCTGAATGACATGATTGTTTTTTCTTTTTCAACATATAAACATGGAAGTCTAAAAGTTAGTAGTTTGGCATAAATATCCATTTCAGTGGTGCATATATTCATTCTTCATAATTTATAATTTTCACAAGTTGATTAGTTTGATAGTATTAAAAAAAGTACTTTTATTGTTGATCTTAATTTAATTTTGTATTAAAAGATGTAATTATAATATAAACCTTTATTATAAAGTCAATATTATTGCTTTAATTTTGATTCATCACAATGGACATAATTTGATTTGTTCAATATTTTAGTTTAGTTAATGTTACCATGTGAATAAAAATTTAAGGCAATTTAAAAAAAAAATAACTTCAAGGATAATACAAAAAATTAGGTTTATACATAATATTAGAAATACATGAATTGTTAAAGGTATTTTTAAGATTTGAAATTAAAATTTTTCATTTAGATTTCAGACTTCAAATAAAAGTAGACTTTTTCTATTTTTTCTATTCAGATAAAATTGTCTAATAATAAGTAATAAGTTAAAAAAACAACCTATAATAAGTAAATGTTTGAAAAAAAGTTAAATTCAAACTTTAGACTAAAAACCAAACAACACCTTAGTTTCACAAAGGGGTTAAGTTCACTTGTTCACAAAAACACCTAACTTTTCACTCATTTTAGGATTTCTTGAAAACCCATCACCTCATTCAATCTTCCACTCATTTGACCGTCGAAGTTTTGTCGCCGGCCAACACTGGCGTCACCCCTAATGGTTGTTTCTTGTGATTTCAAGTTTGTCTCTGCCATCGCTGTCTTAAAAAAAACTGCACCCAGACAACCCAATCTCCATTTTCACCAAAAATCTACTTTCTAAATAAACTCTCATAGTATTTTGGGCTGAACGAAAATTAGATAAAAATAATTCTTATTAGGAGAACGTGAAGATTAAACTCATAACATACTGTTCTTATCCTAAAAACTAAATACATTCTAATTTAATTATAAAATTTGACAAAATGGTGATATTAATTAATAAATAAATGGAAAGCGAGTTTGTTTGTAATCATAAACGTAAAAAAAAATGCTGCTCTTTTGTTTTTCTTTGTACTCAAAATGGGGTTGGTTGATATGGATGTGATTAGACGTATTGCTTGTCTATCATATCTTGCTTTTTGTCCACTGCAAATCTTTCCACGCTTCTTCACACAAATTACTACGCGTGAGGGAAAAATCTTTATTGGTTGTGTGACTTGTGACATCAAATCTGATACGCATTTGCATTTTGTGGATGTAACAGTTCAATAATTGTATATTCGCGGATTAACATTTAACACTACACCAAGCTTTAGTTTCTTTGATTTCCGATTAATTCCTTTTATTAGCTCTGGCAACTTTTTATTGACTAGTGACGTTCATTACTAGTTTGGAATCTATTCAAATCTGTTCTCAACTCATATATCTAATCTAAATCAGATATGAACCACTCGACCAAAGAATCACTTCCTCACATTCAAAGAATTACTTCCTCACAAATGTGAGGGCAGTAATTTAAATTTTTATAAAAATATTGTAAGAGATTTAATTTTTTTCTTTAAATTTGAGTGAAGATTGTCTTCTTTTTTTCGAAATATAAGTGGAGTTGACGTCTTTCGAATATTAAAAATGGTAAAAATTTAGGCAATACTATATAAGGTTTAATATAGATTAGTGCTAATAATTATCTAATTGTAAATATCAGTTGTAGTTTTATATAATATGAGTTGTAATCTGAGTAAATATCTCATGTAATTCAAAAAAAAAAACTAAATAAGATGTGCTTAGTTTTAATGTAAGTTAGTTCTAGTAATTGTCTGATTGTAAATATCATCTATAATTTATGTAATATGAGTTGTAATTTAAGTAATAGTCTCATGTAATTAAAAAAAAAAAAACTAAATCGGTTGTACGAGCTTCTAATTAGTTGAAGAAAAAGGAAAAAAAATCCCCACATATATAAGGAGTACGAATCTATTTGGATCCTGCTAAATTAGCGATGATGTTGTGACGTAATTTAATTAGATATCTAAAATTAAAACAGCTCAAATTTGCTTTCAAATAGTGAATGTTAATTTAAATTACTTCTTATTTGTGAAAAAAAAAATGTGGGTTATCATCTAACTAATAAGTGGTCTATTTAGTGATGATTCACATTAATTAAATTATCTTCTTCAATACAACAACATAATAATGTTAAAAAAGTTATTGCGATTGAATTATTAAATAATGATGATAAGACTTGTATTGTTAAATCTTCTTATATCCCATTATTTAAGACAAATGTAATGCTTAAGTTAAGTTGCATGCTCACAAGAATTACAGATAGAAAGCAGAATGGTCAAAACAACATCATTGGAAAGATGTGTTATGGTGGTTAATAATTATAAATATGCATTAACTTAAAAGTCACTTCCAGATGCATCCGTGGTTTTTCCACACTTGACCTAAAATACTAATAAGAGTTCATTAAGCTAAAGCAACAATTACATTAAGCTTACAAGTTAAAGAAACAAACAAAACAAAAAGAAAGTCATTGAACAGAAGGATAAGAAACTGGTCACATGATGAGGTCAAAAGTGATATAAATGTATTTGTTTTCAAATAACTGAAAACAAAATTAAACTAAAGTAACACATAGATGAAATTAAAGGTGTGCGTTGTCGATAAATCATTTTGTATGTTTTACTGTGTGAGATTCACATTAAGCACACCCCGTGCGACAGATAACAAAACCATGTCAATACATATCATCAGGATAAAAGAAAATTAAAAAAAAAAATCGTGCCTGTGGGTGTGATATCAAATATTATTCTCGGTAGTGGAGATGATGTGGAGGAGGAGAATGACATGTAAGCAATAGAAAATAAAATAATGCAAAAAGCAAGTTAGGGTTTTGGTTTTAAGATTTTGTAGGAAAAGAAGAACCCACACAATCAAGCGTGTGCCCTCTTGTATATTTTTTATTCTGTGCATTATTTGTACTCACAAATCACCCACTACTTCATCATCATCCATTAACTCGCATTTTCATATGCATATATATTTGGGGAAAAAAATAGTGAAAAGAGAAAGAAATCATGTCAGTTGGTCGTTGTTATTAATGATGAAATTAATGATATGGCTTGCATAAGTATAAGGTTGTGAATGAATGGAAGTTAATAGATGTGTTTTCTTTTCTAGCAACAATGTATATATCGATCGAAATTAATGTCGATATGGTTTATATGAAGCCGGAATTAGTCGTACTAAGTGATCAAGTCATGTAGTACGTTAGCAATAACATACAAGGAATTATTCAATAGTCGATGGTAAACCATTATGAAAACAAATTCAAGTATCAGTATGTATTAGTGGGGTTAATTTTCTTTTAAATATTTATAGTAAATTAAACTAAATTATCCAAACTTTACCATGAAATAATGATTCGTTGTTTTGGTAGACTTATGATATAACTAAATATATGCAAACATTAGCATTAAATATATGTGTGTGTCTTTATACACACACACATATATATATATGTATATGATCATGAATAGAGCTAGAACTCTTAGGTTGTTGTAAGTGGAAGACATATACTGTATACATGATAACTGAAATCATTATTATATTATTTTTTTAAAAAAATATTCTATCACCACTTAATTATCTGATAATTAAGATAAAACTAAAACTAACTTCTATAAAGCTCTTATGAAGGCTCGAAAGACTCCCCCATTAGACCAAATGCCCATTAGTAGATCATTATTACGTTGCTCGAAAATCTTTGTTACATATAATTTTATATACAACTTGGAAAGCACGCGCATTAGCCCTTTTCATTTTCATTCTCACGTAAGCATGAGACGTACATTAGCACTTAATAGTAATTAAAAAGATCAAATAAAACGTATTATTTTTAGTTCATACATGTCATCCTATTAATCAAATAAAAAGATCATTAATGGATCACTTTAGGTAGCAATAGTAGCTTCCACTTGCGCATTAGCAAATAGCAACAATTTTCAGTGCAAAAGGCAGACCTTAAACCGAGACCTAAGTAGTTAAAATAATAGTGTTGTTTCTTTCTATACACAAATAAAATGCAATCAAACAAAGAACTCAAATATTTTTTTTAAAATCACTTCTGTTTATCCACTGTCGATCATCTCATCATCATAGTCACTCGTAGCCGAAATCCACCTAGTTGAGCTGGCCAGCTATTTATGTGTTTAGGATCAAAATCATGAAATAGGTTTTCTGGATATTTTGTTTAGATTTTTTATTAATTTGATTGGCCAACTATATATATATAAATATATTCATTGGTGGGAGTGATAATGGAGAAATTGTGTGGCAAAGATAAAGATATGAGAGAAGAGAAAGCTAGTGAGGAAAAAAAAAAAGAGAGTTACTCAATTGTCCTTGTCATAATATAAGCAGAGATAATTAATGGCTATAATATGAAGAATGATAAATTTTGCAGTTTGTGCGAAATGGTGGGCATTCTTATCTCTCATGCATGATTACGATTACAATTTACAATATGGTTACTTTCGATAGGTCACTCTTATAACATGCACGCGAAATCGCATTATCATTAATTTTGGGAAAATTAACAATTCTTATCCCCTCCTGTTTAAAAAATAATGTTGTGTTTACGTTGTGTTGGCACAATTCTAATGGAAATAACCACACTTGCTTTTTTGACCAGAACATCAAAGTGAAAAGAACGATTTTTTCATCTTCTCAAATCTCTTCATCTATAATTAAAGTAAAAATATAAACAGAATAAAAGTAAAAAAGAATCTTTAATGATTCTTCATTCTCCTCTTTTGAATACGTCTGGCGGTTCCTAAATCACTCAATTTTCTTTGTTGTTGTAAGCACAGGACACTCTTTTCTTTTGATAAGCCCCAGTTACCCCACAAAATGTCCAGAATTGAGTTCTGCAGACGCCTGGTGGCTTCGAAGGTCTGGCTGCTATTTTTTTATCTTTCTTGCAAATGTGCAATGCATATGTCCTTTTCTTTGTTCTTGTTCAGAATATCCATTGAGCTGACAATGCAACAAATTAATAAATTTATTCTGAAATTAAAACTCGTTAGTATTATCTAAGTGCTCCAACAAAAAGTCTAATACATCGACTTACAGAAAAGTTTATCAAAATGATCTCACATGATTCCCATCTAAGCCTAACATTACTCCTCAGTTTGAAGGAGGAGAAAGCTCTTTCAATTGTCACGTTCAAATGGCAATTGACCTATGCAAAATTGACCTTAACGCACACGACGCAGTGCCATATAAGCAATCAGTCGATATCCCACTAACATGAGGGCCATGATGCACACATCTGCCCACAAATTGTTCAGTCCCATTGATTTTACCGCAGGATAGTCTGCAACCCGGCACAACTCTCCCTTTGAGCACTCATAATAATCATCGTCATCATATTGAATCCCGAGTAGCATCTTGTAACAGTAGTAGCTATAGCTCAGGTACTTGAGCCAGATTATGAATGGCGGGATTTGTTGGACATAGTATCCTCCAGCCATTAGGAAAACAAGAGTTGTGACAGAAGCTAAAGTAGTGGCTTGTTTGACATCCATGAGAATAGCTCCAATTGCTAAACCAAGACCTTGTGCGACAAGGACTGAGTAAAGAACCGCTAGTAAGGTTAGGATAAAAGTAACAGGATCAGCTTTAAGGCCACCCATCCAATATATTATGAAAACAAATGCCGTTGGAAGGGCTAGTTCTAGTGGCAGGTCTCCGAATGTTCTGGCTAAGAAGTATGATGAAAGGCGATACATTCCAGATGATCTTTCCTTTATTAGCATTGTTCTCTCTTGAGGAAATGTAAAAACAGCATTGTAGAGGGGATAGAACCCCCAGAACACAGAAAAAAAGAAGAGCAAAGCTACCTGCACCCGAAAGGAAAGCCTCATTTAGTACCCATTAGTAATCAAAAGTAGAGTATTAGTCAAACCAATAGGCATATAATCTATGAACTAAATTAGAATTCTTACTCGGTCTTCGATGTGAGAAGTGGGAGTATGCCACCACAGCAGTCCGCCAAGCACAGCAACACTGATGACTTGGAAAATTCTAAGCTTATTGAAAGCTTCATACCTCCTTTCCCTCACGCCCCTTTGGAGCAGCACTTTGAACTGATGCCACCAGCTTGTCGACCATTGCTCTGCTTTCCTTCCATTTTCTACATCATTTCAGAATTTATAATTCACATTTGAAAAAGAGAAGAAAGTAAAAACAGGAGACGTTTTAACTTGAATAGTGATAAGAGCAGAGGTAGCAAAGGAGAGAAATTACTTGCAGAAGCACTTTTCGTAGAGCTGCAACCATTGGCACCCAAGTTGCTAAGCTCATCTTTTAATTTTGTTGCAATGCTCTTCTCATAAGCAGATTTGAGAGCTTCCCTTACCAACTTCTGATCTTGGTCCGTGTTCTCACCTTGCTCAGTTGATTGCTTGTAATCAAGGCTTACTCCTGCAATTTTAGGACAATCTGTAAATGTCTCATGTTCTAGTTAATTAAAAGGCAATGCAACAACTTGAGACACATCAATCTCTAAGGGATGAAATGAAAATTCATGCACAAAATTACTTGGGATGCGATTGCATTTGGTTCTTTCTCACACCGTGTCGCGCGTGTGTTTGCATATGATCACAAATGAAGATGACTCCAAAGTTTCTCATAGTGATTATGTAGATGTTTATTCTGGTGGGGTCTCATTTTATTCCATTTACATAATTGTACAAGCACCATTGCCAGTAAGCCAAGTGATGCCCTATTCTAGTCTCATGTGAAAAGAAAACAAAGAGACTATGCAACAATGATGAGTTAACAAAAGGAAACTACCCCCCACCACGTATAAATTTTGCAGATTTCAATGTGTTTGTTCAGTGATAGTAAAATATGAAAAACAAGCGGAATAAAAATTACCATTTGCAAGATCAAGTAAGAGATCGGCTGGATTGATAGTCACTGATGTGGAGAAACCAATGGAGGAAAAGTATTCCAAAGCCGTAGAAGCAGGGCCATTATAGATAGGGCTGCCTTCGGAGAGCAAAACTACTTTATCAAACATGTGGTAAAGTCTGCTGGACGGCTGATGAATGGTGGTGATGATGGTCCGGCCGTTATTTGCAAGCCGTTTGATAGTTGTCAGGATTCTTTGAGCCGTGGTTGAGTCCAATCCTGAGGTTGGCTCGTCAAGCAGTAACAAGCATGGATTGATTAGCATTTCTTGAGCTATACTTACTCTCTTCTTTTCCCCTCCTGATATTCCTCTCACCAGTGGCCCTCCTATCATGCTATTCCGGCACCGTGTTAATCCCAGCTCAGCTATAACTTGCTCCACATGCTGGTATTTTTCACTGTATGTCAAGCTATTGGGCAGCCTTAGCAGAGCAGTGAACAAAAGAGTTTCAGTGACAGTGAGATGTGGGTACAAAATGTCATTCTGTGCAACAAATCCCGTTCTTCTCTTTATGGAACCAGAAAAAGGCTGGTCATTGTATGTGATTTTCCCGGTTAACTTGCCTTTAAGCCGTCCTCCGAGAGCACTGAGCAGAGTGGTTTTGCCACTGCCTGATGGGCCCAGCATAGCTAGTATTTCTCCTGGACAAACCATTCCTGTTATCCCATTTAGTATGGTCTTTTCTTTGGCTCCCAATGTTCCAGCACCACTGCAAAATCCTATAGGCCGCTCCAATTTCACTTTGTAGACTACATCCTCAAACTGTGGATAATAAAATTAAAAAAAAAGAACATATAAACAAATCAATAAACATACGCAAGTAAGGTATTTTATTATGTTAGCAAGACTTGGTATGACTAACAAATTAATCGTTTATCCAAGAGAGAAAGACCTTGAGAGTTTTAGGACTCAAGATGAGGTGGTGAAGACCAGCAAGTTGTGACTTGGGTTGTACGGCAAAGGCAAGCTAGATTATTTCACACAAGGTACTTAGATTATGAAGGGAGTAGGAGATCCAAAAAACTAAGTGTATAGAGTTAATACACTATAAGGTCTCAAAGTCACTACCCATTTTTGTTGTGTTGTGTAACATCTTTATATGTGCAACTTTTTAATTTTTTCTTTTCTCTCAAAAGTAATTATTTGTTATTTATACAAAGCACTTTGTACATTATATGCTACTTGCATGTGAAAATTTGAGTACTGCTTAGCTAGAAGATAATCATTATTCTTCCCACCATTTCTCACATGGCATGCAAATTAACTACTTCTATCTGTCATACTATAACACACACACACACGCACAACCTATTACAATTTTGATTGTTCCATTTCCATACGAACTTAATTAAGATCCTTTACAGTCTTTCTATTTGATTTTGTTGATGTAATTTGGTCATTTTCATATACTCAAAATCGAAAATTTTTAATTTTATTAAGTATAATGTTGTCAAAATTTTCAGTTCTAACACTCAAATTTTGATGATATATCATAATTAGATTTAGAAAAAAAAAAATTTAGGATGTACCTAAATTTAAGTTTTTCAAAAAAAAAAGAAAAAGAAAAACAGAAATGAGGCATCAAATCTTACAACAATTGTATTACAGACAGATCAATGTACAAGTGTCTAAAAAAGTTGAACGCGATATACGTCAAAACAATCAACACACAGTCAATGATAAAAGATATCACAATCTATGGACTTTATTACTGAATTGATTTACCCAAACACAAGGGGGTTAAAAAAGTCTGATTCAGTTAATATTATATGTAAAAGTTTTTCGTTGCTGGCTTCGTTCTTTTTATTCAGCCCCTTTTACTTTCTTTGAAAAAAGCTAAACATAAAATAAAACGATACCAAATTAATGGCAGAAAAATCTCTCTTTAATTATTTGAGCTCTAACACCTATGCTGCTTTGCTTGATTAATTGCTTTTGCTAGTCAACTTTCACTTTCAAGTCTAGTGGCAAAGGTCTACTTATCAACCTCGTCCAGTATAAATTCATTAAAGCAAGCGCTTTTTTGGGTAATATAATCAAAGTTTCTCCGGTTAGGAGTTTTATATTTCTCAAATTTTTTTTTTATTTTTAAAAAATTAAAAGGAAATACATAATATGAAAAATTTGCAACATATAACGAAACATTCAGTGGTTGCAAGAGAGGACCTTGAGAGTTATAGGACTCAAGATGAGCTGGTGAAGACCAGCTAGCTGTGACTTTGGTTGTACGGCAAAGGCGACGGCC
Source organism: Murraya paniculata (assembly GCA_030449075.1). Lineage (NCBI taxonomy): Eukaryota > Viridiplantae > Streptophyta > Magnoliopsida > Sapindales > Rutaceae > Murraya > Murraya paniculata. The sequence goes on from JAEVFN010000003.1 coordinate 2,650,810, forward strand.
GGCTTGTTCTGAGGCTCAGTCGACATGTTAGAATTGCTGCTGCAATGTTCAGGCTTTGGTGCTATGCAGTTGAGGGGCATATGGCTTAAAAAATGAAATGATGTTGTTAATTATAAACTGTTTTAATTAGTAGTAGAAGTGTGGTGGTGGTGGTGGTGGTGGTGATGTGTGATGATGATGATGATGATGGTGGTGGTGGTGGGAAGGGACTATAAAGAGGAAGTTATAAGGAGTTATTTTTAGTAGCTTGGCCTTGGCTTCCCAAATTGAACTCGAGAGCTCATGAATATATAGAGATGGTACAAATGAGGATTTGTGATTGTGCTGAGTGCCAAGCCACCCCCACGGTGGGTTCCCACCTCTTTTCCCCTTAAATTATTCCAACACCAACTCCCAACCATTATTTATATATACTAATCTCTATATCTTTCCTTTTAGCTCTTTTTATCAGCATCTCTATCGTGTTCCTATTAGTAACCTTGATTGCATGGATTTTTATGCAGCTGAGATCAAAGTATGACAATTGGAAAATCCATTGACGATATAAGATACTTTTAGAATGAGAGACCAGCTTCTGAGTGCAAGACCAAAAAAGCTTAAGTTGATTGGTAAGAATTATTATCAGTATATTAATTGAGACAACCCTTAACAAGTTTCTCATGAAAAACGAAGATGTAACTATAAGGTCATGTGAATTCTAAAAGACATGCAAATACCTAAAAATCAACCAAGATCAAAAATATAAATTAATTCAGATAAGGTGAATACGCGAAAATCTAAACATAAAAACATGTTGGAAAAATTAATAAACCAAAAGTTTTAAGTTAATTACTAAAGACAACTCCTAACCAGCAATTCTCACTGCCTTTAGTATTTAAATGGAACCAGATTCTAAGCACATGGAAGTAGCGAAGAATGATAAACATAGCATCAGATATTGCCATATTTCTTATTCTTGTTTTCTTACGCGCAAGTTGTAATAATAAATTGTGTACATAAAAAAACTTTGCGCTTCAAATAGTTTAAGGGGGAAAAAAAAGAAGAAAAAAAGCAAGATGTTGAATATGATCTAACAGACAAGTAATAGTGCTTCCCACCATTATTTCACACAAGGTGCCTAGATTATGAAGGAAGTGGGAGATCCAAAAACGTAATTGTATAGAATTAGTACATTATAAGGTTTCAAAGTCACTACCCATTTTTGTTGTGTGTTGTGTTGTGTAACATCTTTATATATACAACTTTTTAATTTTTTCTTTTTTCTCATAAGGAATTGTTTTTATTTACACAAAGCACTTTGTACATTATATGCTACTTGCATGTGAAAAATTGAGTACTGCTTAGCTAGAAGACAATCATTATGTTTCCCACCATTTCTCACATGGCATGCAAATTAACTATTTTTATCTGTCGTACAATAACACACACGCACACATAACCTATTATAATTTTGATTGTTTCATTTCTATACGAACTTGATTAAGATCCTTTGCAGTCTTTTGTATTTGATTCTGTTAATGTAATTTGGTCAATATTTTCATATACTCAAAATCGAAAAATTTTTAATTTTATTAAGTATGTTGTTGTCAAAATTTTCATTTCTAACACTCAAATTTTCATGATATATCATAATTAGATTTAGAAATAAAAAATTTAGGATGTACCTAAAATTTAAGATTTTCAATTGAAAAAAAAAAAAAAAAAGAGGCATAAAATCTTACAGCAATCGTATTACAGACACATCAATGTACCAGTGTAAGAAAGTTGAACACTGTATACGTCAAAACAATTAAGCACAGTCAATGATAAAAGTTTATTAGTCAATTGATTTACCCAAACACAAGGAGTTAAAAAAATCTAATTTTGTTAAATATTACATGTAAACGTTTTTCATTGCTGGCTTCGTGCCCTTTTACTTTCTTTGACAAAAGCTACACAAAATATAATTAAAACGATACCAAATTAATGGCAGAAAAATCTCTCTTTAATTATTTGAGCTCTAACACCTATGCTGCTTTCTTAATTAATTGCTTTTGCTAGTCAACTTTCACTTTGAAATGTAGTGGCATAGGTCTACTTATCAACCTCGTACAGTATAAATTCATTAAAGCAAGCACTTTTTGCGGGGTAATATAATTAAAGCTTCTCCTGTTAGGAGTTATATATTTCTCGATTTTTTTATTTAAAAAAAAATTAGAATGAAACACATAATATGAAAATTTTGCAACATCTAACAAAAAATTCAGTAGTTGCAATACGACCTCCTAAATTAATTTTGTAATAATTTACATATAATTCATATATCTGAGTCTATAATAGGGCTTTTAGAATTTGTGAATATCTAACCCGAAATAAATTGTCTTTTTTCTTATTATATCTCGACTATATATATGACCATACTAAATAATATCTACTGTTAAATATTTAGAATAAAATCAATTTTTATAATGCACACAATAAAATTCGAATATCAAGAATGAGGCGAGAAGCTGCCCTTCAATCAACTACAGTTGAAAGAACCATTAGCTACAGAAATTCTATCATATAAAAAGATGAGAAGCTTGAGGTTATTTTCACATGCTTTATGGTATTTCTGAGGACAATGACACGATTTGACTTCTCTGTATTCCGTGCGCTTGGGACCAATTTGAAGCAGTGAAAACTTGCGAGAAAACAAAGTATGAGAAACGAAACTAAAAATCTTTCCCAGATTCTTGCCCTTGGTTCCGTGCATGCATGCATATATGACACTTGTAATATTTCTTTCCTCCTTCAAGTCAAAACTATAACTAACAATCGAATTTTGTCCTCTGTTAGTTTTTTAACAACATTATCGCGTTAAATTTAAGCGAAAAGAAAAGTCTCAAATCTCAACACAGAAGAAGAATTTTTATTTTTATTTTAAGCTGTTGAAGAATAATAATATTCTCAAAAGAGGGGCCTGGTTTCAAGAAACTAATTAATGAACTTATGATGTGTCTACTAGAGAAAGCAAACTACTAAAGATTAAACGGATTGTCAAAAGAGCAAGCGAAATAAATTAAAAGTGAAAGCAATGGTTCCTTTTCCATGTAAAGCAAAAAATGATTCTTTTAATCTATTCTCTTCCCTTTTTTTTTCCTTTTTAATTAATTTACTGTAGTCTTCAACATTCGTATCACCGAAATTCGATATGACTATTGCCTATTCTTTATATATTATTATCTCTAACTGATATTAATCACTTGAAGATGCTATAAATGCCATGCTAAGCCAAGTCATCTCTAACTTATTATTCTTTTTTTTTCCCTTAGTTTATTTTATTATTTTCTGCTGAATAAGAGAGAGAGAGAAATGATTAAAGGAAAAGAACCCTCAGTCTGATTCCAATTTCTGTCCCATATATATATATATATATATATTTTTTTTTTTTTTTTTCTTTTCTTTTCTTTGCGGAGCACTAAGAATGAAAGAAGTGCAATGGAGGCTCGAAAGTGGAGCCAGCCTTTTCAATGATCAAAGACTTGAGAGTTTTGGCTACTTGACATTGTTGGGTGCGCATCCTTTTTTGAGTGCACCCCTTTCTGCTCCCCCAACTTGTATATATATTATGCATTCAATAAAATTTTTCACTTTTTCTTGTGTTTTAGGTTCTTGCTTTTTTGAAATCTTCTTTCTCATTCATTCCATTGTTCTCTCATCATATCTCTAATTTTATCTATACACTATTTAGCTAGCTTGCTTCATTTTTGCATCAATTATTCTCTCTAGTTTTTGGGTATCTTTATTATTAATCATTCTGCTAGCATATTATTTATTTCGGTATCTTTACCTTATAGGTGAGCTCTGGAATATTATATAATCATGTCAAGTATTTTCATTTCACATCAAAATGCAAATGTTGTTTACTGCTAAAAAAGATAAACAAATTGATCAATCCATGAATCAACCAACCTCCATTCATTATTTTAAACTTGGAAAAAAAATCATGCCTCTAGATAAATAATGAAATTTTATAGCTATCATTATAATCAAATAGAAAAAAAAAATTCTCTTAATGCGATCGATTTTGACTAAATTATTCCATAACCTTGTGCTTAGCTTGGCAATTCCTTTTTTATCTTATCATAGTGGAAGCTGCTCTTCTCTAGATATACGGAGAATGACATGCACTTAGTTTTCTAATTTCACAACTAGCTCTCAAGCTATCATTAATTAGATATTTTAACAGTGAATCTAAGTGCAACTTTGTTAGTGAATGAGAGAAAAGGTGAGAATTGAGATGAAGATTAAAGCCAATGATAATGAAGTGTTAAGTTAATCTCACCTCAAATATTTGTATCCTTTAAAATAACTATATATATATATATATATATATATATATATATATATATATATATATATATTCTTTTATAATTTTTAAAATTTAAAATTGTCGACTAGACAACTTTGTTCAGCTACAATAAGATTAGAAATAATGTTGTATAACTTCTGGTAATTACTATTTTTTCCTTTGTCTTCTTTTTTTTCTTTCTCTTTTGCCTTAGTTACTGATAATATTTTCCAAACACTCACATATGAGAATTTATAATTTTATTAAAACATTAAAGATTTAAGAGAAAACCAATGGGCATTCTACAACTCCTACATATTCATGAAACTCTTTGGAGGGCCAAGAAAAGAATTAAAAATTGAAATAAGAAATTAACATTAATGAAAGCGATAACCATTTGAAAGTTCTTTATAATTTTAAAATGACTAAAAAATTTTCAAATATATATTTAAAAGTGGGACAAGTTAGATGTGTCATATAGGCGAGTTTGTGAATAGAGTTAGGAAGTCGACAAGTGGCAAGCACTCCCAGTTTCCAGTGGCCGTAAGTTGTTGGGTTGGGGGGGGGGGGGGGGGGGGGGGAGTGGGGTTTAATTTTGGTGTCGTTTGTGCTTTCAACGATCGCGTTTACACAACCAAATCATTTGGTGGTGGAGGTGTCCCACTCAATCATCATCTCCCATTATTTATTATTATTATTATTATTATTATTATTATTATTTTAGCTTTTAGATTAATTATTGTCATTATGAAATTAATAATGAAAATTAGATTTTCCTCCAAACTTTTCAATCTCTATTTTCTTTGTTTTTTGTGGTTTAGTCTTTGATCTCTCCTTCTCACCTTTTCTCATTATAATTGTTGCTTTAACAACCTTAACGTTTTTGTTGACCCCCTCAAAACTTGTTAGTTGTAAATTCGTATTAAGAGAAAGGGAAGATAAAACTCATAACATAGCGTTTTAATCCTAAAAACTAAATACGTTCTAATATAATTATAGATTTAACAAAATGGCTATATTAATTAATAAATAAATGGGAAGAGGTTTTCTTTGTACTCATAAATGTGAAAAAAAAATTAAAAAAAAAATACTGCTAATTTTTTTTTAAAAAAAAAATACTCAAAATGGGGTTGATTGCTATATAACAGGAGCTAAACAATCACATGGATGTGATGAGACATATTGGTTGTCTCAGTCTCACTATCATGTCTTGCTTTTCGTCCACTGCAAATCTTTCCACGCTTCTTTCACACAAATTACTACGCGTGAGGAAAAAATCTTTATTGGTTGTGACATCAAATTTGATGCGCATTTGCATTTTGTTGATGTAACAGTTCAATGATTGTAATATTCGTGGATTAACACTACACCCAGCTTTAATTTCTTTGCTTTTGATTAATTCCTTTAATTAGCTCTGGCAACTTTTTATATTTCACTAGTTACGTTCATTACTAGTTTGGAATCCATTCGAATCTGTTCTCAACTCAGATATCTAACCTAAATCAAATGTGCTTGCTTCTAGTTAGTTGAATAAGAAGACCAAAAGAAAAATAAAATAAAATAAAAGATCCCTACATATACGAGGAGTAGGAATTTGTTTGGATCCTACTAGATAGCTGCGTTGTGGTGTAAGTTAATTAGATATCTAAAATTGAAACGGGTTAAATTTGCTCTCAAATAGTGAACGCTAATTTAAATTACTTCTTACTTGTGAAAGAAAAAAAATGTTGGTTATCATCCAACTAATAAGTGGTGTATTTAACGATGATTGACGTTAATTAAATTATCTTCTTCAATTCAACAACATAATAATGTTACAAAAGTTAATCCAATTGAATTATTAAATAATGATGATAAGACTTAGATTGTTAAATCTTCTTATATCCAATTATTTAAGACAAATGTAATGCTTAAGTTAAGTTGCATGTTCACAAGAATAACAGATGGAAAGCAGACGGGTCAAAACAACATCATTGGAAAGATGTGTTATGGTGGTTAATAATTATAAATATTCATTAATGGTGGCTAATAATTATAAATATGCATTAACTTAAAAGTCACTTCTAGATGCATCCGTGGTTTTTCCACACTTGAGTTAAAGTGCTAATAAGAGTTCATTAAGTTAAAGCAACAATTACATTAAGCTTACAAGTTGAACAAACAGACAAAACAAAAAGAAAGTCATTAAACAGAAGGATAAGAAACTGGTCACATGATGAGGACACAAGTGATATAAATATATTTATTTTCAAATAATTAAAAACAAAATGAAACTAAAGTTACATCTAGATGAAGTTAAAGGTGTGTGCTGTCGATAGATCTTTTTTGTATGTTTTAGTGAGTGTGATTCACGTTAAGCACACCCCATGTGACAGATACCAAAATCATGTCAATGTATATCATCAAGATTAAAAAAAAAAAAAAAATTGAAGGATGTGTATGTGATATCAAATATTATTCTCAGTAGTGGAGATGATGTGGAGGAGGAGAATGACATGTAAGCAATAGAAAATAAAATAATGCAAAAAGCAAGTTAGGGTTTTGTTTTTAAGATTTTGTAGAGAGACAAGAAGAACCCACACAATCACGCGTGTGCCCTCTTGTATGTTTTTGATTCTTTGCTTTATTTGTACTCACAAATCACCCACTTCTTCATCATCATCCATTAACTAGCACTTTCATGTACATATTTGAAAAAAAATAGTGAAAGAGAATTAAAGAAATCATGTCAATCGGTCGTTATTAGTGATGAAATTAATGACATTGTTTGTGTAATTATAAGATTGTGAATGAATGGAAGTTAGTAGATATGTTTTCTTTTCTAGTAGTAATGTATATATCGATTGAAATTAAAATCGACAATGAAGCCGGAATTGGTCGTACTAATTGATCAGGTGATGTAGTATGTTAGCACCAACATACGGGGAATTATTCAATATTAGTATGTATTAATGGGGACTACAGAGTTGATTTTCTTTTAAATATTTACAGTAGATTAAGCCAATTTTACACCAAAATATCCAAAATTTACCATCAAATAATCATTTGTGGTTTTTGGGTAGGCTTATGATATACCTAAACATATATAAACATTAGTATTAAATCAAAGTTTCAACATTATCAATAATTGACAGTATATGTATGTGTGTGTGTATATTTATTTATTTATTTATTTATTTTTATGGTGATGGGCAAAATTCAAAAGAAAATTAATTATTAAATTAACGATCGCAAGTGGAGATAGCTAGAACTCTCAGATTGTTGTAAGTGGGACACATATACTGTATGATAATTGAAATCATTATTATGTGACTTGAAAATCTTTGTTTCGTATAATTTTATATACAACTTAGAAAGCACGCGCATTAGCCCTTTTCATTCTGATTCTTATGTAAGCATGAGACGTATATTAGCACTGCAATGATAATTAAATTTGGTTCATACATGTCATCCTGTTAATCAAATAAATAGATAACTAATGGATCATTTAGGTAGCTGTAGTAGCTTCCACTTATACGTTAGCAAATAGCAACTATTTTCAGTGCAAAAGGCAGAGCTTAAACCGAGTCCTAAGTAATTAAAATAATAGTGTTGTTTCTTTCTATACACAAATAAAATGCAATCAAATAAAGAACTCAAATCTTTTTTAAAATCACTTCTGTTTATCCACTGTCGATCATCTCATCATCATAGTCACTCGTAGCCGAAATCCACCTAGTTGAGCTGGCCAGCTATTTATGTGTTTAGGATCAAAATCATGAAATAGGTTTTATGGATATTTTGTTTAGATTTTTTATTAATTTGATTGGCCAACTATATAATATAAATATATTCATTGGTGGGAGTGATAATGGAGAAATTGTGTGGCAAAGATAAAGATATGAGAGAAGAGAAAGCTAGGGAGGAAAAAAAAAAAGAGAGTTACTCAATTGTCCTTGTCATAATATAAGCAGAGATAATTAATGGCTGTAATATGAAGAATGATAAATTTTGCAGTTTGTGCGAAATGGTGGGCATTCTTATCTCTCATGCATGATTACGATTACAATTTACAATATGGTTACTTTCCATAGGTCACTCTTATAACATGCACGCGAAATCGCATTATCATTAATTTTGGGAAAACGATTCTTGGCCCTCTTGTTAATCAAAAGCCATCAAAATTATGTTGTCGCAAAAAAAAAAATCGAATATCATTGACGATTCAGTTTGGTTCCGTTTTTAAAAACTAAAAAATCTATCGGTTTATATGAGAAAAATCGAAAATTAAAAAATGTAAAAAAATAAAAGTTTAAAATTAAAAAACTCAAACCAACCGAAAAATCAAACCAATACAATTCAATTCAGTTCGAATTTTTATTTCTACAAAAACTGATGGTTCAAAATTTAATTTAAAATTGAACCGACCGAACTGTTGCCCACCCCTAATTAAAACCCTTTAAAATTAACTTCTCTACCGTTGATATATTCTGTTAATTACAAATGCTTTTGCTTCTATTGCTGTTTTACCCGTGATATAATATAGATGATTGAGGTTTCTGCAAGAGTAGCAGGTTCAAAAGCTTTGCAAATTAGAAACTAGAAAAATGTTCATTTTTTAATGCATTAATAATTATTAAAAAAACCACAAATTAACATCTAATTTCTCTTTCTTATTCTTCTGCAATATTTCTTATTTTTCTTCTCTGTCTCTTGTTCATCTTCTTCTTCGTCTTCACCAAAACAAACAAACCCTAAATTAAATTATAGAGCAACAGAGACAGCGGCAGCTTCCTGCAATAGCATTGGCGGTTTTGTGCAGCAACATGATAGAGCAGGGTAGCAGAAGTGGATTGATATGATAAATAAACACTAGATATTCTTTCAGTACCTAACCAAGCTAATGTAATTAGGTTACGCTCGTAGATAAACACTAGATATCCTTCTAGTACATATCAGACTAAGCTAACACGATTAGGTAATGCTCTAATTGAAGCGTGATTATATCTTGCTCTAATTCAAACGACTCAACGAGGTTCTAATTCAAACCTCTGAATGAGATCTTAATAATGCATTAAGTGAGATTATATTATACTTTAATCTAAATAACTCTATAAGAGAGATTTTGATAGATAATTTCAAAAGAAATTATAAAGTGTTTTTTTTAATAATTAATCAAGGTTTATGAAAATAATAACAAAACCTCTCAATTTATAATAGAGTAAATCTAGAGAACTAAATCTCAATTATAATAGAAATAGAAGACTAAAACATATATTGTATTTGACTCTAATTATAATAGAAAATATAAAAAATACATAAATAAAAAAATTTCTAAAATCTTAAAATAATGTCCTACATCATGACATTTTTGAGCAGTTACAATTGAGGCGGAAGATTGACTGTATAACACCGGTTTGTTGTTATCCCATTCAAACCTACATTAGAGAGAAGATAAAGAAGAAATGAGACAAAAAAGAGGAAGAAAAGGAGAACTCATTGAGGTTTTATATAACATATTGATGATTGAGTTATATATTAGAGGTAAACACGTTAGCAGTTGACCGAATGTATCTAACAGCAAGGGGTTTTAAAACATGAGACTGATGACTTTTGATAAATAAGAGGGGTTGTTAAATTTAGTTATTTGTTGATAGCTAATTATAGTTTAAAGGAGATAATTACATGTTAGTGAAAAATTGACTCTTTTTTTTTTCCTTCTAGTTCTCATCACATGATAAGTTAAATAATACACACAAATTATATCAAGGGAGAATTAGTTTTATACTTAATAATTCAACTTTGCATTAAATCAAAGGAGGAGAATGTCGCATTTACATTCATACAAATTGTGGTGTAGCCAAAAATATGCATAAATTTGAAGAAGGTAGTCAGCTTTATGCATTGTCTAAGGAATGAGGCCAGTTACATTACATCCTTATATCATATTTTTGTTGCAATGTTCTTAATATAACCCATTTATTCCGCTGCATATTCCTTATAAAGCGGAAAAAGAGTGTCTAATCCAAAGAATACGAGTTATGATATGCGTTGCATCAACTTCATCTTATGTCAGTTTTATCAAACAATTCAACTAATGTCTAAGTAACGTCTCAAAAATTTCTCTTTTCTTCTTATTTCTACTTAAATGCATCTATTATATAAAAAAGAAATCATTTTAAGCGACCAACATATATAGAATCTTGTTCAAAGTTCCATTGAACAATAGGACAAAACAAAAGATTAGTATTATATGTACAGCATGCACTTGAATTTAGTGGTGATGGTCTATAACCATAACATTTCTCCACTTTTAGAATATTTGCTAAATGCGCCACTCAACTTACAGCCAAGTGGTGAATTCATGTCCTCAAAATAATGAGAGCACGGTGTCGAGTCCCTTTAGAGACTGTTTATAGTCTTTTCTCAATTAAAAAATTAAATAAAGATAAATATCTCTTTACAGTTGTTGGTAGAGTATATATCATTCCAATACTTGTGAGAATAGAAATTTAAACTGTACTATAATAGAATTATGTGATTTCAACAGATGTCTCGTATCAATATAAATAGATTTCTTATTGTATAGTACATATTAGTGATGTAAAAAAAAAACAAAAAAAGAATAATTGCTAAATGCACTACATATTTCTAATCGTGCCTACCAAATTTTGCAGTCATTTCAAATCAAAGATAGTAGGGACTTATTTCTTACAGATGGACAGGATATCTCCTTCTTTAAGATTTTGTAAAGTTCAGGGAATAAAATGTTATTATGCCAACTTTTGGTGATTGCACTAACGGGTTGGGATCTTATTTGTTGCACATGGAAAAAAATATATCCTTATATGACAATGTATAAAATCTTAGGTACAAAAATGTTATTATCCTTAAATTTGTTTTAAAAAGAGTGTTCATGGGCCCAAAGCCCAAAACGGTGAGATTTGGGCCAGGTCCAGTGTTTGAGAATAACAAGCAGCAACTAAAATAACTGCAGAGAAGTAGGGAAACAACAGATCAGTTGCATTCACAGATCGGAGTTGGTCAGTCTGTTCGAGGAGAATCGGAAATGGCATTAGCGCCGGGGCTTTCACGGAAGCTGAAGAAAGTACTAGAATCAAGAACAGAAACTCCCGATCTGCTAGCTTCGCTCAAAACGCTTTCTACTTTCTACGAAGATAACTCTCCACACGCGCGTCGCAACCTCAGATCCACCATCGAAAAGCGCGCGCTCTCCATCAATCTCGATTTCCTCCAAGCCTCAAACGCCGCTCAACAGGCAACTCTCTCTCTCTCTCTCTCTCTCTCTTCTCTTCTCTTCTCACTTTATTTCTCTCTTTCTCTCTCTCTCTCTGTCTCTCTCTTTTATTAGTATTTGTTTTTTCAATTATTTTAGGCTCTGGATCAAGTTGAAGAGGAGGTTAATTCGCTCGCTGAATGCTGTGACAGGTATTTTTTTTTAAATCGTAACAATTTTAAGTCAATTGCAGTAATTTCTGATTGGTAGTAGCTTGAGCCTGTAAATGCACGTATGCACGCACAATATTTGATTCATGTTGTGCTTCACAGGATTGAGAAGGCATTGAATAGTTGTAATGCTACCACTGGTAATATTATCGAAACCACAGAGAGACTCAAGCGAGAACTTGATGTGAATACACAGAGACAAGAGATTGTTTCATGCTTTCTTCGTGATTATCAGCTCTCTAATGAAGAGGTTCAAGATTAAGCCTTTGATTTTGAAATGTACCTGCAAATTTAACTTAAATTACTGTATTCATATTCATTTATAGTGTTTGTTTGTGTTAATTGTAGATAAATGCACTGAGAGATGAAGACCTAGATGAAAGTTTCTTTAAGGCGCTTGCACATGTTCAAGATATTCACGCCAACTGCAAAGTTCTGTTAAGGACACATCACCAGGTGAAGTCTCTCTTTCTCTTTCCAATCCAATGTGGGACAATTTTGGACCTTGCATGATAAAACTTAGTTTGAATTATTGAACTCCAAAGTCGAAGAACTAATAATTAACTTAAACTTGAAATTGAAAATTGAAAATTACGTTTTAAAACTGGATCAGCAACATATAAAGACTTTCATTAACTGCCAAGACACTTTCTCTCTACCAAAAGGCATCCCTGCTGTCATAAGACCTCTGAGTTTAATTCTAGGCTTTCAGTAAGATTAATGATTAATCTTCAGATGCCATCACATTCTACCTCTCCTAAATCTTTGCAACGAGGGTGGGTACATCCCCTTTGTGGATGTGTGTTAGACAACCATTCACATTTCCTCACTAAAGATAGATCCACATTTTGGTCCAGCATATTTCTGTTTTTGTGCGTGCCAGTGTCAAATTTATATTGAATTCACTTAATTTGCAATTAAAATTAGTAACTATGGCCACCACCTAGTTGGTCTACTCTCTTTTATTCATATTCTAAGTTTCAGGTACTCAATTTTGACCCTATGTTCAAGATTATTTTTCTTGTTCACATGCTAATTACTAACTGAGAAGGACCAAGTTTTACATGCTTGTTTGGTCTTCTTGTTTACAATTATTATTTTTGTTTACTGAATTAATGATGATAATTGTGATTCACTTGCAGCGTGCAGGTTTGGAGCTGATGGATATGATGGCTATGTACCAAGAAGGAGCCTATGAGCGCCTTTGCAGGTAAAGCTATATTATGATGGCTCTCAGTGCTATTTGTTTATTGAAAAGAAAAATAAACATGTACTGCTTTGGCTTCTTAGAACTTAAGTTCAGTTTTTCCAGGCGAGCAATCTGATGGTACCTTTAATATTTCATGTAGTTTTCTTTTAGTCCCACTCTTGCTCTGTGGTCTATTACTGAATTTCTGGATATCAACTTTTGGGGAAGCTTTTGCCTTTTGTAAATCACATTATTATTTGCGGAATTTGTTAATCTTTTATCCAACATTTATTTGCTTCGATGGTGTCTGAATAGATTATATGTAATACGTATTTTGTTCCTTTCTCCTAGGTGGGTTCAGGCGGAGTGTAGGAAACTGGGTGACACTGAGAATCCTGAAGTTGGTGAACTTTTGAAAACAGCAGTTCGATGCCTCAAGGAGAGGCCTGTCCTTTTCAAGTATTGTGCAGAAGAGGTGATTCTATTTCTTTCTAAGCTTAGTATTAATAACTAAACTGTAATTAACTATGTTTTTCAAGAAGCTTGTATATGACTTTACTGCTTATACAGGTAGCGAATATGAGGCATAATGCATTATTCAGAAGATTCTTAAGTGCTCTTACACGTGGAGGGCCTGGCGGACTGCCAAGACCTATAGAAGTGCATGCTCATGACCCCTTACGATATGCAGGAGACATGCTGGGGTGGTTACATCAGGTGTGACGCAGGCCTTTTTTGATGGATTTAACTTTGGTCTTCTGATATAGCTGAGTACTTTTCTAAATGTATGAATGAACTTTTACTGTATTTTTGTTATATGTTGCTGTCTAAGCAGGCACTGGCATCTGAACGGGAGCTTGTGCTAGGGTTACTTGATCCAGATGTAGGAGATAATGGGTTAACTGCCAGCCAATTTTCCAAGAGCGAGAATGGATCTGGAAAGACTGATTCAGACCTGACATTTGTTCTGGATAGAATTTTTGAAGGAGTTTGTAGGCCATTTAAAGTGAGGGTTGAACAAGTTTTGCAATCTCAACCCAGTCTTATAATCTCATATAAACTCAGTAATACCCTGGAGTTTTACAGCTATACTGTGAGTCGAGCTCTATTCCTCTTGAATTCCCTGTTCCCTGCTATGCTCTCTTTTGTCAAACTGTTTGTTGTTTTCTGTAGATATCAGATTTACTTGGGAGGGAAACAGCCCTATGTAATACTCTTTGGGTGCTGAAGGAAGCTGCTCAAAAAACATTTTTTGACATTCTGAAAAGTAGAGGAGAAAAGCTTTTACGGTACCCTCCCCTTGTCGCTGCTGACCTTTCTCCACCTACAGCTGTGAGGGACGGAGTTTCTGTGCTGCTTGAAATAATTGAGACCCATAACAGTACGATGGTTCCTGCTTCAGGAGAAACACCTGATTTCAATCTGGTTATATCTGCTTTGCTGGATCCCATTATCCAGGTATGTTTGTGTTTCGCATTAATTCTCTCGATTGCATTATATTTAGTGGCAAACTACTTTTGGCCGATTGATGCTGGAAAATTTTGAAACAAAAATATTTTATGCTTCAATCAGGTCTTTGTAATAGAAATGCAGTGCTTTTTGTTGTGAACATATTTCCTCTGCAAACAGATGTTGCCTAGGGAGTTGGGAAGAAGGATAAAGAGGTTTCAGTGAATACCTTTGAATTGTAACATTTACCTTGGAAATGACAACTGAATGTTTTCTTTGTATTTTAGCTCTAAATAAACTCATTCTGAATTTTATATGGGCTGACTAGAGTCAGGCCTTTGTATGTTAAACCATGCTGGTGTTCCTTGTGAAAAATTATAGCAACTCTTCTTTCCAAAATTTAGCAAATCAGATAAAAATTCATTTTTCTTGCTAGAATTTAAAAATGATGCCGAATCCATTTCTTTCATTTGCAGATGTGTGAACAAGCGGCAGAAGCACACAAGTCCAAGGGAGCCGGTCACTCATCGAGAAGAAGACTGAGTTCTGACTCAGGCCACATGAGTAAATCGTCAGTTGATGCAATATTGTCGAACAGCAGCTCCACCCCATCCACACAGGTTTCTCCTTACTTGTGTCCTTGCTTTTATTAATGCTAATTTTAGGATAATTTTAGCTACAATTAAATTGCAGGTTTTACTAGATATGTCCTTGGAAATATTTTATGCCATTCTTATAGAAATCATTACAAAAAAACTAATGGCCCAATAGTCAGGATCCAATCTGTTTATGTGTATGGTGTAATGGAATTAAGGCATTTATCTTTGCGTGCGTAAATGCTTAATTGTTTTTGCATTCTAATCTCCTGAATGTTCTTTGTGCAGAGTAATGAGACACCTTCTAAGATCTTCCTCATCAACTGCTTGTGTGCAATCCAACAACCATTGATTGGTCATGAAGTTGCTGCTGAATATGTTAAGAACCTTGGATCAATGATAGATAATCACTCGCGAATTCTTGTGGATAAAGAAGTTGATGCCATTTTAAGAAGATGCGGCTTGTTGCTGAAGATGCATCACTTCCGTAGCAAGGAGGTTAGCCTCCCTCTGGCAGAGATAGAAGACACTTCTCCAACATCTCTTTCAGAGTGTTTAAAGGCATTCTTTGGGCTTGTTTTGGGAAGTGAGAGTTCTCTGCCTGAATTTGAGTTGTTGCAGGTCCCAAAATTGCGTTCTGAAGCTTGTATCCAGGTGGCCAGGTCACTTGCTGAAGCTTACGAGCTAATTTACAAGGCAACTATGGCTCCCGAGAATGGCTATCCAGACCCCAAATCCCTAGCTAGACATCCTCCAGATCAAATAAGGACCATTTTGGGAATATGAGGCTGAGTTTTTCATTTTTGGGAGTTAAATTCTTTTAATTTTTAATTTTTAATTTTTGTAATTAAATAGGAATATCTTCATACAGAAAAGGAGATATGACATTTATATTTTTTTGTTATTGGACTATTTGTTGCTATAAGTGAAATAATAATATCATCATTACCGTGTGATTTTCTGTTTAGGTTAATGTGCTTTCTTTTGCCCAAGGGACTGGGTGTTTGCGCGGGTTTGGATAAAGGAAACAGGGCACATTAACCTTTTTCTTTCTCTAAGCTACATTTCAAAAACAACAGCGAATAAACAATAAACAACGTCATGAATTTTGGATTCAAAATGGTTCTTATACAAACCTTCGCAGAATCCAGTCTGTTATTGAAACAACTCATCAAAAAGAGTGGAAGATGAAATGAGGCTAAGGCTCTGAAAACTTCTTCAAAGACTAGAGGAAGAAAGCGAAGGCACAACATAGTCAACGACAACGACACCGTCTAAATAATCCTTCACCTTCTGCTTCTGCAGATTCACCAACTCCTCATTCGAATCTGCTTCCTCCATCTCCTTCACGCCCTTAAAAACCGCAATGGAAGCAATCGAGAAACCCTTAGCTCGGGCAGAAAAATTTTCTCCGCAAGTAATATGCTGAATTCCCCCAAAACTCTCCTTAATCCCCTTTATCACCCCATATATCTCATTCTTCGCATCCTCCCCAACACCCCCCCTCAATTTCAAAAACGTGACTCTCACAGCTGACCCCGGAGGTAAGACAATCGGATCCGGAGTTTGGTCAGCCTCCCAATCAACGGCCATGATGTCCTCGCAGATAGGGAGCACTGACTCTTTGACCACACTCATGTGGTTAGGGTGTTGAGAGTAAGTGGTGAGGTCCTCTTTGGAGATGTGGCGGCTGTGGAGCATGTGAGTGAAGGTGAAGAGAGATGAACCGTTTCGGAGGACCGGACCGCAGGCCAGGTGTCGGACCGGGTCGAGTGTGACCAGGCCGTTGAGGTTGTTGATCATAGTGTTCACTTTGGACGAATCGGTCTCGGGTTTGACCTTGAAAAGGACGACGTGCTCGATGGTCTCTGACATATTGGCTTTGACGGAGAATCTGAATGACTGGAGTCTTTTCAGGTGTTTGGGCGGTGCGAAAGTTTGAGAAAGTGGCGAGACAACTAGCGGGCGTGATTTGAGTGCGAGGCCAAACATATTTAATTGATCTTCTCAGTGAGTGAGTGACAGAGGGAGTGAGTAAACGACTGCCAAACTCAAATGAAGGATTCTTTTATTTTTATTGCGAGTTTGTGAAGTGTTGCACGCGCTACAGGCACGTGGTTTCTGTTTACTTCTTGGGTTCTAAAATTTGGGCCAATGAATTATTAGGCGGGCTGGCCTGGACCATGAGAAAATTTGTTCCATGCATGTGGACGTTTGTGAAACCAAGATTCCGTCGCAGCAGTCCGCATATCCGGTTTAAGACGAGCCGAGTCTGCCGTAATGTTGCATTTACCAGTTAGTACTTAGGAATGAGTTAAATTTAAAATAAATTGAAATTATAATAGAGAATGAAAATCAGAATAAATTATTCATTTTAGTCATAAGAATGGTCTCTACTATAATATTCTGTTCACAAATTGATAATCAGAATAAGATAGAATTAGAATAAATTAGAATCGGAGAATGAGAATCAGAATAAATTATTTGTTTTAATCATAGAAATCGAAAATAAAATAAGTTATATTGCTATTTATGTGTTTATTTTATCTCAGAATCGAAATAAATTGTTGTAAGTTTTTAAAATGATCTTAGTTGATTGTTGTAATAATTAATTACAATAATTGTGATTATTATTATGATTATTCAAAATAACTAATAGCAGCAGTAGTAATAATAATATTTTAATTGAGAATAAAGGTGGAATTATGGTATTTGGGTGGGGTAGAAAGGGGAGTTGAAGGAATGGGAATTTAGTTTCCAACCCTCATGGAAATCGAGTTTCTGTTTCTTAATTCCAAAAACATTTTCGCCTCACTTGTTTTATTTCCATTCCCACTTTTATTGTAACAAGTAAACACTATTGATCATTTCGATTCTGATTACGATTATCTAATTTCACGAGTAAACACGCCATAAATTTGGATATATATTCTTAGGAACGAGGGAAGGAAAAAAAATTTTTTTTGATCATTAGTATCATCTCATCTCTGGACTTTAGGCAATTTAGACAGTGATGCCCTGTAGATGAGTTGCTTTCAAGTAGTGATGCCTTGTAGATGAGTTGCTTTCAAGTGAAATATAAATGAAAGAGAAATTCCATTTTTCTTTTGTGATTGAACAATTTGTTGGTGCCTATGTAAGGCAAAGCTTACGTTACAGTTATAAAATTTTAAATCCTGAACAAAGATAATGATTATAAAAGGGGACTGCTACCTTACAGCTAATGTAAGGTGCAACCCCTTACATGAACAGTAACCGAGTTACTGTTCATGTGAGGGGCTGCACCTTACATTGATTGTAAGGTAGCCCTCACCTTATAAAAAAGTCAATAAATTTTAAAGTTTATTTTAAACCAAACCAGGCAACACGCAACACTGCTATACTTCAATTTATTGAAGTTTTCCATTTATATTTGTAGCAAATTCAGTAGCAAGTTGCTCAACAATTTCTTTTATTTTATTTAATTGAATCTATAACTTATTTAATCTTATATCTATTGAGTTTTTATTCATTATATATAATGATTACTTGCTTTAATACATCATAATCTTCGATGTTGAAGTCTTTTATTAATTGTTTAACTTTATTAATTAATTCTTTACTTATTTGATCTCCTAACTTATTTAATCTTATATCTATTGAGTTTTTATTCATTATATATAATGATTACTTGCTTTAATACATCCTAATCTTCGATGTTGAAGTCTTTTATTAATTGTTTAACTTTATTAATTAATTCTTTACTTATTTGATCTCCTAACTTTTTAATTTTTTTTTTTTATATTTTCTTCATTGAAATTATTAATTTCTAATATTTCGTTTGCACTTTTTATATTATTTGTAGGTAAATTTGGGATACCCAATTTGTTTAATACATATAGTAAAATCCAAATTAATTGATTATTTTCCCACATATCTGAATTATTGATCAGATTAAAGGGTTAAAATCTTCCATAAGAAAATCCTCTTTGTTTATAGCTAGAAGGTGGTAACTTATTGGTTTCTAAGTTTTGTAAGATTATTAAAGGTTCTGGTTATTTATTTATTGTACCATCTTCCTAATAATTCATTAGATTTATAAGATATTATGACATAAAATATCACTTATAATTCAGGATGTTGAATTTAGATTACAAAATCTATGTGAAAGTATTGATGATATGTATTTAGGATAGGAAAAAATATCTATATACGTATACAAGAAAAAAATCCAGTCTATAACTCAAGAGATACAAAGAAATTATAAATGCAAGTGCAAATATATATTCATAATTTGTATGTTTTTATGAACATAATAATCATTTAGATCTTTATAAGAATATAGTAAAAACTTTAAAAAGTTTTAAAAATAGATGTTGAAGAGATAGACGATAAAACCATCTAATTATACAAAATTAATGTGGACTTATTTGAAAAAATACGTAAACGTGTAATTACAAAAGAAGTTTTTTGTAAATTACTACTGCACATGTACCTCGTTTTACGTTAAAATTGTTTTCATCCATTGGATTTAAGAAATATTAAAATCAATGGCCTACATCTATTGGGTGTTTGTTACAGTGTTTGTACCCCTATGTAATAACAATCAACGTTACCATGTGGCGTGTGAATTCTGTTTGGATTAATGTGCTTTCTGTCGCCAATGCCATATCTAACTTTTGAAATTCTGACATATTTATAAGTTTCATTGGTGCACAGAATTGTGTTTAAATTATTAAATCAAATTATTTGTCCTCGCTGATGACTTTGTTTATACGTGTAGAGATTGAAGAGTGCTATTTTTAAGGAAGTGAAATAGACAGTGAGGCATATAATCCACTGGAAGAAATCAGATTATCAGAGTGAAATCATGCATCAAGTTTCTATTAACTAAACTACTTGGCACCCACAAATTAAATCTTGATGGGCTTGAGATATTTTAAATTTAAAAGGAAAATGATAAAGAGAAACGCAGATGTGATGTATAGAATAGTTTGGTAGATTTGAAACGCAGATGAAGGGCGTCGTTTGGGCTTTTGTTTGTGGAAGGCTACAAATGAATGTGGTAAGTATACATGTCGAGTCTGAACAACAAGCCGATGATCAAGAGACAGATGTAATAAAAAAATGGTTGCCTGTAACAGCAGTTTTTACTTTCGATATATATGAAATCGGCAAATTGTCCCCTAATTTAGGGGGTGTCGATCATTTCTTTGTATTTGCCACAAGTACATTGATGATGAAATAGATAATTGACAACCACTTAATTTGAACACATTACCCATGCCACCTTATGATATGTGCCACATTATCATGTATAACACAATATATTACTCCATTATCTCTTTAATATCATGGGTCAATTAAATACGGCTCTGCATATTTGAAAATAGTAAATTACATCCACCGCAATTGTATTCTAGCTAGAGTTTCCAGATGCCGCTTGCATTTGCTTCGCATAAGTTTAGAATCCACATAATTAAACATGATTATGTTGACGAAGAAACATATGCTATATTAAGATTTGAGGGTCTATGTGGACCTCTGCTTCATTTCCATCTGCCATAATCACACGTATATAAAATGTAAACATATGAAGATAACAATAATTAAATTAGACTGATGGGAGCTTGATCGGGCAAGGGACCATTTGCGATGAAATTTTTGTGAGCGTTGTACCACGTGATTCTTGACAATCACATCAAAATCCAGCCACGTTCTCACAATTTAATGATATGCATAAAAATTTATCCCAAGTTTAATTTTATTGGCATGGTGATAAATTAGTGAATAAGAACATAAAATTATTCACAATTTCACATCATGTTGGAAAATTAACAAAATTGGCAGTTACTTTAAATTTCTATATACTATTTTCATACAGATTATCATTAATTAATTATACTAATTACTTTGAATGTAGAAAATATAAATTAGTATCCTCTCATAATTTAAATTCTCCCCTAAACTTATAATTTTTTTCCCCTTCTGAGTAATGATGCATTTTGTCTCTCTATATAGACCCGCTCCGATCCACCGTTGTTGTAGTGCAAAGACTCACATACGTATATTGCTATGGATGCCTTGTCTTCCTCCTTCATGTCAACATCACCACCTCAAATGCAGCAGCTTCATTACTCTCCAACCAAAACAAAAACACCATTGTTGCTACCACCACTATCATCTTCATCGCCAACCAATACTGTAATTGTACCCAAAAAGCCTGAAACCACTGCAGAAAATAACAAACAGCAAACAAAGACGACACAGAAACCATCATCATCAATGTCAACAACAACAAGCATAAGTGCAATGATACTTAATACATTCAACAATCTCTTCAACAGCTTGAAAAAACCTAAACTCCAGGTGCAACTACTGTCTCTGGACCCAAATCGTGCATTTTCCAATAACTCAGCTCCTGTCGATGAGCTTCATCCAACACAATGCCAGGTAACACAAGGGTCACTCCCGTCTTCCTTAGACGGCGCATACATTCGCAATGGCCCTAACCCTCGATACCCTCCTCGTTCAGAGCCTTATAGTCTCTTCGACGGCGATGGCATGCTGCACTGCATTAAAATCTCACTAGGCCAGGCCACCTTCTGTAGCCGCTATGTCAAAACTTATAAATACACCATTGAAAACACTGCTGGTTCTCCCCTTGTTCCCCTTCCCTTCTCTAGCTTCAGTGGCCCTCTTGCGTTTTTAACAAGAGCTGGTGTCTTAGCAGCTCGTGTGCTCGCAGGTCAACTTAGTATCAGCAATGGATTTGGTCCAGCAAACACCAGTTTAGCTTTCTTGGGAAACCATTTGTTTGCACTTTATGAAGGTGATCTTCCTTATGCTGTGCGCTTGACGTCTAATGGTGATATTGAAACTTTGGGTCGTTGTGATTTTGATGGAAAGTTAGTGATGAACATGACTGCCCATCCGAAAAAACACCTTGAAACAGGCGAAACGTTTGCTTTCCGTTATAGTCCAATGCCTCCGTTTGTGACCTACTTCTACTTTGATGCTAACGGAGAGAAACAACCTGACGTGCACATAAAAATGCCAGGCCGATGCCTTCGTCACCCTCCTTTAATGCACGACTTTGCATTAACAAGGAAATACGCTATATTTGTTGACACACAAGTGCAGGCGCATGGTATGGAAATGATTCTTCGACGGGAGCCTTTGTTCCATTCGGATCTAACAAAGGTGTCAAGGATTGGTGTTATCCCTCGATATGCAAAAAATTCATCGCAAATGAGATGGTTTGATGCGCCGGGACTTAACAACATACATGCTGCCAATGCATGGGATGAGGAGAATGGCAATGTAATAGTCATGGTGGCACCAAATGTATTATCTGTGGAACAAGTGTTTGAAAGAATGGAACTTATTCATTGTTTGATGGAAAAAGTGAGGATTGATCTCAGAACAGGAATAGTATCAAGGCATCCTATTTCAGCAAGAAATTTGGATATGGCGGTTATGAATCCGGGATATGTGGGAAAAAATAACAGGTACTTGTATGCAGCAGTGGGCGACCCAATGCCTAAGATGACGGGCTTGGTGAAGCTGGATTTGACGAAAGGGGAACGACAGGAGTGCACTGTGGCTACCAGGATTTACGGGCCGGATTGCTACGGCAGCAAGCCGTTCTTTGTGGCCAGAGACGCGGCAGACACAGAAGCAGATGAAGATGACGGCTATGTTGTGTCGTATGTTCATGATGAGAAGGCAGGAGAATCAAAGTTCTTGGTGATGGATGCAAAATCACCTCATTTGGATATTGTGGCAGCGGGTGCCTACAGGTTTTCATGGCCTTTTTGTGAGGGGAATCGACCTCTGTAAGCTTTGAAACTGCCCCTAGCCAATAAATTGACAAGACTTGTGTTGTAGATCACTATTTCTATATCAATGTTGCTTGATTATGAGTTTTGAGAAGTGAGCATGAATTATAATCACAACAATGCATTTCTAAAGATGAAGGACTTCTAAAATTTGTGAATATATTTTCTTCTGCCTGTTTCACGAACTCTGTGTCGTTAACAAAAATGCAGAACAAAGGATCTTCAATGTGCAAGCCTCAAGGTCAGCATAATAGAGCTAGGACAAAGTCACCATTAAATTACAATAGCATTTTTTTTTTAATTCCTTAAACAATCTGCTAATTATGGACATCAAAAGCTCATATGTATTGAAAGCATACTGCTCACTCTATATCAGACTATAATTGTGTCTGGTAATCCTACTTTCTGTCCCTTCCTATCACTCCTACACCGCACCATTTTGTAACCAGTGACGAAGTGAAATTATCAAGTGTCAACTTAATTCAGTTAATTTCCTACAGTAATAGCTGGAAAAGAGTGAAAGTTAAGTGAAAAAATTGACCTAAGCAATCTTTACGGAACATGCTTCATGCAAATGTTGTCATTGGCGCTGCCTGACTAAAGATGTTGGGGCATCAACTTGTTGTCAGATAAGAAATAGCAGAACATGGAATGCTCATATAGCTAATGACCGAGGACATATTAACCATGGCCTGTACTCTCAACGAATGCAAACTTGTGTGTTGGGCAATTTGCCAAGGATGCCTGAATACCCTGCTGAGTAAGATCTGTTCGAACAATGATAAGACCAGCTCATCATTAGCTCAATGATCATTTTCTTTGTAATTGAGCGCTATAATGAGGGGAACATTCACAAAATGTAGTGGAATGCGTCAAGGATCAAGTAAAAAGCAAAAGAAATAACTTAGTGAAGGGCGAAAAAAGAATAAGAAGAACAGTTAATGCATCCGATCATCAATTCATAATTGCTGATGGGAGAAGGGTTTCCACTTGGTGAGTTACAAGAGTTCGGATATAAAAGTTTTTCTTTCTTTGGTGAGTGCTTTTAATCCCTTTAATTGCCACAGAGAAGATTTCTTACTGATATATCCTTACATGGAATTTCATCTTCTTTATTCAAGAAATAGAACAGCTGGTAACACATCTGATGCCAAATGGATTATAAACTGTGTTAAATTACTTTTTAAACTGAAGGTCTATATGATACAAAAAGAACGCCTACAATTGAATGGGAAAGGCAAAATTGTTAAAAAAAAGAGCTTTAGTGGCTTTTTTACTGTGTTTCAAGAATAAAACAATGTGATTTGGAGAAGAATGAGCATACCAAAACTTCAGGACAAAGCATATGCCTAAATCTTCACCAAGTGTGCATCAGCCAGAGAAGAACTGAGGTCTTCTCGAGATTGTGATCTCCTACTTTGAAG
Source organism: Murraya paniculata (assembly GCA_030449075.1). Lineage (NCBI taxonomy): Eukaryota > Viridiplantae > Streptophyta > Magnoliopsida > Sapindales > Rutaceae > Murraya > Murraya paniculata. The sequence continues at coordinate 2,675,046 of JAEVFN010000003.1, forward strand.
ACGCATCTGAGTTCTGTGAGGGGTCCAGAAGGGCGCCATGCTACCACTGTCAAATTGCATTTGCCCCAAATTACTTGAAGAGAAACTGTGTGATACACTACTAGTTGATGGGTACAATGGAGACTCGACAAGCTCAATGCTGCTGCCTCCGAGACCATGTCCCAAGCCAAATGGTCTTTGCTGGGAACCCGCAACTGTTGGACTCAGTGGCATCTTAACTCTTCCATCCCCTAAACCACAGTTGACATTGCCTTTAGAAAATGAACAAAGAAAACCTAATCTAAAACTAGCTAATAAGAAGAAACAAACAGAATAAAACTTGCTCAAAAGAGAATACTGAACAGACTGAAACATGATAAAAATTCTGTGAACTAAGAAATGAGATTCACATATGCGACGAAAGAATCACTTGAATTGTTTGATCATGTAAAACAAGTGAAGTAATAATCAGGTTTGCAGTTCAACGCAAAGCATACTTCAACAAATCAAGTAAATAGATATAAGATAGAGAAACTACATGCTGATTAAAGTTATAAGGCTCTCAAACCCTGCTAACCTGATTATACCCACAGATAATGTGTTATTTCAAATCATGTAGCAGATAATTAACAGTATGAACATCCAATAGTGTAATAGAAGAGCGTACCAGAGTTAATAGGACTCCAACGCTTGAACCGGAAAGGAGATGGAATATTAAGAACAGATGTACTAGATGCGCTGTTACGTTTAAATAATGGAAGATATGACTGCCGGAAAAATCTTGGTGTCCAATTGACACATGATAATACACAAACTAGGAAAATGAATGAAATAAGGAAAACAACAATTATAATAGCTGGATTGATCTTCATTCGAAGTATTTCATAACTGTGAAGCCCCCATCTAGTTGAAAATGTCTTCCCAGCTTCCAACAGGGCAACCCCAAGTGTCCAAGTAATACTTCCAGAACCAACAATGATGTTTTTATCAGTGATATGCAAGCCCTCTCTTAACAATAAGACAACATATGGAGACCTAAAGCAGTACTGTTCAATAAAGGGCTGCGGGGGAACACTGACTCTTGCAATTTCCCAAGTTTTCTCACAGAACTCCCGACCCTTTTCCAACACATCATCAAGTGAAGCTTCTGGAGTCAGGTTAAAAAACCGAAACACCACAAAAAACCCAGAGATGGCATAAAATTGACCGAAAGGGCGCGGCAAACCATCAGGAAGAGCACAAGGTTGCATATCACAATCCACTCCCGGGCTTATATTCAACCATTCAGACAAATTGACAACAGTTTTGGCAAGTGCATTGCATTCTTCCCAGTTCGGAGCACCAGTTAGCTGCACAGTAGTTCCCAATTTTCCTCCCTTAACCAATTTTTTTCCTCCAACCAGAGGACTTCCGCTTTCTGCTGGACTAGAAGCACAATGAGAGCAGACGTATTGTTCCTTGTAACCAGACTGCAAGCAAGGGTGCTTAATTTCTACTTTACCATTTACTAAGTCTGCATCTGTGACATTTGGAATCCTCTTTAAAAGTTTAACCACAGACTTGTCAAATGCGTCATTCAAACCATATCCTGAGAGTGAGTAGGCACTGAGATGATGGTTAACTGCCCCAATCCTAAGGTTTAAGTTAGTCTCATTATGCATGTGTTCCTTACTCTCAAATGTAACTTGCAACGATGATCCACCCAAGTCAAGTGAGCCAAATGTTTCTTTTTTTGGTATGGTCCCCAACATACCTGTGCGATAGTTCAAGGCCGTCCATCCATAGTAAGCTTCCTCTGTGCCACTTATGATCTTAACCCAATCTCTCTGACACAAGAACGGTGAATTTTTTTTAAGAATGGACCAAGCATTGTCTAGCAGCCATTTTGAATCGGAGCTTGGCAGCCTGCGAACCCCAGCTGTAGCATAAATGAAGAGAGAGGTAGTCTTATGTGCATGCTCGGGGATTTGTTTCTCTGCCCACTGTAAAAGAGGCTTTATAGCAGCCTTCAAGCCAGATATGTTGTGCACCAACTTATCAAACCCGGGCTCAGTCTCCATTCTATCATATGCACGTCCACTCTGTAAACTAGATTTTCTAGAAAGACCTTTCGTTAGAGGATTCATCAAAATAGGGAGACTGCTATCTTTATTGTGATTTATAGACGCCTCGTACACATAAACTCGAGTTCCGGTACTTCCACAATCAAGAACAACATAGTATTTGGACCCTCCTTGATACCAATTAGAATAAATGTACATTGAAACCATATATACTAGAAAAGAAAACAATAATAAGCTCAAGAGAACCATAAAAACTCGCAGCCATTTCCTGCACATAGATGGGGTTCCACCGGGAAATGCCTTTTCCTTTGAAAAACTTGATCCAGCATTTTCTCTCAGTAAGAGATTAGGTTGTTTTGCATGCCTATCATATCCAAGGCCAACAGCCTCCTCTGAATCAAGTTGACGATAAGTTGAAAAATCTTGAAGAGACGAGGAGAGTCGCAGATTGTTGGGAAAACCAAACCGATGAGCTGAACTGGCCTCAGTCGACAATCCACCTGAAAGAGCTGCAGGAGACTGTGGTGCTGAAATACGACTTGATGCGGCTGAGATTACTTCTGCAATTCTACTGAACACCATCTCGTGCAGCAGAATGTTCCACCAAAATTTTGATAATTGTGCATCACACAGCTTCCTGGACTGAATTAATGGAATAGCTTACATGTCTCCAATCAACATCCCATTTGCATACCAAGAAGCCAAAACAAGGAAAAAGGAACTTGTATACATTTCAAATTTCCATGCATAATGATTGCGATCATGTGCACAAAGCCAGTGTGATTGAGTGCTGATGGATCAAATACAAGGTATCAACTTTAACAAATCCTGCACAGAAAAGTTCCATTACAGAATCTAATTAGTCAATCACATAATAAAAAAACCACATCTTTGGATAATGGGTTGCTGAGGGAGACAAATTCACATGTATTGCTCAGTAAAAATATCTACTTTTGTCTCAATCATTTCTTCATTTTGACATCTCAAAGATGATCATTCAAAGAATAACGATTAAGATACGATTTTGAATCACAGGTAGTCTTTGTTTTTCGATACTCAACCAATTTCTAATGCAACACAATAGAGAAAATTCATAAATCGATGAACAGGAAACCCTAAAACATTATGATCTCACATACAAAAGTAAGCTAAATGTGAATGAAAAGTAAACAAGTGCCAATAATTAACACAACATTTACGAAAAACTACACAAATTAAAATTAGAAAACAAAGTTGGGGTTGAGGAAAAGGAAAAACTTACACACAAGAAAGTGAAAGTGAAAGCAAAAGGGGAAAAGATGAGCGAAGTTTTTGGTTGTGTTGATAGATTGGAAGTGATGATCTGTCGTCTGGTTAGTGCCCTGACTGAGAATTTTTTTTTTTTTTTCTGGCCTTCTTCTACAACATTTGAGATCCAATGATAACGAGGAGAGAGAGTGAGACAGGGTCTTGTTCTTCTTCTTGTTCTTTGTTTTGCTGTAACTCAACTAAACTCCTTCCATTCCTTGTTTGTGATTTGTGAGATTTTCTTTTACTGAGTTTTAATTTAATTTTTGTTACGTTTCTAAATTCTTTTATTGTTTTACTTTTTAGGCTTGAATCGGATGACTAAGCATTGCCGTGGCCCGTTGATTTTGACCTTGGATTGGATCCAAATACGAAGTCCGATCCAACTTGGCGGAGCGTTTTCGATCCACTAAGGGCATATTTGTAATTTCATTTTTCTTTTCTCGTTTTTTTTTTTTCTTTTTTTTTTTTTTAACTAAAGAAATTAAAGAAGAGGCCAAATCTCATGCATACAAAGGGAAGGGAGTGAATGATGAAATGTGTCACTTATTTTCTGCAATTCTTGCGTCTGCCTTTCTGCTTCATTTAGTATCAGAATAAATTTATTTAATTTATAATCAACTTGTGTTTAGAGTTTTTATTACCATATTTTACATTTAGGTCGAGAAAAGTCAATTAAGAAGACATCCCCATCGTGTCATTAGTAAAGCCGTCCAATGAAATATTACCACATACGCATAGAAATTAAAAGCAACCAAACATTGGCGACAAAATTCTTAACATACACATATCACAATTCTAGTAGATGGTCTCATAAAAACGCCCCAATATAAAACTTATCCAGTGAGGGGCAAATGACCTATGTTCACCTAACAAACGAAAACAAATTTGATTTCAGTCTTTCAATAGCTTTCAGTCTTCAATGTACAAACGCCGGGGCTTTTCCACTTACCAAACATGCCACAAAAAGCTTTACTGGTAAAGGTCTCAACAAAATTGACAGCGACTGCTTCAAGCTGCCAGGCAAATTTATATAGACAATCAATTTCATGTGATGGTTTCGTAAAATTTGAGCAAATAAGGTCAAAGAGACAGACAAGTTAATCATTCAAAAATGATGGTTCGCCTGAGGAAGAACTAAAATACATTTGGTGAAGAGACAGTGCAGAGTAAGATATACTAATTTCTTTGACAAGGATTTGATTAATGATAACTTTACATCAAATATCAAGAGTGTGCTTAATCATTTGATTTTGGTGCAAAAACATGTCCTCTCTGAAAAGGAGTCTTGGACATTGATGCATCCTTGTGTATTAGAGGTTCAACTTCTCGAGTGACATGAGTAATGATCGCCGGGGGTGCTTGTCTTTCTCTATAGGATGCCCAAGTGACCAGATAAAGACCCATGATAATTAGACAACCCCCTAACACGCTGCATCCACAAGTGAAAAACACCAGAAGTAAGCACACATTAGCTTTTGAGGTACGAGCTCAAGGATGTTCAACCAAAGAAGTGAAGGACGAAAAGGAACAGAACCTTCCCAAATAAATAGGGCTTCCAAGGAAAATTTTTGACAAAAGGGCAGATGCCGCAGGTTGAAGTGGATTGTAGAGTGCAACTAAAGCTGGCCCCAAGATCTTATTGGACCAAGTGATGAGTCCATAATTGACAGCTGATGCAATAATTCCCTGGAAAAGCATGGATTATTTTTCTCAAGGATTTCTTCATTTTCAACACTTAATACAGGCCACTACAAGAAGCTAAAACTTCAAACTTGATAATTGATATACCAAATTTCACAATCTAAGGACCTTAACCACTCCCTAGACTAGATAGCTTCTGCTTCAACAAAAAGAATGGATACTGACAAATAACTTCTGATTTTAACCAATTCTGAACTATGAATAAGAAAATGATACAACCCTGACTAATAAACAACGAATAACTTCTGATTTTAACCATTTCTGAACTGTGAATAAGAAAATGATACGACCCTGACTACGTCCAGTAAACAAACAAAATTCATGCATCTGCCCAGAAGATTAGGTAGCTACTACTAAACAACTTCCCAAAGCTAGATGGACTTATAACTCAAAATGGAACTAGATTAATAGATGCAAATACAAATAATGACATCAGGAAACTTACTGCATATACGACGGCAAACAATTCAGACTGTGTCAAACTCCACTCTGTTGATTCATTGGTCAAAAAGAATGATGTTATAACCATCAATACAGCACCAAAAAAGTATGAATATGCTGTAACAGAGAGGCTGGAAGGATATTTCCTTAAAACAGGTGCCTGGAAATTTTCATCACAAAAAATTAACATCAGGAAAATCTAACCTTCAACAAGCAAAAGATATGTAAAAATTACGATAAAATAGTTCGAAGCAGAAACAAGTACAGAATGTTAAAATCAAATATGAAACGCTTATTAAGAGAAGCTAAAGTCTTATGAGATGATCCAGGAAATTGAAGCAACTATGTGATAGTAAATAAGAGAATGAAACATTAAAGCAAACCAAAATTAAACAAAGAACATTTTCGAAGCATACTAAAAATTATCCTCCCAGTTTTTATGTTTTGACTTCAGATATGAAATTTCAGTTCTCATCCAACAGTAACTATACAAGCCAGTACCTGAATGGCTATAAAGGCGGCCATGCACATACAATTCCCAATCAAGCATAAAACTCCAAGGTGCCACTGATCAAGTCCAAAATCAATGAAACTAGACAAGAGCCATCCAACAGGCTCCGGTTGACCCCTTACATGTACTTCATTTTCCACTACAAAGTCTTCATTACTATATCCACACAAAGCTGGGCCACGGAAAAAAACCATTAATATGGCTCCAGAAACACAGATGAAGGTACCTCCAACCTTTGCCTGACCTTCACTTGTGAGCAAATTCACTCTTTCTGTACTGCACGAACAAGTTCATACATGATATTGGACGAGCAACATCCCACATAAAACATTCAATAAAATAGATAGATATAAAAGGTACAAGGGGACAAATAGAAATTTGTCACTCACCCCATCATTACAGCCAAGAGAAATGTGAATACTGGAATAGAAGGTTGTATGGCAGCAGCATAAGTAGGATTGGTGTAGCTAAGACCAAGAAGAAACAAAAGCTGGTTCCCAAATATCCTAAACAAAGGTGTTAAAAAATTAGCTATAAAACCAGATGGATTTTTCAGCACTATATTAGGATGCTATGACCAGTCCTACAACAATGGATCTTTAATGAAAAATGACTTACCCTGTTAATCCAAGAAAGAAGAATGACATGAGTAGGCGTCTAGTCATAGGCAGACGGGTTCTTCTACAAAGAGGAAGCAAAAAATATTTCAAAATACTGACTTTATCTATCATATGCTACACATAAGCAGTACACATTAACAAAATTATTTAACAGCAGGATCCATTTTACAGCCAAATCTAGCAAAGGCAAATAGATGCAGTCATACAGAAAGATAGAAGCTTGAATAAATAAGAAGCTGACTTCTACCATATATCAGAAGAACAAAAAGGATACAGCAGCAGGCTCTAATTACGTTTCTCTATTTCAGGGGTATTAACCCCACAAAACCTCATAACATTCTAGATACATCAAGAAGTGTAATATGATCGTAAGTGCAGATAACCAAGGACGGACCTTAATGAACCCCTGAAAAAGAGACAAAAAAATCAACAAGGTAACAAGTGTCGAATGCAGCAGTACATCAATAGTTAGACAGGAATTACACTTGAATAATGAAATCTTCTCTTTCCTTACTCTATAACAAAATGGAAACAGCATTGGGCATGTGAGATTTCATTCATACTAGAATATACATGCAATTAAAAAGATAGATTTAGATATGTTTGTATCTGCTATGCTTCAGCTAAATTTTGAGAACAGAGTGGCAAGTTTTTGGATAACACCAGCTTGCGTTTGACCGTTCATGTTTAATAACCACCCATCCACTTATACTCGACAGCTAATAATTTCATTCCACAGCACCTCAATCTTGAACATACCTTTGGATGCATATCCCAAGGCCAGATAATGCATATAAGCAAAACATTTCAAATAGTCAGGTAAGTTTATAATCAAGAAACAAATGTTTAGTTCTTCTTAGCTTGTATATACTCAATATTAATACAAATTCAACATGCAAGAGGTAATAATAAGTTGAATCACAGCTAAAATGATTACTTTAGATCCAACAGCACCACCTAGCTATAGAAATCTCATCATCTCAAAATCATAAAAAGCTAAACTTTTTGACACTAAAGTTCCAATTTTTATCGTCAACAATCAAACCTCGATAACAGAAATGAAAAATAAAATTGTAAGAAAAACATACTTCTCACGAAAATAAGCGATGGGAGCGAGAATTGAGAGAGCAAGAAGATCACGAAATACACAAAAGACAAGCTGATTGACTCCGACATTGAGGGCTACTTTGGTAATTACATGATACCCTCCATTGAATAACTGCACCAAAGCCATCGCCCCATGAGCTCTCCATACCTCCCTCTCCATTAACAAGCTTTTGATTTTGAAATTTTTGGTTTCGTCGTTAAGTGTTTGTTGGCTTGCCTCAATGAAAAAAAAACCAACAAAACCAAAAAAAAAAAAAGAAAAAGAAAAAGAGAGAGAGAATGGAAGAAGAAGAGGTAGATAATAATAATAATAATAACAGTAGGTGTGTTTGTGTTTGCGGGTGTGAGTGAGGTTCTTTTATTTACAAGGCAACAAATGAAGTAATAGTGATGGAATTAAGATGTTGCCGGGTTCGTAGAGATGTTTTTTCCAAATTCTGCTGATTTTGACATTTTAGTTATGCTTGCTACGTTTTGTCTTTGTCCTAATGGGGTTTCTTTGTTTTGTTGTTTGTTTCGCTTCCTAATGACGCCACTACACGTTCGCTGATGTGTTAATTCATTAATTTAGTTGGCTAAGCGAAGTAAAAATTATCGAAATTTGGAAGCAAATGCTTTGATTTTTTTCTTTTTCTTTTTTTTTCAGTTTGTTTTTAATCAAAATCACTTCTCTATCAAAAGGAGAGAAAAAAATTCAAAATCATTTCATCAAAATATTTAGGTACCCATGTGGTTCTTTTTAGTTGTAAAAGTCAATAGAAGTTCAAGCAATGCATTTTTATTGTTTTTATTATTGTTTTTTTGAATATCACATTAATATTGATATATAAAAATACATTGAAAAAGGGTATAATTAAAAACACAACATCTATTAAGATTTTCTCCCAATTTAAGTTTTTTTGAACTTTTAACAATTTTATATGATAAGTCATAAATAATAGTATATGAACACAATTTAATTTTTTAATTTTTTAATTTTTTAATTTTTTAATTTTTTAATTTTTTAATTTTTTAATCACCAATCAATATATAAATTTCTATTACGGAGAAATTCAGTAATCCCTACAATTGAGTTGCTTCTTGTAAAATTAAATTACCGAAATTCACATCTCAACGGTGGATTAACTCTTGAGACTCATTGACTTTTGAAATGTGCAACGGGTTCTTTACAGAAAACAGAATACGTGCCAAAGTGTTAGTGCTGGCAGTTTGGCACACTTAGTCCAATCCTTAAAAACAACTCCATCAACAAACATGTATGACTTGGCAACTTGCGTGTTGCCTCAAATTAAAGAAGAAAGAATAAGAAACGCTAAATTCTCTCGACAGAGGTAACTTAATTTTAAATAAATCAAACTAGGATTAAAGACATATTCACATAGAAATAACAATATACTTGCTTCAACTCTAGACTCTGGGGAGACAACATGTCCTCTTTAGGAAGCAAGTATAGTCGTGTTATTTAAGTGATGGATCTCTGTGAATGAAAGGTTCAGCGGCCTGAGTAATTAACATGAGCAACAATATCCGGTGCAGCTTCTCCGTCTCTAGAGAATGCCCAGGTGGCCAAATAAAGATCCACGACGGTTAGACGTCCGCCTACAATACTGTCCAGACGAGCTTACGCTACCATCGGCAAGGAGACAACCAAATGAAAGTTTCGAAATGTGTAGCTATAGTAATCCAACGAAGAAGAACACCGTGTGCCCACCTTCCTTCCTTAATAGATAGCGCTTCCGAGGGAAAAATTTTGATAGAATAGCGGATGCTACAGGTTGAATTGGATTGTATAGTGCGACCAAAGCTGGTCCCAAAGATCCTGTTGGACCAACCATGAGTCCGTAGTTGAATGCAGATGCAACAGCTCTCTGGAAAAGCATGGACAAATTTTCTAGAGCATTTCTTTATTTCAACAACATAAAAAAGGGATCATTACATATGCCTAAAACTTTCTAGATTGGATCATTGGGGGGGGGGGGGGGGGGGGGGAGAATGCATCAGGAAACTGGCAGCATATATGACTGCAAACAGTTCAGACTCTGTCAGACTCTAATCTATTGACTCATTGGTCATAAAGAATGTTGTTATTACGATGAATATAGCACCAAAGAAGTACGAATATGCTGTAACAGAGAGGCTGGCTGGATATTCCTTTAAAACTTGTGCCTGGATATGTTTACCGTAAGAAATTAAACATCAGAAAGAATAGCTCAAGCATAAGGTGTGAGCAGAAACTTGTCGGGAAACAGACAACAAGACATATTCATCAAAGATGATGAGGCTGTGAGGGGCAAAATCATGTAGTGTCATCTAAATTTCAGTAAAGAATTCAGAAAGCACAAATATTTCTAATGAAACTCTGCAGTCACAATTGCAAGAACTGCTTTCAGAAACTGAAAAAGTAACCAGTCTTAAGCAGGACAAGGGCGTATGAAACCACTCGCCTTCTACCAGCAATGTATATGCTTTTCCGAATAGTCAGAGTTGTGAAATCCACAAGCTAAACGAATGAACGAGGATAAGCGAAGTTTCCAAAGGCAGCAGACAAACACCCAGTAATATGATTGAAATAGCAACGGTCTCAAAGAGATGTCACACAAATCACTTCAGGCAGAAAGCAGCTTTAAGAATTGGAAATACACATTCGTACACTTAAAGAAATGCATTAGGCAATCATCTGTGGAGGAAATTTACTGAAAATTTAAAAAAAAAAAATACCCATTTGTTCGTCCTGAAACATTAATTAACAAAAAGCTAAATCTATTTACCATATTAGTTCTCCAAGCAGAATGGATGAGACTTCTGATGATGCTCTGAAAAATAACTTAGAATCTATTTAATATTTCTGAAAATGCAACTTCAAGCATCCAGAAGTGAACTATATAATCCAGTACCTGCATAGCCAGAAAAGTAGCGATGCAGACGCAATTCCCTATTAAGCACAAAAATCCAAGGTTCCAGTGATCAAGTCCGAGCTCCAGAGAACTAGACACTAGCCATCCAGCAGGCTCCAGTTGACCCCTTTCACTTATTTCGCTTTGTGTTACAAAGTCCTGGTTACTGCCTCCAAACAAAGCTGGGTCATCAGTATGGCACCAGAAACACATATGACCGTACCTCCAAACTTTGTTTGACCTTCAGTTGTACCCAAATTCACCCTCTCTGTACTGCATGGACAAATTCAGAACGAAATGGGACAAATTCATCTCCTTTGTTTGTTTGTTTGCTTGCCTACTTGGTCCGTTTGCTCAGTTACTGAGTGTCAAATAATAAGATTATGTTATGGTATGATACATGGATATTTGAATGTTGTAAGTTCATCCCCGAATAAATGGTTTCAAAATTAGACCCTAATAGCTAGAATAATAGCTAGAATGTGATGGATTCGATAAATTGTCTGAGGTAGTGCTTCTTTCCTGCTAGCAGGGGTTTTGTCCAAGGATGATTGTCGAGAAAATTAAGTTAAAAGAATTTACTTCACTTAAACTTTTAGTTTCTTAAGTTGAATACCTCAGTGTCCTAGTCCCACCCTCAAAATTCTAAGTGAGGCTTCATTTAGAAGGAAATTAAATTATAAGGCAGTTGAAATGTATTATATGGTTTGAAAATTATGTTTCAACTCTTTTAACGTTTTTGTAGTGTCTTTCGACAGTCTATATAATGAGATATTTATGTTGTATACCCCCTTGCGCTGAATTTATGAATAACACAGAGTATATACTAAAAATATGTAAGTTATAAAAGGTTATTACAAGTTAGGTTCTGTTAGAGAGATAATCTGACATTAACTGAAAATAAATCATGCGTTAAACAACAATCATCTAATAAATCATGTCAATGCCACATTAGCAATTACTAGGTCTCATGCAATCAACATCGCAGTTACGATGGCAAAGAAATATGCAAGATCATCTCAATCAACACATGGATGGCAAGAATCAAAGTATGAAGAAACGATTGGAATCAAACAGCCAGAGGAAAAGCATTAGATCCTGATCTCAAGGCTGGCCACATGCATATTTTGTCTTTATTGTTGTATTATTTGCTGTCAAAGTAGGCATATAGATAGAGATACAATTCACATATTATTATTCATTTTTATTATGTAAGACGTGTATAAATCTTTGTAATCTTCTTTGCGGAAATGCGACACGATTTTTACCACTTCATAAAATTCTTTATCATGAACTTCTTAGCTGACTTTTGCATTTAAGTTTTAGACTAGTATATAGTACTAATTAGAATCATACCCATGCGAGAGCGAGCCCGTATCATCTTTTCACTTGGGTTCACATTATTTTTTTACCTGATAAAGACCATGTAAAAAATCAGCCACCTAATAGGGTGTTAACAGCCACATTGAGTAATAGATCTTAGACTAAATATACAAGATTTGAACAATTTTTAACTCTTGAGTTAACTTTTAAGTATGAGTTAGCCCTATGGAATTTAAAAAGTTTTATCCAAATCCTATTTAAGAAAGATGATTTTCTCATATTATATAATACACGAACACAATAATACTTTTATAGCATGCAGCTTATTTATTGAACAGATATCTGATTGCAGATAATAACAAATTAAATATACAAGATTTTAATGATATTTAACTATTGAGTTAGTTTTTAAGTATAAGTTAGTCCTATGAAATTTTAAAAGTTTTACCCATGTCACATGAGTCTTATAATGGGATCAGCAGTGGATCCCATAGTAGTACTCACTAAATTTAATATTACAAAAATTTAATGAGTCCCACAATAAAATCAAATGCTCTATCATATGGTGGAACATGATTGAACTGTCCCATTAACTGGAAGATAATTCTACAAAAAAAAAATTTTTCCCCTAGTTTTAGATAATAATATTTTTATGTGTATTTTATTAACCTACGTGCACACAAAACTTGAGTTACTAACTCTTGAGTTAGATTATAAGTATAAGTTAGTCATATAGGATTTTAAAAATTTTACCCATGTCCTATTTTAGGAAGATGATTTTCTCGTATTATATAATACATGAACACTATAACACTTTATAACATGCAGCTTATTTCTTGTCATGTTGACACAGCAAACTTAGTTTGTCACTCGAGTCTTATGTGCATGTCGGTCAATAAAATACACATCAGAATATCATTATCTAATTTAGGTGAAAAAGAAAAAACTTTTTGTGGGATTCTCTTACATTTAATGGGACAATTTAATGATGTCTGCTATATGATAGAGCATTTGATTTTATCGTATGACTCGTTAAAATTTTTAATATTGGATTTAGTGAGTACTGCTGTGGGATCCACTGCCGATCCCACAATAAGACTCATGCGACAGAACACCATTGAACTCTACCACAAGCTCAGCCTGCCGAGCTGTTGTTCCCCGTGCCTTCTCTAGCTTCAGCAGCCTTCTAGCGTTTCTAGCATGAGCTGCTGTCTCTGCAGCTCGTGTTCTCACGGGCCAACTTAGTATTAACAATGGATTTGGTCTAGCAGACACCAGTTTAGCTTTCTTGGGAGACCATTTGTTTGCTCTTTGTGAAGGTGATCTACCTTATGCTGTACGTTTGGCGTCTAATGGTGATACCAAAACTTCGGGACGTCATGATTTTGATGGAAAGTAGTGATGAACATGACTGCCCATCCGAAAAAGACCCCAAGTATCAGGGCATCCTATTTCAGCAAGAGAATCTGGATATGGTGGTTATAAATCCGGGATATGTGGGAAAAAAGAACAGGTACCTCTATGCAGATAATTATGTTTTTAAGTATACAAGATCCAGCGATGTTCAGGCGAACACAGAAGCTGATGAAGATGATGGGTATGTGGTGTCGTATGTTCATGATGAGAAGACCGGTGAATCAAAGTTCTTGGTGATGGATGCAAAATCACCTCATTTGGGTATTGTGGCCGTAGTGAAGCTGCCTCAGTGTGTGCCTACAGGGCCTTTTTGTGGGAGAAGTTAAACTTCGCAAACTTTACAACTGCAAATATCCCATCACTTGACAGATTTGCATTCAGGAAAGCTTAGGGGTTCGTCAACCTGAGCAACTATAGTGAAAACATTGTGCGAAAATTATGAATTACAGATTGAAGACAAGGAAGAGCATTTTTATAATAAAGTTGCAGCAAGAGCACAGCCAGTGGGCCAGATTTTATGTAAAGTCATATCAAGACTCAGTTGATGTAATTGTATGAACATTCGATTTCCTAACTTTGAGTTCCAATAATAAACAGAAGTTTCTTTCAGAATTATATGTATTTGTTAGATGTTGATAATACATGAAGTACTAAAAACAAATAAAATAAGTAAACTAGAGGAGGCTTAATGATATATTGCAAGAGAGAATGCCAGCTTTTCATTATCGCTGGCCAGCTAGAAGATATACAGTGTTTCCTACTGCTAGCAAATAGAATTCTGACAATCAATGACGTGAGATCATAAATAACTTCTGTATAATGAACTTCACAAACTAATTCACAAAACATTGCCTTTCCTAAAAGATTAGTCTCTAAACATAAGTTTCGTTTTGGTCCTAGAATGAATTGCCAGGATGAAAGGCCAGAGTCAGGATATATCAGCTTGCCACTGAAGGCTCCACATAACCGGGACGTATCCTATTAGGTAAAGGCCTCGCAATAAGACCATCAGTGACCCAACCTACAGAAGCACTGTCAATTTTGACATGGTTAAATTCCCTTTGCACGTAGTCCAGTGAGATCTCTAGCCTTCCACCTGGTGCACAGTCAGCAGAAGTATTTGTTGCTACTATTCCCGCATTTCTTTCCAACCAATAGAGGTAACTCACTTGGAACAATGACTTCAGCATGTCTTGAGGTAAAGCACTTTCTTTAAGCACAACCTGATCAAAGCAAGTAAACAGTCAAAACATCAAGAAAAAGTTTAGTGCATTTGTTTTCTAACTTTGGAATAACAAAGTTAGATGTCTTCTCCTATTAATTCATTCTATCAATTAAAGGGTAATCAAATGTTTTAAGTGAAAAAACATCAAAAAGGGAAAGAAGCACTCAAATTTGAAAAAAATGATGAGACGACATGAGAGACAAGGAGGTAGCTAATTACACAGAATTTTCCACCGCGCTCAGTCAAAATGTAGCCTTCATCTTTATATAAACTGAATAATGCACGAGCATCCTCCTTATTGTTGACAACATCACTGAGCTTTGATCCAAGCTGTAGCCGATGCTCAATTTCAACTGCAGCATCCTTCGCTTCCGATGATAGAACAAGTAATTGTGACTGAAAATGGATATTCACTAATAAGAATCAGATATAAGAATCAATAATACCACTACATATTCACGTTAAACTTATACAGTTACACTCCTCAGAATCATATAATTTTCCAAGCATCCCAATCCCAATATGTAAATCACCAAGCAATTGAGTGTCATTGAATGAATTTAGTCATTGTTAAATAGATAAATGCCCTGATCCGATCTATTTCCCTTACGGTGCAGAAGAAAGATGAATGCTTAGAGGAGTGGGAGTATTTATAGTCCATAAGCCAGGCCCTTGCTCACCATCAAGCTACCAGCAAAATCAAGAACTTGAATTCATAAATGACTGGGTAATGATGTGCATTGGAAGTACTACAAAGCTAGATACTATAGTGCAGCACTATATATCCACCGTAACTGGGCCTGCTATAACTTATGATGCTGCAAAGTGGTCCTTTTTACAATTTTTAGTTTCTTGGTCATATGCGCCTATAACATTATTTAAAGCGATTTCTTCAACATAAAGCTCCCAAAAGGTAAGAGACAATAAAACTGCACCTATATGCCCGGACACAGTGCATATTGAAATGAAAACCAGCATTAGCTTTCTTTGGTCTGTCAATTCTCAAATCTACACTTCCTGATCATTTGGGATGTTTACCTTCCATTATTTCATTTTCTCTGGAATTTAACCACTAACAACCGAGGGAAGAAAATAAGAACTGAACTTACTTTGTCTGCAGACTTTATTTTAAAAAAACGAAGGGCTGGAAAAAGTGGTTCCTCATCATTGACCTCTTTGACTGGAGGAGCTTGGCCACTGAGGAGATATTCACTGAAGACCAGACCTGTTGTAACAGTAATACAACAAGAAACAAAAACTCTGTAATAGAAATCATTATGAAAATGACTATGATATAATAATGATTTCACATTATATGGGCAATTTCTACTTCTTCCAGAAAATCCAAGTTGACATGATATCACATAGGAGTAATGGATTATGCAAATGATATCACAAAGGTATAATATTTATTCATTAGGGATCAAATAAGTATTTCATGCATTGTGCAAACTGTTTCATTAAAATATTCAAGTCGAAATGTAACAATACCAATGCCAAAACACTTCTAATCGGGGAAAAATGAAAAAAGGATAAAAGAAACAAAGAAAAGGACTGAATGAAAGAGGAGACGTACTTGCACGATAGGGATTTAAAGTCCTAAGTTCAATGGACTGATATGATTTCAGATTACAATACATGTGAATCCATGTCACAACACCGAAGGAAGCAAGTGCAAAAGGCATAGATGAGCCTATGTGATTAGCCAATGCTATACCAAGCATGATACCAATAGCTTTGCTCACCATTCCTTGGGCTTCACCTTTAGCAATTACCTGAAATTAATAATTCCATTCAGAAAAGATATGCTGGTAGACAAAGGGAATTTAATATATAGTAGTATTATAAAAACTGAGACTTTTAACTAGTAAATAAAAAAGAAAAACTACATTTCACCTCAGCAAAGTTCCTTTGAGCAGCAAAACCAGCATAGAAGCAGCTCCTTGTTGATGCCTGTGAATAGATGTGCGCAAACTTTCACTGAATGTACATCGTACATTGGGCGGGTCAATGTGAAAAGAAAACAAAGGAACATCACAACATTCACAGACCGTGAAATTGTTCAAAAAGCAGAGAAACTGAGCACAATGTTAATTTAAAGAAATGGTGGACATAAATGGCTAATATGATATCCAACCAGGTATCTACACCTAAACCATGTAACTTAGAAAAAACAGAATTGAATTCACTAGGAGGTTTTTCCATTTTAGCTATCAAACTCCGTATTACAACAGCATCGTAATAAAGTTTGGAACGTGCCAAAAATAAACACCAATTGTTTGTAGTACCTGAATGAGTGCAGCAGCTGAGCGTCCAGCTCCAGCAGCAGCACCAATGAAAACAAAATGGTGCGGAAAAGCAGGAGTTAACATCTCTAATCCAAGGGCAGCATTTTCCAAAAGATCAGCAAACAACCTCCACGCTTTAGGATTCACATCAAAATGCCTTCCGAAATTCGACAACATAATTTTGCTAAGATACCCTATTCCATCTTTAAGTACCCAATTAATAGCAGCTGCTGTAGGAATAGCTCCTTTACCCAATCCAACAGCATAAAGCAAAGCCTACATCACATCTCTTAAATATAAAACAAAAAACAAAAAACTGACTGCCAGGAGTTCGAAGAAAGTTCCCAATCAGATTTTTTTTTTTTGGTTACCTGGGTAGCAAGAACGCCACTAATTTGGCTGGCAACGCCCTGAACGCTCCGCCAAAGAGAGTAGTTCAAATAATCACTAGAGACACTATCAGGAAAACCTTCGGGTAGCATCAATTGCACAAAGAGTTCTCTACACTCATTCCATAATTTATTAACAGATAACAGTGAGGACAACGAAGCATTACTTGCACTTGCAGCAACAAATGCATCTTTTGTGAAATCAGGAATCAGCTTGGTCCGCTTGCTTCCCTTTACTTCCCAAACGGAGTCGTATTCCTCATTGCCGTCGTCTTCAGAACTTGTTGCAGTTCTTGCAATTGCTGTGGCCACTTGCAGGTGACAGAAACAATGCAAAAGCAATGATACAAACAAGAGACGTGAGTAAAAAGACCCTGAAGAACCATCATCATCACCATTCCCACCGTGCCACCACCAAGAACCAAATGGGTTATTGTTATTATTACTGTTGTTGTTGTTGTTGCCGCTGCTGCGACCGCCACCGCCAATGGAACAAGATAGCAAAGGGAAGTGAAACTTGTCGAATGCTTTAGTGTTAAAAATAAAATTTTGTTTCGAATATGGAAAATGAAATGGGGACTGTGGGGATGGTGACAGCCAAATTTCATTGAGGTACAGGGGCCTGCTAACGCACCCCATTATTTTTCGTTTTCCTTTTTATTTAACGATGTTTCTGTAAGCGAAGCGCATACAGCTGCAATCTCCCTCCCTCTTGCAGAAGAAAGAAACTCTCAAAACCGCAAAAGGCAAAGGGTTATTATGAAACTTATCTTTATAGTTTGCAAGACTAGCAAATTAGTCCACGTATTGTTCAATAAAAATGTTGGCTTACTAATTTGTGATTTTTTATTTCGAAAACATATTTAGAAAATTAAATACTTATCAATCCGCAAGCATTAATTATATATGTGATAATACTAAGTACTTATTTCGTATAATTTATTTACTATGTATAATTACTTATTTAATTTTATAAATTCTTATCATAATTTCTGCTGTTGTTTTTTTTAGAGTAGAGTTTTTTAAGTTTAAATAAATTATTTTATCTCTATTAGCAAAATCTCAAATTTTTGGCTTTTCAGACTAGAGGTTGAATTTTTTTGAAATGTTAAAATACCTAAAATATTATCTATTTATTTGAAAATTTTATTTTATTCTTTTTATAATATAATTTTAAAAAATATGCCTATTAAAGTAATTTCATAAATTTTTAATAAAAATACTTATTGATAACCAAACAATTAAAATTTTTTAAGTAAAAAATCTATTTATAAATGTTCTACTAACAAAAATTCTACTTAAATAAACTTTACTTAAAAAACTGTATCAAACAAAACCTTAATATATTTTATTTATTATTATTCTTAATTGTGAATAAAAAAAATTATAATAATTTTACATTATTTGTATTATTGACCAATATCATTAGATCTATATATTTTATCGACAAACTCGTGCTACAATATGCAAAAGATATAAAACAGTAAGATAACTCGGTAACAATAACAATTTGGTCAGTTTTGGCAAACGGAATGGGAATTGGAAGACCGAAATTAATTTGGAAAACGTGGTAAACCTGTGGATTAATATGGTGCTTTTGGCAAACCATAGGGATAAGTATGATAATAACCCAACCAGGAAATTACCCTAGTGAACGACATCGTTTTTCTCCGTGATTTTGGCTTGAAACGAACGGCCAAGATGTATTGTAGCCCATCCAACAGTCAGTTATATAAAATATCGTTTCTGCGTTGTGCTATTCATGAGCAGCCGCGTCGCTTACCCTAACTTCACTGTAAACTCTCTCTTCCCAGTTATATATTGCCGCGATAATCAGTTATTGTATTGAATGGAGGAGGTCTCTGATATGGAAGAGGAAATAGGAGTGGAAGAACGGCCAAAATCACGAGACATAAGGCGTTATTACTGTGATTACTGCGGGATTTGCAGGTCCAAGAAGTCTCTTATTCTTTCCCACATCACCACTCACCATAAGGTTTGATTCTCTTGCCCATTTTTTTCTTTTTGAAGGAAAAAAAGGTTTCTTTCACATAATTTGAATTTTAGATTCTTAAGGGGGTTATCGAAATTCAGCTGTTTGCTCATATGGTTTTGTATTTTGACTTTAATTGTAATTTTCTGTTTAAGCTTCTGTGAAAAGCCGTAGTATTTGAAGCTTATCTGAGAAACCAATTTTGTCGTTTACCCAAAAAAAAGTTCTTTTTTCTTTTTAATAAAAATCTAGATTCAATTATTTAATTGCTTTACACTTTAACTGAGCGTTAGTGAGTCAGATTTCAAGGGTAACAACGTTTTCCGCTAGAATTTAGTGGGTGGCTCGAGTGTCCAACTTGAATTCTCTGAGCTGCTTGGAAATTTTTGATGATGAGCAAACAATTACACTAAGTACAGTTGCGCCCGTATATCTTATTGTTTTTATTTTATTGGTTCTTTTTTATCAGGAAGAGGCAGATGAGGAAAGGGTTGATGGAGATGGGGAAACAAAAGGAGTGCAATGCAATACATGCGAGGAATGTGGTACCAGTTTCAAGAAACCTGCTTACTTGAAACAACACATGCTGAGTCATTCGCTTGAGGTATTTCAGAATAACTGTTGGACATCTTTCCTTTTCCACAGAGTTCTTTTTCAAGTATACATTCATTGTGGTCTTTTTCCTGTTTCATATGGAACTGCAGTGTGTTGCATGGCAAACTTTTGGATACTCTGCTGATGTCTTGTTTTATAATCCTTCATCAAGAATAGAACTTTCAATACCTAATTAGTGGGATCCTTTTTATGTTGTTCTAGTCAATTAAAGATCAATCATTTTGCAGGAATTTTGGTTTTTGAGAAATCTGAAAAAAAAAACCATGGATTTGTAGCGTGAAGCATTGGATCCCTCACAGAGAACTCCAAAATGCAAGAGGTTGCAATTTTAAACTTGAATGGACCAGTATCAGGTTGGGAGACCTCCTGAGAAGCTCCATCAAGTAAGCCTCATTCACGCAATCTTCTGAATCGAGGTTTGGATATGTATGCTTGCACTTAGGCTTGTCAACTATGAAGTGGATCACTGCTGATTCATTTGATTTGCTGCAGAGACCATTTCACTGTTCGGTTGATGATTGCCATGCCAGCTATAGAAGAAAAGATCACTTGACTCGGCATCTATTACGGCATCAAGGAAAATTATTTAAGTGTCCAATAGAAAACTGCACTCGTGAATTTACTATTCAGGGAAATATGAAAAGACATGTAAAAGAATTTCATCTTGAGGGCTCCACATCCACTGATTCTGGTGATCAGAAGCAGTACATCTGTCAGGAAATTGGGTGTGGAAAAGTATTCAAATATGCCTCGAAGCTGCAGCAACACAAGGATTCTCATGGTCAGTTGCTTAAATTCCAAATTAATATAAAAGTTTGTAACATATTGTCTGTTGTAGTGAACGTTTAAAGTGTTGTTTGAGTTGAAGTTGGTCATCTGCAAGCTCTGACCAACATGTCTGTTGTGTCCACAGTTAAACTAGACTCTGTGGAGGCATTTTGTTCTGAACCTGGATGTATGAAATATTTTACGAATAAACAATGCCTAGAGGCCCACATCAGGTCATGCCACCAATATATTCCATGTGAGATATGTGGGTCCATGCAGTTGAAAAAGAACATAAAGCGACACGTCAGCACGCATGAAGCCAGAGATTTATCTGAAAGAATTAAATGCCAATTCAAGGGCTGCCTCCTCTCATTCTCAACTGTAAGAAGCAGCTACCTTTAAGTTCCGCGCCCGCCCCCCCCCCCCCCCCCCCCCCCTTCTCCCTCTTTTCTTTTGGGCTAAATTGATTTTCTTGTATTATATGTGTTACCTATCTAATATCTTTCCTCCACTGGTCTATCTGTTTGCAGAAATCAAACCTCCAGCAGCATGTGAAAGCTGTGCACTATGAAATCAAGACTTTTGCCTGTAGCTTTTCTGGTTGCGGCATGAGATTTGCCTACAAGCATGTGAGAGATAACCATGAGAAATCTGGGCACCATGTTTATTCTTCTGTGAGTGTACTGTGAAAATAATGTTTAACAAACTTTAATTTTTTTCCAATATTTTCTCATTTAGCTTGGTAAACATCATGATTAGCACTGATAAAAACTCATACTCTGTTTTTGTTTTGGTATCAGGGGGATTTTGTACAGTCAGATGAGCAGTTCAGGTCAAGGGAGAGGGGTGGGAGAAAGAGGAAATGTCCAACCGTGGAAATGCTGATACGAAAGAGGGTTACACTGCCGAGTCCCAGCCAATCATGTAATCTTTATGAAGATTGATGATACCCTTGAGTGTCTGAGGTTTGCAGTATTTAGGTCCTGCCATTAGATTTCCTCATTGAAATTTTGCAGTCACATCCCTCTACTCCATCTATACTGTGTGTACCTACTTCAAAGACTATTAACATATAGTCTATGTATAGTTTAAAGATGAAAATATGCGCTGCTTCTTGTGTCTTGTAAGGCCATGGGTATTTGCACAATTATGACTACCCTTGATCATGTGAGCTATTCGATATGGATTAACACTTAGATCAGAAGATCACAAAATGGTAAAATGTGATATGATCCTCCCCTCACAAAGATTGCTTGTGTGTATATATGTTATTCATAAATTAAAATGTTAAATATAATTTCCAAGTCTTGTATTATTTCATAATAGATATATCAGCCATTTTTGGCACCTGCTACAAGCTAATAAATGAATAATATCATTTAGATCTACTAATCGAAAAGGGGGAACGGATATCATTTGGCAACATTATCAGTGGTTTCAGTTTTGATGTCATGCAATCAAGCAATCAAACAATCAAGCAATCATCATCATTCATTTCATACAATTATCATTCATTTCATACAATATATTCAGTAACTTAGCATTCCATTCCAAAGGCAAATCTAAGAGTCCATACAGCATTTGTTCTGTTAACGCGCCTTTACCGGGCAAATTTGAAAAAACGAACAACAAATTCAATTTGGTGTATTACATATCAAATAGGTAAAAGAAAAACTGGCACAAACATTTATCCACAAGATCAAGAAAGCGGTGAATGCACGATTACAAACTAGGCAATTCCAGAGATGACTGTAAATAGCCATTCCATGTAGTAAGACTTTAGTAAAACTGCATGTAAAGACAGTAAGCAAATTTCCCAAACAATCAAAACAGAAGGCTTCACAATAATGTCAACACTCTAATAGCATATACAACAGATATTAGGGTACGAATCCGACGTCCCTGAAGTATTCATGCTCTAGAGCACTTCTGGCAGTAATTCTTCTGCTTGGATCCATGCAGAGCATTTTCTGGAAACATGATATACAAACGGCATAAGTATCTCAAATAGAAAAACATCAGTGCATATTGTAATTTCACAGTACACAATATTCAGCTTTGGAATCACTTTTAAGTGCAAGGTATAGGTATTAGTAACAGAATTGAAACAAATCCAAAAATGGAAGAAATAAAGCCTTAAAAATTCCTAAAATCATTTTTTTAATACAAATCCTGAAATCTAAGAAATTAAAGCCTTATGACAATGGCCTTGGATCATCATCCAATTACCACAATCCTTAGAAGGGCTTAAAAATAAAAACGTCAGGTACACCTATCAAAAAGGCAAAGATGTGGGAAGGATCTAATTTAGGACATGGCTTTCAGGCACATATTGCCGAAAAGATAGTTTAACAACATCTACATACTGGATGTCATTTGAAAATAAAAAATAAATAAGTAAATAAAAATTAAATTGGGGCTATTTGGATGACAACTCACTGAGTTCACAATAAAGGAACATCATATTACAGAATAAAAAGCCCCAATTGAGTAGAAAGATTCATAGAAAACTCATTTTATGTATACAGTACTATGTATTATTGAGCTGCAAACAGGGAGGAGCAGATACAGTTAGCATCATCTCAAATCCTGAACTTACAGAAAGGAGATCAATGCCAGCTGGCTCAAGATTTCGAACAACAGTCGCCAACTCCTGCAAATAACATGTGCACCAAGAAAACTTTATAATAGTATATTCTCTCTTTTCTTTCTCTACAACATAATTACATCACTGGATACAACAAACATGACATCATAACTAAATCCCATTACCTTAGGAGGCCATTTAGGAAAGGCAGATTTAAAGTCAGGCAAGGAAGTCACTCCAGGCCATGTGTCCTCATTAGGTGTTCCCAAGACTCTTCATAGGAAAAAGAAAAAAGAAAAAGAAAAAGAAAAGTGAGCCAAAACCAAATAGAGAGAAACAAAGAATATAAAGAAAGATACAAAAACAATGAAGATGCACCAAGGAGATCCATTCTGTTCCACATAATTTCTTCTTCTTTTCTTAGGCAAAATTGACCACTATTGAAAGGTAATTTAAGGGAAAAAAAATTGCAAAACTTACTTAACAACACTAGTGAATAAACAGAGTCAATAACTTTTATGGAACAACCAAAACATAGTATTCTCAACTGGCCTCACATTAAAAACGGATAAAAACTTTCAAATCCTAGGTCAAGCCCTAAATTTACAAAATAGCATAGTATTCCCTCCATTTTGCTCAATATCTCATGTTATCTAAATGTTCTCAAATTATTCAAGACTATGTTTACAAGAGAAAGAAAAGAAAAGGTACATGACCACCAGAAATCACATGAAGGAGAAGTCACAGATGAGTCACTCAAGATATAATATATCAAGTACAAACTAAACCAGTGGAACAATAATATTTAACATACAAATCATATTGCCAAAATCATAGTCAGAAAACAAGTTTCCATCCAAACCTAGATCTATGAATCTTGGAAAAGAAGCCTGAGGTATCTTACCCACACAATCTAGGGATCTTGGAAAAGAAGTATGAGATATCTTAACCATACAATCTTTTCATTTCAAGACAATAAGATTTTGGAGGAACAATATATTTAACATACTAATCATCTTTCCAAAATCACAGTCAGAAATAAGTTTCAATCCAAACTTAGATTTAGGAATCTTGGTAAAGAAGCTTGATAGTTTAATCATACATTCATTCCATTTCAACGTAGTAGCTCAACTAATCAAAACAATTCATTGCACATATGAGGGATGCATAATCAGATGTCAACTTCCATCTTTCATTAAAAACCAACTTCTCACAATTCAATGTATCATAATTTTATTATTTCTTTCCCCTTGGCATAGCTGATTCAGAGTGTAATTCAGGATATACAAAGAGAAAAGAGATCACTCTAGAAATATGGTACGAACATATCATATTCTAATATAATTACTGAGTGAATCTAATCAAGTTTGGGAAACAATAAACCTGAAGATCTTGAATAACTCATCAATCTCAGAGTCTCCCGGAAACAATGGCCGCTGGTTCACCATCTCAGCAAATATACATCCCACCGACCACACATCAACGGGAGTAGAGTAATGGCGAGATCCTAGTAATATTTCAGGTGCTCTGTACCACAATGTCACCACCTAGAGAGAACTGATATTGAGTATAAACACAGAATGGCCATGGTATCAACAGAAAATTTTAACCATTGAAGTAGCCAATACATAATACCTTGAGACACTACAGTATCAATGAACCAGCCAGTACATGATACCTTAAGAAGCTAAAGTATATCGGGATACCAGTACTGCCCCCATGCCAAAAAGAAGAAAACGAGTTTAAAATATTTAGGGCATACAAGCAGCCTCCACCCGGCCCGGCAGCGCCCACCCCCCCCCCCCCCCCCAAAAAAAAAAAAGCTCAAATAAAGGAAAACTCCTAGTGGATACAAAGATGAGCATACACTCTCTCTCATATACAATCAGTCTAGTCTCACTCGTATGGCCAACCGAACTTGTAGAAAAACAAGTTCTGCATCCTTAGTACACCTCTATATTTGATACAATAATAAATCATGGTTGTTCAGAAACTTAAACGCAGCCCTCTTTAGTACCTCATGTGTAAATGTCCTAACAGGAATACCAAAAGCCCTGGCCAGTCCAAAATCTGCTAGCTTTAGTGCATTTGTACGACGATCTATTAGCAAATTTTGTGGTTTCAAATCTCGATGAAGAACACGGTGAGAATGACAGTAGGCAATGCCACGTAGAATTTGATAAAGGAATGTCTGCAAGACGAGAAACAAGAAATATGACAGTGAGTAGTATCATTCTCTCCATCTTGATTGCTATAAAAAGAAAAAAAACTGTTCCATCATTTTGAGCCAGGTACCTGATCAGGTATACTAACTGCAGTAATCAAACAATAATTGCAAATGAATCAAAAAATTATATGAGGATCACCAAACATGCAATCCTACAGCAACGCATCTCTGCTTGACAAGCTAAAAAGGCATCATTAAACCCAAAAAAATAAAAAACATGCACAGTTTAGGGGGCTGAATTCCTGACTAACTTTGAACTTCAAAGAATGAATTTAAATTTGAAAGGGTATTGCAAATCATCAACGCTATGACCAATTAAAATGCCTTTGGAGAAAGTAATTTCCCAAGGTAAGAAAATACTAGCTGGTCTCTAAGCACATTGCATACAGGAATCTAAAGAGCAAAAAATAAACCTCAATTTATGAAATGTAACTATATATCTCAAACTCACTTTTATCAGACGAGGATCATTAGCAAAATCTGGGCAAGAATCCATGTGCTTCTTCAAATCCAAGTCCAAATACTCAAAAACCAGATAAAGTTTCTTCTCGCTGTGCACTACATCTTGCAACCTGATATCCAAATGTCCATCAGACAAGACAGAATACATAATTGCACCTAAGAATCCATCTACCATGAGTGAAATGTATATACCTAACAATGTTCCCATGCTGCATTTCTTTCAAGAGGGAAATTTCTCTAATTGCAGTGCTAGGCACACCTTCATCTTCCTGCTCGAGGCGGATCTTCTTCAATGCTATTGTCTCATTCGTGACACAATTACGGGCCTTGTAAACTACTCCATAGGTTCCTTCACCAATCTTCTCAACCTTTTCATACTGGCGCATTCACAAACATTAGAACCACTTCAATAGTAACATTTACAGTAAAAAATGGAAAGCAGTTATGAGCTAAAACTGTTGTAAATTTATTATAAATTTGTTCACCTACCTGGTCCATTCAGTCTTAATGTAACAGCCACACGAACGAGGCGTCCTAAAAGCCAAGATTAAGAAAAAAATTTCAGTAAAACACAGCCACATTTCTTACTAATGTAGAATCCGAATTCATAAAAATGAAACAAATAAATATTACCGATAAATAAATAAAAATTCTATACTATAACTAGCCAAATTCTGCGCATCCTTTGTGGTCAGATTTAAGCAATGTGAGGATTAAAATACATGAATCTCATGAAACGGTTGTCAATTTTACGATTCAATTTATTACTAATGGATCATTTGTCGAAGGCAGTGCGAACGAAGGAGAAAATTTTGTAAGATGAGAAAAATAAACTGCATTAAACGATCGAAAGAAACCTTGCTACCGACGGACGGCGACAAGAACGGCACGAATCGACGGCGTAGGTGGCGGCCGTGTGTTTTGAAAAAAAGAAAAAAATTAACGCTTACGAAAGAGAAAAATACAAATGCATAATACAGTAACAGACGCGAGGGCGATGCAAGCCGACGGGGGAGATCGCCGGAGTACGAATGAGGTGATTGGAGGCAGCGGCGGCGGTGAAAGGAGTGAGTTTTATGAGTGAGAACAGAGTAGAGTGGTAGGTTTTGGATATTTTTACAGATTTATACTCGTGGGTTTCGTACGGGCAGGTTCATGATAAGGAATCACAACATGCAGTTGTTTTATGCCACCTATTGTCATATATGGCTTTTGAGCGGCTCACGTACGGGTTCAAGTTGGCCTGACAAAGTATGTGGACCGGACCGAACATTCGGTTCTCTGTAAAATTTTTGAATATTTCCAGAATAGCCTCTATAATTTATAACAGTGACTTCGAATTAAACTTTTTATCGATTACATCAAATAGACCCAGACCATGATCCATCTGTGATCTATTTCCTACTCGAATTTAACGAAGGAAGGATAGTTCGTAATTCGTAATATTAAAATCCTATACATACATACATATATATATATATATTGACAAGGACTTAAAAATATGTTAAAAATTAATTAAGGTAAAGTAAGTACATAGGGTTTAAAAACAGATTCTTGATTCTAATATCTTGTTTTAACCTATATAACAAAAATTTTAAATTTTTTAAATATTAATTCAAGCTCTTTTCTATTTATGTAAGCAAACATTTTTTGTTTTAACATAAAAAATTGAACCAGCTCAACTAGATGATTGGTACCCACGTTAAGCTGCGTTATGAAGATTTTGATGAAAAATCAAGAAAGTGAAATAAAAGATAAAGAGTGAAGCTTGATGATATTTTCACAAATTCAGCAGTCAACATTGAAGAAAACAATGTTAACAATAATACACTTGTCTAGTTGTCTTTGTGGTGATATGACAGGGCAAGTTATAGTTTGCAAATGAAATCAGAAAGGAGCTAAGCTTAAATTTTCCACCAAAGAGTTTTTTTCGAAACAGAAATTTCATTGTCGTTACCAGATAAAAAACAGGCTTCTTTGGATGATGAGTTCTAGGAGAGAATTGGAACATTCCAACTCAATAAATAATAAAAGCGCAAATTGTCAGCTACTGGGTCATTTCGAAAGTTACCAAGTTAAGCAAGGAAACAGAAACAAGAGGCTGAGCCCCTGGTTTTGGGTAAAGTCAAAAGCTTAAAGCTTGAATGCAGCCCACTGAAACAAACCTTAAAGCCTTACCAATTCGGCAATTCAAGCTGGTCCTTATCATTGCTGACGAGCAGAATCTTGACCGTTCTCGAATCTCAAAACAGTATATATATAGAGACACATACAAGAACACTGAAAAATATATAAATTGCATTGAACTATTTGCATGTACCGGCTGGAGTCTTCCTTAACTGATCAAAATCTGAAAATATAAAGAAGAAAAGTTGGAAATGGGGCGTTGGATGAAGCCAGAGGTATGTATATGCATGAAGCATGAAATATGAATATATCTTCATTTCTGTAAATATATTTATATATATATTTCTAAGGATTATTGATTCATCAATTATATATCTCATGCATAAATTTTTTCTCTTTTTCAATTTTTTTTTAACCAGGTTTATCCATTAATGGCTGCCATGACTTTTGTGGCTAGTATGTGCGTCTTCCAGCTTACTAGAAACGTGCTGCTAAATCCTGATGTGAGGTACCTTTTGATTTTAACATTTTGATAAACTTGATGAAGGTGACGGAAAATTCATGACTGTTGTGCTTCGATCAACTTAACGGAATGAGATAAAAATTAATGTTAATGGATTGATGCAGAATAAACAAGGGGCGTAGAAGCATGGGAGTCCTTGAAAACGAAGAGGAAGGAGAGAAATATGCAGAGCATGGACTTCGCAGGTTCCTTCGCACTCGCCCTCCTCAAGTCATGCCCGCCATTAACCGCTTCTTCTCCCAAGATAAAGATCATTTTCAACCCAAGAATTAACAGCAATCAATTTATCATACAAGAGCCATGGGATCGAAACTTTTATTTCTGTTTTTCTATGCACAATATTTTTTTTTCTTTCTTTGGTAAATTTGTCTTTTGACAGTTGTGATTTAGATGTAATTAAAACCTTTAATGTTATTTTTTTAATAAATTATTTGACATATGATACAAGATTTTTAAAATTTAAAAAAGTTTAAATCCTAATTTATTTATAATTTATTATTAATAAAATGTGAAGATGTTTCATCCAAAGTTTAATTTGTTTATATTGCAACACGGATTATTAAACAACTTACAAGCGAATTATTAGTTTAAAAAAGAAATAACAAAAAGAAAAAGGAGGCAGAGTAAAAGTCAATAAGAAGTTGCTGGACAACAGACTCCCCGTAGTCAAAACAAACATTTATAACACGCGCAGAAAATTTGAAGTCATCAACAATCAACCATCAACTTAATTAATTTCATGCAACGACACCATCTAACTCCACAAAATCAATTCTTTTCTGATCTTTTGCGATCGTCTATAATGTTGATAATTGAACTCATAATTTGTCATTTTATATCATATGTTTTAAAAGAGAAAGTGCATAAAGCACAATGAACCCTCAAGCCAATCCAATCCAATCAAACCCAACCTTCCCACATTTATCTTCCCCAACCCCCCCCCCCCCCCCACCCCCCCGGCCGCGCGTCTTGTTCCCATTTTGTTGCTTTCATAACACATTTATAATACATTTGTAAATGGATTTTTCCTTCTTTTGGTTTCTCATTGAAGATTAATGGAATATTCTTTAGTTTTCTTAGCCAATAAATATCGATGATCTAACCACTTCCAATCCTATTTTCTAAACAAGCCCTCTTAATCTTCTGGCACTTTTACAAAATGGGTCCTTCTCAAAACTTGATTTTGGTTGTCATAGTTTCAGTTCTTCTCACAGTAAACGCGGCTTGCTCCAATGAACAGTGCAGGGTTCGTGTGCATGTCGCGTGATCCTTAAATTTAATTAATGTTTTATAATTTCTCTTTACATTTTGCGGTGCTGATGTATAGCTACGTGGTTAATTAATCTTCAATGCTAATGTATAGCTACTTGAGCCATGCTCATCGGACGGAGATTGCGAGGCGGGGCTTTACTGTTTCTCTTGTCCAGAAGGATTCTCAGGTTCAAGATGTGCAAGATCATCTGCTACTAACCAATTCAAGCTTCTGGTTAGTAGTAATTCAATTCTGTTTCTTTATTTGCTCTTTGTTTACACTTTTTTCTTGATTAAATTGATTCTTGTTAATTGTGCAATTAATTTATTGTTGAAGGTTTTAGTTCTGTCCAAGACCATTAAATTCCTTTTTTCTTTTTCTTTTTTTGGGTTTTTTGTTGATAGAATAATTCTCTACCATTGAATAAGTATGCATTCTTGACAACACACAATGCATTTGCCAATGCGAATGAGCCGTCTCACACAGGAGTTCCTAGAGCCACAGCCACAAATCAAGAAGACACTGTAGCTCAACAGCTAAGTGTATGACTATTATGATATTTTAAAAGTTTGTTTTTAGTTTGTTACTATTTATTGTTGGCTTTTTAAATGAGCTTTGTTCAATTCAAAATATTACTCAAATTAAAATTAACCCAAAATAATATTTGAAATTTGAAAAATAATTAATTAAAAAGTTGATTGACCTTTTTTTTTAAAAAAATTTTGTAGAATGGAGTTCGAGGATTCATGCTCGATACATATGATTTCAAAGGAGATGTGTGGTTGTGTCACTCATTTGGAGGAAAATGCTATGACTTTACCGCATTTGTATGCTTTTTCTTTTCTTTTCTTTTCTTTTCTCTCTTTCCTATAACTTAATTAAGTTTCAGAATTTCATTATCTGCAATGCTTCATTTTGAATGTCATAACTACAAAAACAAATATTATTTATCTAGTAGGAGCCAGCAATAGACACATTAAAGGACATTGAAGCTTTTATGTCAGCAAATCCAGCAGAAATTGTGACATTGATTTTAGAAGATTATGTTCAAGCTCCAAATGGATTGACAAAAGTTTTCGATGATGCTGGGTTGATGAAATATTGGTACCCAGTCTCTAAAATGCCCAAAAATGGTGAAGATTGGCCTTTAGTTAGTGACTTGGTTGCTAACAACCAAAGGCTACTTGTTTTCACTTCAAATAAATCTAAGGAAACAAGTGAAGGAATTGCTTACCAGTGGAGCTACATGGTTGAAAATCAGTGTAAGAATAAAAGGACCTATTACACTAATTTTATATTATAATGAATTTATGGTGTTTAATATCATTGCACTCCCTTATGCTTTTTCCGAAAATCAAGAGATCCCTACTAACTTTAAAATTCATCCGAAACTGAAGCCCTTCTCAGACTCGGTTTTGAGGTTTCTGGTGAAGCTCAAGAAGGCCTAACAGATTTCATTAATTAGAGAAAGATTTTGATGAATTTCGTAGCATTTTGAGTATTGATTGGAAATGCATTTTGAATTCTGAATATTTTGATGGTCTAAACAAGTAATATCAGAGTAAAACTATGGCAAACTAACCAAAATGTGACATGTGCTCTATTGTGTCTGACTCTAATAAACTTGTACTATAATTAAACATCATTTTTCCCCTTTTAATGTTGAATGATAATCTTATAGATGGAAATGGTGGAATGCATGCTGGGAGTTGCCCCAGCAGAGCAGAATCGCCACCACTCAATGACAAGAGTAAATCTTTGGTATTGGTGAACTACTTCGAGTCTCTTCCTATCAAGCAAACCACATGTGTGCATAACTCAGGGGATCTTATTAACATGCTTCACACTTGCTATGCTGCCGCTGGCAACCGGTGGGCTAACTTTGTTGCCGTTGATTACTACAAGGTAACGAATAGGAAATCGTTCCCCTCCCCTAATTTGTACTTTCCCCTTCCATATATCTTTGCTTAACTTGCTAATCAAAAGTTTGAACTAAGTACTTGCTTTATTATGCAGAGAAGTGAAGGAGGAGGCTCATTTCAAGCTGTTGATACACTAAATGGGAAGCTGTTGTGTGGATGTGATGATCTTCGTGCTTGTGCGGTGAGCTTTTAATTCATTTATTTTTCGATATTCAGCCCATTTTCAGGCCCATTAATTCTGTATGCTAGGCCATTTATGACTCGTACATGGATAAGTCATGGGGCATAAATTTGGTTTTAATATGTTAGTACATACTAGAAATTTTCAATGAGGATTTGGATTTCTGTTATATACCAGGTAATGACTCTACACACACACACACATATATATATAGTAGAAAGATTTAAAATAGCAGCATAGCATGTAATGATCTTCAATTTGTACAATTTTTTGAGACTGTATTTTTTGCTTGCTTCAGCCTGGATCACCTGCCGGAGCCTGCACTCCATAAGAATGAGGACAAAAGTTTCTGCAAAAGCTTCATCAAATTCTTAAGTAAAAGTTCAAGTTACCGTACTTTACAAATAATAAGGTTGCCGCCAATTTGATATTTCAAGATTTGTGCAAAAGATTGACGGAACCACAAACCAGAAATGAAAAAGAAAAGTTTGAGTTTGATCATAACCGGCAGCTGGCTTTAGAGAAAGCAAAATCCCAATGTAGCTTTAGAGAAAATTTTGTGACAAGTGTAACCCTGCACGTATAACTCATTAAAAAAAAGCTCTGGGATTTCTCTCTCTCTGTCTCTCTGCAGATTGATCGCTGTTTTGTTTGGTATAATTGAATCCAGCATCACACTAAACTAGAGGAGAGCCATGGCATGGCTTCCAATTAAAGGCATACTTTTGTTTCAATCGTACATATATTTTTTAACCCGAAATGCAAGATCCGTTTGTTGATCTTTGTTGATTTTATGTCAAATAAATGTTACTTAATAAATTTTCTCATTAATCTAAGTTGTTCCAATGATAAATTAACAAGCAGAGGAATTATGAAAAGGGCCATTATTGCTATTATATATACTGCTGCAAATCCTGAGCTAAATCGCCAACCAAAAGGAAATGATTTTTATTTATTTATTTTTAATACAATTACAAACATAATTCTCTCAATTTATTGATCACGCAAAACACCGGTAATTATGACGAGATATAATATCAACTATCCCCTTTTATCTCACTTGAGGATTAACAATATCAGAGAACACATCTCTAGTCAAGGATGCGGTATCATGCGTTATGGTTCTGTGTTCAATCTCACCAAGCTTTTCATTCTTCTCCGAACTTTCCTGTAGCTGCTGAAATTCAAACTCACGACCCCAAACCACATCACTCAATGATGGCCGTCTGATTTGATCGTTATTCACGCAGCTCATTGCAACCTCAGCGAACTGGTTCAAGCACACGAGCGGTACTTAACTCTTTAAAAATGGATCAATAATATCACCAATTGTTCCATTCCGGTAACACTCTGTCGCCCAAACAGCTAAATTCAGCTGCTTCTTGTCTCCTGTCCGAAGAATAGGTGGCCGAGCACACAGTATTTCCAACTGCACAACACCAAATAAGAACACATCTGATTTCTCTGTAAGCGGCTGAAGGAGATAGTATTCAGGATCTAAGTATCCGATGCTTCCCTTCACTTGTGTACTTACATGAGTTTTGGACAAATTGGGTCCAAATTTGGACAGTCCGAAATCAGAAACCTTGGCCACCCATTTCTCGTCCAACAGGATATTCGTTGTCTTCACATCACGATGAATGATAACTTTGCCCGTACCGGTATGCAGATAGTGTTGGGGTGACAAAATAGGACAACCAGGATCAAGCTTTCCTTGAAGCCTAATTCTGCTCGCCTCACCATCCAAAATAGCTTAGAGGAATATGGCGAGCAGGATCAGACAAGGAGTTAGGTAAACTGAGAAGAGATCCGATCAAAACCACCTTCTCACTTCATCTAAAAATTCAGCAACCGAGAGCCGTATCCATAAAACTCACAATTTCATGATCCTAGGGGATAAAAAAAGTGTAATCCTATCAAAAAAATCCCATTATCTCATAATTCAAGGAGGGGAGAGGATTTGAACTCCTACAAATTATAAAACTTCCAAAAGGCTAAGGGATAAGCGGCCATAATTTGAACTCTCAAAATCCCTACCTATTCTAATAAATTTTGAAGATTTATCTCTTATATTTCTTATCCTTTCTATTTTTCATTGATCTTTCCTCCTCACCATCATTCTTTCTTATTTAAGGGAGAACTTCTTCTCACGTTTCTTTTTTTGGTTCATTTTTATTCATTATCACACTAAATTTATATACTTGATTATTCCACGAAAATCATTAATACTGACTTAAGCGTCAGAGGGTTAACGCCGAAAAACTTTCGGCACCCCCTGACCATTTTTTTGGTTACAGGTGCTCGCTATAGTAGAATTGTGCTCGCCATTTCCTGCTCGCCAGTTGAATTCTTGGTCGCCAACTTCTGCTCAAGTTGTCAAATCGAGGCTAGAAACTATCTCCCCAAGCAAATAAATTTAGATGCTGGCATTGGAATCTGATAGGTAGCCCACACACCGACACGACCAAATTTTGGCATCAACAAGTAATGCAACTAGCGAGATGCACTAATGCAAATTTTGAGCCGTCTATCCCTTGGAAGAGGAGGATTATCGCTGTTGTAAAGATGATCACATAGAGTCCCACGGCCCAATAAGAGAGACCAAATGAAGATACCTGACCTGGGAGAGCATTCCGATCTCGGTTTGGAATTCCAGAGCGCCCTATTGTGATCTTGGATTCGGCCGTTTGATGGCAACGGGAGTGGAGCCACCATTGATGAACCCTTTGTACACATTTCCAAACCCTCCAAAACCAATAATGAGAAGGTTATTGAAGTCTTTTGTAGCCTCTTTGATTTCAGAAAGTGAAAACTGGGTACAAAGATCAGACGGTAGAGATGAGCCAGGGCCGCGGGACTTAACTTCTTTCAGTACTGCACGCCTTGAAATTAACAAAAACACAATGAAGAGCACAACTAAGCCTGAAGCAACACCGCCAGCGACGATAAGTATACTTGGACGATTGTTCTATGCTTTTGTTGATTGCTGCGGGCTCCGGGTCCCAAACGATGATGCTTGGTTGACCGTAGGGTCAGGATTTGGTCCAGCAAGACTTCCGTCGTCATCAGCTTCAAAAATTTCAATCCCGTTCAAGATAGAATCAGAATACTTGGTCCTCCACTGGGGAGCAGGGTGCAGTGCAATAGAGAGGTTCTGCTTCTTTACATCACCCTCTTCAGTCACCTCTATCTGAAACTTGAAGAAATGAAGCCTGACAAAATGTATAAACCCGGAATCCAGCTGAAACTCCCAAGTGAGATTATAATGCTTGTTTATGTTCTGTCTGTTCCCATTGCCCTGGCAATTCTATAAACTGCAACTGGAGCAGAGTAATTAGCTATCCTGCTAAAACGGAGAACAATAGTAGTGTTAGCTGGAACAGCGCTTGGTCTGGCGTCTGTCACTTAGCGGTCGTACACAATCCACGTCCGATACATTCCGGTGTCCGTCTGCGGCGAGATAAAGCTCCCACCAACATTTATTCGATATAAAGTCTCAAGAGCATTGCTGTTTAAGATACTGAATTGGTTCCTCTCGCCAACAAATCTCAACCCTTGACCATCAGCCGCCGTGTAATACAGATTGAGAGGCATGGAAACTAATTCAATTCCGTTGATAAAAGCATATGAATCTTGGTTTATCTGAACTTGGAGTGAAGGTTATACTCAATGACCTCTGATCTTCTGGGACGTTGCTGCCGAATTGTCTGAAAAAAGTATCATCAGCCGCGAATGAAGCACTAAAGTTGTTAACAAGTGTAAAAGAATTGGCCTTGACAGAGAAGAAAGCACTAGGGATGTCAAGCCTGAATATGAAGTTGAATAGAAATGGAGGCGGATGAATTTCTGAACGGGTGTGACATTGAATGTGTAAGTGAATTGGGAATGAGAAAAGCCCAGAGGCTGAATATGGGGGTTCTCGAGGCTTGGTGGAGATTGTTGGTTGCTGTCCCAGGGGGGAGTATCGAGAGTTGACATCTCCAACCCAGGTCCGGCCATTGGCACTGATGTTGCCCGACTAGCCGCAAGCAAGGTGCAATAAGGAGATGGTGAGTCGCCGGCGGCCGCAAGGATGCAAAAGAAGGTGATCAGGTGGTAGAAGTAGAATGCGGTAATAACTGATAGAAATTTCAGATGATTCTCCATTGTTTATTGTGATAACACACAGCTTGTTCACATCAAGTGCCTGTAAGTACATATACATATATGTAGATAAATGAAAGAGTATTGTCGGACTCTGACACTTGGATGTAACCGTATATGAAAACAAAGTTGGGGCAGCATTTAAGGTTTGCGGAAAGACTGGGGCATTAAGACTTGTGAGTCTTCGTCTTCGGCAGCAAACATTGAGGCTAACTCATGAACAATGTTCTCACCAATCACGATAACCAAATTCTTCCGATCATGTGAATCAAGCGCCTGTAAGTATATTATAAGAAAGAGTAATTTCGGGGCGCCGTCTTAGTTAAGTTCAGTGTAAAATTGGTGCATGAAGACTTGTGAGTCTTCGTCTTGAGCAGCAAATACTGATGCTAACCCACAAACAATTTTCTGTAAAACAGTGTGAATCAAATTTAATTTTCATTCTGTTCTTATATAAATTTTATGTGGATTTCAGTTATTATCTATCGGCACGACACCTCAACAATAAGATTCACATTCACTTACTGGCTTATGAAACTCCAAGATTATACTAAACGTAAAATCTATCGCAATTCCTTCTCGATTTACCTTGAAATGAACTAAATTTTGGTTACGACTTTTATTTATTCCTAGCTCCCTAGCCTCAACATTTTTCCAGTAATCTACTTTAATTTGTCCAGGGGGCTTAATTACCATCGCCACGATATTAAAAGAGACAAAAGTTCAATTACAATTTACCATGTGTATGTTTTTTTTTTTTCCTTTTGAATAAAATTTGGCCATGACATTAAAATCTTTTTAGTTTAATTGGTTTAGTTAGGGCTACTTTGATGGACGTAAGTAAACTTTTAAAAACATTTTTTTTTTCACATGGATATTGCTATTCATGTCTAATAAAAATTTTGTTCCTTGTTTTTTTTTTTTTTCATTTATCAACCCATCAGATATATTTAATTACTCTGTTTAGAAGTTAGATCCTAAATTGTAAGAAAATAATTATCCAATAATTTAGAAATGAGTCAGTCTAGGGACAGGGCCTGTAGCAAGTTAACTTGTAGGTGTTTAGACTCGGGCTATCCTAGTATTTAAGGGATAACTTGGTTTAACTTCTTGCAATGGCATGGAAGTCAGATTAATGATTGAATTTTTCGCACGCTAATTCATTTTTAAGGATGCTAAATTTAATTTGGGGGAGCGCATGGTAGTCCAAATATTAAAAATCGGATTGCTCTTCGAGTGGAGTTTTCTAACACCATTTAATCCATATTCCGTCTGTTGTCGAGAAACATTACCAGCTCATTTGAGGCCCATTAATTCGGCAGGGTACTCTCCACAGACTGGGCCATGCATATTCGTTTGAACACTGATATGTGACCCATTAATTTCAATGACACGAAGTTGATTAACAATTAACTCCTTGCATATAGTTTAGGCAAAGCAAAGATTAACTAGTAACATGAACAGAAATAGAATTGAAGTCAAACCCATCACTTTCATGCCCAAACTACACTCTAACAACCCAGTCCAAATCAATTCTCACGTCCTTAACAAATTTGAATTTTGATGATCTTTAATGGCGATGACTCATGGTTTAACATTTTCTAAATCAATTAATATATGATTTGTCATTAAAAATTTAAAAAAAAAAAAGAAAAAGAAAGAGAAAGAGAACACAGTTCATGATGGACACAATGAACCCTCACAAACTCTCAAGCTAATCCCCATATAAAACCCTCCATTCTCATATATATGCATAAATATAATTTAACATTTTTGTTTGACTTGTCCCCATTTTCTTGCTCTCCTAATTTCGTGCACATTTATAATATATTCCATGTTTCTTCTCTTGGCTTCCATGGAAGTTATTCGATGGAATGTTCTTTGTTTTCTGAGCCAACAAATATATCCTCTTCATCCAGCAGTTAATTCCGCAAAAATGGGTCCTTCCCGAAACTTGACTTCAATCATATTCATAGTGTCAGTTTTTTTCACATTAACTTCAGCTTGCTCCAATGGACAGCACAAGGTTGGTGTTTGATCATTAAATAATTAGCTTGTTTCTTTCTTGACATTTTCTAAAACCTTCATTGATTTCAATGATAATGTATGTATAGCTGCTTGAGCCATGCTCGTCGGACGGCGATTGCGGGGCGGGGCTTTACTGTTTCTCTTGCCCGGAGGGATTCTCAGGTTCAAGATGTGTAAGATCAACTATTACTGACCAATTCAAGCTCCTGGTAATTAACTTAGTTATTTAAATTTAATTATTTTAATTGTTGCTTTAATTAATTATCCTTTGTCATTTCATGATGGAAAATTTAAATACATGACGCATTCGGCAGTTTCTAGGAAGCTCACAAACTTTCTGTCGCAAACCAAAATAACTGTAACAATTTGCCCTTTTTTTTAAAATAATTTTTTTGATGAAATGGTGATACATGCAATGCAAGGGCCATAATATGTGTGCGTGGTTTGATAATAAAGAAATTTAATTAATTAGGGTTTACAGTGTTTAGAAGAAGTGCTTTCATCTTTTAAATTTTTTTTTTAATAATTTATAAAGATGTTACTATTAATACAATAAAGGCAATAGATACACGATGTCGTGACAAAAGCATGCTTAAAAGGACTAATGGAAGGTGTTTGTTCATTTGACTTTAGTGGTGAATGTGACTCATCAACTTAAAGCACACTTAAACGGAGTTCATGTGTTGTTTGGTTTTTGACAATTTAATGGTGGAATACGACTGAACTACACTAACGTAAAGTCGTTTGCTTCTTTTTCTAACTTTGTGGAGATTTAGCCACTCGGCCTTTGGGTCGGGTGATTAGGGTTGTTATCCTTAGATGAGAGAATAGTAGTTTAAATTTTTAGAAAGTATTTATGAGGATAATTTTTTT
Organism: Murraya paniculata; assembly: GCA_030449075.1. NCBI lineage: Eukaryota > Viridiplantae > Streptophyta > Magnoliopsida > Sapindales > Rutaceae > Murraya > Murraya paniculata. Next base: position 2,713,994 of record JAEVFN010000003.1, read on the forward strand.
TAATTAATAATTAAGTAAAAATAGTTTTTTTTTATTTATATATGAGTAAAATAGACATCTCTCAAATATTAAAAAAAAATTAAAAATCTAAATAGTGTTTCATAAGAATTGATGTATAGTCTCAGTAATAATTTGATTTATAAATATCAGTTATAGTCTTATGTAATATGAGTTGTAGTTTGAGCAATAGCCTCATATAAAAAAAAAAATTTTGTGGAGATTTTCAACTTTTTTTTTTTTAAAAGATAAAAACTCTAAGGTTGATAACCAAAAAATGAGATGAATAAATAGTATATCCGCTAACACCATAATCACACACAAACTTAAAATAGGTTTATTAAGTATTTTTCTAAAAATATTTCTTCTTCGCTATTTTATTTACATCCATAAACAATTAAATCTTATAATAAGATGTGAGTGCCGTCTAGTAATTTTATGTTCAAAATGAGAGATCAAATGAGCATGTAACAACAAATTACAATAGTGACGCAGAATTTGAGGAGAAATTTAAGTACAGGATATCAAATTTAAGGCCTAGGCATATTATAATGCAATGCATTAAAAGGTGCTAATTATTTTTTTCCCCTTTTTTGATAGAATAACTCTCTACCGTTAAACAAGTATGCATTCTTGACAACACATAATGCTTATGCCATCAACCACGAGCCATCTCACACGGGCGTTCCTCGATTCACCTTTACAAATCAAGAAGATAATGTTACTCAACAGCTAAAAGTATGAGTATTTACTGAACTTTTCCTCTTCTTTTATATGTTTTGAAAACAGTCCTCAAACTAAATTCAATCCAAAATAATAATTGAAATCTAAAGATTTATATGTGCACTTATTTAATTTGTAGAATGGTGTTCGAGGCTTAATGCTCGATACTTACGATTTTAAAGGAGATGTTTGGTTGTGTCACTCATTTGGAGGAAAATGCCACGACTACACAGCATTTGTATGTTGAAGTTTTTTTTTTTTTTTTACTAAATATATATCAAAATTTTATTCAATTAAGTATTTGTTATGATGAAGAGAAATATTATTTATCAAGTAGGGGCCAGCAATTGACACATTGAAGGAGATTGAAGCATTCATGTCAGCAGAGCCAGCAGAAATTGTGACATTGATTTTAGAAGATTATGTTCAAGCTCCAAATGGATTATCAAAAGTTTTCAATGATGCTGGATTGATGAAATATTGGTACCCAGTTTCAAAAATGCCCAAAAAAGGTGAAGATTGGCCTTTAGTTAGTGACATGGTTGCTAATAACCAAAGGCTACTTGTTTTCACATCAAATAAATCTAAACAAGAAAGTGAAGGAATTGCTTATCAGTGGAGCTACATGGTTGAAAATCACTGTAAGACACCACTTCATTAATTTACTTTTCTTGTAATTCTCTTTAGGTTAATATCACTGCACTCCCCAATTGTAATATGAATGATATTTTTATAGATGGGAATGGAGGAATGCATGCTGGGAGTTGCTCAAACAGAGCAGAATCGCCACCACTCAATGACAAGAGTAAATCTTTGGTATTGGTGAACTACTTCGAGTCTCTTCCTATCAAGCAAACCACATGTGTGCATAACTCAGGGGATCTTATTAACATGATTCACACTTGCTATGCTGCTGCCGGCAACCGGTGGGCTAACTTTGTCGCTGTTGATTACTACAAGGTATGATGAATTTGGAAGTCTTTGATCTTTGCTTAATTTGCTAACCAATCAAAAGGCGATTCTATTTATTAAAATAGCCAATGTCAGTTGATTCTGATTACATGTACATGTTGAATTCTTGCACTTGTATACTTAATACTTTAACTTCATTTCTCTAACGTGATATCAGAGTCAAACTCATTTCTAAATATGAATACATATTCAAATGCAGTTGAAACAATGCATATTCAGGTATTGAGTTAATTTGTTATACAATGCAGAGGAGTGAAGGAGGAGGTTCATTTCAAGCTGTTGATACTATAAATGGAAGGCTTTTATGTGGGTGTGACGATATTCATGCTTGCACCGTGAGCTCTCTAAATCCCTCGGTTAAGTAGCTTAGCTAATCTTGTGATTTTCTCAAAAATTAAAACTATTAGCACCTCCCTATAATCCTTATAAAACCCTCTTACATTACAATTATATTAAAGGACAAAATAAATCTAACTATACGACTATATTTTTTTCTCTCTAACTTTTTATATCCATACTACTACATCAAAGTCTTTACATTTTTTATTTTCTCACAAACACTTTTGCATTCTAAACTTTTTTTTTTTTTTAAAAAAATTTGGAGTTAAAGTAGGTTTCGACACAAAAGGGGTTTGAAAACAAATTACAGGGGGTGCGAATAGTCCCTCACTTTCTTCAGTTCTAGTAATTAGATCTTACTATTCATTCTCAACTTCAAAACAACGTGGGCCCATTTGATGCCCATTAGTAGTGAGCTGGGCTTCACTGACTGGGGCATCAATGGCCCAAACATGGCAGGCAAGTGCAACAAAATATGCTTTGTTTGAAAATAATATTCAACAATTCAAGCAATTTGGGATTTGGCAGTTCAAGTTGTGCAATTTTTTTCTGACACTGTACCTGTGCTTGCTGCAGCCCGGATCAACTTCAAGAGCCTGCACTGCTTAGGAATGAGCAGAATGTGAAAAAACATTCAGGCGAGTCTCTGTAAAGAGCTTCATCAAATTGTTAGAAGTTGCAAATAATTCTTTGCAATGAGGTTGTCACAATATTGTCGAATAATGATTTGTAGAATTGTGCAGAATATATATAGTTATGATTAATGGAGCTATAAACCAGAAATGCTTTGCAAATCCAGTAACATTGCACTAGGCACATATAATTGAAGTGATTAAATTACTATTCTACGTTTTTGCATAAAGGGTCTTTAATTTTCTTCTAATTATTTTGCTTCTCCGAATTTTAACAACAATACTTCAATTTTAATATGCAAACGGGGCAAGTGGGATTCAGGTTGCCGTGCAATATCTGAATAAAATTATATATGTTCCGAGACGCTAATAAAACCATTACTATGATATATTTGTTAATGGATATTGCTCATGATTAATCATGTGGTTCCATGTTGCTTTGCATGAAAAATGGGCTACAAAAGAGAAGCAGCAAGCTTGTTTAAATTGAAAGCAAGTAATTATAAAATCAAAAAGGAAATCAACCTCTAACTATCCTTTCAATCTCACACTATATCATATGTATATGGCAATTAAATAGCACTCAATTTTCTGATGATTACTAGTTCCACCCGACACATTGGGGCCTTTAACAGTAGGGGCAGCAAGAGAGTGCTCAGTCTCATCGTTGTCCATTTCAATAATTGAAACATGTAATGCACAATTGGTATATATCCATAGTTACGTAACAAAAAATTGGAAAATTTTTCGCCACCAGTTTAATTTTTTATGCCAGTTACTACATGTTCATAAAGATTGTATTATTAATTATATGATTCCCACTAGCTCCCAGTTCCCAAAACATTTTTTTAAAAACAATCAATTTTGTTCGTGAAACTGTTTGATGAGTTTTCAAGGTGTTAGCTAAAACTTGATAATCGCATCTGCAAGTGATATAATCTAATTACAATCATGACGTGATTAAGTGGAAATGACTTTTATTGGGGCGGAATTTCTAAAGTTGTAATGAAAAGATGGGCAACTGTGGACACAGTACTGCTGAGCTTGGAAGCTATGTGAGAGATTTGGTTGATTCTTTATACTGTATCTTCCAAATTTGGGTTGACCAGAAGTGCCTTTGGGGTCAAAATTCTTAACAATATGTCTTTCAAATCTTAAATTTGAAAGGCGAGTTCATTCATGTGACAGACAAAAGTTTGAATGTTTTGATATGATTTGCTGATTGACTAGAATTTGAGAGAGAACACACATGCAAAAGATAACAAATTGATCGTCACTGCCGCCCTTATAAAAGGCGTGAATCACGTTACTTTACAAATTTGATGAAACGGAATGTACTGGATTAGGGTACTGTTGTTACTCATAAAATAACTTCTGAGAAGCGCAATCGATTAAAAACTTTTCAAACGCGGACGTTTGTATTTTATTAATTAAAATGATGCTCCTCATTGCTTCATATTGCTGCAAAATTGTGTTTGAGTTGCTCCTTTGCTATGAAACAGTGTTATATTACTTTTTTTTTGCTGTACAACAACAACTTATTCCTTTGTTTTGTTGTAAATAAATAATATCGCACTTGTACTGTGCGTGGCTCTTTTCATTGCTCTACTTATTGTAAAACAAGATAGTATTACTCAAATAATCTATATGTTATGAATATAAGTACTTTTCATTTTAGAAATAATTAAAGCACTGTCAAGGACCATAGTATTAGATAGCGTTCCAGCAAAAGTAGTTAACACGATCGAATTCAATCCCGATAATTTAAGACTTTAGCATCAAGTTTTATAAGAATAATAACTTTTGTTAGACTGATTAGGGATTTGAAATTGGTGTGCAGCATGTGAGTGAGTAGGTTAGGAGGTATCGAACACATGCTAGGAACTTAAGATATTAACAGTTAGAATCCATATCCATGTAATAATAGTTATAATATGAACATCATTAAAAAAAGAATAATATGGTATGATCATATGAGATCTAAATGATTAACCTAATTTTTGCTTTCACTGGCAACATGCTTCCATGTCTCTTCGTGCGAGAATAATGGGCTTCATGTTGTTATTGGTGTATGAAACAAATATTATAAAATTACCCAAATAAGAGAGAAATTTGGAATCCTCGTGCAAGCCTATTAATTGTGGATATGATTTCAAAGTATGTACATGCACAAAATCTTTGTTATTTGACTATATGCATGTGTTGGAATTTGTCTTCAACAAAAACTGTTAGAAGAATACATGGAAATTAGGTGTCAAAGCTTTGATTTTTTTTTTTTTTTCGAAGCCATCACTGGTGTGTGTGTGTGTGTAAGAAAAAGGTGGCAATGAAACCGCATTGATACTAATCATGTACTCATCACCACGGTGAATTTGATTCCACACCCGGCCATTCAATATGGTGCCTGCTCAGCTATTGTTATTATTAACTTATGGTAAAACTTATTCTTAAACACTGACTTATATGATGAAGGTGTTAATGAGTTTATCTCCTACTTATATTTGTCTACCGGAGAATTAAGACGGCTAGAGAAAATGTTTGAAAGTATTAAACTGATAAGTAGGAATCTAACATAAGTTCTCTCATATGAAACAGTGAGTAAATCATTAAGACACTTAATTTGCTCTGATTATTAAGTTAAAGATACTATTTGATTCAATAAATTAGCTGATAGTGATAGGTCAAGATCCAACGATTATATTTAAGACAAATGTTAAGAAAGACAGTGACACTAACCCTTACAATTTTTATACGAAAATTTTCCATGGATGCATGGTTGGGCTCACGAACTGTTTGGTACTTGTCAATGGTCTCTATCGTACCAAGGACGATCGATTACGATACGATAAACTCAACCCACGAGGGGGTAACATGCAACATTGGCAATTTTTTTTTTCCGTTGTTGCTTTGTTGCAACAGAAAGAAAATATAAATACAAAACCAGCTTCAGTGCAACCCCACAAGTGCTAAATTTCATCCTCATTGTGGCCAAACAAGCACTGGGATCACATGGTTTTGGTATCAACTTTATAACATAGGGTTACCTAATGTGGGCTTAACTGAAAAAGAAGTGGAAAAAAGAATTTTTGATAAAAAGAATATTAAGATCAATGAGAAATGAAAGAAACAACAGCAGAGACAAGCACATAAGCATCAACCATCATCAAACAAATTGCAATTGAATGGGGGGACCTTTTAACACATGGGGAGTGGAGCCATCTTCTAAAAAGCTAAGAATCTTTTGCAAAATGGTGGTTGGAAGCACACACTTGCGGCAAATGCAGAAGCCATTAATTTTCTGTTGATAGTCCCGATCTTAATTATTAGAATAACATTCATATCTGCATGTCAATCTTTCCTCTTGTTGTTTTATGTATCTTAATTCTTTTTCGAATTGCTAGTTTCTTTATATGATGAGATGGAGAGACTTTGATGACGCCATGCAATATAGGAGCTTCAATATTTGATTCGAAATTCCATAACACATAGGTTACAAGATCAAAACGAGTCCGCACTAACGAATTCAAACTATCTTGTAACCAAACCCCCCCAAAAAAAAAATCCCTAACATAGCCAAACCATCTTTTTAAGGGAAAAAGAGGCAAAAACATTAACTTCTATTATTCTATATCAACATCAATTAATAGCTGGTAAATATGGTTGAAAAAGTTGTTAAAAAGTAAATTTGAGCCGGAGCAATAACTACTAAGTCCAATTCTGAGCAAGCAGCACACATGACCTTCAGCCAGTTCGTACTTGCTACTAAGATTTGAATTGAGCACACCAAGTATTAACTCACTCTCCGATTCAAAACAACAAAAAATAAATTGATTAAATAAAGATGGTATTTCAGTTCCGTGGGTTCTTTCGACATGTGAAATATTTAACAATGCAATCGACACTGAGTTACGAAATAACAACTCTCTTTAAAATGATCGAGTTCTTTTCGTCTTGATAATCGAACCAATAGTTTGACCAAGGCTTTCAATTTACGGAGCCAAGCGAAGTGGCAGACTTAATAAGTAATCTTCATTGAGCCGATCAAAAGTCAAGCTTTTGTTGTTGGTTCAAATGATTAATTTAATCCACCTTTTATAATTAGCAATGGCTCTACAGGTGCATATGATCCAGTTATATATATATATAATCCTTCACTAATGCGAACAACTTCATTTTTTTTATATAGATATATTTTAAAATTATAAAATTTAAAAAAAGTAATTTTTAATTTTTTTATACAACACGGTTTTATAGTTCATTTAAAAATTAATTCTTTAAAATTACACGATTTAAAAGTGTATCCGTATTTAAAAAAAAAAAACAGATATCTACACTTGAGAATGATTATACATACATAGTCATTTCAATGGCTCACACCCTCATTTTTTTTAGATTTTTATAATAATTTTCTAATTAATAAAGAATTTTTTTAAAAAAAATTATGTATTGTAGAAAGCCTATTAGACATCTTTATAATTAACAACTATACTACAATTAAGTTTTTTTAATAAAAAATTAATATTTGGTAACCTTAACGTTAAAGAGATATAATTAATAATATTGTTTAACTATTAATTCATTCATTATTAGTGTTTCCAAGAAAAAAATTTAAATTCTTTACCTTTTCAGTTTCCTTAAAAAAATTAATTATTTAACGTTGAAATCTTTGACTTTTAATATTCCTTTTAATTTCTATTAAAATCTTATAATATAAAAAATCAGTAGATAAAAAAATTTCTTGCTCCTTTCTTTACAAAGAAAATTATTACATTCATTGGTTTATTTAAAAAGGAAAAAAATAATTTCTTGAAATACAAAACCCATATCTATTATCTAATAATCAATTCATTATCTCAACTTTTTATATGCTACCATTTTAAATATTCTATTTGAAAATAATATTGTTGTAATTTATTCATTTGTTTGTTTTTCTAATAATTCTAATGGAAGTAAAAAAGATATCTTCTTGACTTTTTTTAAGTTTTATTTTTGTAATTTTTCAAGATTTTTTATTACTGTTAAAACTAAGATTAAAGATGGAATAAACTTTTGAGCCATTATATGTTTCTTTGAATATCGAAATTACAAAATAAAAAAAAAAATTCTTATAAAAAAAATTTCACCTAAACCCCGAATACTCTAGAACCGGCCTTGAGTCACATTAACTATCAAAACAAATCAGAATTATGACCTAAGAGATGATGATTATTGAACGTAAGCCTGCATAAAAATGCATGCATCATCTTGATCTAATCAAGCAAAGAAATTTATTTGTAACAGATGAACCTAACAGTCACCATTGAGGCTTGATCCAATCCCGTTGCCAAAGATATGACAAACTAAAGTTCACTCATTAAATTCAATCCTGGCTGCAACCCTTCACATCATGACTACTAGCTACGGATAATATATAAATATCCGTAGTGTTGAAAACAGGAGCCAATTATGATACGATTAGTGTCAATATAAATAGGAATTTGATTTTGAGACTCAACTCTGATACCATTCTAAAAGCTATTATCCCAGTGATGATATAGAAAGAACAAATCATATCTTATCGTAGTTGGACTAATCTAAATCGTCTTAGATAACTACACAACATATTCCGTAGCCAAACTGTCCACAAAAACTATAAAAAGGGCGTGCAAGAAGTGAATAAGAGTGAATGTGAATTTTTAATTTTTCTTTTCTTTTAGGGTTAGAGAGAGAGAGGATGGGACCAAAGAATGGAGGTGACAGTTAACAAAGAGACAAAGGTTAGGGGAGGTGAGAAATATCAAAGCAATTGGAAAGAAGCCAAAGAGACGACAAGTCAATCAATTTCAGTGAATAAAAACAGATGCACGTGGACATGAGGAACCCACACGTGCACACAAATGATGATTATTATGGGGATAAAGATGGACATGCATGGAGACATACACAATCAGACAAATCATCTGACATTCTTTAATCTCCTCTTTCTTCGCACTTCTCTGTAGTTCTGATTCTGCTCTGCACACATCATTTACAAATTTCCATTTTTCTTTTTTCATTTGTTTTTCTTTTTGAAGTTGGCAATGGGCAACTCAGATTGCTAATCTCAAGACAGCCTATTATTTCTGCCTCCTTGTCTAGTTTTCTTCCTTCTTTTTTTTTTTTTTTTTTAAATTAATTTTTTCATAAAAAATAATAGAGAATACTACTTGTATGTTTGTGCCTTTTTAGTTGGGGTTCGTGTTTCTGTTTAAGATTTTCTTGTTTTTTCTTTAGTATGTAAGGGTAGATTGGACTTAGTTTGATGAGACTCGAGCCTTGACCGCAATCCATGCACCTATTACAGGTTTTTTTATGGTAATTTTAGTACATGAAAAATACTTGTAAGAATTATAAGAACACGATTAAAAGATTTTTTTTTTTAACTCTTCGAATATTTATTTGTTTACCTTATTTAAAAGAATAAAAAAAATGAAATAATAATAATTACAATACTTTTTTTTCTTTAAGAATAGTGAGATATAAAATAATATTATACTAATTAATGGCTCCAAAAATTTTTTTAAATAAAATAATGCTTCGCTCTCTTCAATACTGAAGAGATAAGAACAATTTGATTTCAAAAAATTTATTTGAAGAGTCTTTTAAAATTTTTTTGTTGTACTAAAATTTCATTTAAAGAATTTTTTAATAATGCTCTAAAATGAGAAATGGTAATCTTGATTTGAAGTGAGATAAATTCTCCACCCTCGTGCTAAAAGACATAAAGACTTATACATGATTACCGTGGGCTTAATGAAAATCATGCACCTGTTAAGTCAAAAGTAGATTGCTTTGTAGATATATATTGTCATTGATTGATCTTCTCCGTAAAATTTCTTATGAACTTTATCAAATATACGCATATTTGGTTATAAAAGTTTGTTGATAATTAACGCCATAAGGATTTTGTTAATATGAAAAGAAGTCAGTGATTGAGATAGCTCGTTAACTAATGCCTGATTATGAGAATTTACAGTTCCAAGCAAAAGAAGCAACATGTTATTTTAATTATGATAAAAATTAAAATAATCACTATCAACAATAATTAAGATAAATGAATTCTTTGGGCAAACATAGGCATTGAATCGTCACTTCTTATAAACTCCCCTTTTTTTTTTTTTTGGTGGGGGCGTAAAATGATTCCCTCCGCTATACGACAACAAAATCCTTGTCTTTACAACTATGTACACCCATCATTTTCATAAAAAAATTATGTACATGCAAGATTATTTGAACATTCATACAAATACAAATCAACCTAATTTCATAGTCACACGTGCATGAACCGCACGTGTGCATAAAGAGAGAGAAACAGAGGTGTCAATAATTAGGAGGAAATAATGGCGAGGAAGAAGAATGAGAGGCAGCAGAAAAAGCACAAAATTACAAAAAAGAGGCCCTCGTGCAACCCAGACGTTTTAATTATACATCACAACTTTATCACATAATAAATTAAACAAATAATAAATAAATTTACGAGATTAATATCGAATTGATTGAATGGACGAATGAAAAATGAAAATAAAGCAAAAGAGCATTAACTTAAATTTTCCGCAGCTGTGTGAGCAGACAATAGGCATTCCCTCTCTCTTATGCCAAGTGATGCGATGGCCCCAAAACTTAAATTATTAAATGTTACGTCATTTGAGATCTCTATCTTCCATCTTCCTTTTCATTCCCTTTCTTCATGTTCATAATTAATTTTTGTCGATTGTTTTATAATATGATCAATGTCATCCTCTTCCATGTCATTGGATGAACAGCCCACTGTGTCGGCAATATTTGTTTCAAATAATTGTTTTTATAAGTATGTCATGTTAAATCAATATTTTTGAAAGATTATGTGACAAATAATATTGAGAGACCAATAGGTGCTTATTTTGCCATTTGTCATATGCTTGTGTGTCCAACGAGACACGGATTCCAAATTGCCAATTCATATGTCTATATCTCCATTGCAATTCCATCATGCAACTTTGCAAATTTAATGAGTTAACCCCATTAATCATTGACATTCGTTCGAACAAGTATACTTAAATCATTGACACCAATATCTTTTTTTAATTATAATATTCATTTACTTTTAAATATATTGAAATGCACTCGAATTTAACATCTCAACCCAATTCAAGTGCCTCACATATTTCTTTGAAAATTCACATCTTTCAAAACTTTCGGATATTTGTATTAGAAAATTGTTATTATACAATATATATAAAGCTGACTCAAGATCTAATTTTCCATGAAACGTATATATTTTAGTGTAAAAAAGATTAAAACTTTTTTGAACTTTTGATGATCTGAGAAAAGGGAATTGCATCTTTACTGTCAAATCCCTTTCTAAGGATCTCCCCATGGATCCACACTTTACTTCAAGTCACCATCCAATCCAACTTTAGTGCCACATCAAGACAAGGTATCAAATTCAACAAAAGTCAATAGCAAATTGATCGACCGATTGAAACCATGGGATTGAGGGCAATGGTTATATGAATGAATGAATGAATGAATGAATGAATGAGTACAACCAATGTGAGCAAGCCACTGAGCATGCTGATTAGACCCATCGACGGATGAGTGTGTACACCTACTGTACGGAGCTGCCCAAAAGATATGAGCAATTTGCATGTTTGATACAATAAGCCCCACAGCAGAGGACACAAGTTCTGTGACCATTCATGACGATCATCCTTGCGATAATACATAGTACATCCATGTATAATCATATTATATTTCAAAACTGTATAAATATATTTGACAAAATTTTATTAAATGAATGTATGAATTGAAGAAAGACGTTGGTTTCACATAAAATTATCTATTTCTTATGTAAATACACAGTTCTTAAACTTTCCCATTTACATATATATGTAGCATTTAATTTTTTTTTTTTTTTGTCTATTTTAAATCAAGGTTACTTAGAAAAAGAATAAAATTGAATTGTGACATACAATTAATATCTCCCAACAAAAAGCATATTAAAATTTTCGTGATACGGGGTGACATATTGAAATCAATTTTTAATATTACTGAAAAAGAAAGTGGTCAATTGGATATATGGTCCAATTAATGGTCCAAAACAAGTGAAACATAAATGTTTATTCGCTAGGTTAGTTAGGAATTGGTTTGCATAGTTCAGTTGGGTAAAGTGGTCCAATTTTATAATTAATAATTTTGATGATGAATGGTTTACTTTACATACTCAGGAATATAATAAAATTTCTCCCTTTGTACCCTATGCTATTTTTATCTAATTTACCGTTTTAATGGAATGACAATAATAATGTTAAAGCTTGTAGAACATATAATTAAACCTAGCTCATTTAATTTGTATGTTACCAGCACGTTGGATCTTTAATTACCACAGAGCAGATTGCATCAATTTGCATTTGTTTGCTTTTACTGGTTTGATTTTAAATATCCAAGGACCATCTTAGGACCATCTTTTGCACACATGCCAATATACTTCTAATTTCGTCTTTAAAGAACTATTAATGGCTTCTAACTAATGGAGCACTGACAAAATTTAAGATGGAAAATAATATTTGAACAAAACATGGATACAAATTTCTCTATATTTGAACCAAAAATAGTGAATATGCAATTATGTCTTTAGTTTATCCTTAATCTCATGGTATATCATTTCTTATTTAAGATACAAAAATTTGTGTTATAAATTATAGAAAAGTTGATTTGGTATAATTAATCAAAAATTGCAATGGTTCTGAGTTCTCCAGTATTTTTAATGAGGAAAGATTTTTTTTTTGAATATTTAGAAGTAAGTCCGATTAGTTCTTACCAATCTACTATTGACACTGATATACACACAAAAAAAAATTATAATTTGCAACTGCTTATTTGTTTGCCTTTTACTATTTAAATATCAATACCAATTCAAAATCTAGTGTCTTTATAGCCTAAGCCGCTACTTATCAGAATAGCAACGTGATTAATCCCCCGTATATGGCCCGCAAATTTCGGGATATAAAGCAAATATTTTTGGTGAAGGGCGGTGGAGATCTTGCTGTGTTGTGGCAATTTTTTTTTTTTTCCGCCTAATCAGTGTGGCAAAAAGATAAAATGTTTTATCACAAGCAGCTGAGAAAGCATGCCAATAGCAAAGCTACAAATCCTCAAATCTTGTTAAGTCAATTGATGTGATTAGTGGGAAACTAAGTGTTTTATCTCATTCGCCTACAAAGCTCCACCAATTAATCATTGTGCCCCTTTTGAAATTAATTAGCAAGGAGAAAAAACAAATACCCTTTATCTCATTCTTTAGCAAGGCCGCAACAAATTTGCGGATTTGAGACGTGATGATTTACGCGTTAATAATATCTGCACTGGCTTTGTTATATCATTATCACATATTTTATTGAAAAAAAAAAGTTGAAAGATACTAAGATTGGTGGTACAAAATTGCAATCAAATACTATTTAAGTCTAAAGAGGTAGAATGCTGGTATGCAAACCATTAATCCAATAGTGAAACAGTATTCAAGATTGCACCATGTATGTGAACAGTTCAAAAAGTCAATGCTCAATAGAACAGAATCATGGTCTTCTAGGAATCACAGTCCTCAGCTACAAAGGAGCTGGAAATGGGCAGTCTAAAATTCAAACTTTGAGATTTGGTGTTAAGCCAAAAACTCACTCTCTCACTTCACTTATTCACATGGTAAGCCAAGACTGTCGTCGTGTAGTGAATTTATGTAATTCCATGAATGAGTTTAGCAGATCTTGTTTGACAGACATGTGAAGCTCCGGGGCTCGTAATGTATTTTGCCCTTTTTGTTATTAGGTCCAATGGGGTGCTCCGCATGTGGGTGCGTTCCCCTTTTTAAAACTCAATCATAAATTAGCTCTCTAGTCTCTCCTTTCCTCACTTAATCAAATAATACCCAAATCATCATTTTCTTGTAAACACCAATCTCCTTCCCTTCTTAAACAATAAATTCTTGCTGTAAATACTCCCATTTAATTACCAAACAAACATTCATTACTAATAACCTTGAATACCGAGTTGGGTAGTTGATTTATCTTTAATACAATCGTGTATTAAATTGTGATCATCTTTAAGATCCCAAATTCAAAACATTCCACTAAAGATAATAATAAAACTAGACTTTGACAAAGAATAATATTAAATATTTCTGGATTTATCGTGAAAATTTTCTCATAATGTGACATTGGACGTGAATTCATTTAGACAATGTATAATTTTTTACTATATTTATGGGAGTTTATTATATTATTTTAAAATTTACATTGTGGGTGTTATTTTTTTTTGGAATAAATCTTTCTCTACGTAGCACCGCTTATTTAGAATTCCGAGTAAGCTTTTACTACTGCTGCCTGTAGATTAGGGTCCCTTCCTAGTAGGGTGCATGGTTTGGAACTATGTGGCCATTCTCTCTCTCTCTCTGCACAGAGTTCAAATGCCTATAAATGTGCACAATTCTGGCTACACTCTGAACTAGAACTAGCCCATATAACATTTACAGTTTCTTTATCTGTGTGTGTAGTTGGGCTTTCAGCTCTGTTTGCTTCTTGCCTTGCGAGCTTTAATGGCTATTTTCATGGTGGTTGTTGGTTTCGTCTTGATGCTCTGTACTTCCTGTACTGCTTTGTTGAGATGGAATGAAGTTAGATATAGAAAGAAAGGCCTCCCTCCTGGTACAATGGGCTGGCCAATCATTGGTGAAACCTCTGAGTTTCTTAAGCAAGGCCCCAACTTCATGAAAAACCGAAGAGCAAGGTGATTAATCTTCTGTTTGCTTACTGTTTCTCAGGTTCCTGCTTCCCCTCAAGTGCTTATGATTACGCTGCTTCCTTATGCGTGATACAACTTTTGTAACATAATCTTTTGAACTTTGTTCTCTAATAACAGGTATGGCAACTTTTTCAAGACTCATTTTCTAGGATGTCCAGCAATTATTTCAATGGATCCAGAGATGAACAGATACATTTTAATGAATGAAGCAAAAGGGCTTGTTCCTGGCTACCCACAATCAATGCGTGATATATTAGGCAAATGCAACATTGCAGCTGTTCATGGGACCAGTCACAAGTACATGAGAGGAGCATTGCTTGCTCTCATTAGTCCCACTATGATCAGAGACCGGCTCTTGCCAAAAATTGATGCCTTCATCAGAACCCATCTCAGTGATTGGGATAACAAAATCATCAACATACAAGATAAAACCAAAGAGGTTTGTTTGATCAACATGCAACATAACTAATTCTTTGCTCTGTTTTGTTCTGTTTCGATCCTCATTTGTTATGTTACTTTTCTGTAGATGGCACTTTTATCTTCACTTAAGCAAATTGCTACCAAGGAATCCGGCTTAATATCTCAAAATTTCATGCCTGAGTTCTTTAAATTGGTTTCGGGAACCTTGGCATTGCCCATAGATCTTCCCGGCACAAAATATCGACAAGGGTTGCAAGTATGATTGATATTTCCTCAATTTGCATCCCTTTTTTCATGTAATTTGTGTTCTGCAAATGCTATAATTGTGATTTTTTTCCCTTTTTCACATACAACAGGCAAGGAAAAATATTTTAAGCATGTTGAGAAAACTGTTAGAAGCCAGAAGAGCTTCTGAAGAAACCCAACTAGACATGCTTGGTTGCCTAATGAACAAGGATGAAAACAAATATAAGCTAAGTGATGATGAGATAATTGATCAAATAATCACTATATTGTATTCTGGTTACGAAACTGTATCGACAACTTCAATGATGGCGGTTAAGTATCTACATGATCATCCAAAAGTCCTTGAAGAGCTTCGAGTAAGTTTAAAAGATTCTTTTGTGATGTAGAAAAATGTCTAATGTTTTGTGTTTTTACGAGTGGGGTTGATTGATTTTGTTGAATTATTTTTGCAGAAAGAACATTTGGCAATTAGAGAAAAGAGAAGGCCAGAGGATCCCATTGAATGGAATGATCTTAGATCAATGAGATTTACTCGTGCGGTAAGAATTAAAGCAAGTACTTTCATGTTGTGTAATAAAGTTGATTATTAACTCAGCTTGTTTATATACATGCAGTTGTGTTATAAAGGTTGTTTAAGTTAATAACTCGGCTTGTTCATAAACGTGCAGGTGATATTTGAGACCTCGAGATTAGCTACAATCGTTAATGGGGTTTTGAGAAAAACTACTAAAGAAATGGAACTCAACGGTGAGCTGAAGAAATAGTATAATATTTCTTTTAGATTACAGCTCCTTTTAGTCTTTTTGGTGCTCAAGAAGCTGTCTTGAGGCTAGCTGCAATTTAAAAAAAAAAAATCGGCTAAAAGAAAAATGAAAATAAAAATTATACAGCATGTTATCAATGGATATGATATGAGATCATCTTCCTGAGTGGACCTCACCTCACCTCACCCTATCATGATTTACATGCCACACCTACCGATAATCTTTAGCTGGACCATTGCCTTGACACCCCATGTCTTGTTTAAATGATTTTTGAAAAGATTTGAAGCTTTTTGAAGAAAAGAATGTTTTTACCATTTGATCTTTCAATGGTTTGGACAAGTTGGTGGGTCACATGCTTGCATCAAGTGTTATAATTCATCAACAATTTGTTTTTGTACTGTATTTGTTCTTTATCTTCTCATGTTTATCAGTGAATTAGTAGTGGTTGATCACAGTTTTTTTCTTTTTCCTTTTCTTTTCCCCAGGTTTTGTTATTCCAGAAGGATGGAGAATATATGTTTATACAAGAGAGATTAACTATGACCCGTATATGTACCCCGATCCATTGGCCTTCAATCCATGGAGATGGCTGGTTCGTGCCCGTTCATTCATCGTTACTTGCTCATGTTAATTAATGATTAAGCTTTTTTCCAAGTGATTAAGTTAGCTTTGTTGGTAAATGCAGGATAAGAGTTTAGAGAATCAAAACTATTTATTCATATTCGGAGGGGGCACGAGGCAGTGTCCCGGAAAGGAACTCGGGATAGCCGAAATTTCAACTTTTCTTCACTATTTTGTGACTAGATACCGGTAATTAAATAAATAAAGAACCTGAAAGTTGATGCACTTTAGCTTCTGCTAATCTGCTTTCTTTGAGCTCAGCTGACAAAAATTTTGATTTGTATTGCTTGCAGCTGGGAGGAAGTTGGGGGAGATAAGCTAATGAAGTTTCCAAGAGTTGAAGCACCGAATGGATTACACATTAGGGTTTCAGCAGCTTACTGATCACTATCAACTAACTTATTTATGTATATACCGAAGAGGATGTGACATAGCAAAGGGATTTAAGGATTTAATTTTGTACTATATAAATGTTCTGACAGATTTTAGAGAAAATGTTCAATGACAACGAGTGTTTCCATTTGCTGCGGCTGTATTATCGGTTGAAATTTGAAAATGTTTTGTAACAATTTTTGGTTCCGCAGAATGGACTTTTGTTATCTGATCCAGTTCTACTTGCAAAAAAAATCAGCATGACTGTAACTTCATTGAATTCATTCATGAATTTTGCTCTCAATTAAGATGCTTGCTAAAAGGTGAGCTTTTTGCTGGTGGTTTGCTGGCACAATTAACCTTAGACATGACAAAGCCCAGCCCAGTGAACGGATTAGAGTTGGAAAATTGCATCATTAACAAAGCCCAGTCCAGGTTTTTGTTGTTTTAAGTGTAAATTTTGGATTTCTTCCTGAATTTATTATCTTCAAATCACACTTCGAAAACCGCAAATTTATTTTCATTTTTATTCAAAAGATAAGGCAAAAGAAGTGGGTTAAAGAGCTTTTTTTTTTTTTTTGGTCCTCTTAATAAAAGCTATAGTAAATTGAAGTTTTTAAAGCTGAAGACTGTGGCCAATTCATGAGATAGGATAATCAAAATTAACCTAATTCACAAGATAAGGTAATCCAAAATTAACTGTTGCTTTAAATAGATTATTATCATTTGGAGGAGCACTATTAATTCCTCACATACTAGTTGCAGCACAACATATGCATGCAGGAGCAAACGAGTAATGCACGAGGGTTGATTTATCTAAAAGTGAGAGGCGCTCAGTGGCTAATCACACACGGGCGTGAATTTCACTCTAGAGTCCAATTATTTTATGATGAACATCAAAGTAACATCTCTTAGAACCTTAAATTGGCTGATAGATGCACTTTTTGGTATTACATGTTGCATCATCAGCTCTTCAAAGTTTCCCTTTTTCTACCACGCGAATATCCAGCAGTCAATTTGTTTTACCTTTACGACATCCCCAACATAGATCTTATTGAAGCTCTCTTCTATTCCCACAAAACAACAATCAAAGACTTTGCCAATAGGAAAATCAATCAGCTTAAAATGAATAAGGTAATGTCTCGAGTTAGTATTTATATCAAGCTGACTGTCGAAATCAATAATACCAATGTCGAATTTCTCTAAAAATCGAGAGGTATGATCAATAGCTTTAAAAAAAATCTCCTCTCCTGTCTTATCACTTTCCACACTCAGTGTTGCATTCTTACAAATAATAAAAAAAAAGAAATATGGATACACAATTATGAAACCTACTCACTTTTAGAATGTCTCCAACTTTATAACGGTACAAGCCAACGTAAGTGGTTATGAAAGGTCATATGTTTTTTTATTATTTAATCTCAACATTAACCTAATCAACAAGTTTTGAGGACTCCGATTATGAATTAATCAAGAACTCAAAATATGCCATGTTTGGCATGATTATGATGATGTTTGGCTTGTGTTGCTCATTATGTTAAAATTTAATCCAAATTAACCCTCTGAGGATGTGTAAACCTTGCTTGCTATTGGCAATTCTCCAATGTAGTAATTTTGATTTTCAATTTTTTTGCCTTGGTGGATTTAAGTGAGATTTATTGGTGGGATAAGTATCATTACGCAATTAATAGTTTTGGCTTTTGTAATGAATTTTATAACTAATTAAAACTACATGATTATGACCTAATACTTTAATTTATAGTACAATAGTTCTGCAATTTGACTTTTGAGGACTTGAATATCTAAAAGATTAGGTATTTAGCCTTTGTTAATGAAGCAAGACACCTTGGGAGCAATTAATAAGTATTGCTTAACCACAAGGATTTTTAATGAAATATTGCTTAACTAGAAGGTTGTAACTTATAAACATATTACTGAGGCGTACGATAAAGAGTGCTTCTTTACTACACGTATATTAATATGATCATGTTTATTAGTTGTAACTTTGGTTGTTAATTTAATGTTATTGTATTAATGTCTATGCTTGGGAATTCTTGATTATTAATTTGCACAGACAACTGCATTACAATTTTCAGTTGCAATCCAAAACATTCAAAAAAGAAAATGCAATTTCAATAAAAAACGTAGATTATATGGAGAAACATGGAAAAAAATAATAAAGTTTTTATGCACTTCTGATGAATATGATAAATGATGATATGGTTTAAACTGTTATGTTTTGGCTTAGTTTAGTGTACCCCACTTCATAGTTGTCACTGCCTTGGAATCGATACTGGGCATAGCCCAAGCCTCCAATTCAATAGATCTAAAGGTGCATAGACCAAAGCCACTTTGGGGGCCTACTATTTGTGAGTTGTGAGGAGAACTCTGATTGGTGGTCAATAAATTTAAAGCCACTTTTGTGTTGCTTCATTTCGCATGTGCATTAGCGATTTAATTGAGATATTTGTATTTACTTGAACTTAATTTATTGTATAGCATTTGATTCTTGGTTTTTGCAGAAGGTTTATTGCATAAGTTTTGTAGTGTAAAGTAAAATTAGTAGGTGCAACCCCTTTATCCATTATCTGCCAACATAAATATGTAACTTTCCTATGGTATGATATTTTGTGCAAAGAAGAGAGCATAAAGTTAAATACAGATAGAGGGACCGATTCCTCTTTCTTTTACAGTACAATAAAACATCAATATAACCTTATAATTTCCCTATAACAAAGCATGATACCATAAGCAATCTCATCTGGTTCACATCCTGCCTCAAGCATCTTCATCAAGGTTTGTTCAACCTGCTTAATCTTTCTAATTTGCCCATTTAATCGCAGAAGAATCTTATAAACAATAATGCAAGGTGATTGCTTAACTGTTCAAGCAATTACCTTCAAATACGTAGAAAAAGTGAAAGCACTTATCAATACCATAATTTTGTGTGCCCTATCTTGCTAATAATTCAACACAAGTAAGACTGATCAATTCATAACTGAAGGGAAGTTCCAATGGTAGCTTGCTAAATCAATTCAATTTCATTTTTGGCTAATAGAAATTGTAAAAACACCCAAAGCCCACCTGCAATTTCATCTAAGCAAAGGTAAAACAATTGAACTGTTAGAGATTCGCGTGGTAGAAAAATAAACCTTTTGAAGAGCTGATGATACAACACATAATATTGAAAAGCGTCTCTATCAGTTAATTTAAGGCTCCTAGTGGTGTTACTTCAATGCCTATCATAAAATAATTACATTTTGAGGTAACACCACATTCGCTTGTAATTAGGTATTGATCGCTTATCATTTTCACATAAATCAGATCTCGTACATGACTCGTTTGCTTGTGCGTTCATATGTTGTGTGCCTACTGTGTGCTCGTTTACTTGGTTTGGCTTGGCACGGCACTAACTCATTGTGCATTTACATGTACTTGCGTGCTTAGCACTCACTCATTTGCATGCTACAAAAGTTACATTTTCATAAAAAAGACCAGAAGACTTTTACTTAGTGAACGTAATGCCAATTGAGGTTGTTCTTTACAAGGACTTCCATTAGAGCATGTACACACACATGCTTTGTGGCCTTTTGGAGAGCGAGCAAGTTTTCGAGGTTGGAATAGCTTTCACTATTAGTTTACTTAAAACAATTGCACTTCTCTATAATTATTGAGAATTTTTTTCTCATAATATTTAGACTGGTACACTAAACCAGCTAGTATGAGCTTAAAAAAAAAAGTCTAACATTTTTATAACTACTTATGTTGGCTTGTATCCTTATAAAGTTAAGAGACATTCTAAAAGTGAGCAGGTTTCATAATTGGCCTTGGCACTTCCAATAATGTGTGTTCACCCCCTTGGCATTGCTCACCCCAAGCATCTTTGCTGCTACACACCCATGTACACTAAACTTCTCATAATTATGGGGAAGTTTTTTCTCATGACGTTTAGATTGGTACACTTAAATAGCTAATATGATGATGTAGGACGTTGCGTGTCGCGAGTAGGATACCTTTTGGAGACCATAACCTGGGCTACAGGTGTCTGTTTTGGGCGTATAATATACCATTTCGAAGCTTGCGATGAAAGGAACAAAAACTAGAACTGCCTAAGCTGTTCTACCTTGTGGTCGGACCGAAAATTCCGTTTCTTTCTGGGTCATTTTGTAATTTTAAGATTTTTTTCTATTTTTCCTTATTTTTCTAGGATTTTATCTTTTTTTCTAGAAATCAGATTCGTGCACCGTTTTCTTTCCTTTTCTTATTTTGACTAGGAGAATTTAATTATCATATTATATTTTGGGTTTGCCTATTTTGATAAATTCAGAATATTTAGGCTTGTTATAAAATGGTCCAAAACCCTAGTTTCTATTCATTCTTATTTTCAATAAAAATTTATTACTATTCAGAAACTTAGTTTCTTCTACTTGCAAATTCAAAGTGTTTCCGCTTCGTCATATGAGTTTAAAAAAAAAAGGCTTGAGCTTTTCATAATCACTTATGTTGGCTTGTATCCTTATGAAGTTAGAGACATTCTAAGCGTGAGCAGGTTTCATAATTGGCCTTATTAATTCCAATAATGTGTGTCCACCCCTTGGCCTTGCTCAGCCCAAGCGTCCTTACTACTACACACATGTAATATTAAAATGCACATTTATCAACAATTTTATAATGGTATAACCAATATAAGTGGTTATGAAAAGCTCATATGTTTTTTTTTTTAATTTCAACATTCACCTGATCAACCACCTTTAAAGTCTGTAATTTTGAATTAGTCAAAAACTAAAAAATATGTCATATTTAGCATGACTATGATGATGTTTGGCTTGCATTACTCATTAGGTTAAATTTATTCCAAAATAACCCTTTGAGTATGTGTAAACCTTGCTTGCCATTGGTAAGCCTCCAATATAGTAATGAAGTTTGGAGATATATACGACCATACTTATAATAACAATGGAGTTGAGATACTTCGTGCTTGGCCAAATCATTTTAATGATTGCTTTCTAGTCTTCATTGCTCATTATGTTAAAATTTAATTCAAAGTAACCTTCTGAGTAAACCTTTACTATTGGCAACCCTCTAATGTAGTAATTAAGTTTAGAGATACATATGACTATAGTTATAGTAACAATGGAGTCAAGATACTTCGTGTTTGACTCAATCCTTCCAATAATTATTTTCCAATCTCCATTGGAATATTCCTCGCTAATAAAGTGAGCTAGATCGATATAAGGCTTAAAAATCTTGGCGATGTCCTCCCTAATAAAAGGGTCAGTGATTTGCTAGTTTACTATATTGATTTGAATGTCATGAGCAAAAACTTCTCAATTATTATGGAGAAGTGCAATTATTTTAAGTAAAGCAATAATGAAAACCATTCCTATTCCAAGGCATACGTCAACGTACAATGAGTTAGTGTCAAGCCAAACGAAGTAGACAAGCGCACAACGTATGCACACATGAGCAAACGAGTAGTGTACGAAGGCTGATTTATGTGAAAATGATAGGTGCTCAGTGGTTAATCACAAGTGCATATGGATTTCACCTTAGAATCCAGTTGTTTTGTGATAGGCATTAAAGTAACACTTCTAAGGGCCTTAAATTAGTTGATAGAGGTGCTTTTTAATATTACATGTTGCATCGCCAGCTCTTAAAAAGTTCTTATTTTTACCACGAGAATCTCCAGTGGTTCAATTGTTTTACCTTTACCACATCTCCAGCATATATCTTATTGAAGCATAAATAATGTAATGTCTCGAGTTGGTACTTGTATAAACCCGACTGTTGAAAATCAATGGTAATGATGTTGAATTCTTCTAAAAATTGAGAGGCATGATCAACAGCTTTAAAAAATTTTCCTCTTCTGTCTTATCACTGGCCACACTCAGTACCATCTTGTTACGTATGAAAAAATGAAATATGGATGCACAAGTATGAAACCTGCTTACTCTTAAAATGTCTCCAACTTTATAATGTTACAGGCCAACATAAGTGGTTATTGAAAGCTCATATGTTTTTCTTTAAATTTCAACATTCACCTAACCAACCAATTTTAAATTAGTCAAAAATTTGTGATGATGTTTGGCTTGCATTTGCTTATTAGGTTAAAATTTAACCTAAAATAACCCTTTGAAAATGTGTAAACTTTGCTTGCTATTGGTAAGCCTCCAAGGTAGTAATCAAGTTTGGAGATATATGCAACTATACTTATAGTAACAATGGAGTCGAGATACTTTGTGTTTGGTTAGATCCTTCCAATAATTGCTTTCCAGTCTTTATTGCCCAGTAGGTTAAATTTTAACCCAAAGTAACCTTTTGAGGATGTGTAAACCTCGCTTGTTATTAGCAAGCCTTTAATTCAGTAATCAAGTTTGGAGATAAATGCGACCATACTTATAGTATCAATGGAATTGAGATACTTCATATTTGACCAAATCCTTCCAATGATTGCTTTCCAATTTTCATTGGAGTATTCTTCTCTAATAAAGTGAGTTAGATCGGGATGAGGCTTAAAAATCTTGGCGATGTACGCCCTCATAGAAGGGTTAGTATTTTGCTAGTTTAGTGTACTGGTCTGAATGTCATAAGTAAAAACTTTCCAATAATTATGGAGAAGTATGATTTTTATAAGTAAACCAATGGTGAAAATTGTTCCTAAGTTGAAAACTTGCTCGCATTCTAAAAGGGCACAAAGCATGTGTGTATACATGCTCCAATAGAAGTCCTTGTAAAGAACAGCCTCAATCAGAATTGTGTACATCATGTAAGGGTGTTCTAGTCCTTTCATGGAAAAAGTGAATTTTGTAGCATGAGGGCTTAAAGTGCTTGACAAGAGACCACTTGGTATTAATTTTCCTTTTCTCATGAAAAGGAAGTACATCCTTTGCCCTAGTCCAAGTGTTGTCCATAAATGTTACATAAAAAATTTACATTTAATTATAAAATATCCTAACAAGTAAAATTTAAGCGAATCTTTTTTTTTTTTTTTAATTTGGTCAGATCATCTCATACAACCTAATTGATAGTTCATCCTCTCAAACACACCAATACTAATTTGTGAAATTAGTCAATATTAAAAATGTCTAAGGGTTGGACGGTACGAGGCACAGCACTGGCATGATGTGAGCACACTTCATCAAGGCAAGAGGCACGGTACAACATGCATGCAAGCTGAGTTGAGTCAAGATTTTTAGGTACGTGGTCTTTAAAAGTATAGTATAATTTGATATGGGCCAAAGCACGACACGTGAAAAAGCATGCATAAAGATTGATTCAAATTTTATAACTAATTCTTATTTGAATTATACTACTACATATTATTTAAATAAATGAGTTTGATTTGAAGATCAACATTAAATCTAATAATGTTTCATTTCAATTGAATTGAATTTCTACTGATTAATGTTATGATACTTTAAATTATAACTTAATTTTAAGTCAAAAATCAAAAATCAAATTATCATTTATTACCATGTTATTTGTTAATTTTTCTTATTATTATTGTGGGTTTTATATGTATATTGGTTGCTTTTTTTTTTTGGATGACTGAAGTTTCAATAAGCTATTTCAATTTATATTTACATATGACAAGAATTAATAATGTTAAAGATCTTTATATTTGAATCAAACTTGAGTTCTAATGTCATTTGTCACTCATTTGAATCATAATTTGAGTTTCAATAAGCTACTTAAACAAATGTGTAGTAGTTCTAAGAGAAAAAGGAGGAAAAAAAAAAAAAAAAGATAGGGCGTAGCAGCCTTGATTTCCCAATTCGAATCCCATTGTTTGCATAAATTTTATTTATCTATTTTTTAATAATCTAAGCAAGCAAAAATGACCCGTCAGGGCCTACCAAATTCGACGGACATAGACCATGGTAAACAAGGACATAGTCAGAAATTTAATTGAGCTGGGGCACATTTAAAATATAATATAATTTTGAAAATTTATATTGCAATATATAAAATCACAACTATAGTATAAATTGATAATAAATTTTGAAAATTTAGATAGCACTACATAAAATCACAACTATAATATAAATTAATAATAAATTTACTTATTAATTTTGATGAAATTATAATAGCTAAGCAAATTATTTAGAACTAGACATTTAAGTTAGGGGCAGCATGAAATTTTTTAAAATTACATGTGGCACTTTCAAAAGTTCACAATTCATCAAGGGCATTTTTTTAAATAATAAATAAAATATATATTTTTAAGATAACTATAAAAAAATTTTGAAAGCCAGCCCCAGCTGGTCCTATGCTAGGTACGCCCCTGATGGTAAAAGGAGAATATGAATTTATTAATATGTTGTTTGCAGATAATGATTACAAATCCTAAAATTCGATTTTCATCTTACCAAATAGAGAAGTTTCCCCTTACATGGGTCTTAGTAAAGATAAGTAAATTTTTTTTTCAATAAATCTAATAAAAAGAAAGACTGGCTTCTATTTTTTCTTATATTACTTAAAAAAGAAAGAGAGAGGGAGAGAAAAAACAAAGAAAAAAGAAGATATGATCGACATAACGTGCAAATTTTCTGATTAATGATTCTTATTAAACTGATGTTTTCATCCTAAGCACACTCTTTAACGTATTACATAATTAAAGGCTTTTTAAAAGCTTAGAGTTGGTCAAATTTCATGGAAAGAATATAAAGCTAGGTAGGCAGATTCATTGGCAATGTCTGCTACTTTTCTTCATAAGACAGAGACACTTTCCTTTAGATCGTTCAAAGTACCGTGGAAAAGCATTTTTTTTTTTCTTTTTTAATGCTTCCAAATTTCACTTCTCAAAATATTTTAAGAAAATGACTTAAATTGCACCATCTCAAATCACATGTTCTACTTGAATTTGGCCTCGTTGTCATCTTAGATGTTTTCAATTTTAATATTATTCTTAATTTGCTTTTAAGATTAAAAAAAATTATTTAACCAAAAAAAAAAGCTGGAGAATTAAAAAAATAACGAGTTTGAATTAAATATTTTTCTCAAAAAGCTTTTACTTATTAAAAAATCTTGTAGTATCAAGCAAAACATTTAATCGAGATCCACCAATAAGGAATGAATATGAGCTGTCCGCATTCCATATAAACCCGCAAGTACCCAAAATAAAATTATTAAATGTATTATTTCAAATGTCTCATACCAACTAATCTCTCACATTCCCTATCAAGATTTAGTTTCAGCCGTTGAATGTGTTAATTCAAAGGTTTAAGAATGGTGTGACAATTTGTGCCCTAAATTCTTTCCCTAAGTAGAGTCCACAAATTAAATTAATAACTTAAAAGAGCCAAAAATACCAAAGAAAAGCAAAATCCTAAAAAACTCCATTTATTATGAAAAAGAAAGGAGAGAAAAAAAAAAGAGGAAAAAAAAAAAGTCATCAGTTTCCCCATAAACTGCGGTAATGTGATTGAACAGAACAAGTCTTCTCACATTACCAACAAAACTCAGGCACGTCTCCTCATCAACCCACCACTCGTGCCGCACTTCTTGCTTCGCACGTGTCACCACTCTCATATGTTATATATACAACGGATCTTCACAAACACAAACACAAACACAAACACAAACGCGGAGTCTCAAGTCTTTTGAAACAACAACAATGGATTACAAAAAAGTAACAGAGAATGCAACTCCGGAAGAAACGGCAGCAATGCCAAGGGGAACCCCTTTGTTGAAAGATGAACTTGATATTGTGATACCCACCATCAGGAATCTTGATTTCTTGGAGATGTGGAGGCCTTTTTTTGAGCCTTATCATCTGATCATTGTTCAAGATGGCGATCCTTCTAAGACCATCAAGGTTCCTGATGGTTTTGACTACGAGTTGTACAATCGTAATGATATTAACAGGATTTTGGGTCCCAAGGCCTCTTGCATTTCCTTTAAGGATTCTGCTTGTAGGTGCTTTGGCTACATGGTCTCCAAAAAGAAGTATATTTTCACCATTGATGATGATTGCTTTGTAAGTTGTCTCCTCTTTTGTTGTTTTTGCATCCGGCTGTCTGGTTTTTGTCTAAAGTTTTGATCCTTATCTTCTTCGGATCGTTTGGCTTGTTGGGTAATTTGATTTTGTTATATTTGTTTATTTTATTCATTTATGTGATAGAAAAATTGGATTTCTGTAACAACTCATGAGATCATATGTATGTTTACTTTTATTTGTAACCCAGTAAAATTCTGTTTTGGATTTAAGCCCACTGTCCTTTTATGAATATCAATGAATTGAAATTTTAAATCAAAACTGATTTTTTTTTTCTTTTGGGGGTGCATTTGCACTTTGATTTTGATGCCGTCTTGATTAGATTTTTGCCTTTATGATATATATGCCTGTTTCTATTTAATTGTTTTATCTCTGTTCCTAATTAGAAAACTCAAATAGTCTTTACTCTGCCAGCTTTGGATTGTCAAAAACTGAGACAAACAGATGAATCTATGCATTTGTCACAATTTAACAATGTTAATTATTTTAATGTTCTCTGTGTGAAGTTCTAAAATTTTTGCTCCTGTTCTCCAAACTATCTGATATCGAATCAAGGGATCTTACTTTTCCTTGTCCAGATTGATTAATTTAATTATGATGCATAGGTTGGTAAGGATCCATCTGGAAAACCAATCAATGCGCTCGAGCAGCACATCAAGAACCTTCTCAGCCCTTCAACTCCCTTTTTCTTCAACACTCTGTATGATCCCTTCAGAGAGGGTGCAGATTTTGTCCGTGGATACCCTTTCAGTCTCCGTGAGGGTGTTCCAACTGCTGTGTCTCATGGCCTCTGGCTCAACATTCCGGACTATGATGCACCTACACAGCTTGTGAAGCCGCGAGAGAGGAACACTAGGTATGTGATCGACTTCATAAACATGAAAACTTTGAATCTTACTTTTTAGTTAAAAAAATTATGATTTTTATGCTTATAATTAATTAGGTATGTGGATATGGTTTTGACCATTCCTAAGGGCACTCTCTTCCCCATGTGTGGCATGAATTTGGCATTCGACCGTAACTTGATTGGCCCTGCAATGTATTTTGGCCTCATGGGTGATGGTCAGCCAATCGGACGTTATGATGATATGTGGGCTGGCTGGTGTACCAAGGTTTGTTGCATTCCTCTCCCTCCGCCCAAACCCCACACCCCCCCCCCCCCCCCCCCCCCCCACCCCAAACAAAAATCTGGAATGATTCCCTAACGTGCTCAGGCCATTTTACTAAAATGCATCTAATAACGATTGTACAGGTGATATGTGACCATTTGAATTTGGGAGTAAAGACTGGTCTGCCTTATATCTTCCACAGCAAAGCAAGCAACCCGTTTGTGAACCTAAAGAAAGAGTACAAGGGCATCTTCTGGCAGGAAGATATCATCCCATTCTTCCAATCCGTGACACTTCCAAAAGAGTGCACCACTGTGCAAGAGTGCTACATTGAACTGTCGAAACAGGTCAAGGAAAAGCTTAGCAAAGTAGATCCCTACTTCGACAATTTGGCAGATGCCATGGTGACCTGGATTGAAGCGTGGGATGAGCTTAACCCAGCTGGAGCTGCAGTGGCCAATGGCAAAGCCTAAGTAGAGAAAATTTTGATGAACTGCAGATGACAATATTTTCCTTCATGTTAGGAAGTAATTTATAGTCATTACCTGCTGTATTTTTACAAATTTTTATGCACTTTTTGGCACCCAATTTGGTCCAACATTTGGATTTTACAGATTGGTCAGTGTAATTTTATTTATTTCATGCTCTGAGCTTACAGGAATAAAACATATATGGTTGATTTTTGCTTTCAATTTTGCTGGAGATAATTTTTTCGTCTTAAAATTTTGTGATATGGTGGGGAATAGGCTCCTCATTTGCTGCTTCAAGAATAAAGATTTAGACATATCCATTGCCGGAATGCACACTTGAATTCTTTAATGTTAAAGATTTAGGTAGCGTTTGTTTTTTTATCTGAAATCTGAATGAGTCTAAATTTAGCTGAAGTCTGAATAGGTCTGAATTTCTGAAATCTGAATGAGTCTAAATTTAGCTGAAGTCTGAATAGGTCTGAATTTCATATGTCTGACTAACATGTTTGTTTTTTCTTTTTCAATATCTAAATATAAGTGGCATCTTATTTGTTTTTATAAATAAAAAAATCTGAAATATGATTATTTGACATTTATGTCTTTATAAAAATTATTTATACTTGTTATAAATTTTAAAAGTTAAATACATGCACATTACAATTAAAATCAAACATATGTAGAATTAGATAGTAATTGATCTTTAAATAAAAATATTATTACATTACTCTAAATGTAAAATTTAATCAAACTTATTATACTAGTTAAAAAAGACAAAACATACTTTAATAAAGGAGATTCAATCGGTTGTGCTCGAAGAATTTCAGTGCTAATGAAAAAGAGAACAAATAGAAAGAATAGTTGAATATAAATTAGAAATAGATAAAAAAAGGATTATGTTTTACCATATGGAAAATATGTATATTTAATAGGGATATTATTGGAATATAGTATTTATTTTTCATTCAGACTTTTTTTCATTCAGATAAAAGTCACAGAACTTTACTTTTTCTATTCAGATGTAAATATCTGAAAATCAGATATAAATTACAAAAAACAAACAAAAAAATTTGAAAAAAACATCTGAAATTAATAAATTTTCAAACTTTAGACGTTTAACAAACGAGCTCTTACTGATTCTGACTTGTTTCTTTCTCAGCTTGCAGAAGTTGCTAGTCTTCAATGCAGTAAACTCCTTGGGGTGCATTTTGTTGAGAGCTCGAGGGATACAAAGTCTGGTCTGATCCCATATTTGGTGTAAAATGATTAAACTTCAATTAATTTTCTTTAAATAATTAATCAGTCAATAAAGAGACGTTATCGATGCGCTCATACCATGAAACATCATGTCATACCAACTCATTATACATTTACGACATCTCGTACGTATGATGAATTATAAACAACAATTATCCAATCTTTCCGGTAGAGTAAATTGTATATAACAACCATATGATGAACCTATTGACGACTTGTCATAGATAAAAGGCCATAGATTTTATTCTCTATTTTCCTCTTCCAACTTACCATAAATTAGCAAATCCCTCATTAGTTGGTAATAAATAAACTCAAATGTATTATTTAAATAATTCAACGAATTAATGAATAAATATTAGATTGATAATGTACAAATTATATTTATTAATTTGCTATTACATATAAAGTAGTTTTAAGTATCTAATCATTAATAAATTAATATTCGCACATCTCATGAGATAAAATCAAAATTAAAACCAAAAACGATGTCGACAAAGTATAAACTAACTTCAAATAAATAGCATCTTCCAATAAACATTCAAAAACTCGAAACTACCAAAATTTGCCTCTAGACGGACTTGCTTGACTCCAGAGTAGCATTCTGACTTCTGCAAGGTTATTTCAAGATGGCACACTCCCAAGTGTTGGATGCTGGCTCTTCTCCTCCTCAATAAAGAATTAAACAAAATTTTCAAATACATGTGGGAGACTAAAGCGAGCTATGGAGCAGCTAAGGTGGAGTGAAAAAAAAAAAATTATATATATATATATATGTGTGTGTGTGCGCGTGTCTGTGTTTGTGTATTGAGAAAGGTTCGTATTTTACGAACTTGGGGTGGCATCCTCAGTCTTCTCAGTGACGCCCTCCGTCTTCTGACGCTTGGCATCAGGCTCTTCACCATGTTCAAGGCCAAGATGTCCGTTAACGGCCTCTGCACCTAGAAGAGAGATGTGTTTGCTCGTGATTTGACGACCAGCTCTGGGTTTAGGACCCCAGTGCTTTTCAGGATTCGGAAGGAAGCGAGCAACCTTCTTGGCTTGCGCCTTGCTAAGAGACGCAACAGCTCGAGCAAAATTGGCCTGCCCAAAAGTATGAAATCATGAGGCAAAAGAATTTTTGGACACAAGCCAAGCATAATTTTTAGCCCTATGCCAATGTGCGAGTGCATGTGATGACATGCCTCTGCATGCATTGCCATGGACATGAGCATGCATGGTGAGAACAGATTCAGCATATACAACCAAAACTGAAAAATCATCATGGCATTACTTAGTAGAAACGTACTTGAAGAGTTGGTTCTTTTGCTAGTATTACACTTCCTGGCTGATCAGGCGGTTGAGCTTTGACTGGATGATTTTTGACCTACATTGACAAGAAACCATATCAAATACAGTACACAATTCTCGCCACTTCATATCACAGCACAAACTAGTTCTGTATAACACCTAGAATAAAAGGCTGAATCTGATTAGAAAATGATAACAAGTTCATAAACATAATGTTTATTTCTGTATACACCAGGATATTAGTCAAGAGAACAAGCTGCCATAGATGGTTGCTTCCAAAATTTATATAAAAATAATCCTCTGGAGCCTCAAAGGAAAGGAGTTGGGGTTCAATGGGAATCCTTACCCAGCAACGCATTATGTCCCATATGACATCCATGGGTGCATCAGTCTTGAGCCCCAATGGTTTCACATGTGTTCCAGAAATACGATATCCTGCGTTGATCACAGCAGATCGGAACATCACTGCTGAAGGGGAAGTGCATTTTAATGTTGAACAGAGGTTGTGCAGACTCAAAAAGAGAGGAACATCAGGCAATTCCTGCAATCAGCTCAAAATGAGACCATGAAAAAGGTATTGACAGATTAACTTCATGGGAAAAGAAACATTTTATTGAAGAGAGATTTATTATTGGGGTCTAGGTACATGCATAAGAAGTAAAAACAGTGAGGAAACAAGCAACACACCTCCGAAATCGTTGTCAATACAGCAAAGATGCGATCATAAGCTGGATACCGGTCCTTCATAGACTTCACATCAACTAGAATGGAATTTACCCATTCTTGATCGTGGATGCGGCCAGACCATATAGGCCCCCCCATGTTGAATTTTTTCCCACAGTCACTGCACAATTGAGGAACAACAGGACCGAACCCCGGTAGATATCTTACACTGTTATTCTGAAGAGGGGCAGAGACCACGACACAAATGGAATATCAAAACAATGCACAAATAGAAATAGCCCAAAACAAGAAAACAACGCCATTATTGAATCATACAATCTGAACATCGATTTGCCCATTGCTTACTAGGATGACCTTTAATATTTTCTATACAACTTATTTCTTAGTTTCCATCTATGAAAATTTCAAGGGTGCATAGTTTCCACCTATGAATTAATTTTTCTGTCAATGACAAGAATATGTTGGATAGAAAAGTTGATATACCTTGTTGGAGGCAGTCCTCCCAACAGGCTGAAGATGGAAAGAATCACAGCCAGTGCACTGGTATACATATGAGAGCTTAAGGGGAGTACTTTTCATTGCACTTGCAGAACTGCATCCAATATATTTGGTTTTTAGACAACATGATTTGACAGTACTATTTTGTTCTGATAAGCATACTAATCATAGACGGCCCAATTTCAGTCAACATAACCTGGCCACCTACGTGTATATACGAACAAAAACTCGAACATAAAAGTCCATCTGGACGGATAGCACAGGTTCAATATATCGCTTGTAACGATTTGCATGGCTCTGCATTTACAAAGTAAGAGAAGAGCAATTATACCAAATTAAAGATACTTTCTAATGAAAAATTACAGGATAATTCAAATATTTCAGTCCATTAAGTAGCCAAATTCACAAATAAATTGCAGGCAACAAAATCCTATACAGTTTTAGTTTCACTTCTTTATCACAGAAGAAGAACAGCCACTAGTTTATCTATTCTGTATTTGATTTCTCAAGGACATGACAGTACCTCAATGCATGCCAGGAGAATCCTCAATGCCATTTCATGGCAATATTTCCCCCTCAATGGATAGGAACCATATCTAATTCCACAATGAGTTGAAACATAAGTCAACAAATCCAAAAATACAATTTCAGCAAAGGTAAGGAGAATATAATCTTACTTGGAATAGCAAACCTCCCCATTACCCCCACAAAGCACAGCCATATCTGTTGCTGTACACATCAGCATGCCTCCATCAGCCACAGATTGAATAGCAGAGTCCAGAAACACGGAAGGTGAACCATAAGGATCAAGATCAACCTACAACAGCATAATCAAGAAAGAGTAAAAATATAACTCATTCTGAATAATGTTATCAACATTGACAGCAGGAAAACTATTGATAATCACATTTTCCAACTTGGATTGTGATGCACGTTAAAAAAGCCCAATGGCTTTATGCTTTATATGGTGCAAAACTTTTCTCTTGATCAATTTTCAGTGCAACTGATGTAAAGCAAATGTGTCCAAGAAACTGACTAGACTATGCATGTAAATTTTCTGTACGTATAAAAGCCAATGCATACCACATCAAATTCTTTTGGATGGGTAAGCATGTATACACGAGCATCTGCAAGATGTGACTCCACTTTTGAACAAGCCACTGAACCATTGAACTTTATATTTCTCCTACAAGCTTCAACGGAAGCTGCAAAGCAAGAAAAAGAGTCAGTATAATGTTACATGAAATCATAAATGAACTCATAACTGAATTGGAACCGCAATCAGATGTACGTTATTCAGTCATTTTGAGCAAGAATATGCTCATTTTGAACAAAGAGCAAAATAAAACAAGGAAAAAACAATCAGAAGTATCTAATAGATCATATGCACGACTGATAGCCACCTTTATCATTGTCTAAGGCCACAACTTGACCAATTCCTTCTACTTCACGAGCATATCTTAGAGCTCTTAACCCAGAAGCTGATAAGGCCTATGTCAGAATTTTAAAAAAAAAAATGTTTTACTAAAAATTCAGGAGTGTAATAAATGAAAAACTGAAAACTTATTTATATGTACAGAAAAAGATCATAGAGAAACCTCAAGAACTCTTGGTGGCTTCAGTTGCCTGGGCACATTTCTCTCAGTGGGCTTGACTGCTTCCTCTGACATGCAACATGGTTCATCTTGAGATATCTCATCAGGCCTTTCAATTTCTCCATTTGAATTTTCATCATTAACAACAGACTCATCAGGTGCTTCTTCCTCACCATCCTTCTCTGACACCTCTGGAGCAGATGTTGTTCTTTTAGACAACATTGCTTCATGCTCCTGATTGCATTTAGATACAAATGTCCTCAGAACAGCAATTGATATGTCCCTGTTGTTAACCTGATGACAAAAGAAAGTCACAAAAGTTATAATAAAAAAATCAACAATCGACCAATGCACGTCCAAATATAAACAGGGAGAAGAATCAGTGCTATAAAAACAAATGACATTAGATTATAATAAAGGAGGGATACTTGATTCAGTGAAATGAAAGCAAAACCCATTATATACAAGAAAAATAAATTTTGACGTGACAATAAGAAGCACACATTCCTTTACTACTACAAGATACACAAAGAATGAGGAGACCAATGAAAAGACTAGTTTTGGGTGGATGAAGGAATTCTATATCTCGTCTCGAATTACCAATTTTTATTGACAAATCAATTCTTCTATAAATTCTCATAAAGCTTCCTATTTTAGACAGAGCACCTACATTGGAGTTTCCGCCAAAGTCAATTCATTCCCTTTGGCAAAGTTTTGCTAATGAGATTTGAATAAGAAGGCATAGCTCAGTTAAAACAATTTCCAAAGGTTCAGAACCAAAGTGCATAGTTCAATTAAAGGTTCAGAACCAAAGTGCATAGTTCGATTACGCATACTCTAGGATTTTAAATTTTGATTTCTTTATTCTACTGAAGGTTTCTTAGAAACTAATGATCTAAGCTCTGTAATTCTGGCTTAAAGAAACGACCCATCAAAAATTCAATTCCAAGATTGTAATATAAGTATTAACCGATCGATAGTTTCGAATCAAAGTACCCATCAGGAACTGAAATAGAAATCTAACCTCCAATTAGAAAACAGAACGTTGCAACAAAATCAATAATTTGAATGAAAAACAACTAAAAGAAAATATTTTTTCACCTGGGTTTTATTGTAAAATACTTCATTTCTAGCGTGCATGAGAATCTCAGCTTCTCCTTCCTTAATAATTGTATAATCATTGAGATCCTCCATTGCCCCTCCTCTTCTATTTCATGCACTTTCAGTTTCTGGGGCTCTTCCTTTTCCCCTTCCCTTATTTGCAAATTTCTAACTGAAGATACAGATTGCAAGAAGAAGTACAAAAACGCTACCTTTGCTTTGCTTCTTGTTAATAAAAAAAATTCTTCCTATGTTCCAGACCTCCAGTAACTGAAAGCGACAAGTTCATGAAACTCAAGAATTGTATCTATTTATATAAGGGTCCAACTGCCATTCTTTGTTTGAATTCCCCAACTCCGATGTTGAGGATTTTGTTAAACCCTATTATCTGACCCCGGTGCACGTTAGAAAATACTGGTTTGTTTTACTAAAGTGCACAGGAAATTGTTGACGGTTGCTGGTTGGGTTTGGGTCGGATTTTCTTGTGTGAAAAAAGTATGTTACATGTATAGGTTGGTAAGCTCGAATAGGATTCGGGTTGATTGTTGAATTAGTTCGAGTTTGAAGTGATGATTATGAAAGAATGTTTCCTAGTTCAATATGTGAAATTAACGACGGACAACAATGGGTGGATTATAAAAATAATTAAATGAGAATTTTATAATTAGATGATTATATTTTCTAGAAATAATGCTATGCATACAAGCCTACTTATACCTCATTATTTAGATAAATCATATGACACTTTTCATATTAGTGTTGTAAGTGAAATCGCGTCCCACACGATCATAACTGATAAATTTGTATTACAACTTTATATGTGCAGTGCTGTTGGTGATTACTAATGTACTATTATTAACTAGTTGCAATAATTTGATGTTTGATGTCAACACGATTATCAAGAAGTTTAATCAGTTCAATTTCTTGAAATAATATAAGAGATTTGAGATTTAAATTTTATTCATACATATGAGTGTAAAAGGAGTTTGATTTCAATTTTGTAATTTTTTCTTTGAAAAAAAATGCGATGTTAAATGCTATAAAATGAGAGGCAGTCGTATTAAAATATATACTTCAAAAATTAACATTACTTTTATATATCACACTTAATTGCTAATAACAAAAATATAAGATTTGGCCTGTATGATCTCACCCTTTGTACGAAATCACATTGCACAATCAAATGGTTAGAACACATGTGCATTGGCTCAATTTATAATTTAAGTAGACAATGATAATACAAAAAAAAAAGGAACGCAAAAAAAAAAAAAAAATTAATGGTATCTAACAAATCCATGCAGAAACGACATAAAGCGGCTTATCGTGCCAACAAATCATCAAACTTGCTCTCTCATTCACAATCTTATGCCCATCTCTCCCGTAAGTCTTGACCATTTGCTTAGCATCTTCCGTCGGGTCAACCCACAGGCGCACCGGCTTGAACCCCGCTCGACCGAACCGAACCTTCCACCTGGCATATCTCTCATGCCTCTCCTCTCTCTCTAGCCCTTCGCTAGCCACAATATTTTCAATTTCTCTCCCAAATATTTGTTCCAAAATGAGCCTTTCCCGACTTTCCTTAGACCCAAATGTGACATCTATCGAGTCAAAAACAGCACTATAGTAATGCAACCCTTCAACCAATCTATCCACTAATCGGTTTAGATTATGGTCGGCTTCTTGCTCCACTAAGAAAAATAACTTCGGGGAAATTGACCTTACCATGGCTAAAAATTGCCGCATTTGCTTACATTCTTTAACACTATCACTCTTTTTGGCCCCAAAATGTGCATCAACTCTATCATCTTCTGCTAATAAAACATGAAGATTTAGTACTGAAATCAAAGCCACTGCCTCTCCTGATCTTACTTTGAACATCTCTGCGGGTAAATCTCTTAAGTTTACATTGATGGGATTGAATTGAAATGGCATGTCCAGTGCCTGTGCCTGTGCCTCTCTCGTAAACTTTCTGCCCGGTTTCTCTAGTACTTGTTTGCCGATACTAACAGAAGTGACCTTCAAATGGGGAGGTCCACTTGGCAAAGTTGAGAAGCCTCTGAGAAGTGGGATCCAAAATTTTTGGTCACGAGAGCCCAAATCTATGATGTGGATTACACCTTCGGTGGCCGCGAGTTGGACCAAGGTCCGCGCAATGACGGCATAGGAGAATCCGAGGTACGGGAAGGCCTGCGCGAAGAGGGACCGAGCCCGGTGGGGTTGTTGTTTGGGCTGTTGGTGATGATTTATACATATACATACATATATATATATATATATATATGGAGGGATTTTTTTTAATCAAGGATTTTGTCCAAATGTTTGATGGAATTATAATGTACACGAAGATGCGTCCGGAAGACGGGAAAAAACAAAAAACAAGAACAAAATGAAAATCATTTTCAAGCACCGTGACGATAGGACTCTATAACCTTCTAAATTTTGTGTGTACATGCTAGCAATCTTAAC
Source organism: Murraya paniculata (assembly GCA_030449075.1). Taxonomy (NCBI): domain Eukaryota; kingdom Viridiplantae; phylum Streptophyta; class Magnoliopsida; order Sapindales; family Rutaceae; genus Murraya; species Murraya paniculata. The sequence goes on from JAEVFN010000003.1 coordinate 2,751,331, forward strand.
GTTGAAAACAAAGAGATTTGAAGTGAAGAAAACATTTCTCCATAAATAGAAATGTCGTGATTAGTTGAAATATGTGACTATCTCTTTGCAATAATGCTGATCAGAAGCCTACAATCGCCAGAGAAAATGTCAAGCATTAGAGGCCAAAAGTATGGCCACCGCCGTGCCTAGGTGGTTCGCCAGATTACCAAGATGATCGTCTGGGTTTCAAAATTTTGTCCCATTAGTGAAGCCTTAACCATTAGATTTACGTATGTTGCTGGGTAATTCGGCCAAACAACACTCGAACAACTTCTAATGCAGCTGAGGACTAGAGACAATTAACTTTTGTCTTGGTGGGTAGCCCAAAGTAGTTAGATGTTGCGATCCAAGAAAATTTAGGGAAGTTCAACTGATTAATACCTTTACCACTCAAACCCCAGGTAATGATGCTGTTTCATAATAGTCCATTTTGAGAAAATTTTAGATAAAGACGGTCTTGACATATTTATCTATTGAATAAAGATCATATTGATTAATTTAGTTTATGAAAAATTTTTATTGAAGAAGCATAATTGACAACGTGGTATGTCTGATATTCTGTAGTAGCAGCAGCAACCTCTTAGTAGGAACTTGCATTGCAAGCATGGATTTAATAAATGGACAGAGATACTTTTCTTTGGTTTTTCTTGAGCCCGTGGCCGGTTGGACAGAAAGGCCACTTCGAAGTTTTTTAAAACCTTAACGGTGCATTTACTAAACGATAATTAGAATGAACTGTAATTATAATAAAAAATGAGAATCATAATAAATTGTTTACTTTAACTGTATAAATCGGGATCAGAATAAATTGTACCACCATAGATGTGTTGACTATATTTTGAAATCAAAATAAATTATTACATTTTACAAGAATGATCTTAGTTGATTATTGTCAATAATAATAATAATAATAATAATAATAAATGCATACGGCTCCACCTTCAATTTGCCAAATTCTGTCAAGAAAAGCATGGGGATGCAATGTATTCAAAATCCAACACGTGAGCCCCCCACCCCCCTTTGGCTTTTCAACAATTTTCACCAACTATTCCATTTTAGAAGTGACCACAGCATTGCTTAGTCTCCACTATTTGCTTCATTCCTTTTGGGAAAGCTCGTTTATTAAGGTATATACAATGAATTTACTTGGTGGTGGTGACCACAGAATATGATTTGTACGCATCATGATCAATAATTCAATCTGCCGAGGAGCAATGTTTTACAAAACGAAGTTCAGGAGCATTTATATCTGGTCTGCTACAGCTTAATTCCCCTAATGAGATTATGTATGTCTCCCGTGCCACGGTGCACTGGTTTCAAAGATACAAAAAGATAAGTCAGAAGTAACAATCATCCACCAAACACCAACTGCAGAAGGGATTTTGATATTTTTTTTGCTCTACATTTTTCAAATCAATGGATAAGATTCAATATAGAAATATGAGGTTGGTGATGAACAGAATTAAAGCTTTACACTCAATTCTCCTGAACTCAAGTTATTAAGACATTTTACCCGAAACAAACCAAAAAAAGGGAAACAAAAAAAAAAACAAATACGCGCTACTTATCAAAATCATAGCTCATAAGACAATTCAAAATTTCAGTTCTTGAACAGCAAGAAAACTGGAAAAGAAGAAAATGTCTTCAAGCAACTACATAGTTTCATTAGTGTCAGTGGTTTTGTTTTCTCTGTCATGCACAACTTCAGCTTCAATTCAAGAAAATTTCATCCAATGCCTTTCCATCAATTCCAACGTCTCCTTTCCTTCCTCCTCCTTTTACACCTCAGAAAACATGTCTTCATTTTCTTCAATCTTAAATTCTACGGCTCAGAATTTCAGGTATTTGGTGCCTTCAATGCCGAAGCCTAAGTTGATCTCCGTGCCTTTGCATGAGTCCCATGTCCAAGCAGCTGTTATCTGCGCTAGAAAGCTTGGAATCCACATGAGAGTACGAAGCGGAGGCCATGACTATGAGGGTCTCTCTTATGTATCTGAAATTGAATCACCTTTCATTGTTGTGGACCTTTCTAATCTACGTTCCATTAGCATTTATATTAAAGACAGCAGTGCTTGGATTCAGGCTGGTTCCACAACTGGCGAAGTCTACTACAGAATTGCAGAAAAAAGCAATGTTCATGGCTTTCCCGCTGGCTCTTGTACAAGCTTAGGCATTGGTGGGCACATTACAGGAGGTGCATATGGTCCAATGGTGAGAAAATATGGCCTCGCCGCTGATAATGTCATTGATGCCAGAATTGTTGACGCTAATGGTAGAATTCTTGACCGGGAAGCAATGGGAGAAGATCTTTTCTGGGCAATAAGAGGAGGTGGGGGAGCAAGCTTTGGAATTATTCTATCCTGGAAAATAAATTTGGTTCCTGTGCCAGACACTGTGACAGTTTTTACAGTTAACAGGACCCTGGAACAAGATGCCACAAAGCTGCTCTGTAAATGGCAACAAATTGCTGACAAAACTGATGAGAATCTCTTCCTTAGAGTTCTCATACAAGTGACAAATGCAAGCCAAAAAGGCGAAAGAACTGTAACTACAGCATACAATGCCTTGTATCTTGGCGATGCTGATAGACTTCTCCAAGTAATGCACAAGAGCTTTCCTGAATTGGGACTAACGCGAAAAGATTGCATTGAAACAAGCTGGATAAATTCCGTGATTTACAATGCTTTGTTCCCAAGTAACACACGACCTGAAATTCTACTTCAAAGAAAGCCGTCGTTCAACTTGAATTATTTCAAAGCCAAATCAGACTTTGTCACGGAGCCCATACCTGAAACTGTGCTTGATGAGTTGTGGAAAATGTTACTGGAAGAAAATTTTCCGACAATGATATGGAGCCCATATGGTGGAATGATGAGCAAGATTTCAGAATCTCAAATCCCTTTTCCTCATAGGAAAGGTAATTTGTTCATAATTGAATACTTGACTTCCTGGCAAGATGGAGAAAAAAGTGAGAAGAAACATATGGACTGGATAAGAGGGCTATATGCTTACATGGCTCCTTATGTTTCAAAGTTTCCAAGAGCAGCATATGTGAACTATAGAGATCTTGATCTGGGCATGAACAACAAGTGTAACACGAGTTTCGTTGAGGCTAGTGCTTGGGGTGACAAGTATTTCAAGGACAATTTCAAGAGATTGGTAAGAGTGAAGACTGAAGTTGATCCCGAAAATTTATTCAGGCATGAACAGAGCATTCCACCTTTTCCATTGAAAGACTAGAAATCTAATGCTGAGACTGAGATTCGGATTTCAGACCCTTTGTACCAGCCAAGTTACTGCGGTTGAACCAATCGGTACCCTCAATCTGCTGCCACTCAGGCGTTGCCGGCCAGTAATTACAATATGACTTTTTGGTTTACCAGAAGTTTGAGTCATTAAAGGTAAATTAAGTTGGAAATTTGTTAAATGATGAAAATTATTTTTTTAAGATCTTTGTGCAAATTAATAAATAAGATAAGTTTCTTATGCTAAAATTTTTAGTGTTGGGTATAATTAGATAAATTTACAAGATCACCGAATATTACGAATGCAAATGGATGAATTTAAGGAGACATAAATATTTTCTTTTCTTATTTATAGTCGTATTTTTTTCTTTTACTTTTGAGTCTCCGAATCTGAACGTGTAGTGCCAGAAGCCTGGGACAAAACGTCACCAGCTAACCCAGTGATGAAAGTGAAAGCAAATAGCCCAACTGCCCAAACCCAAAGAAACTTAAAACAAATCCACATGATCCAAACCCCAAAACCCAAACTGGGGATACATTTTTGACTAATCAATATTTTACTTACTTTGTTGCATTATTAATATAAAGATTGAGGATTTTTCTAAGTTACAACCGGCGTAATTTACAGTCGCAAAAATTACGCGTAAACAGTAACACGTGGTTACTGTTCACGCGTAATTTTTGCGACTATAAATTACGCTGGCTGTAACTTAGCAGCTCCCAAAGATTGAATTATGTGTTTCCAAAATCAACATTTTAATAAATATTGTGATATTCTATTTTATCTATTCTTTTTTTTAAAGCAAAATCAAACGTAATTTCTTTACTTTGATGAGTTCGGAGAAACAAAAAACTACATAGCACACAAATAATATGCTATTTGCTTCTTGGAGGTACGCAAAACGCTGTCCCTGTTGTGAAAATTTCTAACATTTTTAAATGCCCCCCCATTACATATATTATTTTGTTCAGCCAATCACGTTTCTTGAGAAGTGAATCTTGAAAAACAAAAAAATGGTGGATTTTGAATGACGAAATCAAATTCTCTGCTATTATATGTTAATTAATATGTTAATTAATTGAAGAAGCAGTGCAGATTTGCAAATAGTTAATTAAAAACTCTCCAAATTTGCCTTCCCAGCTAACTTTGCTTAGGCACGAGGTTACCCTTTGAATTGAATGATGAGAAGTTGAGATCCCCCACCTCGTGAGTTCATGATTATGGGGTTCCTTTTACAGTGTAGTTTTGGACTTCTAATTAACCATGTATTAAATTTCAGTTTTCTTTTGGAAAGCAAGGTTAAGTTGCACATGTGATTTTAATCTTGTGATCTTTCAACTCAACTTCTGCAAATCGATTTGTTTAGGGTAGGTTGCACATGTGATTTTAATCTGATCGTTGTGCGAGAACTTTTTTTTTTATTAAGTGCAAGAACATATTAATTAATGAGCGTTGATTTGATAAGATCTACGATGCTGATTTGAAAAAATGGAGCCTTTTTTAATGAGCAGATGGAGTTTCTAAATTAAGATTCGCTTTGGTTGTTCTTTCCCGGTTGTTCGATCAAACCTTACTACCTTAGACGTAATTATCATCAATCGACATAATTTAATAAATTGAATTACTTTTTTATTAATTGATTGCTACACCTCTTAATTAGTTGTTAAATAGTAAAATCTGTTTAGAATCCATCATTGTAATGACTAGTATTTATGCATTAATATAATTCAAATCCCATTGTTTATACATTTTGCACTGATATCATATTAGCGAGATTTAATACATAATTTTAAAACAAAATGAAATTGGATTCAAGATCCAGTAATTGTAATTATCTTCTTGATCTGGATATTCACTTTATGCCAACAAATAAACATGTTGTCTACTTCCCTCTAACATGCATGTATATTTCACCTCTAACCTAACTACTAATTACTAATTCTTTCAAATTTTTCTGTCTCACTCTCTCCTTTTCATGGCGCCGGAAGGGAGCTCTCTGGAACTCTTCTTCCGACAGCCTGAACTTTAAAATTTTCTATTTTTATTTGTTGACTTTTTGTTTGCTTCCACTTCATTTGTGAATGTAGATCTCCTTCTACTCTATGTGTGAAGGTAGATTCTTCCATGGTTGTATATCCATGGCTTTTGCTCCATCTAAACACTGATTTGTGATGGTATTGGTGCCTTTTGCTGTTGTTATCTGGGAAAATACAATGTGTAGATCAGTCTTTATAAGATATTTGTTACTGCATCAGTTGGTGATCAAGCCAATAGAAGTAGAGGTTTTAAAACAAGCTGAGGAATATCCTTGTTCATGCTCTAAATGGGTGTATACATCTATGGTGGAGATATTTTTTATTGATATTCCAGTACACTGCTTTCCTCCCCGGTTGTCAGTAAGAGTTCAATGGTTCAACCAATCTGTTTATTATAATGGATGAAAATATATGTATACTAATTTAATTTATAAAGAATTATTGTGTAGTATCATCTTGTTAGCAAAAACCCTTAATGTATTCAGTTTGTTGAATGATTGAAGTAGCTGCTTTCCTGTAAACAAAAGAAAAAAAATTTACTAATTCTTTCATGTAACTTTGATTGCTTATCCTGTTGTAGTTGTCAAGTACCTAATCACTAACGGAAATTAAACTAGGCTTCACGTTTAAATAGCGCCATCATTTTTTCATTTCTAGAGCTCTTTCTGCAGACTTACAAGTAAGCAAATTTTGAGTAAAAAAGCATGCACGCATGCCTGCCTGCCAGAAGCATTCATCAAAAAGTTTCGAAGGCTATCATTATAAACTCTAGCCTGTGATGACCGACTTCTGCACTCCTTGTAACAATGCAAATCAAAGTACCCCACATCCTGCCTTAACACTCCTTGCTTTCTTATTCTTGTTGCTTTTCTTTCACCTGTTATCTAATTGTCCAACAATATCCTCTAAAAGTTCTCAAGAAAAAGGTTAATAACATGAACACGTCCATTTAAACGACAGTAGATTAAGACATTTCCATTTAGACAAAATTATTACCCAAAACAAAAAAGAATCCTCTTTAAAACAGGCATGATCCACAAGCCAGGTACACCAAAAATTTCCCTATATATACCAGGAATCATTTACTGTCTTTTCATATTTGCGCATGCAAAAGCATATTTATCAGCTAAATTTATCTAGAAGCTCTAACAATATCTATTAATTAAAGAGATAAATATCTCGGAAGAATTTTTAGTTATGCTTGTGCAAACCCTTTATGAAACTGTTAACTAACTAATTTCAAGACATCTGGATAATTCTTTCTTTCTTCAAATCCTAGACGTTGATTGAATAATTAAATTAAAAGAATGGAGGATTGGTAACAATAATCCACGTGCTTTACGCCCACCTAATTACTTCCCCACAGATAGTCTACTTTGAAGGGGAACTCCGCAAGATTAGACTCAAAAGCTCTCTCAATCTCTCTCCTATCTCTTTTTCGCACAATCAAATCAAGCATTAGTGATCTCTCACTCTGAGATCTTAGCTCTTTTACAAGATTATGGATCACTCTCTCACGATCTTTTTGATATCTTTTATTAAGTACGAATGAATATGGTTCATTTGTGTTACCATCATACCTATAAATAGTCATTACAAGCATTAAACAAATGAGTTTCTCCAATTAAACAATGCCCCAACGTTCTAAAAATGCTAATATCAAATAATCCAAAGGCCACGTGTTGCCCAGCTAGCCAGCTTTTATCGCATATTCTAATACCCCATTACTCTAATTGGCATCCTAGAACCTTCTTTATGCTAATTAATTAACCATCAATAAGATTAAAATATTTCTGAAGCATGCGACTAGGGTTTTTAAAGCCAACAGATGGTCCATGACAATTGGAAGCAAAGCCGTTTTCAAGGAAACATCAACAACCCACTGAATCAAGTATATTTTTTTCCTTAATAATTAGTATAATGTGGTTTTCGTTGTGTTACGGAATCCTACTGTCGGAATATTGCAGCTGATAACATATGCGGTACGGTTCAAAGAATTTAGAGAAGATCCAAATGTTGGATTGTGATTGGCTAGATAATAAATTGAAGTGAGGTGGTGAGCACCATGGAGTAACGCTTGTGATAATTCTAGAGGTGGGATTAATTTTTACTAAAGTAAAGGAGCTGCTAAATCAAAGTTTGATTCAAAGATCTTGTACATGTAGTGCTAGCTAGCTAGTGAGATCATCATCTTGGTGATTATAAAAATATACAAAAGCTAGCCTTGAAGTGATGGATACTGATTGATAAGAAGCATATATAAGGGGAAGCTATTGTTGAGCTTTGTGCCACATATTTTCGAGACAACAATTGCACAAGGACTAACTAAAAGAAAGTGAAAGAATGATGAGAATGATGGGTTGGGGAGCAACTACGGAACAAGGATGGAGAAAGGGTCCTTGGACTCCTGAAGAAGATAAGTTGCTTACCGAACATGTCAATTTGCATGGAGAGGGAAGATGGAGTTCCGTGGCCCGGTCTGCAGGTAATTAATCTTTTGATAATAATTATAAGAAAGCATTATTAAGAAAGCATAATTAAGAATAATATCTTATTATATATATGCACCTTTTACTCTTTTCAATGATTTAATTTTATTCTTATGTGTGTGTGCATATGTTCTTAGGTTTGAATAGGAGTGGAAAGAGCTGCAGGCTGAGATGGGTGAATTATTTGAGGCCTGGTCTTAAAAGAGGCCAACTAACACCTCAAGAGGAAGGCATCATTATTGAATTGCATGCTTTATGGGGCAACAAGTAATGCATCTCTCTCTTTATTCTCACTAAAATAAGTCTAAAAATACAAAAGTACACATACAAAGCGAAACAACAATAATAATAAATTGGTGTAATATAGTTTAATTTTATGGTGATTAGATTTAGTCTAATTAATTATATGCATGAATACAGATGGTCGACTATTGCTAGATACTTGCCAGGGAGAACAGACAATGAGATAAAGAATTATTGGAGGACCCATTTCAAGAAGAAGGAAAAATCTTCTCAAAAGCAAGAAAAGCGAAAGGCTCTACTTTTGAAACGAAAGCAACGACAGCAACAGCAAAAGCAGCAGGAGCAACATGAAGATAATATGAATAGGGTTTCATCCAATGATGAGAAAATAATGAGCATTGAAGAGAAGCAGAAGCAGGTCGTTTTCATGCAACCGGCGATGGCTATGGAGAATCCGAGCTGGCCAGCTATGTATCAAGATATTGCATCTTGGCCGTCTGATCGTCATCAGCCTGCAGTGATAGATGAATTAGGGTTGTGGAGTGGCCTGTGGTCATTTGATGATACAAACGGCGGTGTTGATCCAAGCACTAACTGCAACAAGATGGCTGTTGCCATGCAGCAAAATCAGGCAGCACCTTTTGCTCTTGGAGGGGATTCAAGCAACTTCTGCAATGGAGGATACATCTTCTAAGAAGAATTTTGATTTGGTGGGATATCCAAAGGAAAAGAAACATATGTGAACTGTGATGATGTAGTTCTTTAACTAATTATATGTGTTTAAGTTTCATCAGCTATCATATCTACATGTGACATTATTTGTGTCAGCTCCATTTCATAAAGTTGATAATTTGATTTGGTGGCATAACCAAAGGAAGTCGATAATTTGATGTAAACTTACCTCCATTTCATAAAGTTGTTCGATTAGGCATTAATAATTTCGCTAAAATTTGTCCTCGATCTCCTTTAACTCTAGGATAGTTAATTACAGCATTGTATTATTTTCTGGCTTTCCACATTCAAGTTAAGTGGGGAATATGAGGATATTTACCCAATAGCTTACGGTTCTAGTTGATTGCCTATATCCTTCTGCGTGTCTAGGAATTTTTTTCCATCTCGTCCTAAGTGCTAAGCTTTTCAGCATTTAAAAAGCCAAAAACATATTCAATTGAACAATTTCCTTTCCCAAATGGGTTCGGTAAGAGAATCTTATAAAAGCTAATCGGTAAACTAAACTCTTGCCCCTGGTTGATGATTAAGAAAAGAATTAGAAAGAGCTAATGACATATTATATATAGTACGAGTCTTTTCCATTGCTGTGAGTAGAGCTAACAAGATAGGTCGACAGGCCGTATTCTTGTCTTATTAAATTTAGATCGATCAAAACATGATCCATTTAATAGTCGTGTCAAAATATTGAGACCATAACTCAATATAGAAAATAAATGAAATATCCAATAACTCGTTTAATATCTATATATTTAATAAAATTTATATTTTACACACACATATCTACCAATATTTTACATATTTATACTATTAGAGTTCTAAATCTAAATAAAATTTTATAAATGAAATATTGTGTATGTGTTCATCCTTATAAATAAAAAATTAAAAAAAAGATAATTATGTATAATATTTGAGTTTTGTATATATGTTCATCCTTATAAATAAAAAATAAAAATAGATAATCATGTCTAATATTTAAGTTTTAATGACAAGAACTTACAGTTTAATTTAGAATATAAAATATAATCATGTCATTTATCAAGTAAATAAACTAAGAATTATAACCCTAACCCAACACAGAAAAAAATCATGTTGACTTAGACTCAATGCATTTAATATTCTTGTCAAACTTGATAACTCATATCTATTTATTCGTGTTATATTTATGTCATGTAATCGGGTCGTGTCAAAATTTATCAACTATAATTCTGAGGGTCAAAATTCAACATTATAAGAATCAAATTGATAAAGGTCAAGGATCTATTTGATACAAACGAATTTTTTTTTTTTTCTCTTTTAGAGGGAATAAAAAAAATTAGTGATCTAGATGTTATCATTCAAAATAGAACAGATAAAATTCGGGTTGGCACATGCAGATCTCGAACCTGCGAACACCACGTTATTAGGACAGCTCTTTAACCATCTGAGCTAGCAGGCCATAGAACTTTATATTTAAGATATTTATATTTATCTTCAATAAGATAGCCAAATTTTAGTAATAGATAAGGTCGTTACTCCGATGGCATTGGTGGTTGGTTGAGCAAAAGAATTAAGCGATGGAGGGTTTAACGGCAAGTGAAGTTGCAGGATTTGGTGTGGGCACTGTGCTTCTATGTGCCACTATTGCTGCACCTAAGCTTGATGCTTTCTTTTCTGCTTCTCAAAGAAGGTGATAAACTTTGAACCCATTATGTATTCATGAACTAAGTAACAAGGAAATATCACGCATGTCTCGTTGAGATGCTTGTGTGGTCACTCATGTTGTTGGGTTTCAATCAAATTTGACTTTTTCCTAGTAGTTTTAGAAATAAGTTGCCATTGCTGCCAGATGTTATTTGCTTTATTTTCTAGGTATCCTTTAAAATTTTTTGTGCTTGGTTGTTTTTGGATTCGGTACATGAGTTTAAGCATTCGTTCATTATGACTTTAGATAATTGATTTGATAAAGAGGTCTGTTGTCTTGATATGAAAATAAGTATTAGGTTCAAGGAGTGCAATTTTATTTACCTGTGGAGAGCTGAAGTGCCTGCTCTGTTATGGAGCATTGCTGGGTATTGTAGAGTCAGCTATTATGCTGCTGTCTTTTGGAACTGTTACAAATAATAAAATTTTCCAGGCATTTTTTGTTGCTACATTAACTATGATTGTTCCGTCTGCAGATTGAACTTAAGCTAATGAACAACTGAACTGGAGTATGTGTAACTAAACTAATATACACAGTGTGAATGTAAATGCAGAATTATTTGTATCTCCTCTGATTAGGGGATGAATGAATGGATTTGCGGCTAATAGCTTAACCATAGTGAATGTAAATGCAAAATTATTTTTGGCTAGATTCTCTGGTACCAATCTCTTTTGGAATGATAGATAGACACTGGGAGAGGACTGATTTTGTGAATCATTATGAGTTGGAGAAGTAGGAGATTAGAATCAAAGAAGGTTGCATTGTTTGGATAAGAATTATTGTTAGGTTTAACTTCAACTCCATTTACAGGAATTGGCAAAATAGAATTTCACATTAAGTAATTCCTCGTATTTTGAGTTTCTAAATCTCAGTGTCGAAACTGATTTATTTTTATCCCTACCTCAGCAGCTAATCATGTTTTTGAACCCTCAAGTAACACAAGCTTTCCCAAGCATTAGTTTCTAAAGTTATAATTATCCTGCATCTTGCTAAATTTTGTGAATGATAGATGCTATTTATCGAGACTTCTTTTGTTGCCATATCCTTGATTGAAGGTTAAAGTTTCCTGAATTATGAGGCTGGTAGGATTTCTTAACTGTACCGTGAAATTACCAACTAGTGATTTAACGTGTAGTGAATGGAGAAGAAAGTCATTTCACTCTCGGCACTCTTTTTCGACATGCATATCTGATACCTGTATGCTACATGTACAACCCCTTGAAATGCAGTTCCTTGGGTATGTGCAAGAAATGTGGCGATGTCAGGATGATAGCATGCTCGAGGTGTAAAGGAACGGGATTAATCAAACCAAATGGACCTTTCAGTTTTAGTATCATGGACGACCTGTATCCATCGCTTGATGGCACTGAATCAAAAATGAAATCAATTGGATGCTCCAAATGCAAGGGTAAAGGCCACTTCTGCTGTCCTGATTGTTCTAATAAGCCCCAAGTTTAATTTATTCAGACAATTGGAACACTGCTTGTGCTACCTTCGTGATCTTTCGATATCAAGCTATCATGGTACATATCTTTTTGTTCACATCACGGATATACTCTCACAGATCAGAGAAGTAATATGTAATAGTTGCATAACTTGTGAATCTTTTTAATTTAAAATGTTCCGATTTATATCTTGGTAATGCTTGTTTGTTACTAATGATGTTTAGTGGAAGTCTCTTTCCAATTCTTGAAGCAGCTAAAAACTGAGCATAGTCAATTGCAAGGTGAACTCAAATAAGATGTTAATATCTGAGCATAGTTAATTGCAATGTGAACTCAAATATAATGTTAATAACTTCATCAATGTTTGAAGAACAAGCAGCAATCAAGTGCAGCCATGACCAAGTTTGACTAACACTCTCCAAAGTTGATGATGAATCATGTTTGTGGTTTGCGTGCGCATCCTAATTGTGACACTACTTGTAATATTGTCGCTCGTCATCTTTCGTCAAAGATTTCTGATGTTGACCCAAAACTGCACTAATCATGATTCTTCAAAGAATTTAATTCCTTTCTCTAGTTCTACTCCCAATTAAAAGAATGTCTAGTTAGCTTAATTCTGAAAACTCACCGTTAAAGGTTTTGGAAAATCACTGTCCTTTAATTAACCACTACATTTATATTTGACAATTAATTATTCGACTCTGTAAAATCTATGAATTAAAGGTCATAATATATTTTTTTTAAAAAAAATCACAATAAATAACGATATATATAATAAGTAACTTAATTATTATTTTTTTATTATGGCTCGTCAAACCAATGTCGGTACAATAAGAATAAATATATTTTTATAAGAATTTTTTTAATTAATGTGAGTGAAATAAATATATCTCTCTAATCTCTAATATTAGGAGTGATAATCAGGTATGTGATTTGGTGCAAATTATTTTATTAGTTGGTGATGCACCAACTAATAAAAACCGTGGCTTGTGACTCATCACACACAATAACTTGCACGCACACCGAATCAGTGTCTCAAAAATGCTAGGGCCAACTAAGGATATGCCTTGTGATGGAATTCATCACTCATTTGATTTTGGCGCTGTATGCTAATAAAATCCTTTAATTTTGAGTCACTTATCTACTTACCGTACATTTGAAAAGGCCAAAGCTAAAGCCAAAAGGGCAAATAGGTAATTCCAAAAATGCTTTAGAGCCTCGCTCTGCCAGGCAGCCTAGGTCCTAATCAATTAAAGATTTTGTACAGTGCCACACGCTTTATTCATCACGCGTCCGACAAATGTCACACATCGCAAATTAAAATTAGGCGTGCTCCCATTGTCATATCAGGGCACGTGTCCATGCGGATACTGTTCAGAATTATCCGGCGGTGACAATGTACCTCACTGCACCTGACAAAACTTACAAGAACTCGACGCGTGTCGATGATCTTCTGTTATTCATAGTTTTGTGACCGTCGTTGGAGACTGTTATTTATTCTAGAGCAGCGAGATAAGATATTATTACGCACTGTAGATTGAGTTGTCGCGGAAACACGTGTCCAATTTGACATCATTTTATTTCTTCGTTCATCACTGCACCTTTTCGGTTTAGCTTTAGTGCATTTCTTTTTCTTTTGCTTCTCCTCCCTTAAAAAAATAAATAAATAAATTTACCAAATTTTTCATTCTTTATTTGTAAACCTTAGTTAGGGCCAGTTTTATTTTTAAAATAATTTATGTTAATTATACTGTAAAAATAATTAACTGTGAAGAGAATTAATTAAAATATTTAATTGAATTAATTAAGATTATTAATGCATGAAATATTAAATATAAACATTAGTTAGCAGGTTATATTTATTTATTTGCAAGAATCTATGGTTTTTCTGTTCCTTTTTCTTTCATTTGAGCTCAATTTAACCAACTAATTCTACTTGAATGTACAATTCTTAATTTAGACGCTTTGTTTTCAATTTTGTACCAATGAGTGGGTAGTTTCATTAATTTGAGAGTGGAATATGTGTTCTTGATCAACATGGGTGCAGTGCCTGATGACTTCTTTTAATAGGTATCGCATTCACGTGTGGCATTCACAAAATGGGAGGATGCATACGCATTCTCTTTGTTCAGTTGTCTTTAAGCCGCTAAAAGAAAAGAAACAAAAATTGGTTTCTTTTTGTGGCCAATGTTTAGTCGAAAGAAATTGCCACTGTTATGGTCTACAGAAAGATTACCTACATGTACATTTAGCCATGCAGTCCCCTAGATTTTTATAAAAGATGCCTTTTCCTCCAATAGAAAAGGTTGCCTAATTTTGGCAATATAAAGCTTAAGTCTATGCAACCATCCATTCTGAGTTGACAAAACAACAAGGCTATATGTATATGATTTCGAATGGAAAACAACGTTCTAGCTAAATGTCATTCATTAGCATAGTTTGTTTGTTAATAATCAAAATTAACTAATCTTTGATGTGGTATGTTGTCATTGTTTATGTGAATAATCAAAATTAACTAATCTTCAATGCACTGCGCTGTCGTTGTTTATGTGCTGTAATTACGGTTAATAATTTTTTTTTATTAAATGTCAGTCACGATTTTATATTTTCTCAAGCAAAAAATTAAAATTCCATTTCATTTGGTGCAGAGTTGTGCATGATATATGTGTATAATCATAACATTCTCCAAGGGAAAAAAAAAAAAAGATATATTCTTGAATGAAAATTTGTTCTAAATTGATCAAAGTTAAAGGCAAGTGGCCCTTCATCATACACTTTGAGACATCATACACTTTGAGATAAAATGGCATGTTCAATGTTCTGTGGGCCTCGACACCACACATGAAGAATAATTTTGGAGTTCATTTTGGGTAAAAATTCAATTGTTTTTTTTTTTTTCCTAAGTCATTTATCGGATATATGCATAATTTGTCGTCCAAGGTTAGTATATAGAAAATAATAATAATAATAATAATAATTTTGTTAATTATTTTGGTGAAAAAATTTGGTGAGAGAACTGTTCTTGTGGTGCAATATTTCACGTTTTAATTGTGTACATCATGTCACTAATTTATCATGAATCATAAGCAAAGTATAAATTCTATTTTCATGATAAAAAGATACTAAGAGTACTTAATTTTTTGGTTAAAATCAACAAATATATAATTTTTTAATACTAAAATCGAGTGGAGCCTTTATGTCGAATAATGTGTATGATGGGTAAAAATTAGAATGTTTATTATGCTTCCTATTAATAAGTGATTAAGTGATAAGACAACAAAAATGAGATGACCAGTCCAAATAAAAAATTCATATTTATTCGTCGAAATTAATAATTTATCCCATCATGTTTCTAAAACCCCTTAACTTTAAGAATCTTTGTTAACTTCCAACATTTTTGTCTTTTATTATTTCACCCTCGATAATTTTGATTGATCAATGATGAGTTCGACCACATCTATGTGGTAAAATTATAAAACCAAAAAAAAAAAAAAATTGAATGTTAACAATTTATTGAAAAAAAAATGGAATTTGGATATTTTTCCCATAGAAGTATCCGAATTTAATCTAATCCTGTGTCCGACTCAAGCATAAGTGTATACAGACTCATATTCATATGTACGCCCAAATTTTTCTTAATCTTATTTCAGAACTATTGTTTACAAATTAGTACACAGTTGAAAATGAAACTATATATTTAGACAATTTTGGCGGGGCATCGCAACTAAAGACAAGGAAATATAATCAGAAAGCAATTTAAAGAAAATTGGTCAGAAAATAAAAAATTCGGTGATGGAGACTTGGAGCCAATGCAGAATCGACACGTGTGTAGTTCCGTTTTAAGGTTGCTGACAGCGTTCTGATGTTTCTGAAGATAACTATAAAATGACACAAAATTTACAGACTTCAAATTTTTTTCCCCCACGCGCTACTTGTTCACGTCATTCCACCGTCCGCTCTACGTGGAAAATTTTACCAAATGACTAGCAGTCTAATTTATAAAAATAGTTTTTTACCATTTCTTAATTAGCTTAGTTAGATAAATGGTAAGTGGTAACTCTTCTCCACACAATATTGGGAGTGCTGATTTGAAACTTCAGATAAATTTATAAGAAGTTCAACTTAAAAAAAAGTTCAAAAGAATTATGCATTTTGAACAATAATATTATTAGAAAAGATAATATGATTTATTAATTTATTGAGATAAAACAGTAGACATTATTTTTTATAGATTCTAAAATTAATATATAGTTAAATGTGATTGACATGTATACGATACAATAGTGTATCAATCAATATCTTCAATTATAATAAGCAACCACAACTAATCTACCATATTTCTTATTTAAGGACATAATTTATATAAATTAACTCTAATTTTAGACCGTGCCCGTAAAATTTTCATTCATTGTTTCACATGCTCCACCTTTTATCTAAATAAATAAAGTAACAAAGAGTTTGATGACACGGGCTTGCTGAGAAGCGAGTGGGGGAATAGTGGTGCTCAAAATGGGAAAAACAGTAAAACGAGCGCAAGTTACACAAAACTGGAAAGAGCAACAACCCTAAACTCTCTCTCATTATTTCATTTTACAATTTCATTTATAGCGTAAGATCAAAATACAAAGCACGAAAAACAAACACAATTCACTTCCTCTCTTTTAACTAAAGATCACTTAAAGATTTCTCTCCAAATCCTTTTTTCTTTAAAAAAATCTATTATTGGTTTTTTTTCTCTCTCTCTCTAGGGTTTCCAAGTGTCCAATGCAATCTTATATCTTTCACATAATTGGATGCATTTGAGTACTGACTCTTAAAAAGAAAGCTCAGCTTCCTCCCAAGACAAGGAGAGAATTAACTTGTAAGAAGAACAAGAAAAATTAATTTTTTTTAAAAGGAAAAAAAAGAAGGAAAGAAAGAAAGAAGGTATAGCTAGGTGAGAGGAAATTAGAGGATATGGGAAGAGGGAGAGTTGAGTTGAAGAGAATAGAGAACAAGATAAACAGGCAAGTGACGTTTGCTAAGAGAAGAAATGGGTTGTTGAAGAAAGCTTATGAGCTTTCTGTTCTTTGTGATGCTGAGGTGGCTCTCATCATCTTCTCTAATCGTGGCAAGCTCTATGAGTTTTGTAGCAGCTCTAGGTATTTTCTTTCTTCCTTTTTTTCTTCTGTTTCTGTGCGCGTGTATGTATGTATACGCATGTGTACGTATGTATATGTGTTTTCTCTTTCTTTATGTGTTAGATCTGTTTGTTTGTTCTTTTTTGGTAGATTTTTGTTCAACAATTTTAGATATTATAAGTATTTTTTATTTCGTAAAAAACTCTCTCACGAGTTTTTTTCTTTTAAATCTATTTTTCATTTGTTTCTGAAATGAAAAATATCTTATTTTGGGATCTTAATTTCGGTAGTTTGATGAAATTCATAATTTTGTGTGCTCACTAGCTTATGATTTTATTTTAGTTTTGCTTGTGCGGTGATGAATATCAATCTTTTTATTAATTTATTTTCGTTGCTATAATTTTTTGGTGTTCATCATCAAGTTTTCTTGTGATCTGCTAAAATACTATGTATGATTCATGCAAAGCAAGATCTGAACTAAAATTACCACCACCACCACTTATTACAAATAATAATTAATAATTAAACTTACTACATGTTTTCTTTCATTCATCGTCTTATGGCGTTTGTTATGTTTGGTTCTTTATTTTGCAATTAAATTCATGTTCTTTTTCCTGATCACCTCTTAATTTTATTCCCACACAACACATGGCCCTAGTACTTGTTTCATCTTTTATTAAAATGAGGTTCCTTTTCAAATTCACCTCGATCTTTCACTCATTCTAAGAAATCTGGGTTTTGAATTCTGTTTATATTTCTATAAACTTTAATTGAATATATTTATATCTTGCCAAATGACAAGCTAACTAGCTCTATTTGTCGATCTTGAGAGAGACAGTGAAGAGACAGAGAGAGAGAGAGGGCATTTTGCCCAAAGGCCTGAAGTCATGACCTTGTACATCTTTTCTGCAGTCTACAAAAATATCAGACTTCCATGGGATAGCTACTACACCTTTAAGTCTAGAATCCAACTGGGTACATCTTTCAATTAAGGAACTTCAAATTATTGTTTTTTTAAAATAAAATAAAATAGAATGAAATTGTTACCGGAAGGTCACAAAAATTTTATTCCCTCCTTTTAGATCATCAGCATGTCATCAAATTAAGATATTTTCATGTAAATTATTGTGTTGTATTAGTCTTGAATTCTTTTTTTCAATTCTTTTTCTGCCACACACACACACACTCCTTTTGTCTTACCTTAATTCTTGTTCCCACTCTTTTGAAGTTCATATAAACAATCTCATATATAAATTTGAGTGATCACAGGGAGATGCAGCCAGATGTATGTGATTTCTGTGCACTCTGTCTCAATCTCCTGCATGCATGCACTTTATCTTATTCTTGCAATGTAAACAAAAATTGTCGGTTTAAGTGTTGAAAATAGGGTCACAAAATTTATAAACCACCAACCCAAAAAATAAAAAAGCAGATGTATTTGTTATAAAATGATGATATGTCTACATGCTTTCTTACGTTCTGATTTAAAAAGAATTATAATTAGCTGTTGTTTAATTTATTTTCCTCTAGAAGGAGGGATTCACTAATTAATTTATGACTTAAGCAATTTTCGGTAAATTAAAATTTGGCTATTTTTGTCTTTGTTTGTACGTAGCATGCTCAAGACCCTTGAAAGGTACCAGAAATGCAGCTATGGTGCAGTGGAAGTCAATAAGCCAGCAAAGGAGCTCGAGGTATATCACCACTTAGCTATATTAATAATTATGGAGACAAATACAGGGCGTAGATTCACTTCATTTGTGTGATACGAATTTTTTAAATAAATTTTGTGATGTTTAGCAAGTAGCATTACTGATTAAATAATTTTGCATCGCGGTATCGAGCTATATATATATATATATATATACACGGGCTATTTGTGTTTTATAATAGCTATATAATAATTCAATTCCTCAGTACTTGTGAGCAAAGGCTATGACACTTCAATTACAAATAGATTCTTTAGTATTTGATATGATGTGAAATTTAGAAATTTATAAGTCGCTAGCATGCATGAGTAGTACCAACTTCTCTTCTATTTATGTGAGCAGGTTTCAAACCCAAAACCTCTTGTACCACTTGGAGTGATTTTATTAGTTGAACCAATTAACAGCCAAATTTACTATAATGTGATTTAATAGATGCTATATGATGATAAACTTTTTCACATCAAATACATAATATAATAGACATGTCACAACCGTATATATATATATATGTTAGGTTTCTGCTCATTAGTTTCAATCTTGACCGTCACACGCATTTGCGAATTTTGTGATTTACACTTCTAAAATTACCATGTAACAGAGCAGCTACCGGGAGTACTTGAAACTGAAAACAAGATTTGAGTCCTTGCAGCGAACTCAAAGGTACATATACACATATCGATATCTATAATTGATTCTCTGTGATCATCATTTTTCACTTCTCATTTTCGCATGATTTAAACATAGATAAATGTTTCTGAAGTAGTCTAATTCGTGAGCATGAATTTTGTTTTGGGGTTGCCTGTAGGAATCTTCTTGGAGAGGATCTGGGGCCTCTCAACTCAAAGGAACTGGAGCAGCTTGAGCGTCAGCTAGAGTCATCCTTGAAGCATGTTCGATCCACCAAGGTAATTAACTCACGTTTCATCCAGCAAGAAAATAATTAAAAGTTCATATAAATATTATTGGATTATATATACTTCATGGGCAGGTCAGTCCTGTAAAAATACGACTGGAGTATGGGGGTGATTTTTTTTTTTGTTCCTACGATATTTTAATAGCATATACATATAGAATTTTGTTGGAAGTGATATCTCTAAGAGATAATTACTAAAAGATTGATTTAAGATTCCCAATTCCTCATATGATTTATTCTGACCTTCTAAGACAAAATTAATCTCGATCCGTCAAATTTATTTAAAAATTTCTAAAAAACTCTGCCTTGCTTGACGTTCTAGCAGCAATAATAATGAAGATACTCTCCATATTATTACTAGATTTGCAATGTGGTACTGTTTTTTCGTAGTAAGAATGTTATAAATCATTAACAATACCATATTTTTTGCAAATACCAAATTTATACGTATGATTTATATATAATAATAAATTTATATATCCGCCACAGTATTTTTGATGAAAAACTGGCATGTAATCTTGATGCATATGATTTTTATAATAATAATAACAATAACAATAAATAATATATGAGAAACTTCTATATATAGACGATTGATTTTTATATTAATAATAGTAAATTCATCAGCCACGGTGACACGAATCATGTGAACCTTTTTCCTTTTTTAAAAAAAAAAAAAATTGGGTGTTCATCTCTACGATGAAGCTCATAACAATCTTAGCTACATCTTTATGTCATTACAAATGTTGCTAGTTTTTATTGCCACAAGCTAAGAGCTAGCCTACTATGATAATAAGGTCCTTTAGAGTTGAAACTTTTGGAGGTAACTAATTTGTTAAGTAGAAGGCGTGATGTTGAAATATTGAAATGTGTAAAGCAAAACACTAAAACTTAATTGTTGGGTATATATGGAAAAGTATATTAAAAGATTTGTGTCCAATGACTAAAAAATTGTAACGTGTATAACATACAACTATTACAAGGTAGAAATTTAGGGTCTGTTGGGTATCAAAACTCATTAAGCTCTTTAAAATTTAGAAGGAAGAATGCGTTTCTTATCATTTTACAGTGCATGTTTTATTTTGTGATGTATGCAAAATTTTGTGCAGACACAGTATATGCTTGATCAGCTTTCTGATCTTCAAAACAAGGTACAAGAATTTGAAATAAATTAATTGTCAATGATTCACATTTGTGTGCCCCTATAAAAAGCTAACTGAATATGCCATTTCAGGAACAATTGTTACTAGATGCTAATAGAGCTTTGACAATAAAGGTAACATTGTACTGCACTCTTAATTCTCATTAGCTACTTCTATGATTAGATTGCTTGTTGTTGTGACATAATTGTCAATTGGAGAAATGGGGAGGTGATATATTCATGCCATCAAATCTGATTTATACATAAAGCAAATTTGCTTCCAATAAATTCAGTAATGCTTGAAAAATTACCCTGGCAGCTGGATGAAATCAATGCAAAGACTCAGCTTCGACCTTCTTGGGAAGGCAGTGAGCAGCAACTAGGTTATAATCCTCAGCATGCTCAAACTCAAGGATTATTCCAGCCTATTGAATGCAATCCTACTTTGCAAATTGGGTAAATTCAATTATATACTTATTCTCATTGCTGATTAATTTGTTGCTAATTTTTATTTAAATAAGATTTCTTTGATCTGTTCTTGTGTGCAGGTATAATCCTTCATGTTCAGACCAGATGAATGCAACAAGTCATGCTCAACAAGTGAGTGGTTTCATCCCAGGATGGATGCTGTGAGAGTTTTGTGGTATTGGCAGGTGGCAGCAGGGAGAACTTGATGCTTCTTGATGTTTGGAAATATGTAAATGATTTCAAGAGCATATGCGTAACCCCATATTAACATAAATGGCAGCAGTGACTGATCAATTTGGGAGGACGCTGGAACCTTAATTAAGGCTTTGTAAGCCACTGATATTTATCTGCAGACTTATTTATGAGGCGTGATTATTTTTATATTTTGATCTTTTCTAAGAATTGAGCATTTCTTGATATCATTTCTGCGCAGTGAGTAATTGATAGTTTTTATCATGATTCGAATTCTTGTACAGTAAGTTACAAGGATCTTATTCAAACAAATTATGCTGAAGGATTGCATTTGCAGCACAAAGTTACATGGAGAAATGTCTTGGAAAAATAGTCATTTTGTATTACCATTGTATTTTATAACGCCAATAGTACTTTTACACTTAATGAGTTCACAGGATATTTAGTGGTGCTCAAAAACTATAAAAATATCAGATTATAAGAGCTATTGCAGAAAAAAATTTTTTTTTTTTTTGAATGAAAGTTCAGAAAAAAAATTGTTTTAGAGAAAAATTGTAAAACATTGCAACAGGTTTGGGAAATTTTAATTTACTCGACTCTTCTAATATAATGATAAAAGTATCTAATGTAACTGAATCAAGGAAAGCGACTGTGCCTGAGAAGAAAGAAAGAGACATTTATTAAGAACAGCCTTTAAGAGATGGGGATGGCATTTGCTAACGGCATAAAAACAATTTTAACTAAAGCATGAGAGTTAATCCAGGGGAATAGATACATAACATTAATATTAAATTAAAGGCTTCAATTCTCATTATGATTTGCAAACAAACCCTTGTCAAGAACCCAATCTTCGATCATTGTCTGAGAAATCAGTGGCTGGTCTGCAGGCATGAGATCGCCAGCAACCAAAACAACAACATTGCTTAAGTTACCAAATTTCTGCACATACCCAGCAAGCACTTGCTTGACTTTCCAAGCTTTCCTCTCAGCCACCAAGAAACTCCCAATGCCTTCCCATTTCATTGTCTTCACCCACGACTCAGTTGAGGCTACACCATCCCTCAGATCATTAATCCCTTGGTACAACAAAACCTTGGTGTTTTTCACCAAGAACTCTACCATGAATTTGGCACTTTTCATCAGATCTTCATGCAATGCTTTCATAACAACATTACTACAGACATCAAAAGTTCTAGTGTCTTTAGCTCCAAAGGCCTTTTTGACCTCATCCATCCTGAAAAGACTAGTCACCAAACCAGTTACATAAGGATCTTTTCTAGTAAAATTAAACAATTCGGCTAGACCTGTCATGTTTTGCAACGAATTCAAGATCCCACTTCTTGCATCGGCTGGCTCACTCCAATTCCCCTTTTTAACTAGCCTGATTGCCTTCCGTTGAGCTTTCTCCAATTCAACTCTTTGCCTACCCTTGATCAAACCTATAAAGTATGCATTCAGAGCATGAACAGCAACTTGACTTACAGAAACAGAGGGTCCAAATCAATAAACCCATTAATGGCAGCGAAAAGGTGCTCAGCAACAGAAGATTGATCTCTTGGAATTTCATCATTGGTGGCAGCAAAACTAAGACCAGTCCCAATGGTATTTTCAAGAAAAACAATGCCAAAAATGCTGTTCCAAGAACCCAAATTGGGTTCAAGAGCAAGGTGTTGTTGGATGGTGTTGGACCTGGGGGTGACACGCGAAGGACCAACTTCAAGAAAGTTACCCAGCATGGAAGAGCAGCCAGGGCCACACTGGAGTCAAATGAGAAGCGGGGTTTGGGAGAGGGATGAAGTGGGTGTTTGTGCTTCATAAAAAGCATAGAAGATGGCTGATCCCGTGGCCGGGCGTACCGGCAAGTAACCGGATCTTGTGCGAAAGGCTTCTTTCGGGACAACTGAAAGTGATGATGATGATATTGATATGGAGGATGAAATATGAATGTGGCGGAGGAATAAGGAGAAGAAGAAGAGCAAGTACACGGTGGCTGTCGACTTCATTTTGGTTAATTTCGGAATGGATGGTGCTTCAGTTTCATGCTTATATTATGCGTATATACGCAAACGAAGCTTTGCTTTGTCAGAACATCTGAGCTATCCTAAATTTTTAATAATTTTATATCATATGTTATGTATTAATAGTTTATAAACAAGATTTAATCTTTTTAATTTATTAATAATCCTTATTTTGTTTGCATAATCCTTCTTTATTTTTTAATTTACATATTTCTAAATTTTTAATAAATTTATATCATGTGTCATGTAATAATCTTTGTTTTGTTTGTATGTCTTGTTTTATTTTTGGGTTTCATCCTTATCTTTTCTTTTTCTTCTCTTCTAACCCCTCTCCATTTTATAATTCAGCGATGTGAAAAATACAAAATGAGATAGTTAAGATTAAATTATACAATAATTACTATTTTATAATTCATCCTTATCATTTAAATTCATCACCATTTATTTTTTGAACATATAAACGAAAAAACTTTAAAGGTTGTCTTGCTATACTTTTGAAGGTTGGCTGGTTCGTAATTAGTTACTTTATTTGTTTATTTATTTATTTCTATAGTTAAATTTTAAACGTATAGATATTTAATTTTTGACATAAAAAAGGAATATAAATCGCATAATTGGAGGATTTCTTCCCTATTTACATTATTGCATAGTTGGGGGATCTATTCCATCTTTGCATTATTTAATATATGTCGTTATTTTTGTTTGACCGGGGCCGTTGTGAAAAAACCGTGAACTTAAACAGCATACAACATAAAGTGGCAAAAAATTGTTAGGTCCAACAATGGAGGCTTTAATAAAGAAAAAAAATAAAATTAAGTAGGTCACGGCATATGATTTGTAAAATTAGGGACCAAAACGAAAATATTGCATAAAATTTGGTTAAATTTCAATTTACTCCTTTGTTTCCTTTTTTTTTTTTTTTTTTCTGTTTTCGTTCCACCCAACATTCCATAAATAAAGACGATAAACATTACCATGTATGCATGATAAATAACAAACTAAACTAGAAAATTTTCAGTCAAGAATTCTAAATTTTGTTGAAGTTCGAAAAAATTGTTACACCATTATGTAATAGTTATAATGCTATTATACTGTTTCACCGTATGATCTAATGATCTTAGATAAGATAAGCACTGCTAACTAAACTAACCAATTAACTAACGCTAAACATATTTATATTATTTGCACGCAATGTAATAGTTATAATGCTAGGCAAATTTATATGCCGTAATCTCAATGGTTTTTGCCTTAATGTCATAATGGTCTTGACTTAATTGAAGAGTTTTCTTCCACATTTACATTATTATATACCATAATAGCCAATAGAATATAATCTTATTAGATTTTGAAAACTACCGTATGTAGACCTTTCTTATGATTGGAAATTAGAGAATTATGAAAAAGATGCTGGTAATGATAACCTATTTGAGTCAATAGTATTTTCTATATTTACAAAGATTTGTGAAGATTAATTGATGGCACCGATATTTCTTGATCTCAATAATTTTTTATTGTTAGTCAACGTGAACAAGATTTGTTTTTTCTTTTTCTTTTTTTTAATATTTCTAATGTTTCGAGTCCCTATAAAATATTATAATATATACATGTTGTTGAAACAAATTGTAATTAATTTGAAGAACATAAGTGAACCCATGAAAATCTGTGGGGGAAAAAAAGAACCACCAGGCCCATTTAAATTCGGAGTAGCCCTTGGGTAGGTTTTGGGCTAAATGATGCAAATTTGATATTATAAAAATATACTAGTAAGCACAATAATGAGAACTCGTACCCTACGGTGCATTTATTTTCTAAATTAGAGAATCAGAAAATAAAATAAAAATAGTTGATAGTGTTTACTTGTTAAAATAAAAGCGAGAAAAAGAATGAAACATGTGCAGTTCAGACCTTTTTTGGAATAAGGAACGAAAACTCGATTATAATAAAGATTTGGGAATCAAGTTCACATTCTTTAAACTCTTCATTTTATCCTCATCCAAAGCCACACGTGGATACTGTTCACTGCATTTTTGCAGCAGCTGTAAGTTACAGCTGCTGCAAGTTAATAAAATCCATTTTATAATTCTAAATTTGTCCTTAATTATAATATTATTATATTATATTATTATATTATATCATTGTAATTGTTATTTTTCTTAATTTTTAGTAGTAGTAGTAGTAATAATAATAATAATAATTATTATTATTATTATTATTATTTTCATTGTTACATTGTTGTTATTATTATGAATAATAATAATAATAATAATCATAATTATTAAACTTATAACAATCCATTCGAGTCTAAGATAAAATAAATATATCAATGGCAATGCAATTCCTTCTCATTCTCATTCATGTAGCTTAAGTAAATAATAAAATTCTTGTAATTAAAGTAAATAATTTATTATGATTTTCATTCCTTATTTTGATTCTAGTCCATTCTGATTCTATCTTATTCCGATTACCGATTAATAAATAATTATTAAGGTATGAGCTCAAGTCCCATGTAAGTAATTTTCCCAATGTTTATGGTTGAAAAAAAAAAAGCACGTTTAAATTATTTTTTTTTTTTTAAAAAAAAAAGGCTTTGAAGTTTTACTTTCACGTGCCTCATTTGGCTCATCGTACTAAAGCAAGAAGGGAGAAAATGCCTTTCTATTTTTAGTCAATTTCAGTTAGCTATGATTGGGAATTTAATCAATCCATTGCTCGCCACCCAGTTGCATATTTGTACTATGTTTATTAGTGCCATCAATTCAGGAGCAGTCAAATTCATGTCTTCTTCGTTAATTTCTATTGATTTTGAAACATTTTAAAAAATTTTCATCTTTTAAGTATGCAAAAGTCATTAGTGTATATAATTTTTTTGACTGAAGTTTCCAGAGAAAAAATGCGTTGAGAATTGATTATTGCCATTTTTGCTAATAATTTATTTTTGGTTTTCATTGACTGGAAGCACTTAAAAAATGTTCTTCACACAAAATTGGGGCTATGAAGAATAAAGATGTGCATATTTTTATATACAAAGTGGAACAGGCATGGCAATGGCTTCCAGAGCACAGAAACAGACAGACATGAATTGCTTCTGTATCTTAAAGAATTTCCAGAACGTGAACTGCAGATCACTTTTGCAAACGGACTTAATTAAAATTATATGTATATTTATACATTTCTGGCATATTCAGCACTGGTTGATGATAGACCCGAATCATCATCTTATAAAACGTGCTAATTATTAAGCCCCAATTATTTCTTAAGAACGTAAAGAATCTTTCTTTTCTTTTCTTTTCTTTTCTTTCTCTCTCTCTCTCTTCTCTTTGTTTAGTTATGGTTTTTCCTTTACGCTATAGTTTTATTCACCGTCACTTTTTCTCTGATCAATTGGGTGCAACTTGGCCTGGAATCTTTCCATTTCAATCGTGCGATGCATAATATCTCGTACAAAAGAAAGGATCTGAAACTTTATTTCCTCATTTCTTAATCATGCCTAAAAAATGGAGGATAATTATACTCTCCAAATTGACGATTCTTTATTGGTGTTTAAAGAGAAGATATTAGAGAGGAATGAATATTACATTGTGAAAGTTTGATGTGCTTATTATTATGTTTGATTGATGGATATAGAACAAGAACATACATATGTCAGAAATATGAGTAATGAACCGAAGAGGAGACTAAAGCAGCGAAAAACAATAATGAGGAAAATAATTAAGCCGTGCGATAGTTTGATATCTTGGACAAAATGACAACTATCAACAGGCTATACTCTAAGCATAATTAACCTCAATGGTACAATGAAAATAAAGGACGAAGAAAATTGAATAAAGCTGAGAGCTTAAGAATTTCGCATGCCTTTTGTGTGGTATAAGCAGCTCATTATAAGGATACAAGCCCTAGCCTTATTTTCTCTTTTAATCTGAATTATAATCATATAAGGATTTATTGGAGGTCATATATATATATATAATATATAGACTAAAGTTAAAAATCCAACTTAGAAAAAATGCAGCCAGCCATAGCTAGAGTCTACATCTGGTGGAAGTAAAATAATTTATTTTACAATTAGGGATTGAGTCACTGACTCCGCCAAGAATTTTTGTTTAGGAGAGGTAATTTAATTTTAATATTATAAATTTTATCAGTTGATGGAAACCAAAACCTAATCTAAAACTAAGTTGAACCTAATCCTAAATTAATTTGAAAAAACAAAGAAATCAATTGTAAGATTAAGAGATTGAACAATGGAGAAATGAGATAATTTATGTTACAAAGAAATCAACTGACTCAGTGACTCGGTGCCCCCAACCCCCTGTGCGTGTAAGAGGGTTTTGGAATTGGCTCTTCTTTTGGCTTGCATGTATTTCTATACTTAATGAGCTTGCTACGATATCATATTTGGCTTCTATATATAAATTAATTTGTTCTCGTTTTCTTAACAACGTGGGATATTGATATTTTGAAATATTGACTCACATATCTAACAATATATACAATAAAAATAAAATAAAGAATAATTATACATGTACAATAATGTATATGTGATAATAAATCTTTAAAAGTTCGTGGGTGTTCTAATGAGCCAAAGATCTTTATTGAAGAGGTTTATACATAGAGAGACTCCGGACATTTCTAGTGCCAATAATATTTGTTTTATGTTCTCTATAGATACAGTAATATTTTCATTTTGTTACCTAGATCAATGCAATACCCTCAATCACACTTTGAACTTTAATACACGCCAATAACTTCTTGATTACTTAACCAATATGCATTCCATTATATGTATAGTCACCTTTCTGAATGCCAACAGGCCAAGAATAGAAAAGGTTAAAATACAAATATAGTGTAGATCACAAAGAGAAACCTAAGAGAACTAGGGATTACAGTTTTTGCTTTGAATATCTCGTATGGACTTAGATTTTACATATTTACATGCTTTGTACGGATATTTTATATTATTTCAAAATTTTAGTTAGGGTTTAAAGGTGCCAATGTGGTTGGATAAGTTGTTTTTGTCTTTCCATTAGCAACATTAATAAAGAAATTCCCCTCTTTTACCAACAAAATAAGGTGGGATCAAGAGTTTAAACGCTCTCTTATTTTCGAGAAGCACATCCCTTATGAGAATAAAAAATTTCGTTCGTATGCACAATAATTTAGAAAATTTAAAACAACCATTAAACAACTTTACCCCAACCCAATATTTCTATCTTTTATTTTTTTCAAAGAAAAAAAAAAAAGGGGTCACTGAGCGTTCATAAAATGGTCCCCATTGTGAGCTTAATTTACATAATAATCTAGTACGATGAACCAAATTATATACTATAGTCCACGTGAACTTAATTAATTTTGAGGATAGAAGGTACAAAATAGAATTGATAAAATATAAATTTGCTTGGCAGTAATTTAGGGACCACCTTAAAATAAGCCTCCGCAGCTTAAATAATGTTGTATATATAAGCCACTAAATAACCCGTTAACCAAAAATAAATCATATATAATTTCTATAGTACTAGGATGGACCACTGAATTATATGTCTCATTGCCGTAACCATTATTTTATAAAACACATGGAGTGTGTCCATTTTCCAATAGAAGCTGCTAAAAAAATTGATTTCGATCCTATATATAAGAAATAATCATTTTGGCCACCAACCTATTTTGATATAAATTTATTGGATTTATCATTATAAGGTTTCATTTGCCGATTTTGATGATTTTATGAATATATTTGATAACCTGTTATCAAATTGCTTCTCTCAAATTGATTTGGAATACCATCTTGCGGATGTACGTATCCCATCTTGAATTCAGGATTTCTTTATTATTTCAAAAGGAAAACAAAGGATTTTTTGTTCCTTAGGAAAAAGAAAAAAAGGTAAAGGAAAAATCCACCCATCTCCATTACATTTAATATATAAGATTTGTTTGCCTTCACTATTCATATACCTACTCATTTAGGATATTTATTTTGCATCTCAATAATGTGTGCGTCATCAATTGCTTATTGTCATGCATACTCATTAATTTATTTTATTATTAATAATTAACATTACTCAATCCATAAATGACACATAAGATATCGTATCAATTCAAATATAAACTAAATATTTCTTTTATCTTTTCTTTCAAGTATCAACTATACATATGTGAACGTGTGCACATATATATATATATATATATATATATAGAAAGAGAGAGAGAGAGAGCAAGCTTCTTGTAAGGGAATCTAAATGAAAAAGTACATTTATAATGTTGTAAAAAATTTCGCAATATTATGAAAATATATTTACAACATTTAAAAAGGCTTTACAACACTGTGAAAGTTAATTATCATCCTGCAAACTACAAGATCGTCTTACCAGAAAACTTTCAATATATTTATATAAAGTGATAAAGTGATTGTGATTTATGTGGATATGATCAAGTTAAAACTTACTTCACTTATGTAGTTCTTTGTTTTATTCGAATTTCACATGTTAGGTATTTGGAAGGTCGACATATATCATGCATCCTTTTTGAATTATATCCGTGAAATCTGCCTTATATTATATAGCTAAAGATGAAACTGAACAACGGGTATATATGAAATAAATCTTTATACACAGTATGAGAGAATTAGCCCAGCCTCCGAAAATTCAAAAAGCAATAAACAGAAGTATTCCACAAACACATTTAATAATTGCCAACTCAAGTGAAGCTAGCCGTTCCTTAATCGTATGAGAGCTAGGATAACTATTGGTACCCGATATCCATGATTATGATGTTTTAATTATTTTTATTTTTATTTTTGTTTTTAGGTTTGATTTTACCTGTTAAATAACAAATTTAATGCGTATATGAATCACCATCACAAAGCTTTGTCAAGCTGGTCCAATAATGGAAAAAGGGGACCAAAATGGACGTTCTGGTTTTGTCAAACTAATTCAGCTCAAAATCCTTTATATAAAATCATGGCTGTTTGTGATAAACTGTAGTTTATCTGTAATTAAACGTGAATTGCGTGGAGGAAAACAAAATGCCGTAAACTGTAATTAACACGTCAAGGCAAAGAAAATCTCCCATTCTAATTTTATAGCTAAGATCCGGACTAAGATTTTTTGCATGATTTTAATTTCTCAAGAGCAAAATTCAAGGTGATGATCGACGGTTTTTAATTTCATTTATTTAAAATGTTAGATAATTGCTAAATAAGAATATAAGAACAACTATATCTTAATAACGATACACAATAATTTATATGCACGCACATATGGCACACAAATTCTTAACAACTGAAATCATCATGAAATGATCTTAGCTTCTGCGTTACGCCCATTTGAATCTAGCCCATTCATAAATTCTAAATCATAAAACTCCTAACATTTATTCGATAATCACTCATATGTTCTAGAATAGATGAATATGTGTCTAGGAAACCACCCCAATTAGTTGGCATGGATGGTAATCTCTTTTTACATTCTTATTGAACAGAGTTTGATTTCCTCGCGTGTATTAGCGAGAAATGATTTTCTTTTTAAACATATTTAACGTAATTTTGATCCATTTTAAAAATATTAATCGGTTGAATTAAGACGCTCAAACTTGAGTAATAATACACTGTAGGTCACACATATGGGACTCAAGTAGTGTACTGAAATATGCTGGACCAGAACAATTGATCATAGACTGTCGGGGGTTTTCACATTTTTAAGAATAAATATGAGTAGATTTGCAGATAATATTTGTAAAAAATATGTAATGTAATTATATTTTAGGTATGGATAAAGACCCAACAGCCAACATCATCGTATTTTGACCATTGTTTGCCGATGTTTCTCTTTGAAATGAAAAATGTCTACAGTCGTGCAAACACGATCTGCTCAACACAAAACGAGTTGCTTAGCTGAGGCCAAATAGCATGAGGAGCCGTCACCAATCAGCAATCGGCATAACCAAACAGACATTAAAGACCCTAATGGGTCCCACCGCTGCTTGACAAAGATTATGTACGGATCTTAAATCCCACCACAAAATTTGTGGCGCTAGTTGAGACATTAACGACTATTTGGCCGATTCCACCAATCACAACTCGACAACACACACATACAAATACCACCTGGTTTACCTAAACCACTTACCAGTTTCCACTCATCACACTGTTCATAGCATAAGAATTTTAAAAAAATAAAAATAAAAGTGCGTTTCCTCATTAATTCATCTTATAATTTTCATTTCCCCATATATACACAAACACAAATAGCTTTTGCTTCATACAACGGCAAAAACACTTCCACAAACACAAAAATGGAAACCCACTTATAATTTTCCACTTTTATACACATATCACTCATAACTTCATTCTCTTTCTCACTTAGCTTCACTAACCTACAATAAGAAAGAGCTTGAGACGAAGCAGGAATAGGGTTTCTTTCTTTTTTAATCTTTCTTTTAGATTTTCTTTTCTTTTTTTTTAAAAAAAAAAAAGAGAAAAGATCAAAATGGGCAGAGGTAGGGTTCAGTTGAAGCGGATCGAGAACAAGATTAGCAGGCAAGTAACTTTCTCAAAGAGAAGAGCTGGTTTGTTGAAGAAAGCTCATGAAATCTCTGTGTTATGCGATGCTGAGGTGGCTTTGATTGTCTTCTCAACAAAAGGGAAACTTTATGAGTACTCTACTGATTCAAGGTTTCTAATGAATTCTAACACTCTACTCAATCTTTATTGTTCTCGTTGCATGTTTTAGCTTTGTGTGTGTGTGTGTGTTTTCGTTCTTTTTTTTTTCCTTTTCCCCATTTTGCTCATATGTATTAGCTAGTTTACTGTTCGTGCCTTGCATTACACAAAATTCATCATATATTTTAAAGTTTGACCTTTTTCAATTTTCTTTGTGTGTCTCTTTTAATTCTCAAACAGAAACATATACAAATAAAAATAAAACATAGAACAAACTTTTGGTACCATTCTTCATATGTCCTTTCCTATATGCCAATGTTTATGATGTTTTATGCCAATGTCACTAGTCACTACACATTTGCAGTGTTTTTTTTTCTTTTTTTTCCCAGCTTCATTGAGTACTTTTACTTGCAATTAATTTTAGAGGTGTATCAGTGCTTTGTTTTCACCTAGATACTTGATTAACCAGCTCATTGATTGCGTAGTACAATATGCTGGGATCGATCATGGAGCTTTGTGTTACATATGGGGTTTGATGAAATTGGATTCTTTTGAATTTTCTTTTAGCCAGAAGGGGCGTGTCAAGAAATCTGCTACTGGTCTGTGACCTAGGATTGTGGAATCTGTTGATATTTGTGAAATCAAGTATAATGCCTATCCAATGATAGTGTGGCAAGATATCTATAAAGATTTTCTACCATGAGCTGCTGCAATATTTTTGAAAAAGTCAATTTTGGCCTTAGGGCAGTTGGTAGCTAGCTCCTTAGATAGGAGGAGAAAAACTTGGGATAGCTTTGGTTTATTCTCCTTCCCTCAATTCTTGTTATAAAAAGTAATCATAAAAAATAAATGTACACACCAAAAATATTGAAGATTTTTATTATTATTATTATGTATGTCAAAATTATCTAAGTATTGTAATTAGGTATGCAGCAATGATTTTTCTTAATTTTCTATATGCCTTCACCAATTTACTTAGGCTTGTATCGTTAGGCATTCGTTACTATTTGGGGATAGTTATATATACCGGTTGAGATTAATTTTCTCATAATATATTGTCTTAATTTTGTATGACTACAAAAGTTTTGTCATTAGCTACAAGGATCTTTTAAATACATCTTTTGTTCAGTTAATCCATAAAAGGTTTTGTTTCCTATTCAGGGCTTTGCAAGTCATAATTTTCAACCTTCGTATTCAGGACTATGCAAGTCATAATTTTCAACCATCATATAATGATCCTACTATTGTAATTTCCATCATAGTCTTTCACCACCACTTAATTTTGTGCACAAACTCTCATTATGTTAATTTTTAAGACTGAACTTGGAATGTTGATTTGAAAGGTATTCTTAAGACTCATTTTGGTTTTCAAAGGTATGTATCCTACTTAAGAGGGCCTTCTAGATTTGATTTTAAGTGATATTTTTGAGCTCTTGCCAAATAACTTAAAATTTTAGATTTTGCGCTTTGAAGAGTAATAGTACAGTTATAAATTTTTGTCCAAACTAATGTGGCATAAATATATTGGTTGGATAAAATAAATCTTGACCAACATGATTTAATTTTATTATTTTATATTTTTATCCAACTAATGTATTTATGCAACATCAACTCATAAAAAGTAAGTATGTGCAAATACCCTTCCTTAAATGTATTCAAGTGTGCAATGTTTTTTTGACTTTTGTCTATGTACATATACGCATGAGATTGTATTGGTAGGAATTAAGATCTTATGATTTAAATGAAAAATTAATTTTTACCATTCATTTATTATAAGTGAATGTCTTAAGCGTAGCTCAGTTGAGTTACTATAGTGTATACTACTTTTTAAATTCAAATTTTGAATGTTGGATTAAAATGAAAGAATAAGTAAAGAAAAAAATAATTTACAACCCTTTTCAACCCTGAAAATTCGATGTATACTAGTTTGAGTGATGGTAAAGCTAAAAACTCTTGTATAAATTTATTTTGCAAAACCTGATACAGCCTAAATTCATCGGTCGGATGAAAATACAAAATAACAAAAATAAATAATGTGGTCCAAGAACTATTTAATCCAAGTAATTGAATTATGTCACATCAGTTTGTACAGAATAAGTTTGTAACAAGAGTTTGTATAATTTTATTACAATATTATGGAGAAAAATGTCATCTCTTATATAAATGTACAACAACTAGCATATGTTATAGGGCTCAATATTGAGAAATTTAGGCAAAGAGCTATATATCTTTATATATAAACACACCACATTTGCAGAATATATGGGGTTGGTAGAAGGGCTTCTTTGCTCAAAGTGAATAATTATTATATCTATAGATCTTTGTTCCTCCCTATTGGTAATGTATCATCTCTGGATTTAGATGATTATTCAACATTACACTATAAACGTGCTTCTTATTATAGTACTTGCTATTGCAGTGCCTAGATATCAGTTTTCTTTACATGCATGTTTAGTTATTTGCTTGATCAAAGCGGCACTTATCTCATACATCTGGAGTGAAGAAAATGCAATGTCGGAAAGTAATAAGTTTCACTATTTTATTGAAGCATTATGGTTGATCTATTACACACAAAAATGAAAGAAAAAATGGAAAGAAATCTTTTCATGATTTTGGGTTATGATATGTGTGTGTGTGTGTGTTCCAAAACAAGATATGGCTAATCAGTAATCTTTGATTGAGTTAGAAGATTTGGATATTTCTTATTCCTGTCAATATATCTCAGTTTTTGAAGATCTTGTGATGATTCTTATCGTAGAGCTGTAAGATATCTTTGTCTTTTTTTTTTCTTTTGTAATTTTTTGATGCAGCGCAATTTTTCTATTAATAAATTTTTGTCACGTGTGCATTGACTTCGTGGTTCTAAATATTTAGATGTGTTACTACAACACTGAGAGTATTGAAAATTCTCTCTATTTACATATCGAGCTAATAAGTATGTAATATGTACCTTAATTAATTAGATTTTAAATTTTATTTTCACCATTTATTTCTTTCTAGAATCTATAAAATCGAAAACTCAGTTTCCTTTTCAGGTGAGTAACTGTTGTGTATAACCCTGCTTAATGTTTATAACGTTTTCTCTGTGACAGCATGGAGAGGATCCTAGAACGGTATGAGAGACAAGCATATGTGGAACAACAGCTTGTCACAAATGATGCTGAACTCCAGGTACTGTTGCATCATCCAATCTTCACTTTAATCTCCAAATATGTGAAACCATGTTTACAACTTTACATATATGTTGTACATGTACATGGTCAATTCTTTTCGAGGGAGAAGCTTGTACTTGTAATGGAGGTTTCTGGGAGATAATCCTAAAAAACTACGTATTCATGAACTAGTTTGAGTAAAACTTAATGGTAAACAAATGTCTATAATGCTACCTTTTTTTTTTTCCTGGGAAACGACATCAAGAATCGATGGTAAACAAGTTCTATTTTGAAAATTAACTTTTTTGAATGCTGCATAGGGATGCTGGTCTCTGGAATACCCCAAGCTGAAGAGTAGGATTGACGTATTGGAAAAAAATATAAGGTAACTAACTCCACTTCATATGAACAAGATTGTAGATAGAAATTCTTTTAAGCTAATTTTCTTAATGAAATTATGTAAAACTAGTTATGCAAAAATTTGTTGGACTGGGCTAATCATCTTTTAATACTGAGTCAAATTATGGGTATGTTCCTACTTGCACTTTTGTTTAAAATTGAAAGTTAGATCATTAAACTGTTTGATAAATAAGACCATATTTTTTGGTAGTTAATAACTACCAACCAATCACTTAATTATATTTGACAGTTCGAGATTCCATTTTATACAGTAGCTGTGGGTTAGAAAAAAACCAGTTGTTGTTCACCAAACAATTGGTCCTGGAGAAACCTCAAAATATATATAGTTGCTACATGGTATAAAGGGCTAAAAGCAGTTGTGTCAAATATGTAAGTGCTTCTCAAACAGAATGATGTGGTATATGCAGGAACTTCATGGGAGAAGACCTGGAACCACTGAGTCTTCGGGAGCTTCAGTATTTGGAGCAGCAAATTGATACTTCTCTTAAGCGCCTTCGAAATAGAAAGGTGAAGATCCAATGCAATGCTCTTCAACATTTTTTTGTCTTCGTACATACACCATAAATTTGACATTATCTGTACAATATTTTATATATGCAGAACCAACTGATACATGAATCAATTTCTGATCTACAAAAAAGGGTGAGATCATTGTTGCTTTGTGTTTTTTACTACGATAAACATCGCAATCTCTGGAAGTAATCCTATACAATAATAAACACAATAACAAATAAGGCTTGTGACAGGAAAGGGCACTGCAGGATCAAAACAACATGCTTGCAGAGAAGGTGGTACTTATTTTCACTACAAATTAATTTCTGTTGCATTTTGAAAATCAAAATTTCATCTAATGATATGATGGATCAAATTAATTATTTCGAGGCACAATGACAGCTCAAGGAAAACGGGCGGACTGTGACTGAGCAGCAGAACCAGACGGCGCAAAACTCATCACCCTTCATGCCAACATTTTCTTCTCTGACTATTGGGTATTTTACTTCCTGATATTTCACTCTCGGTCTGAGGCACACACAAAGAAACAAAGCACATGTACGTGCACATGCGCACAAATTTATGATGCATATCATACATCAGAAAATGCAGAATTTTAAAATGATGGTCAATGAACTATTAATGCAGGGGCGATATCCAGGTGATGATGAGAGGAAGTATGATTGATGAGCCCCATGAGAATCAAACAAGGCAAAGGAGCACAGTTATACCTTGGTGGATGCATGACCACATAAATCACTCATGAACAATAGAGAGAATAATTAAGAAGCATTATGGATCATCTGCACAAATAATTAATACAAATCATCAAGTGTAATTGGTGATTTTGGTTAGTTTAATATATCTTAATTTCTACAACCCCTAATGCTACGTACAACAATGCAAGGCGTCTACCAGCCGCCATATGTATTATATAAATGAGATGCATGTAATATTCAAACACATATATAATAATAATATCTCTTAGCATGCACACTGGATCTATGAGTAGTACTTGCAACATCTATAATGATAGACTAGCTATTAGGAGAAATTAATTAGGCCTAGCCGGAGCAGACCCATGGTCTTGAGTCGACGCAGCAGTCTTGGGTTATAAATTGGTACATTCATCCAGATGTCTGTTATGAAAACATAAAAAAACAAACAATGCTTGGTATAAAACCTTGACAAATGTTAATGTCCAAATTAAAATTTCATATAATTTTCATTAACCATCACGGATAAAGTTCTTGTTTTCACTGTCAATACCAGATTCCTAAGTAGGTGATCAAATGTACTTGATAGTGTGGTTAATTCGGAGGGATTTTCCTTCGTCGTTTGAATAAGTATGATTATGAGCTTTACAGTCCTAATCAGGTTGTTAAAAAAAAATAAAGACGTGAACCAACAATCAATTCGATGATCTTCAAATCCAGTTCAGTTGTGTTTTCAGTCATTTCCATTACTTGTGTCATCATCATCACAATCAAATTCGCCGCCATGAAGCAAGTGCTCCCTGTATATGCATAAGATTTGTTAGGCAAGGGCCCATGAACTAATCACCGGCATGGTGCAGATGTCAGGTAGAAACCACAACCTCATAAGTTAATACCTCAGTCTTTCACAAAGGCGTGCCAAAGCCTCTGATCCTGTCCGGGATGCGACATCCTCAATCTCATAAGCATTTGATAAAGTAACGCTCTCTGCAAGCCTAAATTCGCACAATTCTTTTAAGGAACATGCATCAGTCAACACAGCTGAATGGCCGCCACCGGCTGCTAGTTTCCGCACTTCCCCAACACACCTGCAATGTAGTACTTGCATCAATATGAAGGTTTAAATTATTTTGCAAATGTTACGAACAATAATTAGAAAAGGTAACATACCAATCGACCGGTGATGGATACCAAGCATACGTAGATTTCTCATTAGCTGCCTGACCATAGCCGTTGTAACCCCATCCATGGATTCTTCCGTCCCTCATATAAACAAGCGTGTGAGAGTGTCCACAAGTAACAAGTTGCACACCGTTTGGCACTACCAAAATGGGGATATTACGAAAATAAGTATCAGATTCATTAGGGATGAATGAAAAGGATGTAGTTTGCGGGCCAAGGCCCAACTGCCCTGCTTGACTACCACCCCAAGCATAAAGAGCTCCTTTAGAAGTTAGGGCACAAGTGTGTACACCACCGCATGCAACATCCTTTATAAAGATTCCATCAAGTGCAACCACTCGCCTTGGCAGTAACTCTTTATCCCCAGACTGAAGGGAACAGTGTCCGAGTTGACCGACACTCCCCAGGCCCCAAGTATAGCTGCGGGTTCCAGAACAGATTTTCATCAGTGATGAAAATTTTTCAGAGATTTATATCCAACAAATAGAAATTTTGTTAAAGAAATAACCACAATGATTTTTGTGCATGGCTTCTGCAAGAACAGAATGTTGAACTAGAATATCACCACTCCAAATGCTAAACAGTTTAATGAATGTTACACCTAGAACAGAATTGGCGTAACAATGATAGAAAGATCTAGTTTGAATTGGAAACTACTTGCCAAACTAGAATACCACCATTACATACATAATTTATCGATAAGATTATCGATCTCTAATGACTAATCATACTATGTCAGATAAAAACTAGGCAAGTGAATTTTATAACTAAATCTCACCAAGGCAAATTAGTAAAACTATAATATTAAATGAATCTTAGAAATATAAACTTCCCTTTTTTTTTAAAATCAGCCTAATGGCAATCCAATCCCTTTCTCACCCATTTGAGTTGGGTTCAAACCCTATGCCTCTTAGTTTTCAACAAGAGACTTTACTACCTCAACTAAATAGCATCCATAAGAGTCTTATCTAGAAATAACCACAAACAAGGATAAAAATTAAAAGCATTCAGACTTGGAAAAGAAATAAAAGGTTAGTGGCATATATACTAATTCATTCAAAAATTTATGATTTATGAATATGCATGCTTCCATTGAACAACGAAGCTATGGGGGACAGAGACTTGCATATCCAAATGTATTCCATTTCTGTTGCATCCGGTCTCCTGACGAGACGTGAGATTCCCATAAGAAGATTTTTCCAAACCTTCAAAAACATTTACTTGTGTGCCATGCGGATAACCACAATTGTGATGCCTAAATGTTGAACTTATCTTCATGTTATAAGTCCTTCAGATAACTTACACCTCGCCATTTTCAGACACAGCTGCTGAGTGGTACTCCCCGCATGACACTTGGGTAATCTTCACGAGCTCGGGAGCTTCATCAAGAAATTTAGCATAACCCTTTATTACACGAGGCCCCTGTAAACCTTCACAAGTGATACCCCTGCCAAGCTGGCCATATTCATTGTAGCCTGATTTATAGAAAGATCAATAAGACACTGATTAGACAAAAAGAATCAAGTAAGAATTCTTTAGTTAGCAGTTGGAAACTGATTAGTGGACAGAAAGAATCAAGTAAGACTCCTTTAGTATCCTCTCCTAGAGCATATAATATATCAATTACAGGAAGTGCATAAGCACAAACATCATCTCCAAAATGAATCCTCAAGTTTCCTTTCCTAAATCATACATCTACCTATTATGAATATTGAATAAACATAAACATCATCTGCAGATAGGTGTTCACGAGAACAGTTTACAGCTGAATTACAATTTAATTTTTGCAAGGAAAATTTTGTTGAGGCAGTTACAGGTTATGACTTTTAGATGAAACTTACCCCAAGCTTGTAGTAAGCCACATTCTGATAAAGCCAATACGTGAACTGAACCACAAGACACTTGACGGATAATCTGCAATAAAATAGAAAGCAGAATCCTGATTGCCTCTACACGGTGGAGGTCAAATAAAAAACCAAATAAACAACAGAAAAATCAAGAAGCAACCGCAAATGTACATTCAATTAAGAACAAATAACCATATCATATTGCCATAACAAAACTTAAAAAAGCTATTTTAAAGATTTTTCTTTTCCTGTTTGTTGTCTTTGATGAGAACCAACAAATTGAAAACCTCATGAAACTGACCTACACCCATAAAACTCAGCAATTAGAATTGAAGCTATTACAATTTCTATTTTTCAGAGTGTATTAGATGTTACATCTCAATCTTCCTGCCTTAACCTAACAACATTCAAGTAGGTTATCATCAACCAAAGCTCAATACCAGAATCGATCACTTACCGTATTCGGAGTAAAGGCTCCCCAAAACAAACGAGGAAAATTTGATCCCTGTTAAAAGAATCAGGACAAGAAATATCAATAGAAAGTATTATTTAATACT
Source organism: Murraya paniculata (assembly GCA_030449075.1). Classification (NCBI taxonomy): domain Eukaryota; kingdom Viridiplantae; phylum Streptophyta; class Magnoliopsida; order Sapindales; family Rutaceae; genus Murraya; species Murraya paniculata. Next base: position 2,791,804 of record JAEVFN010000003.1, read on the forward strand.
CCATTCAAGGAAAAAGAAGCCCAAAACAATATTAAAAAGTGATCATCCATAAACATTTTCTAGATTCAAAATAAGGCTTAAGGGGAGCCGCAGAAAGATGTTCTTGGTCTAATGTAAGGATCATATTTAGGTTTCATCCAGTCAAAAGCGGTTGCCTCTGCTTCCTTTTTTTAAATTTCTAAAGTTTTAGCGAGGGACTTAGGTAGCTTCCAAATTTTCTGGAATTCACTTACAGACAGCTCATGTTCCTCAATTTTGGTTATACGACCAACTAGTTTTCTACTGTGATCTTTATATGGCTTTTCTTCCTGCTTGGTAGCCTAAAGTTTGTGGGCTATGGACAATAAGAAGTCTTCCAGAAATCTTAACAGGTTTCTTAAGCTCTCACTTTAATGGTATGATGCAAATCTAGACAAAGGTGCGTTTCAAGGAGTGGTAGCTACAATTACTAAGAGAATCAGGTTAATTTGATGACCATAAAAACACTCACAAGATTTTATTTTCTTGTAATTGATCTCAAGTTCTATCCCTACCATCAGGCTATCCTAAGTCTACCTGTATTTTCTGCCTTTACACCCCCCTTATGACTATAAAATCAGCAGCAAAAGTTGAACAATTAGAAGAATTTTCCATCCAACATTATTCTACAGAAAATTGAGAAGACATAAAGATTCAGTAAAATAAACTTCAGTACCTGATTTTGCCCCCAGACCCAGAGTCTACTTGTTGAGATGGTTCCATCATTTTCACGAGGTTCTGCAATAGCAGCGGTACAATGTGCTCCACAAGATACTGATTTCACAAACTCTGACTGCAATTGCTTCACTTTCTTTGGGTGTTTCCTACCCTTCTCAGTTCCGTCTCCCAGTTGACCAAATTCATTAGCGCCTAGACAGATACATAAATGTGGTTGTTTGCATAAGCGATAAAAGAAAAAGGAACACTAGGAAGCACCCTCCTGACAGTTCTGCTTCTTACAACTATTACAATAACAAATACTATCTCAACTGTTAACAATCCAGAACAGTGTAATTAATAATAATTAGAGAAATGATCCTTAATCGAGTCGTATCCATGACAGGATATAAATGGCAATAACAACTCAACATAAAAGATTATCAAACAACACAAAGAAACCGTGAGAGGAAAGTGCCCATCTGAATCCATGGCAGCAGCAATAACATATTCCAAAGAAATAGCAAACTAGTTACTGCCATGACCAGGGTACAAAGGGTAAAAGCCTTGCAACCACAATAGAAAGCCCACACAACACAAGCAAACAGACACTTAATAAATAACATATTATGTAACAAGGGATTTGTAGAGGGACAAACCCCAAGTGAAAAGTGATCCATCTGAGGCCACAGCAGCGGTGTGCTCACGACCACATGCAATGTCCAACCAACGGGAATTAGCACCAGCTGGGCACCCAAAGAGCTCAGGAGGGAGCTGTTTTGGAATCCTCAATTGGCGCCCCTTTCTACCAGTCTGGCCACTATGGTTATATCCCCACACATAAATTGCACTCTTTGCCCGTATATTATCCACAGGACGGGCTGTTTCGCCAATAATTTCATTGATATCCATTTTCGTTATATACACCTAAGCACAATCAACCAACAAGAGCAATAAAATCAAATGATAATTTCAATGTTTACACAGAAAAATTAGAACTAAATTGTAGCTGAAACTGTCTTCAATATTGTTTTTTTTTTGGAACAATTGAAATCACGAAATAATCAAATTAAAGAATTATGAGCAAATTTAGAGCAGAATTGCAGCAGAAATTTACAATCTTGGTTCAAGATTTGAGAATTTATATCTGTTTGGTAACTAGGAAAGTGAAGAAAAAAAAAAGGCAAAAGAAAAGAAAATTTGCAACCTCAAAGTCAAACCATCAATCTCTGTTTACACCAATCAGACAGACAAAATAAAACAAATTATGAAAATTAATTAAACAAAATTTACATATCAGCACATTCATGAACAAAAACAAAAAACCTTCACCTGAATTTGAAGAAATGAAAATGAAATGGAATCTGGGCTTGTTTATTATTATTATTTCTTTTTATGGAGTTGGATTTTTGGAAATTGCGTGAAAGCGAAGAAAATATTTGAAAGCCAACGTAACGTACTTCTGTTGTTCCGTGAACGTGGGAGTTTTGAGGCGGGTATTCGTATTATGTCGGTGAATGGAACTGGCTGCCCCCACCCACTGGTTGACCAATCGATTTTCCATGACGAAACTACCCTTCACAGGAATAATTAATTTCTTTTTTATGAATAAATCAATTAGTTACATAGTTTTATAAAAAATCTGGAAGTTTTCTTCCACTTGAGAGAGAATTCTCTAGAAGTTGAAAACGAGTCTGTGATCTTTTATCTTATTTTTGTTTTATTTTTTCTGATTCCCTCTAAATCCTGCTATCAATCAGTACGAATATTTATATGAAAATAGTAATAATTTTAATACTTAAATAAAATTTCCTCTTGTGTATTCATGGAATAAAAGAGTCAGAGGAAGGGATTAAGCCTAAGTTATACTTGTTAAAAAATATATATATATAAACTTCTTAATTAAAAATAATGTCAATATAGTTTTATAATTAGCCCATGACAATAATATTATTGTTTTTTTATTAATTTATTTTCAAAGATGACTTTTCAAACAAATAAACTAAAATTCTTCCTGTTTTCATTTACAAGCAGTTTTATAAAATACTGTAATTGACTATCCAATGTAAATTATTGCTCTTCAGAAAAAAAAAATCATAAATTGATGCTTAAATTATAAATTATAAAACATTTTCAATATAATTAAAATTTTTATTTGGGTAAATTTGTCTATGTCCGTAGGTAAGTAACAGTATTTTGGTAACTCCCTCAAACTGTCAACGGTCAGCCTTTCACCAACCTCCGTTTCATTTTGCAAATATAAAAAGTTTAAAACCGGCTATGGCTTTCATTTCTGTCACAAGATCCCTACTTGTTCATCCAGGTATGTTCCTTTTAACTTGCAAATTTTAAAAAGCCTTTCAATTTTTTATTTTTGATTTTTGGTTTAATTTCTATTCTGCACTAGAGTTAGAAGGGTTAAATTTAAAACATGAAGCATATATAATCATCCAGTTGTTTGGCTTTAGTTTATGAGAATCCTTTAACCACATGTTTCTGTTCAATTTTTATGAATTAGTTTTTCAGTTATTCATGAATGGTGTAAAATCATTCTACAGTTTTCTATTTTTGTGTGTTGTTTGGTGAGTAAGAATTTTGTGGGTATTGATCGTTTGATTTTGTGCTTGATGTTACTAATTACATTTTAGAAAGGTAACAGATACATAAGAATCATGGCTCAGTCGGTTAGCAGCAGTGCTGGGAAGAAGCTTGTTGAAATTGATGTCAGTTCGGATACTGTATGCCCATGGTGCTTTGTAGGAAAAAGGAATTTGGACAAAGCTATAGCTTCTTCTAAGGATCAATATGATTTTGAGGTTCTTTCCATTCACTCTCTCACGTGTGCACCCACACACCTCTATTTAGTGTTTGTGGTCTGATTTATTCTGGGGCTAATTTTGCAGATTAGATGGCGTCCTTTTTTTCTTAATCCTTCTGCACCTAAGGAAGGGGTTAACAAGAAAGAGTATTATGAGAATAAGTTTGGATCTCAAGCTCAAGGGATCCAAGCTCGAATGACTGAGGTTTTTATATCACTCTTGGAATCATTTCCAAGAACAGTCTAGTGATGTTTATCATTGATTTGAATGGTCTATTTATTATTTTCACTCTGAAATTTGCAGGTTTTTAGGGGTCTTGGGTTGGAATATAACATGTCCGGACTGATGTAAGTTTGGAGTATTTGTCCTATTATTCATATGCCGAACCGATTTATGGAGCACTACGAACCTTTAGAAGAGCTATTCAATAGAGATGCCACTAACATTTTCTTTGATATGTGCAGAGGAAGTACTCTAGATAGCCACAGGCTATTATATCTCGCTGGGCAACAGGGTCTTGACAGGCAACACAATCTTGCGGAGGAATTGTTCCTTGGATACTTCACTCAGGGAAAATACATTGGTGACCGGTACGCTTACTTTTCATTTGACGTGAGTTTTTTTCGTCTCTAGTGAATATAGACCATGAACTCACTCACCTAAAATGAAAAACGCAACAACATTAGCTGATTTGTTTTGTCTGCTATAATTGCTATTTATGGTAGCTCAGTTAGTTACTATAAGTTGTAAGCAATTGAAAATGTATATCACTCATATCGAACTTTAACCTAAGGACAAGAAGAACAAGATTGAAAACTGAAACAAGCTTGCTATCACTCTTCAATTGAATGGGGACTCGTGACTGAACTGTGCTCTGGTGATAAAGTGCTGCATCATTACATTTCACAGCAATAGCCAGTGCTCTGGTGATAAAGTGCTGCATCATTACATTTCACAGCAATAGCCAGTAACAATCGTGATTGGATGCAGGGATTTTCTTGTTGAATGCGCTAGGAAGGTTGGGGTAGAAGGGGCAGCAGAATTTCTTGACGACCCCAACAAAGGATTGAATGAGGTAATTTTTTCATTTTCTTCTTTTCTGCTCCTTCTGTTTTAGCCCATCCTCTTTCCATCAGCAATTATAGAGTGCTAGAAGTCATCTGATGCTACTAAATTGAACTGAGCCTGCTAATTATGCTTCAATGTAGGTTCTTGAGGAGCTGAAGAAGTACTCGGAGAACATTTCAGGAGTTCCTCATTTTGTGGTAAGTGAAAGATCAAATATATCAACTAAATTTTTAGTTGAATTACACAGTTCCATTCTTTGAGAAAATATTCTTTTGGCAGCTTAATGGAAAGCATGAGTTGAGCGGTGGTCAACCCCCGGAGGTTTTTCTGAGAGCTTTTCAAGCCGCGGCTAACTAAAATTACTTGCAGCACGAAGCTTCTATGTTCAGTCTTCAATAAGGATGCTTCTGCTTTGTAGATTGTCTCTTAAAACCATAATATATCTTATTATGCTAGTGTGTTTTCTAATAACTTGAAACTGGTTTGTAAATTAAATAACAAATGTTCAGAGGAAATAAAGTTAAGGCTTGTTGATTAGAAGGTCTAATCATTTGTGATATGGTATGCACTGCCGATCTCCTAGACTACTTGTGATTCATAAACCATATTTTCACTTTTTTCCATGAGATCTGAGTCATTTAACACACATAAAAATGACAGAGGAAAGACAAATATACCACAACTAAAATCATGTTTCTCTTCATTCCGCTCACACTTACAATGTAAAATGCTATCTTTCTGGAGCCTAAAGCCAGATTTTCTGTAACCCACGGGGAAAATAATCAAAGTTTTGAAGAACACTTCTTGTATTTACTGTAGATGACACAAATGACTTGCATATTCACAAAGGGATTCACGCATCTCTTTTGATTTGATTATTCTTTCTTCAGTTGTTGGTGGTTCCATCCACGAACAAAACCTTTGAAAGATCAGGTCGTTTCATCGAAAACCATCACCTAGAAAAAGGTCAACAAGATGAAATTTCACTAAAAATAATCAGAGAAAAAATGTACAGGATATTATGGTTCATTCTAATGCAGAAAGCTTTTTAAGTAAAACCTTGCCACTTCTGCTTAATTAAATGTGATGTTGCCACAACTAGATACTAACAAATGATAAAATGGCGAGGCCAGAAACCGTTAATCCCATGTTTTAACAAACAGAATGACTAGTAGATTCATGACTAGCCAAACAATACTAGAAGAAACTGTGACAATATTGACTTTCCTGTATTCCCCAGTTACAAAGCAAATGATGGAAGTTTAAAGTGAGAAATCTAGCAAGCTTACCATTTTAAGGAACTGACACAAACTTGAGTTCATAACAACTGAATGCAAGGTCATTCAAAAAATCGTTAGAACTATTTTAACGTCTTTTTTGTGCCCCAGACAATACCTTTAGATAACAAAACATTTTATGCCACTAAGAAATATGAATATGCTTTGAATGTTCCAACACATTTTCTCTTAATATTCTTCATCTCCAGATATAAGACTAAGCAGGATGCAGTGAGATTGGACACAGAATAAGATACTGAAGTCAAAACCCACTGAGAACTGAAAAACTAATAGTAAAGCCTACTGGTTTTCCAACAAGATCAGTTAAAATATTTAGCATTAGACTGTAAGGCCAAATGCCAAAGAATTCAGCAAAGCTAAAAAAATGAAGAAAATGATTAACAAAGGAAGAAAAACATTGTTTGAATAAAGCTTAGAGCTTTATGCAGTGCATAGATCTCAATCTCAAAATGAGAAACCAAAATAAATTATTATCATGAACAATACAAACAGCCTCAGGGATTCAGAAAGACAGCACAAGGGATTGATTACCTTGCCACAGACAGGGCAGTTTTCACTTCTCTCCATCCATTCATAAATACAACCAAGGTGGAAATGGTGAGAACATTTTGTCACTATTTTGGGGTTCTCGGGTGTATACTCTGCATATAAAAAGGTACAATCAAGTTAATCAAATTACCTGAAACCGCTACGCTACATGGACTCATTTGACAATAACATTTCAATAATTAAAGTTAAACTTTTTGAATAATTTAGAGTTATTTGAACCCAGACAAGAAGAAAGTCACCAAAATAGTCTGGCAGCATGTCAAGGCCCATACTACCAGTGAACATGGAAAGACCTAGTCATAAAGAATTATAAAAAGTTATCTATGTGATAAAAAAAGCATAAAACTGCACTCAAAATATACCTTCAAGACATGTTGGACAGACATCTTCATCTTCTGATGGAGAATAAATATACGCAAATCCAGCTGTTGATTTTGCTGATGAAAGCCTAACTGAGGATTTAGAACGTTGTTCTTTCGATCCATCTTCACAAGATGAATCATTCCACTTGTCTCCTGCACTAAAAGATTCTGAGTCCACATCATTGTCACTTCTTAGAGGTTCTGACTCCTCATGGAATTGGCTTGAACCCTTCTCACGCCTTGAAACCAATCCTTCATGTTGCAAGCAGAAATATCTAGGATCAGCATCATAAGGCAAGGGTCTTGGAGGAGATCGGTACATGTCAGAGAGAGAATTATCAAGGGAAGCAGTAGAAGTCATTGATGCTGCCCCCTGTATGGATGACGGGACAGAATGCACATCCCCTCTTCGGAATAACGAAGTATACTACAAACAATGAAAAAAAGAAATAAGAGAAGTGAAATTTTGGAACATCATCCAGGGGAATGATGGATATTAAACTTTCATGAATAATCTTTAAAATACATAATTCAAATTTCCACAAACTAGTTAGCTCATTCTCTATTTGTCGTGTCATCCTTGCTTACAAGATACAAGCACCTTGACGACAATAATCATACTGATCTAGAAAGTTTTGCAATGAAATCCGACAGACACCCGAACTAAATGTGCCTGAACTGAGCAATCAGAACTAAATTATAAACAGATCTTCAGTCACCCCAAAAACATAGCCATATGTCCTCACAAAGCATTGATAGCGTATGATCTTCACAGAACAGTTGCATGGGACCAAATTACAGAAAAAAGTATTAAATACTAGTAGTCTAGTTCGCACATATCCACACATGGGAAAAAAGCTCTGGACAATTTCAACAATAGGCCCATTATGGTAACATACGTTTGTAACAAAACTGCTAAAATGACATTGAAGAAAGTCAATCTTAAATGAAAAACAAGACTAAGTATAAGATGCAGGAGACATACCACATTTAAGAAATGTTGAATAAAGCAGCTGAGACACATGCAATTCCTATATACAGAACTGTTTGGATTCATATAATCCTCAAAATCCTCCGCATGCATACAGCAACAAACAGAACCCATCGTTGTAAACTTTAATCTCCTCCCTTCTACCCGCAAAGGCGATGCTCCAGTCTCATTGGCAAGATTAAGCCCCACTGAGCATATGCATCAAGAAAGAATTCTCGAAGCAATTAGTATATAACAATATATACAACGCGAGAGGACACTGAGCTCGCAGAAGTCTCACTGGCTTTGCGAACTAGAACCCTCCCTCTGTTGTTAACAAATGCTGAACTAGCTTCGTAACTGCACTAATAATTTTGTGCTATATTCACCTGGAAAATACAAGAAAATCACATTAAACAACCATGTTGAATAAGAGAAAGGAAAGGCATGCGATGAACTATTCTCAAAAGAAATTCATGAAATTAAATAACAAATGCCCACGTAGCTAAAAGTGCAAACTAATCCAATCTAAACTTACATTTCTTCATTAATCAGCATTCAAAGGTTAACTTTTGAGGGGAAAAAAATTCTCATACTAGTCAAACGATGTCTCCATACCTTACATCCTAAATTAATGCAAAAAGAATGAAAGATTCCTATTGGCAATAACAAATTTTTATCCAAGAAAAAGAAATCATTTGTCCAAAATTTACAATTTTTGGCATGAAAGTGCCAAATTTTCTTCCTTTCAATACCTATCTTCAAAAGTAGAAAAAAGTTTCTTTCCTCTTGTGATCAGGAGCTAAAATTCAACACTGAAAAAGTATCCATCGCAGAGAGATTACCATTACAAATTCACAATCGCTCCAAACGAACAACCCATCAAACGAAAAAAAAAATTATTTTACAAAAGGGAAAAAAATCCGACATCAATCATCAAAAGTTGTAAGTGAAAAAAAAAAAATTTAACCCAGTAAATAAGATTATCCAATAAAATAAAGGATATCCATTTGAGATAATCCCATAATCTATCAAACAAAATAAAAACTACCCATTTAAAATCAACAAATTCTAAGAAAAATAAAATTTTGAGAGAGAGAGAGAGAGAGCAAAGAAATACCTTGACAAAGAAAAATTAAAAAAAAAAAAAAATTTCCTCTTTGGTTTGTGGGCACAGAGACAGAAACGGAGAACCTAACACTAAAGAGCAAGCTATGCAGGCAGGCAGGCAGGCAGCTAGGTCTCAAGATACAAGTTCAAAAATCTGAGGTTTATGTTGGATTGTTCGGCGAGATAAGCCATGGAGCATCTCAATTCAATGCTTCATAAATTGAAATGACGCTACCCCTCTTTCTCCTTAGCTCCCTTTTGAATTTCGCTTTTGGTTGGGTGATGGAATCAATCTAACTTCATTATTTTCATTATATTTATTTATTTATTTAATAAATTTTATTTAATAAACGAATGTTACCTTTTTTTTTTTTTTTTTAATGTAAGTCACCTTGTATCAAAGGCCATTATACGATAAGATATTATTTATTTTAAATTTTAATAAAATTCGTATGATTTTACGTTTTATCAATTAAGATATAAATAACTTTTTATAAATTAAGTATTTTTATTTATTTTGTTGATCTAAAATTTAATTAGGATATTATATATTTTAATCAAATTTAAATGAATTACACCAAAATATGCCTAACGGAATTTTTAATTAGGCTTACATGAATAATATCAATAGATATCTCGATAAATTAATAATTATAATTTGATATGCCTAATAGAATCTTTTTACACGAATGTTTTTATTTTATTTTATCATGAATCATGATATTATAAATGTTGCGATAAATTTGTGTTGTTTGGTACCAACTATGTGTTTTTTTTTTTTGTTACCGATAACAATTTTTTTAGCACTTTTTAAATATTATACAAAGGTAAAAAAAAATTATTACGGACACAATAAACACAAGATAAAAGAGAAGATGACGGTGGCCTTTGTCACAACAAGTTGAGTAGAATTATTATATTGTGCTTTGCATGTGGGTGTATAGAAATTAGAAAACGAAATTTCGGTTTTGTGCATTGACTTGGACTTGGTCAATTTGAACAGGCTTATTCTTTCCATGATAGATGTGTTGACGTTTGTAATAAAATTAACACATACGGAGTTTTAAGGTATTTAATTTTGGAAGGGGTGAGAATTTTTTCAATTAGATAGATAGGTCTGGTAAAGTCAAATTAAACGTCTAGAACCTAAAAGCTATTCGAATGGGTGAGAATTAAAAAAAAATGGAGAATCCAAACTTTCTAATTTGTTTTGTTTTGTTTTGTTTTTGAATGAGGAAATTTTTCTTTTTTTTTTAAATTCATATTTTTCAGATTCTAAGTGGTTGGCGAGTGGTGACTAATTGTGATTTGTGATTTGTGTTTGCGGATCATGCGGTTGGCTTTTTCCATCAAAGCCTTTGTTGTCAAAGTTGGTCTATTTGGACAAAGTGGATCCTTTGGTGGGCCAAATTGCGCCATTTGCTCATTATGTGTAGTGGGGTTAAATTCTAATGGCATTAACATAAAGTAAAACTATCCATCCATTACCCTAACTATTGAATGGCAATTTTGACAAAGTAGAATTCTAAATACGATGAAATACACTTCTTTTTCTTTGCTTTTTTTTTTTAATTCTTATTGTCTTCTTAAGTGTTCGGTGACAATTGTTCCAAATGAAAATGTCTAGTGAATTATATTCAATAAAAATTAAACATGTATTATAAATTTTGTGAAATCAGTCTTAACGTTATCACATTGTTTGTAAATATAAAATATTAAACGATGGCTTTAGTGAGAAGCGTGTGATGTGGGCTTACACCTTTCAGTAAAGTGATTGGTGGTAATCTTGGTCAGACACCGTTTGGTGGAGTGGGCACGGCTTACGGCCCCACCAACATCAATTAGTTTATAAGTTTGCTTTAAGGCTGTTTAGTTACTAATTCCTGCTACGAAATCGATTGTTTGTCGTATAGAGAAATGCTAGCAAAATTAAATTATTTCAGAATGAACCAATCATTCAAGCCATAAATCAAATGATTATTCTATCCGTCTCCAGAGTATTGGTCCGGTGGTTTACGAGCAGTTTTTTTTAATTGATCATCTGAGTTCAAATTTTAAGAGAGATAAGTGGTGGTGGAGCCATTAGCAAGTAAGTGAGGGTGTCTAAAAATTCAGAAGATATGCTCTATCTAGATACCTGAAATCACAAGTTTGCCTCCCTGTATTGATTAAATACAGCAAATTCAAGTTCAAATTTACTGCCTATTTATAATTTATTAGTCCAATCGCATAATTTAGATATTAAAGCCCAATTTCAATTGTATCCATTAAAAACAAGGCCTTACTACATCTAATTAGATATTTGATCTGATTTGACCAAAAAAATAAAATGCTCAGTTTAATATTAAGATATATTGTTAAAGATCCTAATAATTAAGTCTCAATTATCACGTGTCATTCATCTATCATAACAATTGAGACTCAACTGTTGGAATCCTTAAAATCTTATTATATTAAAAATTTCATCAAACTTAAATTTATTATCTAAAAATAATAATAAAAATATTTAAAATTATACATTTACTCTACCGTCTTCATGATTTGACTGTTTTCTTAAAACTTTAGTTTCTTAACACGTGTAAGAAAAAATACTACTAATATTAGAAAAATTGTGAATTAAGATTGTAAATTTTTTTTTTTTCATATTTTATATCGGTCATTTTATTCTTAGTGATTTGATCTTATGAATACACCAGTGGGGATAAAGGGCCTAAAATACTGATTAGGCCTCAAGTTTATCAAGTTTGTCAAATTCAATCATATCGATATGCAATATGCTCGTATAGTTGATAAAGCAAACAATTTGTACTAAGACTTAATTTTCATGCTGAATCCATGTAGTGTGCATATGACGTGATGTTATTATAAAATATTGCGTGATATTTATCCAATATTTAATCTATCAATGTTTCTATTAACAGTCACCCGAACAAAACACCTCAGCAGTCAAGAGCGGGACCTCCAATTTTTTGAATTTGTTTTTTTTTTCCTTTATTTTATTTTCAACAAAACCAATTACGTCGTCGTCTTGTTCTTCTTCGTTCGCCGGCCAAATTGTGAGATCTGCGACCGCCTCATCTCTTCCTCTCTCTCTAATTCTAGGGTTTCAACATTTTCCCTAATTCAGATTTACGAATTAGGGATTCGCAATTGAAAGCCCAACCACCAGATTCCTCCACAATGCGATCTTTAGCTTCCAGAGTTGGCGTGTTCAGAAAATAGAAGGACGAAAAGATCGCGCATTTCGTCTGTTGGGGTTTTAACAGAATGCAGAGCTCGTCGAGCTCGTCAGCAGTGCAACCAGAGGCCATACTCGAGTGGCTTCAGAAGGAAATGGGGTACCGGCCACTGGGGTCGTACAGTTCGACGAGTATGAAAGCAAACGCGCCGAATGCGGACACAATTCGGAAGATTTGTCGAGGAAATATGATACCCATTTGGGGGTTTTTGTTAAAGAGAGTGAAATCAGAGAAAACGGTGGAGAATATAAGGAAAAATATAATGGTACATGGTAGTAGTGGTGGTGGGGAGAGTGGCAATTTGGTGAATTTGGGGAAACAGGAGAGTAAGAGTAGTAGGGGAGGGAGGAGGAAGGAGAAGGGTTTGGGCGAGAGTGCGAGTTGGGGTGAGAGTAGAGAGGCGGCATTGAGTGAGAGAGAAATTGCAGCGAAAGAAGTTGAGAGGTTGAGGCACATTGTGAGGAGGCAAAGGAAGGATTTGAGGGCTAGAATGTTGGAGATTTCAAGGGAGGAAGCTGAGAGGAAGAGAATGCTTGATGAGCGTGCAAATTATAGGTTTGTTGGAATTCAAGCATTCCATGCAAAAATTGTTTGCTTATTGCTTTCATGGTTGATGTTATGTTTTCTGTTGTTTTGTCTCAAAATGGTTCTTCTAATTATGCTTGGTTGAATCGAAATGTGTTTTATTGTTATTTGTCTGTTAGCACCTCAAGAGTTATTGAGGTTTTTGAAACTTGTTGTAGCTTGACTTCAACTTGGGGCATGTCGAGTGATTGAATCCTCTTTTTTTTTTTTTTTTTTGATAAGAAACTATGTTGGGTGATAGAATCTTAGGAGGATATTCTACTAGTTTCTCTAGTTAGTCTTGCCAAAGAAAATTCACTAGGTTGGGATGTGAATTCAGTTGCATTTTTTAGGTAAGCATGGCAGTTGTTGCTTGGATCTCGGTTTATGACTTGACACATAATGCTCATTTGTGAAAACCATACAAATAGAATTTGTATGAACTAAGTTTCATGAGCTATTAATGGCTTAGAAAAGGAAAGCTAGTTTGGATAGTCATACACATAATTTGATAAACCCAATATCCCTTCATTTCCTGTTAGCTAAAAGTTATTTAGAAATCTAATTTCTGCAAGAATGTTACGTAGCCCAGTTTTTGCATTGTGAATTGTGTTGATCTATGCCTTCTTGTGCTGCAGGCATAAGCAGGTGGTGTTGGAAGCTTATGATGAACAGTCTGATGAAGCAGCAAAAATATTTGCTGAGTATCATAAACGTCTTCGCCAATACGTTAATCAAGCAAGGGATGCCCAAAGGACGAGTGTTGATTCCTCTGTTGAAGTGGCAAACAGCTTCAGTGCAAATAGTGAGAAGGAAGCTGTTTATTCAACTGTTAAAGGCACCAAATCTGCTGATGATGTCATCCTTATTGAAACAACTCAGGAAAGAAATATTCGCAAGGCATGTGAATCCCTTGCAGCGCATATCATTGATAAAATACGCTTTTCGTTTCCAGCTTATGAAGGCAATGGTATTCATTCAAATCCTCAATTAGAAGCAATGAAGCTGGGTTTTGATTTTGAGGGTGAAATACCTGACGAGGTTAGAACTGTTATTGTCAGTTGCCTGAAGAGCCCTCCACAGTTGCTCCAGGCAATCACTGCATACACTTTACGGCTGAAAACTCTAATTTCTAGAGAAATTGAGAAAATTGATGTTAGGGCAGATGCAGAAACCTTAAGGTATGATTCCACTCTTTTCTTGTCATACCCACTTCTGCTACTCTTAGTGCCACCTTTTGAAAATTAGGCTTCATCTCATTTGCTCTATCAAAACTTGCAGTGGCTTGCACAAAAAATAGAACTTCCATTGGTTTCTGTCTTTGTTTGATCATATCCTGCATTTGTTTAGTAGTTATTTCTTTTATTTAAGTGGACTGTGATGTAATCTTGCCCTAACTTAAGACGTAGGAATTATCCAACCTGAAGATAGATCTCCTTACTGTGCAGTTAATGGGAAAGCTTGTGTGAGAATCTGTTTATGTAACTGTTTTTTCCTTCCTATATGATTAACTTGTTTCACTAATTTATTTGCAAAAGTACTCTTTCTTTTTTTTGGGTGAAATTGACTATTCTTAATTTCTTTGTTAGGTATAAGTATGAGAACAACGCAGTAGTGGATGTTTCTTCTTCTGATGCAACCTCTCCATTGAACCATCAACTTTATGGTAATGGGAAGATAGGAGTGGATGCACCTTCTACAGGAACTCAGAATCAGCTTCTTGAAAGACAGGTATTATTCTTTTTCAAAAGTAGGAATTGAATAGCCAATATATCTTCTACTCTTTGTAAAGTCACATTGACCATCATGCCATTGATCTCTTCTGTTTGATACTTGGAGTTGAATACTCTACTTGTCACATTTCGACATTGTGAAGTTCATATTTTCTTTTACCCGTTTAAAGCCATTACAGTTGCTAATGTCAATGTGGTTAAGGGGTTATTGGAGCCAAACTGTTGCCTGTTAACCTGAATTCCTGAATGGATACTAGCTGGGTGGTCTTCTTGGGTTTAACTTTTCCAGCATGTCTTTCACTCCTTATGCTTTTATCATTGTTTGGCTTTTATCTTTGTGGGCTTGTTACATTGATCTGGTATATTTTGTCTTTTAGAAAGCCCATGTTCAGCAATTTTTGGCTACTGAAGATGCACTCAACAAAGCTGCAGAGGCTAGGGACTTGTGTCAGAAGCTTACAAATCGTTTACATGGAAATGGGGATGCGATTTCATCACACTCGCTTGTTGGAGCCACATCGCAGAATGTTGGCAGTCTTAGGCAGTTCCAGGTAAATTTTTTATGGATTGAATTGCACTACAGACTAACTTTTGAGTAATCAATGCTGTCTATTCATCCGAAGAATGTTAATGTTCCTGTTAATGTTCCTCATTTGTAAGGTCTTGCTGTTAATGATTTATGACTGTCTCTGTTCTTCCAATCAGCTGATCGCCTGATCTTAGCAGCTCATATATATAATTTTCTTCTCAGCCATCTCATACTTAAAAAGTTCAAGCCTTTGAAAGTCCATCTGCTGGTTGTTGGCTGTTGTGTACATGTTGATTCTGTGACTTGACTATTTTCTTCTCCTTTTCTTTGTGTAGCTGGATGTTTGGGCCAAGGAGAGAGAAGCTGTTGGATTGAGGGCTAGCCTCAATACTTTGATGTCTGAAATACAACGCTTGAATAAATTGTGTGCTGAGAGGAAAGAAGCTGAGGATTCGCTGAAAAAAAAGTGGAAGAAAATTCAAGAGTTTGATTCCCGCAGATCTGAACTTGAGACTATATATACTGCCTTACTTAAGGCTAATATGGTCAGCACATATTTGTAATGTATATCCAGTGATGTGATAGATATCATTTCAATCTTCTTGTTATTGGTGCTTGCCAGTCATTTCTTTTTGTCCCTCTTGTCTTTTTAATTTGTATGTAAACGACTCATATTTTATGGTATCAATTTCCTTCTAGGATGCTGCTGCATTTTGGAGTCAGCAGCCTTTAGCTGCAAGGGAGTATGCATCAAGCACCATCATTCCAGCATGCACTGTTGTTGTGGACATTTCAAATGGTGCGAAAGATTTAATTGATAATGAAGTTTCTGCCTTTTACAGAAGTCCTGACAATAGCCTCTACATGCTACCATCAACCCCACAGGTTTGTAAGATGAAAACTTTATAACCTATTGGCTTGATCTTGATTGACTGCTAACTGTAGTAAGTAGCTACAGCTTCCTCTTTCTTTTGAATTTTACTGGATAAAAGTTTTTGATTGTTTCATTGATTAAGCGGTCGAAATATTTCCCGAATAATTTCTCTCTAGGGACATTTTCCTTGTATTGACTATCAGACTTCACTAGAAGGCAGCAAATTCTGTCCTTTTTTTGTTCATTTCATTAATATTTCTGCTGTATAGGTATTTCTTTTGTTGATAATGTCGAAACTGCAAAGACCTCATTGAGCACTCATTTGCATACCCTGATTCAAATATTAAATTTCTGCATATCAAGTCCGCTTTCCTATATTGACCTCATGTTTCCTTTAATTTCCTATCAGGCACTTTTGGAGGCCATGGGTGCTACTGGATCTACAGGACCTGAAGCTGTTGCTGCAGCAGAAAAGAATGCCTCTATATTGACTGCAAGAGCTGGTGCTCGAGATCCATCGGCAATTCCATCTATATGCCGTATTTCAGCTGCTCTTCAATATCCAGCTGGTCAGTTTTAGTTCACTATGCTAAGCACTCTTCTTGCATTAGAGCTGCTTAGATTGCCTTAATTTTTATATAGGAGTGTTTTTATCTAATATTTTTGCTTTCTAAGATTTTAAGTGGGTTTCTGTAGGATTGTTTAATTGTCTGTTTTGCAGATATTGAGATAGAAGCTTGATGGGTGTGTACATTTTTTTTCTTTTTAATATATACAGGATTGGAGGGTTCAGATGCTGGCTTGGCATCTGTGCTGGAGTCCTTGGAATTTTGCTTAAAACTTCGTGGTTCTGAGGCTAGTGTGTTGGAGGACTTGGCTAAGGCTATCAACTTGGTCCATATACGACAGGATCTTGTCGAGAGTGGTCATACTTTGTTAAATCATGCTTACCATGCTCAACAAGAGTATGAAAGGTAATTTTGATGATAAACCATCTTGATTTATCCTGGAGTGATTTCACTTAATTATTTAAAGACTATGAAGATTGATCGATTGATTAAATTTTATCGAGTTGTTTGTTTGCCTTCATGAAAGTCAATATGATTAAAAAAAGTGTCGATAAGCAAATTTGGCCATAGTCCACTCTACTTTTCTTTTATGGAAGGCTGGCAATAGGTTCACGTTCTATGTCGTTCTCTGTTCTGTAATTTGGTTTCTGCCTTTCGTGTTAAGAAGTGTATTCGTTTCTTGTTTTTTTCTGCACATGATGACAGCCAAGTCTTAAATTTTCATAGATCGAAACAGATGTACATTCCAAACCACAGACAGATTTGAACGTCATTTAAAAGAATTTGGTAAGGTTATTATACATGTTTATTTCACCTTGCAGGACAACTACTTACTGTTTGAATTTGGCTGATGAGCAAGAAAATGTTGTCATGGAGAAATGGTTGCCTGAACTAAAGACTGCAGTCTTGAATGCTCAGAAAAGCTTGGAAGATTGCAAATATGTTAGGGGTTTGGTGAGTGTCAGCTAGATCTAAAAAGTAGAATCAGTTGTCACTATAATATTGGATGTATTAATATGAGCAATGGTAGAATTTCCATTTTTTGTACTGATGATGTTCAACCTCGATCTTTCCCTTTTTATCTAATTTTCAGCTTGATGAGTGGTGGGAGCAACCGGCATCTACTGTTGTTGACTGGGTTACAGTTGATGGGCAAAATGTTGCTGCTTGGCATAATCATGTGAAGCAACTTCTTGCATTTTACGATAAGGAGCTCCTCTGAAAGGTGTCTTCATTGCATTAAGCATGACAGAATGTTTCTCGATTACTATCTTTGCCTAGAAAATCCATACCACTTTCTTGTGCATATAGAAACAAAAAAATAAAGAAAAGAAAAAATACCGACTAAATGCCTCGAAGCAGTAGAGCAGATACCGAGGATATGTCTTCAATTCAGTTTGCAGGTTTGGGAAGTGGGATACCATCGAGTGCAACCAGACCCATCCATCTTTGCCCAGACTAATTTTGTTGTATAGAATGGTTATTGCTTCCAAATGATCTTGTATCATAAGTCAGTTGTAGTCCTTGGGGCGATGAGTTCGTTTCTCCTACATTGTTCTTTTTGTGTTGAGGCTTTGATTTTAGCAGCTGGAAAGGTCTTATGAAATGACTACATATTGGCTTTCTGTTTGTAATTTGATTCTATTTTGTTTGACAAAACTGAAAGGCAGATTGATGTTCCGCTTCGGCAACAATATTATTTATTTAATATATTTGTGGAGCTCTCTCTAATCCGACCTGCTACGCTCTCTGCTCCGGATGCTAAAGATTTTATTGGCGTTCGAATTAGATAATCCCCCTCCGTTAAAAAAGCACAGTGTTCATTATCAAGATGAGGTTAATGAATCAAAAGCAAGGTTGTTTGATCAATCTATTTCCACTGCTCAACCTGTATACGCTGTACTTGGATCAATTATAACGTTTCCCCCTTTTCCCTACCCAGTTGTTGATTCATTATGCGTCTTACACAGATGATTTTTAATCAGTATTAGCACAAACCAGCAATAGTTGAGTCACATTCAGCCAACACGTTGGGTTGAGCTAACATGTACTAAAAACAAACGCGAGTCGGTTAGAAAGGTGGTTACAAACCCAGCAGCGTCTGGAGTATGAAATTGAAAGCTGACTGATAGCCTCCATTCTTTTTTGCTTTTAGCTCATTCTGTACACTGCTTGTTTGGCTGTGAGGAATTGATTCTCCTCTTTGTATGTTGGTTGGTCAAGTACGGATTGATAGCTAGTGCTAGATAAAGTTCCTTAAATTTTCCCGCAAATTGTCTAGCTTGTGTAGCTTGTGTCAGTGTTTGATCTTGAAAGATCGGTTCGAGGTTCTAAGTTCTTTATTGATCTTAAATCGATCAAAATCTCAGCAAGTTTGATAATTCATAAGCATCTCTATAAATCTCTCTTGTGTCTCTTGAAACGGCATTTGATTCTACTCATTCATTCCCACTTAACCCGCCAGCATTTGAAAATGACACAAAAGCTTTACAATTCATCGAGGAAATGGCAAGAAATGCTGCAGCGGTTCAAGAGAAGGTTTTGGCCAAAATCTTGACCGAAAACGCCGAGGTTGAGGCTCAGCCTCAAACGGTACAAACTCGATGGAGCTACTGATAGAGAGACGTTTAAATTGAAACTTCCCGGGGGTTACTTATGAGGATCTTAAGCCTGAAATTCATTGCATACATAACGGGGATTGTTTTCCAATCTTGTGTACTCATACCATTTCTGAATTCTCTATAAGGCGCGTACGTATATGTATATATTCAACTTGATTAATTTGTAGCCATAACGAAGTAAAAAATATATATATATATTAAAAACGATATGTTGTAAAATGGACATTCTCGGAAAAAGTTTTGTGATTCCTGTAAAAATTTGCAGTTCAGCGACTTCTGCTTGGGAACCAAAACTTGTATCCTCAACTGAAGAAAGTCGGGTTAGTAATGAATCTGTAAGTAATATTTGATCATGTGCTCTATGTACGTGCATGTTAGTATCTATGAGCATGCATATGCACATATTTGTTTCTTATTTAAAGAAAGGGTGTGTTTTTATTTAATTTGATTGAACAGTCATGTGCCTGGCTTGGACAAGGTCAAAGGCCTATACTTCTTGTTCGTGAGACACGAAACAAGAACCCCAGGTGGCCTCTTGGCGCGCCCTCTGCTCACCGGATACTGCTAAAGTGACCGTTTCTAGGCTCAGCCACTAACACTTTCATGGACTACTCAACTGCCACTTGAATTCAACACCACCATCGTGGAATACACAAGCTATATGCGGATAGAAAGACAACTCCAGGTCACGTGATATACTGGGAACTTCTTGTTAAAAGGACTGCCAATTCTCCCAATAACTAAGTTCTGAACCAGTGCTGTTTAGCCTATTGAAGAATCTCTCAGCTCCGTATACCGCCGAGCACGTGCTGTGGACAACTCAATTGGGCCACTAGAAAATGGAACGTCGTTTAAGGAAATGATGGACTGTGCAATATCAAAAAAGGCTTCGATCAATCTGTACAATGTTCCAAGAATTGTTGACTCTTTCTGCAATTACTTGATTCCAGGGGTGATCTCAGCGCATTTTAGCCCTGCTTTGCCGCATTGGTCGTCGGAATCAAGATGGTCATTTCTATATGCACCCGTTGCATAAAGTCGATCATATAATCGTGGGACTAGATATTACTACATCTATGAGTTTTTCCAAAATTCATATAAATGAGAGAAACTTCTGTGGAGCAGGAGGTGGTGCATCCGCCCATCAAGAACTTGTCATGTGGAGCAGGAGGTGCTGCATCCACCTATCAAGAACTTATCATTTGGTAAGTTCAATAGGTCTCACAGTAGGATCCAAAAATTTTTAGTTTAAAAAATATATAAGATCATATTATTTTATTTGTGGGTCTTATTGTGGGATCCATCAGACCTGTCAAATTACAAGTCCTTAATGAATAGATACACCACCTTTTCTCTATATAAAGAGAAAAACTTAAATTATTATACAGAATTATAGATAATGTTGCCTAATAAGCATTTGTGTTAACTTCAATCGGAATTTTACTTAAGGATCGTGTCACACGTACTTTTTTTTTTTTTAAGCGTGCATATTGACATGGATAATCTATAATCATTTTGTTCACATTATTAAAAGCCAGCAACAATTTTTGGCATGGTCTAAACTCTAAAACAGTATTTCGCATGGACAGTTTTTTACCATTTTGTTCACATTTTCAGTTAGAAGCCAGTCTTATTGCCTTCTTGCTCGCTTAATTTTGCAACCGCACCATTGCTCCTGTTATTCTTCAAAAGTTTTGTTATGGTGATGTTGATAGGACCTGATTGCAAAGAACTCTGGGTTTATTTGCTAGAAATTCTTAATTTTTCTGAGGTGGGGTGTCAAACGCACCCAGTTGAGGGTGCTTGTTGGAAACAACCAGATGCTTTGTACTAAAAACAAAGCCGAGTTCGTTGGAAAGGTGGTTGCAAAACAAGGTTCTGGTGTATAAAAGCTGAGTGATGGCCTCTGCTTTTGACCACCATTCTTTTTCATTCTTAATTCATTGTGTATAATGTTTGTTCGACTGTAAAGAATTGATTCTCCTCTTTTTATATTGGTCAAATACTGTGTGATAGTGAGTGCTCATACGAGATTCTGAGTTCTTGAATTATCTTAAATCAATCAAAATCTTAACAAGTTCAGCAATTCATAAGCATCTCTGTAAATCTCTCTCTGTCTCTTGAAATGGCGTTTCATTATACCCTTTTATTTCCACATTGGAAATGACGCAAAAGTTTTACAATTTATCGAGGAAATAACAAGAAACGCTGCAGCAGTTCAAGAGAAGATTTTGGCCAAAATCTTGACCCAAAACGCTTCCAAGAATAGGTTCCCAGGCTAATGGAATGCAACAGGTTCTCAGGCTTCGATGTATGGTTGCTTCTGGTTTACTTAGAGCTCTCAGATTACTCCCAGCTTCACTGACAATTTCTGGTTCATGATAATGAAATTGGGACACTGAATCTAAAAATCACAGAACGCTCAATCAGGGACTCCATGGCCAAGATTCTGAAGCCGAACCCAGAACTCTCCGAATTATTAGAATCGAATGTTCAAAGGAGAATTGGGAGCTGGGGAATCATCAACAGAATTTGGCCAAACACCAAGTATCTTCAAGTTGCAGTACCACCTTGTCGGAAAAAGAACGTGTTACTTAGCATTAAATTTGACGAAGCTGAATTACAAAGTGCAGTCCAGAGTGCCTCTCAACTGCTACATGAATTCAACACCGCCATCGTGGAATTCACAAGCTATGCGGATACAATCATAAAAAGACACCGCCTGGTCACTACGTGATATATTGAGAACTTCTTGTTAAAGACTCTGCAAATTCTCTCAATAATATCCAAGTCCTGAACCGGTGCTCTTTGGCCATGGAAGAAGCTCTCAGCCTACTTAAGTACCGCCGAGGACGTGCTGTGGACAACGCAATTGGGCCACTGGAGATCCGCATAGTTAACAACGGATTATGCATCATCGAGAGGAGCTTCGATCAATCAGTACAAGGTTCCAAGATGGGTTAACTCTGCTCCGATTCTGAAATCACTCGATGCCAAGGTGATATCACTGCATTTTAGCCCTGGTTTGCCGCGTTAGTCCTTGGAAAGAAGATGGTCGTTTCTTTATTAGCCCATTACATAAAAGTCGATCATATTTATATACAAAGACCGCTAGCTTAGGGCACGAAAATTATGGCAATGACTCATTCCAGCCACTAAATTAAAACGCTTTGATGGAGGCTGCATATGGATATGTAAACGGTTGGAGAGTGATTCTTTTGCCCTCCCTGACGTATACAAAAATGGCTCTCATAAGTTTCCGTTTTACGTAGGCATACGTTCGGATAAGAGAATGCTGTGGCAGATTTATTGTGATGATTGCACATGGTGACTGACTAGCTAGTTCTCTCCAAATGAAACCAAGAAGCGGCTTTTGTGAGATGATGCTTGGGATTTTTCGAGTTACAGGTCCTCTTGGTTTGGTGCAGTGTTTTCTCTGTATTCTTTTAGTTGCATGCTTTTGTTTTTGTTTTCATAGACTGTCCTCTTTTTTACCTTTTAGCTTTAACCATTTTTTGAAGGATTACGCCCACTACCTTCCTTTCCACTAAAAATCAATCCCTATCTCTATCTCTATTCCTCCACTAGAAAGAAATTTCTTCTCTGGAAAAAAAAAAAAAGAAAGAAAATGAAAATTCTCTCATTTTGGCCCATATTGCATAAAATTGTACAGCCGTCAATAATTGCTAGGAAGATTTTCTTCCAATTATTTGAGTATCAGTAGATTTTGCATCGTTAATGTCAACAGAATAACAGATTGTAATATATGATTTTTAAAAACAATCACAGCACCTTAATATCAACTGAGTCGTTGAGTTGAAGAATTTAACCATGCCCCTACCCTTTTGAACTTCAATTGAGATGCCCCATGAGTTGAAATTAAATTTCTGGGTCCAGCCTGTTTTGATCTTAAAGGAGATTTTTTTTTTTTCAATTATTAACGCACGCATGCACACTAGTGAGATTGGAGATTGAACTTGAAACCAAAATTTTATAATAGTCATTTCTTGTCATTAGAACTTGCCCTTAACAGATTGTTGAGATTGCTAAAGTGAATTGTGATGAATACCGATGGCGCTGTGGTGACTGGTGAATTGTCTTAAATCTTTTTAACTACGGTGATCTCGACCCTCTTATAAAAGTCACTTTCTGTGTCGAATGAAGCCGTAAAATCAACAATTGTTTTTTTCATAGTAACAATTGCAGTTAATTCAGCATAAAATCTCTTGTTGATGGACACTCGTAAAATCATCACATGGCATGTCTGTCAGTGTAGCACCCGTGAAGAAAACGATGCGTTACATAAAAATTAAGATTTCAAAAGCAAACATCAATTCTTTCGCCATCACTTACACCTCATTTTAATTAGAGGACCAAGCCACTTGGGGTTTTGGTTCAATGGTGAATTTTTGTCCTAGTTGTGAGGACAGGAGTTCGAGTTAACATAAACTCAATCTTCATCGGTTAAGCATAATTGTATGGAGTTAATTTGTAAGTCTTTTTTCCTTACAAAATACGAGTGGAGCAGAGACTCTATGAGGGGTATTTGTCTTAACAAGTACTTCATAAAGAATTTAATGTAATATTGTAAATCTCAGTTATATATCTGATTGTAATATTAATATATTTTTCTGCTTAATAATAATTGTAAATATTTGTTGTTATGAATTTAATGTAATATTGTAAATCTCAGTTATATATTTGATTGTAAATATCAGTATATTTATCTGCTATAATAGTAGTTATAAATATCTGTTATAATAACAATAGTCTAATGTACAATCAGCGTTCAAAAAAAAAAAATTGGAGGACCAAAAATTCAAGATTATTTTAGTTCATTTCGCCTAAGAGATCACAAGATCAATGATTGAACAATTATATTGGATTGTCCATAAAGATTGCGATTATTGATTAGTTTTAAAAAACTTGATATATATAAGAGATATAGCTTCGAATTTTGTTCACATTGAAATTAAAAAAAAAAATTAGTAGAAACAATAACTGAGGTATATATATTCCTAAAAATCAAAAACAAATTATAAATTTTGAGAAATTGGGTTGTTGTAATAAAAATATTGATTAACTGAGCAGATTATGATTCTAATCGATGGAATCAAACTTAATGGTGGAGTTGTCTTTTCTTCTTCGTCTTCTTCTAATATTTTCGAAATCAATCGGTGCATTACAAGACAAGGCAGCAATTCCTATGGGAACTAATCAAACTGTGTCGGTCCTGATGGAGGAGATGGATAAATATTAACCAAAAATAAAATAATTTAATGGACATTTTTGTGACTAACAAGATAAGGGCATGATTGATGAAGCAATAATTCATTCAAGGCAATTCCATTGGTTTGCTCCACGGTCTTATTTGTTTCCACAGACAGATAAAATGAACAGCATTTTCGGATAATTAATCAGCTAAAATAGACTCAACTTGTGCAGATTTCAATGAGTCGTATATACTTGAGACCAATCAAGTTAACCTTTTGCCCTCCCCCATCGGTAACAGGAAGGCTCCACTTTCAAATGTGGAGAAAAGGACAATGCCATTGTCTTAATGACCTAAACAAAAGGACTTGCTTTATGCCATACATATATATTACTGTATCACATTCCAAGTTGTCATGCTGATACATCCAAGGTGATCACATTGTGCCGTGAAAGTGATGAAATCTTGACTGAGCCAGACCAGTAATTGTGTTTTAGGTAAGTTACGGGAATGAAGAGACTCAGCTAAATCATGTGAAAATGCTAACTAAATCTGTCTAGCTGTATCATCAAACAATAACTTTCTGGAAATCCCAATCCCATGACTCAGTTACCAACTTAATTCGCAATAGGCCATCAAATGTGTACACGGAAAAAGAAAAGAAAAATAACAAGAAATATTAAATTACCTTCAAAATTCTATTCCTAGGAAGTTAATTATGAAAAAAAAAAAAAGTATATGTCGAAGATTCTACTTACTTATTGCATATTCTACTATATCAATAAATTACGTAACTTTAATTATTTGTTAGTAACTCTTTAGATATAATCCCACTTTATCAATTTCTATATTTAAGATATGAAAGTTTAATTCATTTGTTATATTATAAGTATATATATAAAATCAATCTCAGGTGGTGGTCATCCTCATTTTTTTTTAAAATGCGGACATGCTGTTAAGCAATGCAAGTTAATAGAGTTATTTTTAATGTACTATAAAACTGTGCGGTTTAATAACTCTCTTAAACTGCACGATTTAAAAGCGTGTCCGCATAGAAAAAAATGAAAGTACTAGCACTACACACACACACACACACACACACACACACACACACACACACACACACACACACACACACACACACACACACACACACACACACACACACACACACACACACACACACACACACCCAGCAAGCAAACAAACACATTCTCAAAATTTGTTTCTATCTTAGTCGTCATAGTCTCTTGGACACATGAAATTAGTGGCTACTCTACATGTCTCGTGAACCAACAGGGACCCAACTATTCCCACTGCTAATTGGACACCAACAAAGGAACAAAATCAATAAATGTAAAACAAAATCAAAGACAAAAGCATATTATAATAATATGACTGTTGAGCTCCAAATTTACCTTTCAATTCCTTTTGAGCTGTTTGGCGTGATAATTAACAAGTAAACCTAAATTCACGGCTCCTAGTTTTTCAATTTGCAGTTGACTGGTTTTTGCATGAATACCTTGAAGAACCCTTCAATTTGTCTGGCTATAAATACAGCTTCATTATAAGCTTATTGTTACCTCGATAGGCCAAAACAATTTAGAGGGTTAATATTTATTTCTCTCATAGCCGGAGAAAAGCTAATGTTAGGCTACCTATAAGAAAGAAACTTGTATGTATGCTCAACCTTTCTCAGAGCCGAAAGTGAAGAAAGAACATGCCTTGGCTTTACTTAATATTCTTTCTCGGTTTCATAATTCGTAACCTGGAGGCTGCAAGCAATCATCATGAGAAGAGGCATCCATCTGCTGTTGTTGTTGGTACTGTGTACTGCGACACATGCTTCCAGGATACTTTCTCAAAGGCCAGCCACTTCATTTCAGGTTCAATTACACAAATTTTGTTTTCATTTTTACACTTTTATGTTTCTTTTTTGTTCTTGTGGGCTGAAATTTTGATGGGATTTTGTCTCCAGGTGCTTCTGTTGCTGTAGAATGCAAAGATGAGACTTCGAAACCAAGTTTCTGGCAAGAAGTGAGGACTGATGAGCATGGAGAGTTCAAAGTTGATTTACCTTTCTCAGTTAGCAAACATGTCAAGAAAATCAACCGATGTTCGGTGAAATTGATCAACAGCAGTGAGCCTTATTGTGGTGTGGCATCAACAGCAACTTCATCTTCACTTCACCTGAAAGCAAGAAAGCAGGGGACTCACATATTTTCAGCAGGATTTTTCACCTTCAAGCCACTGAAACAACCAAACTTATGCAAGCAAAAACCAAGCCTGGAAAATTCTAAAACCTTAAACTCGGAGGAAGCTTCACTTCCTCCATTTGATAGCCCTTCAACATTTCCACCTCCAATTCAAGATCCAACAATGCCTCAGTTTCCTCCAATGCCTCAGCTACCGCGACTGCCAGCATTGCCTCAACTTCCACCTCTGCCATCTCTTCCAGGACTCCCATTCCTTCCTCCAATGCCTGGAAAGACTCCTGAGAAAAAACCTGAAGAACTTTCCAGGGAAACAAGACTATCAGAACAGAAGGAACATATCAGTATTCCTTTATTGCCACCAATCCCCTCTCTGTTCCCACCATTAATCCTTCCTCCGAACCCGTTCCAGCCGCCTTCTCCGGTTTTACCACCGAACCCCTTACAGCCGCCGCCGCTCTTTCCACCAAACCCTCTGCTGCCTCCACCATCTCCATTGATTCCTTTGCCACCAATTCCAGGACTAACTCCGCCGCCAGCACCATCATTTCCAGTTCCTCTGCCTCCATTCCCGCCTCTCATCCCTGGAATTCCTCCAGCATCTTCTTCTCCAAAGAATCCTTCTCCTTGATTGAATCCTATGTCTGTCCATGTATAATTTCTCTAATAAACCATTCAAATTTCCCATTTTTTAGGCTTTTTATGAAGTTATGTACTGTGCCTGTCTCCAGTAATATTTAAAAAAAGAAAAATTAAAAAAAAAAGAAGGTAGGACACTGGAGTATTGTACTTTAGAATAAAGTGGAGTTCTAGTCATCTGACAGGCTCTCCTCTGTAAATTCTTCCTTCATTGTTGTCAATGTAATTTGATTGTGGTCACATTATGTGGTCTTTTTAATTGCAACATTATAATCCGGGAAGAGAAGATTAAGGTCTCTGCTTGATAGTAATTAAGGTAGTGCTAATGTTCCACTTTTAGGCCAGAATCCCTTCTGATTTGAGATTCTTCCGAGTAAATTTTAAGGTCAACATTTAAAAGAGATAAATCTCAATCATGTTCCTATACTAACACACGAGTGGTACAAAATTCTTAGTTAAAAACAGAAGAATATTGAAATCAGGGGAAAATATTAATTTTACCACTTTCAAAGCTTAAAAATTGCAAATCAATTATCACTTTATTAGAAAGTATGTTAAAGGAATTAAGTTAATGGATCATTTGAAAGTGAAGCAATAGTGCCAGGGGCCGGGAAATCACCCTCCCACATATGTTCTGATTCTGAAGACGCCCCTTTCCGAAAAAGGTTGCAAGCTTTTCTTGGTGTATTTGGAATTACAAGGGATTCCTCTCATACAATAGAAACATTAGCCCATGTGAATATGTGATAGTTTAAGACTGGACTAGATTGGACCTATCTTTCCATGTGAGCCCCATGCTCCATTACGAAACAAACGATGTGCATTTACAAATAAAATGAAGATCATACGAGATCTTACTTAGTTAGCAAGTTAGTACTAGTAGTCGTGTTTCCAAGTTACTTCCAAGATACGTATATGACTTAGTCAAGCACCTTCCATTAAAATACTAACACTTAAGTGTAAATTCCACCCTCGTATGTTCTATTTAAGCAGAGCAAAGCTCAGCGTTCATACGTACTAACAACTTCAACCATCCCAACGATCATGGAGTTTCCTCAACAAACATCCATCAACAATTTAAATACTAATTTCTGTCTGCTAATGGCAAATCATGTTTTGCTGAAAGAAGCAATAAAAAATGGATCAAATTTTGTGATATCTCCTCTCTCAATCCATGTTATGTTGAGCTTGATTGCTGCTGGCTCTAAAGGGCGCACATTAGAGCAGTTGCTTTTCTTCCTGGGATCCAGAAACGTTGAGCTTCTCACGTTGCAGTCTTCAAATATGATTTCCCTAGCATTACCGGCGCCCGGTGATGATGAGAGCAAGAAACTCACCGGAGGTCCGATCTTGTCCTTCAATAACGGTGCTTGGATTAAGGA
Source organism: Murraya paniculata (assembly GCA_030449075.1). NCBI lineage: Eukaryota > Viridiplantae > Streptophyta > Magnoliopsida > Sapindales > Rutaceae > Murraya > Murraya paniculata. Next base: position 2,820,230 of record JAEVFN010000003.1, read on the forward strand.
AGGTCTCAAACTGAAGTCTTCTTTTGAAGGGATTGTCAACGAGGTGTACAAAGCCATAGCAAAAGAAGTTGACTTTGTGAATAAGGTATTGCTATTTCATTTCCTTTTGACTTTTGCACATTATATTGGCCAATGATGCATGCCTCGTAATATTTAATAATTAAAAGGAATATACTAGTTGTAATGAGGACTCTACTTTGATGTTTCTTCATTTGACTTCTCACTATATAAATCTCTCATCTCTGGCAATTTTTCAAGCCTTATATAAAATAATTAGCGTAGTCTCTGAAAATTAAATTTCATTTCATGTTCTAATTCCTGTAGACTGATCAAGTGATAGATGAAATCAATTCATGGGCCGAGAAGTCAACTAAAGCGCTGATAAAAAATTTGCTCCCACGAGACTGTCTTAATGGAATCGAGGAAAAAACTCGTCTCATTCTTGCAAATGCACTCTACTTCAAAGGAGCATGGGCTAAAAAATTTGATGCCTCGAGAACTGAACACAAACATTTCCATCTCCTCAATGGCCAAACTATTCAAGTTCCCTTTATGACTAGCCAGGAACCTGCACTCCATCTCTACGGTGCCTTCGATGGCTATAAATTCTGAAAATTCCATACCAAAATGGTTGCAGGCAATTTGCCATGTACTTTTTTCTCCCAAATACATTCCATGGCCTGAAGAATTTGGTAAATAGATTTAAGTACAGTCCCGGATTCTTCAACCAGCGATTCAAGTTACAATCTGAGGACCTGCGTGATTTTTGGATTCCGAAATTCAAGTTTTCATTTGAGTTTGAAGCTTCAGAAACAATGAAAGAACTGGGATTGGATCTTCCTTTCGAGGATGTTAATGAGATTACAGAAATGGTCGATCCGTCCCAGGGACTTTTCGTTGCGAAAATGTACCATAAGGCTTGTATTGAAGTTAATGAAGAAGGCACTGAAGCTGCTGCTAGCACTGCTGCTATAGCGATAGCGCAATGTGCAAGGTATCCAGTTCCAAGTTTTGTTGCAGATCATCCATTCATGTTCACGATCAGGGAAGAGACATCAAATGCTGTGTTCTTTCTTGGTGCTCTGCTGAACCCACTATCGGAGTCTTGAATTTTGAGAAAGGATTTGAAAGACGCAATCAAACTAATTAAGCTTTGATTTGATCGTATGCTTTAATTCAAGAATAAATCGATGAAGTATGGTGAGGATATTGTATCCTTTGTGATATTTGTACACTACTCATTCAATAGAAAAAATGTTTATGTCTATGTAAAACGCACTCAATAATGAAATTATTACAACATAGTTTGATTGTTTGTTTATTGTGGAAAAAATTTTGCACTTGATCTTAACTCTTAATAAATGAAAAAGAAAATTGTGGACCTTGGATCCCATTATTTCTTCTTCAAATTAAAATTCAAATACCATTATCATCCCCACTGTTTTACATTTTGGCATATTTGCTTCCAGAGTGGCAAAAAAGGGTGCGAGGAGGGGTTGAAACCCTGTTGACTTAAAAAAAAAAGAAAAAATGAATGAAACTATTTGAACTCACCAAAATACCTATTAAACCCAGCTGCTTAATAAATTCATTATTAGAATTTAAAATTTTATGTTCTTCTTAACAAACCTATCTTAATACTTATTATACCCTTATTGAATAAAATTATTATAATTTATGCAAATTTTTTTTCAAGGCTTCTTCATCCTTAGTATTATACCCTCATTGAATAAAACTATTATAATTTATGCAAATTTTTTTTCAAGGCTTCTTCATCCTTTCTCTATCTCTGCGATTGTTTATGAATCTGTCTCCACCATTGCAAATGTTAAGGTTTCACTCTCATATTCATTTTTTTCCATCCGTTGTTTCTTGTCCCATTAACCTTTGGATGTAGTTTAATAAATCACACCAAATAACAAAATCTTTCTATGCCATTTATTTATACTATATTAGCACGCATGAATACAGAAATCATGACTAGAAAACCTACCCGAGTAATAAGAAATTGGGTTGCGAAGAACTTTTTACCTAAATTCAACTTCCTTCAATCTTTATTCCAGTAGCATGTGAGAAACAAAATTCAAATTGTATCATCTTTAAACTTAGAAGCAAGGCCGGATTAAGCAACCGAACAATTTTTGTTCCTCTTACACTTTCCTTTTCATTGACAAAGAACATCCTTTATGTTGTTATTCTTTACGATTCTAATTAATTCAATACCACTGAATATGATCCAATCATTACCCATCGAACAAAGTGAGAGAACAATATAAAGGAAAACAAGATGGGAAGCGTAAACTTTTATTTAACCATATTATCTTTTCTATAATTGTAATATACTCATGAGACGTTTTAATAATAAAAAAAAAACCATTAAATGGTGGATTTAGTGATTATTTTTGTTTTAACGATCCATTTATTATTAATTTATGAAAATTTTCAAGTACAAAGTTACTAAATTCTAAAGAACTGTAAAAGAGTAGAATTAAAAAAATTAAACCATAACCAAGATTCTCGTCTAGGTCCTTCAAATATTTATAAAATTTTTAAATTATTTGACAATATTTAACTTTTTTTATTTTTATTTTTATTTTCACACCTGCTATTAAATCATGCCACCTAGCACTATTTCAATATAAAAAAATATTAATGGTTTTTTTCGATTCTATTTCGGTTTTAAGGAAAAAAGTTTGAACCAGAATTTGAAAATCAAATTTCAAATTCAACAAATATGATTTTTTTTTTTTTAAGTTTGTTGATTTCAGGTCTACAATGTTATGGCGCAATGGGATATTTATATGGCCAAAGTTTATTATCTTGTTATTTTATTATAACCACAACTATAGTTTTAATTGTGATTAATAGATGTAGTTGTAATTGTAATTATTATTATAATTAATTTAACATATGTGTTGGACTGTAAATAAGTAATTTTACAAATTATAAAATTCATAATTCAATAGAAGAGCAACCTACAGTGGTTGGAACTGAAATGCTGCAATTAGGGGTGGACATCGGTTCGGTTTCGGGATAAATTTTCGGTTTCGGTTCGGTTCGGATTTTAAATTAAAAAATCTGTTTGGTTTTTAAGGAAAAAAAAAACAAACCGGAATCAATAGTTCGGTTCGGTTCGGTTTCGGTTTCGGTTTCGGTTTCGGTTTCGGTTTCGGTTTCGGTTTTTCGGTTCGGTTTCGGTTTTTCGGTAACCATTTGCTTAATAGTTCGGATTATCAAATCGGTTTTTCGATTCACTTTAACTTGTACACATGGCCTACTATAATTAATGTATAATAAACAAAAATAAAATAATTTACAAATTTGTATTTGCAAAAAAAAAAAATACAAGAATTTTAGACTAAAATTGTTCACCTTAACTTGCACACAAGGCCTACTATAATTAATGTATAATAAACAAAAATAAAATAATTTACAAATTTGTATTTGCAAAAAAATATATATATATTTTGCAAGAATTTTAGACTAAAATGATGAATTTTTCAGAATCATTATCACTAGTTTTAATATCAAAACTTTTGGTCCAAAACAAAAATAAAGTAAAATAAGTTTCTACGTCATAATATAATTTACCAAAAAAAATGGATTGGGATGATATCTTGCTATGCTGACTTTCGGTGAAGGACCGTTTTGAAAATTTTGCAAAAACATTAGGCCATAACAGAAATTCTAAATGCAAACATTTCCTAAATATTGGGCCATAATAAAATTATATAAAGTACAGGGATCTACATGATAATCAGGTCGGTTCGGGTTTTTAAAATTTTGACCGGATTCGATTTTTTTTTAGTAAAAAAACCGAACCAAAGCTAAAAAAAACCGAACCGAACCGGATTTTTTCGGTTTCGGTTCGGTTCTTGCCCACCCCTAGCTGCAATCACTTGTATTTTTTATGTATTTTTTTTAAACAATTACAATTATAAAGATTGTTATTCCACATAACTATTAGAAAACGAGCAATTTCTTACTTTAGTTCAAATCACAAGGAATTCAACAACACAGACAATGAGTCGTTTTTATGGAACGAAAAAAGAGGACAACATGTGGTGGCGGCTGTTGGACAAATGATGGTTTGTTTGCGATCAAAATGCAAACGAGGGGTCATCCAGTGTATGCATCGGCAAATATTATTGAGGCATGTCAGTTGTACTAATAAGAAGGGCAATGCAGCATCCATTTATTCTGTTTAGTCAAGGCCTGTTGTTTGTTTTTATACCTATAAACAATGAGTCGTTTATAACTTGTCTGTCAATTATATATTTTTAATATACTATTATATTCTTATTATTATTGTTGTTATTGGTGTTGTTGTAGATGTTATTGTCATTAATAATAATACACTAATAGCTAAATGCTAATTAGGGGTGGGAAACTGCTTGAATCGGTTCGATATCGGGCTGAATTGAAAATTTAGATTCGATTCGGTTCAATAATGAATTCTAAAGAACTGACAAAATAAACAAAAAGTAAACAAAATCAAATCGAAGCCAAAATTCACAGCCAAGTCCTTCATATATTTATGATTTTTTAAAAAATTATCTTACAAAATTTAACCTTTTTTTTATTTTCTCGTATCTTGTTACATCATGTTGCTTGGCACTATTTCAAAAAAAAAATGTTAATGATTTTTTCGATTCGACTTCAATTTTGAGGAAAGAATACCAAACGGGACAGGAAAATCAAATTTCATATTCAAGAAATAGATTTTTTTTTTTTTTTAAATTTGTGGATTGCAAGTCTATAATGTTATGCCATAACGAGATGTTTATATGGTCGAAGTTTATATTATTTTACTATAATCACAACTATAGTTTTAATTGTGGTTAATAGTTGCAGTTGTAATCGTAACTATTGTTATAATGAATATTAAAATCGAGTTACCATTTGTTAGATGGTAAATAAATAATTTTACAAATTATAAAATTTATAATTCAATAGATAAGCGACCCACAATAGTTGAAACTGAAATATTGCAGTCACTTCTATTTTTGTGTATTTCTTCTTTTAAACAATTACAATTGTAAAGTTGTTATTGCATGTAACTCTTAAAAAATGCGCAATCTCTTACTTTAATTAAAATTATAAAGAATTCAACAATGCAAAGAACAAGCCGATTGTTAGGAGAGAAACAAGACATAGAACTTTATAAACACGTTAATATTATTTTGTGCATTACACACACACACACACATATATCTATGTGTGTGTGTGTATAGATATATATGTATATACATACATACATATTTAGGCCGAGATCCTAATTAGTCCCAAAATGCTTAATATTTGCTTGAAATGTAGATTGGGATTTGTTGGAGAGCTGTTTAGCCACCATTTTTTTGGCTTTTCTTACTCCTAGGTTTTGATCATTGGTGGTAATAATTTCACCCACTTTTTGTATAATTGTCCCCGCCAAAATAAACAAAATATTTTCAATGCAGTGGGGTCTGTATTGTGTTTTTTCCTTTTTCTCTTTTTAACTGGGGTGTGTGTGTTATTTTTAACTGAGGTGCGATTCGATAATACCGAGGGGTTCCTTGGTATTAATTATTTCCTCACAACAGATGGTGGGCTCAAACATACTCAATTTTGGGCCGACACCTTTTTCTAACAGTTGGACTATTGGCACCCCTCTGATCACCCCATGAATTCCCTTTTCAGTTACATTTATTTTATTCCCGAAAATATCCTTTCCCTTTTTTTTTGATATACTCTTCTAGTTTTTGATTTATTTTTTTTTAGCGTTAAAACTCAACGTAATAGTCTGTTATTTTTCTTTTCTTTTGTAATCTTGTTGTTATCCTACACACAAATTAAAAAATTTTCTAGGTAATAAATTTATGAATGTCAATCATTGGCTTAAATTACACATTTTAATTTATAATTTGAAAGCATTTTTAAGTAAAAAATATTTAGTCAATAAGAAGTAGCAAAAGAATAATAGATTATTTTAGATTTGTGCAATCTATTTTGATTAGATAGGAAGTGACACGTAGAAAATTGGGAAAAAAAATAGATTGATTATAAATATAAGTAATTTGTTGGAAAAAAAATTAAGTGTATTTAATTCTTAGTTGTTCTTAACTGTAATTTTCGTTGAACCGAAGTTTTATAAGAATAATGTAGGGGTGGATAACTTCACCATTTATACAAGCGTCAGGCCCATCTCAAACTTAAATTAAAATATAATCCCATGCGGTATGCTTGTTGTCAACCAATATTGAAAGTGACATTTAGTAGTAAAGAGTAAACCATTGTAAATTTAACACGTTACAAAAATTATTAACACAAAATTACATTAAGTTCAAATAATAAATTTATTAACATTATTATGCTAATTTTGCTTCTTTAAAATGTGAACAATATTTAAACTCTACACTTTTATACTTACGAGAAATTATACCAGTTAAACTAATTAATATTTACTCTTTAATGAGTTTGGCATTTAAATTTCTTACCATATATATATTTTAGTTATAATTTATTATTTTTTTATCTTTTAAGTTCATATAACTTTACTTTGTTTAGTTTATTTTATTAGTTATATAACTATTAGGGGTAAATGTTTATTTAGTTCAGATATTCGCTAAGTGTTTATTTAGTTTTTATAATTTAAAAAAATGCCTCAAAACATCTTTTTTATTAAATATGAGACATTCATGTTTTATATTTCCTTTATTTTTACAATAATACCTTTACTATAATTTTAAAGCAACGTTTGATTTATTTACAATAATCCTGCTATTAATTATTTATCAAATTAATCCTAAAAATAAAACAATAAAAAAATTTATATTTGTTTTTATTTTACTTTTACGGTTAATTAAAGGAGAAAAAAAATTAAAAAATATAAAGAAAAAGAACCAAGAAGAATCCCTTTTTCTTTTCTTTTTTTTGGACATTGATTTTTTTATACTGATATTATAATTAAATAATTACTAATATTTACAATCAGACTATTACTATACTAGTATAGATTAAATTTTAATAAGCATTATCCAAATTTTCTACTCTCTTTAATAGTTGAGGAATGCTTATTTTACTTATATTTTGTAAAGAACTCAAATTTTTTACCTAATATTCAAAAAATATGTACTGTACTCACATTTTTTTTTAAAAAAGACCAGTTTTCTTTAATTATTCTCTTAACTAAATGCGGAATTGAGTCCCATAATTCACTATGAAAACTCACTCTGCTGCAGCTCAGCACTTGGCCAAAAGCGGAGTTGCCCTTTTTCTTTTTCTTTTTCTTTTCCTTGAAAGAAAAGCAATCACTAAAGTAGGTATAACATTTGGATACCCAAAGTTTTTTAATTTTCTCAATTAAAGCCATATTTATCCATTAATATTAAATAAGTCCTAAAACTATATTATAATAACTAGAATACCCTCGTAATGACTTAAAAATAATTGATTTGAAGTGATGGTGTTGGCCATGAGCTTTGACTTATTTAATCTAAATCTTACATTTTCATATTTCTAGCTAATTTAAAATAGATAAAAATAAAATTATAAACACTGTTTTAATTTTTATCAGTTCATGCATGCAATTTATTTTCACACACCTTTGTACGAAAGGGTATTGAAGTCTTTTCATTATGAATAGTGACCTATTTGATACAAATATAAAAATTACGCAGCATGAAAATAATAAATAAGTTTTAAGGGATCGAGACGCAATTAGCTAAATCACTAAAACCCCCTTACATTTTTCCACTTCGTACATTCCCCCGTTCTTCTCTTTATTCCTCTTCACCGCCTTTAAGTTTGAACACGTTACACGTATTCTCTCTCCGTTATATAAAACCCAAATCACACTCGTAACATTTCCACATTCTGTCTTCTTCACACTAAAAAGTCCTGTGGTGCCAAAAACAATGGCAGAAGAAGAAAAGCACTTAATGGACCTCTGCGAATTTCTATCGGACACCACAACCACAAACCTAGCCCCGCTCGATCTCGTCCACCGTCTCCGCTCCGACGACTCCCTACGCCTCGGCCTCAAACTCTTCCTCTCCATCCTCAAACGCGCCGTCCACCCGACCGAAAACGACGACGTACGAGATGAAGAAGAATCCAGTTCCGATTCTATTAATGATAAGAAGCTAGGGTTTCAATCCTGGACCGATGATCAGGTTTACGCTGTTACTTCCCTCGGTCACGTGATCGCCTCCGCCTCTCGATCTCTTGCTGGTCAGTAGTTTACTTCATCGATCCATTAGTTATCTCTGGTCTCATGTCTTTTTTTTTTTTAGGTTTTTAGCTGCCGTTTTACTTGAAATATGAATATATAAGTGTATGTATTAGTTCGCTGTTGCTTATTGATTGATTGTTTATCAATCAATTATGGATTCTTTATCGTTTAGTTTAGTATAGTTTAACCTTCGTTTTGGTTTTTTCAGTGTGGCTTCAAATGTGAAAGTGAAATCAGCAGTTCACTGTTATAGATGATTAATTAAATATACTTATTGACATTTCCCTCGTAATTTTGTTAAGCTTTGGCTTTTTTTTTTTTTTTATGTTCTTCTAAGGAGACAGAAAGATAGGTTGAACAAAAATGCTTTCCTCTGCAATGAGTATTAAATTTGCTTGACCAGATGAACTTAAGTTTTATTTTCCCTGTTATAATTCTTTATTACTATTAATTCTCTTTCTCTTCAGAAAAAAATGCTAAGAAATGATAATGCCAAGATATGTAGTTTGATTTAGCAATGATAATTCTCTTTATTAAATCAAATTTTTATGTTTATTCATTTGTTGATTTAGCAAGAACTTGTTTGCTTTTTGTTATTAATGCCAAGATATGTAGTTTGAATTTCCTATGTAGCTATGTGCTCATTATTATTGTATTTTATTGCAATTGCACGAATAGTGGAGCAAGCGGGGACTGTAATTGTTGCAGTCATGCAACAGTTGTTGGAGTTTGCGGTTTGTTATTTGGAAAAATCAGAGTTCAATAATGACTTCAGTGTACAGGTTTGTTGCTTTCACGACTTTTCTCACCTTTGTTTTGCTCTTAGAATGGGACGTTGATGTGAACATCATCTTTAATTGATGGGTATGTTTTTGTTGAACTGGTCTATGCTTTATTTATTTTTTAAATTTTAATGCTCACCAGTGACATGTCGTAGGGTTCCTTATGCTTATATTTGTCATTGCAGTATAAGCACCAAAAAGTTGAATCTTGTGCTCATTATGGCTGAAAATTTGCGTTAGTAAATCTTGCTTGGATGTGGTTGAGATAGGAGTGGTTGTGTACATATATAAACATCTCAACCCAAGCATGAACATTCAATTTCAAATAAACAAAAACATGACAGTCATCAAACATTTGGGAGCTTACCATTTGTATAACTTGTTAAATAAACCGGATGCTTTTGATTAGGTGGTCAGTGGATGTAAAATTGATTCAACCTCTTCAATACATGCCAGTAGCAGTAGATATGAAAAGCTAGAAACCAGATTATAAGCACATATTTGATATATGACATTTATCCAAGCATAATGTTAACTTTAGATCCACGTGGCATGTCCTTATGGTTTGATGTTCAATTCCCCAATCTCATCATCAGATGGAAGCATATCTGTAACTTTATTTTTTCAGCTTATGAAAGCATGAAGAGAATAGCAATGCCCACACTGACTAAATTTCTTGTAACCAATGCTTTTGGCTGACTTGTGTTTTCACTTTTAACCCAAAAAAACTTCGTTTTGATATTGATGACGGGTTGGAGATTCCTATTTCTTCTCAGCTATCTGTATTATAGTCTTCAGCTTGATAATTTTAACATGATACCACTGGTTGTGCTTTGTGCTTATCTAAATTAAAAGTAGTGGAATTTAAATTCAATGATCTTCTTTTACCTAGTTGATACTCCTCCCGTTTCCTAAATGCATGGTGCGTACTCGTGTGCAAGAAAGATAGAATCCATGACTTTTGGAGTGTCCTGATCAAGCTTATTTATTGCCTAGAGGAACTGCATAAGCAAGGCCATTATTTTGTATAGTTGGTTGATAAGCTTTATGGGCTTGTTTGTTTCCCACTTCATTGTTCATTATTCGTCTGTCTGGCCGATATGTTATCATTGTTCCACCTCAATTTGTTCCCGATCTGAGTGGCCTAATATATATATATATGTGTGTATGTGTATATGTATATTGTTTTGCAGAATTATATGGGCCAACTTTTGGAGATAGTGTTGATTGGTGGAACAGATAAAGTCATTGAACAATTGCAGCCTTACTCTGTAAATAGCCTTGTACAGTTGCTGCCAATTGTTTCTACTGATTGCGATGATATTGTATTGGATGATCAGATAAACTGCTGTCTTCAAGGTATTTTTTCTTTTTCTTTTTCTTTTCTACTTATTCATTTTTAAAGTCTTAAGTCCTTATTGTGTTGTTTGATCTTTTGATTCATACAAATGCGAGCATCTCATTCTCTCCCTTCTTCCTTTTTTCTGTCTCCTTTTCTTTAAGGTGGTGTCAGTTGCTCAAGGGAAGAGAAACCATTGGATCGTCTTGTAATGGCATTAGCTTCTGAATGCATGCAACCTGATAGACAGGCTTCTGCATCAAGTGGACCAACTTCCCATCAAGATATGAACAATCTGGTTTTCTTATCCCAGCATTGGGCAATTTCTCATGTCGAATGCATTCGGCGTCTGATTTTGCTCTGTAAAAAACTGATTGAATTGCCAGATATGTTTGATGAGAAGATGGCGGGTACAAGTTTCCGGAGGAGACTGTCTTTCAGCTTGAGGATTATAAAGTTACTTGGAAGTTTTATGAAGGATATGCCTTATGTTAAATATGATGCCTTAATGTTGCACGCAATTGCTTCATTTGCTGATGTATTGCCTAGCTTGTTTCGACCTTGCTTTGAATTTGCAAATAATCACGCTGCTGCTGAGGGCAGTTTTGAGAGCGTCATACTCTTGCTGTTGGAAGAGTTTCTTCATATTGTACAAGTTATTTTCTGCAGCGGCAATGTTTTCCTGAATATCCGAGCATGCATAATTGCTTCCATATTGGATAACTTGGACTCTTCTATTTGGAGATATGACAACTCTTCTGCTAACTTGAAGGCCCCCTTAGCTTATTTCCCCCGAACTGTTCTGTACGTATTGAAACTCATTCAGGACCTCAAAAGGCAAGCATATCAGGCTCTTGCTATTAAGGAGTTTGACAGAGAACATTCCAGTGATGGTGCTGATGCTCTGATTGATTCCCCTTCGTGCCATGTACATCTTGAGAAGGTGCCTTTGCTTAAGAAGTTCACAGTTGAGGAACTAGTGAGAATAATTTTCCCTTCATCAACCAAATGGGTGGACAGTCTGATGCACCTTTTGTTTTTTCTTCATTCTGAAGGAGTAAAACTAAGGCTAAAAGTTGAGAGATCACATACTAGTTCTAGATCAAATTGCACTTCAGAACTGGAAAACACAGTTTGCCATGAAGATGAAGCACTTTTCGGGAACCTTTTTTCTGAGGGTAGCCGCTCAATAGGATCTTCGGATGGGTATGATCAACCGGCAATTGCCGTCGCCTGTAGCTCCAGCAACTGCAATATGCCAATGCAAGCTGCTGTGGAACTGCTGAGCTTTCTTAAACTGTGTGTCTTCTCCCATGAATGGATTCCAAATGTTTTTGAGGATGGCTGCAAAAAGCTCAGTAGGAATCATATTGATATTTTGCTATCCTTACTCAACTGTCAGGGCTGTTGTACAGAAGACAAGACGTCTGTTAGCCTTACTGCTCCTCATGGAGAGAGAAAGAATGGAGAGATACATGAACTTTGCTTTGAATTGCTGCACAACCTCCTTACATGCCACGCTTTTTCTGATTCACTCGAAGCTCATCTAGTTGAGTGCATTCTAAATGTTGAAAGTGGTGTCTTTGTTTACAACGATCAGACTTTGACCTTGCTGGCTCATACTCTTTTCTGTCGGGTGGGGTTGGCTGGTCGTCACCTGAGAACCAAAGTATACGAAAGATTTGTTGATTTCATTGTTGTGAAGGCAAAAGCTGTTTCTTCAAAATGTCCTAGCCTCAAAGAGCTCCTTGGGACTCTACCGTCTGCACTTCACATGGAGATTCTTCTTATTGCGTTCTACTTATCATCTGAAGAAGAAAAGGCAGTGCTGGCAAATTTAATATTTTCTTCACTTCGAGCAGTTGATGTGTCACCGGAGGGTTTCTATAGCACTCAATTGTCTTGCTGGGCATTACCAGTTTCAAGACTGATATTTCTGCTTCGTCATATGATATTTTACCCACATAATTGTCCTTCATCGTTACTTCTAGATCTGCGATCAAAGTTGAGGGAAGCCCCAACATGTGTTTCACATATGCCCAGTAATGCTCATGATCATTTGTCCTCGTGGGCATCAATTTCTGTGAGGAGTGTAATGGGCACATCTGTTGAAGAAGAGCCTGTAATAAGTACTCTAATCAATCAGTTGATTGATACGGCTATCCTTCCGCCTTTGCTTTCTACAGATGAACCAGCAATGCAGTCATTGTGCTTGAACTGGGGAGACATGTGTGAGACCTTCTCATGGATTTTGGGGCTATGGAAAGGGAGGAAAGCTGCAGCAGTGGAAGACCTTATTGTTGAAAGATATGTTTTTATACTTTGTTGGGATATTCCTACCATGGGTTTTACATTGGACCGTCAACTTCCTTTATTGTGGGAATCTCAAACTCTAGATGCATCTAACCTTGGGTATTTCTTTCTCTTAAGCCATTTGGTTCCAGACCAGCTTAATATTGCTGCCAAGGGCCAAGCTTTTCCTGATGTTGTGGTTAGTGTGCTACAGCATTTGCATGCTGCACACACTCCGGAGAGCATTGATGAGCTAGGTTGGGATTTTTTGAGAAATGGTTCATGGTTGTCTCTGGTACTCAGCCTATTAAATGTTGGTATCCGGAGATATTGTATGAAGAATAAATTGCCTGGAGTGGGCTCATTGCAGACAGAAAATACATCTTGGGACACTGATTATATCATTGTGGCAGATGGCCTGATTTCCACATTAATTGAGACTGGCCAGGTTGTAGTGCTATTCAGGCGGTTATCAACATTGCTGAGCAGATATTTACAATCTTATCAGAAAGCTTTCCTTGCTACCTTTGATAATAGCCAGTGTGATGCCAATCAGTTTGCATCTCTGCTGCTGCTCAAACATTCTGGATTGGAGAAGTGTCTGGAGGATGAGCATCTTGGGAAGATTGGTATCAGTTCGAGCCAGCTGGAGTCCGTTTTTCACCTATTGCTGAATGTGGATGAGGTTGTCGATAAAAGGGCGTTGGGAATCTTATCTAAGGTGTTTTGGGAATGCATGTTGCATGGTTTGCCATCTCGTATTCGAACTCCTAGTGGAATTTTCCTTTCTTGTGTTCTCAGCATAAGAGCAATCATTTCTGCTCTAGATGGGCTTCTTAGAATGGAAACTTTGCAAATAAATGTTTCCCTAGAGACTGAAGTACTCCATCAGATTCTTGATTCAGTTATGGTCATTAAGTTTGATAAGATCTTTGAAAGCCTTCATGAAAAATGTGCAGCTATTTATTGTAACTTGAGTGCTGGCTTGGAGCTGGCTGATTATTCTGAGTTGTTTCTGATGAAAAACATGGAGGGGTTTATAACAGACATCATTTCCAGAGAAGTAAGTGACAGCAGGATTCTTGAATGGGTAGTTGCAAAGACCATTGACGCCATGGATGTCCTCAGGAAAGACCCTCAAAAGTCTCTTATTTTCAAATTTTATCTTGGTTCAGAAGATGTGGCCCAACAGGTCAGGGAGCTCTATAGTTTACAACGTGGTGATGTGTTAGTTCTGATTGACTCACTGGACAGTTGTTACTCTGAATTAGTAAATCAAAAAGTTTTAAACTTCTTTGTTGATCTTTTATCTGGAGACCTTTGTGTTTTCCTCAAACAGAAGATACAGAAGAAATTCCTTGGTATGGATCTGCTTCCTTTGTCTAAGTGGTTGGAGAAGAGGCTTTTAGGTTGCAGGATGGAAGTGTCAGGTGGGGTCAGCTCTGCTAAAGGAAATTCTCTCTCTCTCAGAGAGTCAACCATGAGTTTTCTCTTCTCTCTTGTATCCTCACCTGAAGATTCACAATCGAGAGAACTGCATGATCATTTGTTCGAAGCTGTGCTGATTTCACTTGAAACGGCATTCACACAATTTGATATTCATATTGCCAAATCCTATTTTCATTTTGTTGTTCAAATTTCAAGAGGGGAGAATTCAATGCAATTACTTTTGAAGAGGATTGTGATGCTGATGGATAAGTTAGCTGGTGATGAATGTTTGCTTCCGGGGCTGAAGTTTCTCTTTGGCTTTCTTGCAAATGTCCTGGGTGATTGTGGGTCCTTTAAGAGTATTCCAGAGAGATCTTCCAGAAAGTCTCTGGCTGGCAGTAGTCTCATTGCCGGTTCTGTGGCTTCAAGACCAGTAGGATCAAGGAAAAATTCTGAGACTCTTGTACTTTGTGCAAGTCAAGAGGGAGGATCCTTACCTCTTGAATGTGATGCGACTTCTGTAGATGAAGATGAGGATGACGGAACATCTGATGGTGAGATAGCTAGCATAGATAAGGACGAAGAAGATGATCCCAATAGTGAAAGAGCCCTTGCTTCTAAAGTTTGCACATTTACTTCTAGTGGCAGCAATTTTATGGAACAACACTGGTATTTTTGCTATACTTGTGATCTGACGGTATCGAAAGGCTGTTGTTCTGTGTGCGCAAAAGTTTGTCATCGTGGTCATCGTGTTGTTTACTCACGCTCAAGCCGTTTTTTTTGTGACTGTGGGGCGGGAGGTGTTAGGGGTAGCAGTTGTCAGTGCTTGAAGCCTCGGAAATATACTGGAAGTGACAGTGCTTCATCTCGTGCTGCCAGTAACTTTCAGTCCTTTTTACCCTTCGCAGAGGATGCGGATCAGCTGCCAGAAAGTGATTCAGATTTGGATGAGGATGCCAGTACAGATACAGATATTAGCTCACTCAGGTTATCCATTCCAAGAGAACATCAAGATGGGATTGCAAAATTGCTGGAAGAACTTGATCTTGAGGGGCGGGTGCTTAAACTTTGTAGTTCATTGTTGCCGTCTATAACTAGCAGAAGAGAAGCTAATGTTTCAAAAGATAGGCAAATTATTCTGGGCAATGACAAGGTGCTTTCTTATGGGGTTGATCTTTTGCAATTGAAGAAGGCATATAAAAGCGGTTCACTGGACCTGAAGATAAAGGCTGATTATTCAAATGCCAGAGAACTTAAATCACATTTAGCCAGTGGCTCTCTTGTTAAATCCTTGCTTAGTGTCAGTAGTCGAGGCCGACTTGCTGTTGGAGAAGGTGACAAAGTTGCTATATTCGATGTTGGGCAGTTAATAGGACAAGCCACAATTCAACCTGTGACAGCTGACAAGACCAATGTTAAGCCTCTCTCAAGGAACATTGTTCGCTTTGAAATTGTTCATCTTGCATTCAATTCACTTGTAGAGAACTACCTTGCTGTAGCAGGCTATGAAGATTGCCAGGTTCTCACTTTGAACCCTCGTGGTGAGGTGACTGATCGTCTTGCCATTGAACTTGCTCTGCAAGGTGCATACATTCGGCGGATAGACTGGGTTCCAGGATCTCCGGTTCAGTTAATGGTGGTTACTAACAAGTTTGTCAAGATATATGATCTCTCTCAGGACAATATCAGTCCCCTGCACTACTTCACATTGCCAGATGACATGATTGTGGATGCAACACTTGTTATAGCTTCTCGAGGAAAGATGTTCCTTATTGTTCTTTCCGAATGTGGAAGCTTATACAGATTAGAATTGTCTGTAGAAGGTAACGTGGGGGCCACTCCATTGAAGGAAATCATTCAGTTTCAAGACAGAGAAATCCATGCAAAGGGATTGTCCTTGTACTTCTCGTCAACTTATAAATTGCTTTTCCTTTCCTTCCAAGATGGTACCACTTTGGTTGGTCGGTTAAGTCCTAATGCAGCATCTCTATCTGAAGTATCTTATGTATATGAGGAACAAGATGGCAAGCTACGTTCAGCTGGCCTGCATCGGTGGAAAGAGTTGCTGGCTAGCAGTGGGCTATTTTTTTGCTTCTCTAGTTTGAAATCAAATGCTGCAGTTGCTGTATCCTTGGGAACTAACGAGTTAATTGCGCAGAACATGCGTCATGCAGCGGGCTCAACCTCACCTTTAGTTGGGGTAACTGCATACAAACCTTTGTCAAAGGACAAGGTCCACTGTCTTGTTTTACATGATGATGGTAGCCTTCAGATATACTCTCATGTTCCTCACGGAGTTGATGCTGCGACAAGTGTGACTGCAGAGAAAGTTAAAAAATTGGGTTCTAATATCCTGAACAATAAAGCATATGCTGGGACAAAGCCAGAATTTCCCCTTGATTTCTTTGAGAAAACAGTTTGTATCACAGCTGATGTGAAACTAGGTGGCGATGCCGTCAGGAATGGTGATTCTGAGGGAGCTAAGCAGAGTTTGGCATCTGAAGACGGCTATGTAGAAAGCCCGAGCCCTGCAGGATTTAAGGTATCCGTTGTTTTAGGTTCCATTATCTTATGTTACATCCTATTGTTTACTTCCAATTTTCTTCTGCATTCTGCTTTCCATGGACATTGTTTTCTTGGCCATGTTTGTTCTCCATTGTTTTCTTGGCCATGGACATCCGTTAAGAACTTGCTAGCATGGATGACAGAGCTGCATTGGCCTTAATTATTCATGTTCTTTTATGGCCTGCAAATAAATTATCTTTTACAATTTTGTATTGCACAGTTGATGTCTTGTAACCAATTAAAGCTGCTCCATTTTGTTTTGGGTGGGAATTTATGCTTGTGGTTGTTCTTTTTGGCCGCTGATAGTTGTTGCTCTCTGGGTGTTGATGGCTGGTGAGATACACAGCTGTCATTTCATGACAATGTCCTTGTCTCTTCATTTTTCCTATGTTGGTGTTTGATTGCAGGGAAGGTGATCTGGTGCCAGTTTCTATTTTTAGGCATTGTGGTAGTACATGATCGTGGGATGTGGGCTTCCGTAAGAAACTTAATGTTTTATTTAGGGACAAGAAGCATTTTGTTCTCATTCTCCCGTGTCATGTACAGCTTGGGATCAGCATCTGATGCTGAAACTTACTTTTATTATGATATTCCCGGTGAAGGAAAGTTAGATGTTTATTACAGCTATCTTCACATGAATGTGATAAAGAGTGATATTTGCAAAATTGATCACAATGACATTGCATAATTGGCAAAATTCTAAACTAGTATTTCTTTTGTGTCCAATGATCATCCTACTGTTTCTTTGTTCAGAGCTTTTGGATTAATATTTGTGGTGTTTCTGCTTTGTCTTCATGCTTCTTTCCTGCTGCATAGCACTTTAGGGATGATCATTGGTTACTGTGCTTTCTAAGATTCGTACAGATCTCGTTTCTGTATTAAACTTTCAATTGTGTTTCCTTTTTCTTTTTCTCAGATATCTGTCTCCAATTCAAATCCTGATATTGTCATGGTTGGCTTTCGTGTCCATGTGGGTAATAGTTCAGCTAATCATATACCCTCAGAAATCAGTCTTTTCCAGAGGACAATCAAATTAGATGAGGGTATGCGGTCCTGGTATGATATACCATTCACGGTAGCTGAATCACTTCTTGCCGATGAAGAATTCACAATCTCTGTCGGACCGACCTTTAATGGCTCTGCTTTACCTAGAATAGACTCGCTTGAAGTATATGGTCGTGCTAAAGATGAATTTGGCTGGAAGGAAAAAATGGATGCAGTGTTGGATATGGAAGCTCGTGTCCTTGGTTCTAATTCCTTGCTTTCAGGTTCTGGGAGAAAGTGCCGGTCAATGCAGTCCGCACCTATTCAGGAGCAGGTGGTAGCTGATGGCCTTAAGCTTCTATCTAGGTTCTATCCGCTGTGCAGGTCACAAGAAGAGGAAGTGGAAGGAGTGCTGGGCAAGCTAAAGTGCAAGCAGTTTTTGGAAACAATATTTGAAAGTGACAGGGAACCCTTGATGCAGACAGCTGCTTGCCGCGTCTTGCAGGCTGTGTTCCCCAAAAAAGAGACATATCACCAAGTACGTACTGATGGCTATGATTCTTTGTAATAGATTATTAATTTTTGTGCGTCTTTGATTGAAGATACGATTGTTGTAGCATTCTTCATTAACAATATTTTTTCTTGTTTAGATTAAGGACACAATGCGTCTTCTTGGGGTGGTTAAATCAACATCTGTGCTTTCTTCAAGGCTGGGAGTTGGTGGTTCTACAGGAGGGTGGATTATTGAAGAATTTACTGCTCAGATGCGTGCGGTATCAAAGATTGCATTGCACCGTCGATCTAATTTAGCTTCTTTTCTTGACACAAATGGTATTGTCACAATCCCTTTATATTTGTGGGAGCTCGTGTATGTTAATTAGATATTTTGCTTTAAATAACCCAAACCCAAAGCCCACCCCTCCTGTTTACCAACTGAAATGAGGGTCAAACGTGTTCTTATGAATGTCTTAGATACCAATTTACTTGGTGATTTAACCTGTATAGAACTATGATGTGTTTCCTTGGCATCATACTAGGGGGCTCAAGTTTGGTCTGGAACCCAATTAATTATCATGGATTTTTTTAATTTAATTTTATTTTTCTTGGAAAAAAAATGATACCTTCAAGCTGTGGGTGAACCTTAAAATATGTGATCATATATGAACGATTATCTTTTAGAGAAGAATTCTTTTTGTGTCCTAACCGTTATTTTCGCTCTGTTTCAAATTCTCTTCTGTGTTGATGACAAAGTGCTAAGCAATAGATATATGGCCTTAACTTATTAACTGCTTCGTCTTTTAATAAGTTAGCTGTTCTAGGACATTGTGTGGTTTTCTGTCTTCTCTTTCCTTCCCTCCTCCCCCCACCCCCCTTTTTTCAAAGCTCTATCTTGGATCCTATGGTGCTGAAATATTGGTTGTACTTATTGTTGCTCATACGAGAATTGAGAATTGTTGACTAAGCCATTTTTCAAAAGCTTGAAGCAACTTAAGTTGTTGGTTCTCCAAAATTGATGGGCATTCAAAGTGTGTTCTCATTGTTTCAGATGATTGACTGTGGATCTCTTCTATTTGTCATTTTGATCAATGCAGGTCCCGAATTGATAGATGGGCTTATGCTAGTTCTGTGGGGAATTTTGGACTTTGAGCAACCTGACACCCAAACAATGAACAATATTGTTATTTCCTCTGTGGAGCTGATTTACAGTTATGCTGAATGTCTGTCTTTACATGGAAAAGATACAGCGGGGTGTACTGTTGGACCTGCAGTTGAACTATTTAAGAAACTTCTGTTCTTCCCTAATGAGGCAGTTCAAGCTTCTAGCAGGTTCTTTTAATTTTTTTATTTTTTTATTTTTTTGGGTATTGTATGCTGGATTGCCTAATCTGATTTAAATTTGGTGTTGATATGTTTTAAATTTGGTGTTAACTTCTAATTCCTTGCTTACCAGCTTGGCAATATCATCAAGATTGCTTCAGGTTCCGTTTCCAAAGCAAACTATGTTAGGGGCAGATGACATGGCAGATAATGCGGTGCCCACCTCTGTGCCTGCTGAGACACCTAGTAGAAATACACAAATTGTGATTGAAGAAGATTCTATTACCTCATCTGTTCAATATTGCTGTGATGGCTGCGCCACTGTTCCAATACTTAGGCGGAGATGGCATTGCACTATTTGTCCAGATTTTGATTTATGCGAGGCATGTTATGAAGTGCTAGATGCAGACAGGCTTCCCCCACCTCATTCTAGAGATCATCCTATGACAGCGATCCCAATTGAAGTAGAATCTTTGGGAGGAGATGGCAATGAAATTCACTTCTCCGATGATGTGAGTGTTTCAAGCATGATGCCCGTCAGAGCTGATGTCAGCAAGCGGAATTCTGCTCCTTCAATTCATGTCTTGGACCCTAATGAATCTGGAGAATTTTCTGCCTCCATGCTGGACCCTGTTTCCATTTCTGCCTCAAAACGAGCTGTGAATTCCTTGCTTCTCTCTGAGCTTCTTGAGCAGTTGAAAGGATGGATGGACACGACCTCTGGTGTTCGAGCTATCCCCGTTATGCAACTATTTTACAGATTATCATCTGCTGTAGGTGGCCCATTTATAGACAGCACAAAGCCTGACAGCTTAGATTTAGAGAAATTAATTAAGTGGTTTCTGGATGAAATGAATCTCAACAAGCCCTTTGTAGCCAGAACTCGATCT
Organism: Murraya paniculata; assembly: GCA_030449075.1. NCBI lineage: Eukaryota > Viridiplantae > Streptophyta > Magnoliopsida > Sapindales > Rutaceae > Murraya > Murraya paniculata. Next base: position 2,840,537 of record JAEVFN010000003.1, read on the forward strand.
TCTTTTGGGGAAGTTGCAATCCTTGTCTTTATGTTCTTCACCTTGATGCTGCGGAATTGGCACCAGCCGGGCAGCGATAGTTCACTTTCAAAACCGAGTGTGAACACAGACACTCGTGATAAAAGTAGTGTGCCGATCTCGACTTCAGCTGTATCTCAGCCTTCCTTGGATGATCAAGTGAAGAATGACTTTGCATCCCAGCTGCTTCGTGCATGCAGTTCTCTTAGAAATCAAGCTTTTGTTAATTATTTGATGGATATTCTGCAGCAATTAGTGCATGTCTTTAAGTCTCCTTCTGTTAATTTTGAAAGTGCACATGATCTGAGTGCTGCCTCTGGGTGTGGGGCTCTACTAACAGTCCGAAGAGATTTACCGGCGGGTAATTTCTCTCCTTTCTTTTCAGATTCATATGCGAAAGCTCATCGCACAGATATTTTTGCCGACTATCATAGGCTATTGTTGGAGAATGCTTTTCGACTGGTATATACCTTGGTTAGACCAGAAAAGCAAGACAAGAACGGGGAGAAAGAGAAGGTCTACAAGACATCCTCTGCTAAGGATTTGAAGTTAGATGGATATCAGGATGTTCTGTGCAGTTACATCAATAATCCCAATACAACATTTGTGAGAAGGTATGCAAGGAGGCTTTTTCTGCATCTCTGTGGAAGTAAAACTCATTATTACAGTGTTCGAGACTCGTGGCAGTTCTCTACTGAGGTGAAGAAACTCTACAAACATGTAAATAAATCTGGCGGTTTCCAGAATGCTATCCCATATGAAAGAAGTGTTAAGATTGTGAAGTGTCTTTCTACAATGGCTGAAGTAGCTGCTGCACGGCCTCGAAACTGGCAGAAGTACTGCTTGAGGCATGGAGATGTTTTGCCCTTTTTGATGAATGGAGTCTTTTATTTTGGTGAAGAGTCTGTCATCCAGACTCTTAAACTACTAAATTTGGCCTTCTATTCAGGAAAGGAAATGGGCCAATCTTCACAGAAGCCTGAAGTTGGGGATTCAGGAACAAGTTCTAACAAATCTGGTTCACACACTCTGGATTCAAAGAAGAAGAAGAAAGCTGAAGATGCAGAATCTGGTTCTGAGAAGTCCTATTTGGATATGGAGGGAGTCATAGACATCTTCACTGAAAAAGGTGGTGACGTCCTGAGGCAATTTATCGTCTGCTTTTTACTTGAATGGAATTCAAGCTCTGTGCGTGGTGAGGCAAAGTGTGTTCTTTATGGAGCATGGCACCATGGAAAGCATGCATTCAAGGAAACCTTGTTAATGAATCTGCTGCAGAAAGTAAAGTGTCTGCCTATGTATGGTCAGAATATTGTCGAGTATACTGAACTTGTCACTTGGTTGCTGGGGAGGGTCCCTGAGAACAGTTCAAAGCAACTGAGCACCGAACTGGTGGACCATTGCTTGACCCCTGATGTAATTAAGTGCTTCTTTGAGACACTTCATTCACAAAATGAGCTTATAGCTAATCACCCAAATTCCCGCATATACAATACTTTGAGTGGTCTGGTGGAATTTGATGGTTACTACCTTGAGAGTGAGCCTTGTGTTGCCTGCAGCTCTCCTGAGGTTCCCTATAGCAGGATGAAGCTTGAAAGTCTGAAATCTGAAACAAAGTTTACCGATAACCGTATCATTGTGAAATGCACTGGGAGTTACACCATCCAGACTGTGACCATGAATGTTCATGATGCCCGCAAGTCCAAATCTGTGAAAGTCTTGAACCTGTACTACAACAATCGGCCTGTGGCAGACTTGTCAGAGTTGAAAAATAATTGGTCCTTGTGGAAGCGTGCAAAAAGTTGTCATCTTGCTTTTAATCAGACCGAGCTGAAAGTGGAGTTTCCCATTCCCATAACTGCTTGTAATTTTATGATTGAGCTGGATTCTTTCTATGAAAATCTTCAGGCTTTATCCCTTGAACCACTGCAATGTCCCCGTTGCAGTCGACCCGTCACTGACAAGCATGGGATTTGTAGCAACTGCCATGAGAATGCATATCAATGCAGGCAATGCCGTAACATTAACTACGAGAATCTGGATTCTTTTCTGTGTAATGAGTGTGGGTATAGCAAATATGGACGGTTTGAGTTCAATTTCATGGCGAAGCCTAGTTTTACTTTTGATAACATGGAGAATGATGAAGATATGAAGAAAGGGTTGGCTGCTATAGAAACAGAATCAGAAAATGCTCATAGGAGATATCAGCAGCTTTTGGGATTCAAGAAGCCCCTTCTTAAGATTGTCTCAAGCATTGGTGAAAATGAGTTGGATTCACAGCAGAAGGACTCTGTCCAACAGATGATGGTCTCTTTGCCAGGACCTTCTTGTAAGATAAACCGTAAAATTGCTCTTCTTGGTGTCTTATATGGTGAGAAGTGCAAAGCTGCTTTTGATTCTGTCAGCAAAAGTGTTCAGACATTGCAGGGACTTCGTTGGGTCTTGATGAATTATTTGCACCAGAAACGGTCAGATAATGCTATGGCTGCTTCAAGATTTGTGGTTTCCAGATCGCCTAATAATTGCTATGGGTGTGCTACTACATTTGTGACGCAGTGTCTAGAGATTTTGCAAGTTCTGGCAAAGCATTCCAGTTCTCGTAAACAACTTGTTGCAGCCGGCATTTTGTCTGAGTTGTTTGAGAATAATATCCATCAAGGTCCAAAGTCGGCCCGTGTCCAAGCTAGGGCAGTACTTTGTGCTTTCTCTGAGGGGGATATTAATGCAGTTACAGAGCTGAATGGATTAATACAGAAAAAAGTCATGTACTGCCTGGAACATCATCGCTCCATGGACATTGCTGTTGCCACTCGTGAGGAGTTATTATTACTATCAGAAGTGTGTTCGCTGGCTGATGAATTTTGGGAATCAAGATTACGAGTTGTCTTCCAACTTTTGTTCTCTTCCATTAAATTGGGTGCCAAACATCCTGCCATATCTGAGCATATTATACTTCCTTGTCTGAGAATAGTATCTCAGGCATGTACTCCTCCGAAGCCTGATACAGCAGATAAAGATCAAGCTTCAGCAAAAACTGCTGCTGCTGTGCAGCTGAAAGATGAAAATAGTGCAAATACATCTGGATCTTTCAATGGTGCTGTTTCTGGTGGTAAATCTGTACCAGAGGAAAAAAATTGGGATGTGACTAACAAGACCCAAGATATTCAGTTGCTGAGTTATTCAGAGTGGGAGAAGGGAGCATCATATCTTGATTTTGTTAGAAGGCAATACAAAGTGTCTCAGGCAGTCAAAAGTACTGGCCAGAGATCCCGGCCTCAGAAACATGATTACCTGGCTCTTAAATATGCACTTAAGTGGAAGCGGTGTACTTGTAAGACAACTAGGGGTGACCTGTCAACATTTGAGTTAGGGTCATGGGTCACTGAACTTGTCCTGAGTGCTTGTTCTCAGTCTATCAGATCAGAAATGAGCATGCTGATTAGCTTACTCTCCGGCCAAAGTCCATCCAGACGATTTAGGTTGTTGAATTTACTGATGGGTTTGTTGCCGGCAACTCTTGCTGCTGGTGAAAGTGCTTCAGAATATTTTGAATTGCTCTTCAAGATGATTGATTCAGAAGATGCTCGTCTATTCTTGACAGTACGGGGATCTCTTACAACAATTTGCAAGTTAATTACACAAGAAGTTGGTAACATTCAATCTCTGGAAACGAGTCTGCACATTGACATTTCACAGGGATTCATCCTTCACAAGCTCATAGAGCTCCTTGGAAAATTTTTAGAGGTCCCTAATATTAGATCCAGGTATTCATAGTAACTGTACTAGTTTTGTTTCATGTCAAGATGTTTCCTTCCTGTTTCTTAGCAATTCATTTTGATGCCAGATTCATGCGAGACAATTTGCTATCTGAAATCCTTGAGGCTCTTATTGTCATTCGAGGTCTGATAGTTCAGAAGACAAAGTTGATTAGTGATTGCAATCGGCTTTTGAAAGATCTTCTGGACAGTCTTCTCCTTGAAAGCAGTGAAAATAAACGTCAGTTTATCCGGGCTTGTATCTGTGGTCTTCAAATCCATGGAGAGGAGAAAAAAGGACGAGCTTGTTTGGTATATTGCTTAACCTTCTTTTTCTTTTTTTTTTGCCCTTTAAGTTTGATAAATTAGTTTTCAACAAATTTCGGATACAGTTTCACTTTTTCCTTCTTGATCTCTTTGGGGAAAGAATTCTTGCCCGTACTGAACGCACCGGTTGAATTATGCCTCCAAATTGGTTCTAGCAAAATTTGGTTTTGTATTCCAGGAAGGTTCCTAAAATTAAAAAATAAAGTGTGTACAATTAAGGTTCTCACTTATTATTCAATTTAGTTCAGATCACCTAACTATTCGTGATTCTTTGTTTTTATTATCCACTTTCTCTGCCTGGAATTGTGAACCTGGATTCTCTTATAGCAGGATGTGCATGTGTGTTTGTGATTGTATCTTGTTGACAATTTCCTTACTGGTCCTCTTTCTTTGCCTGCAGTTTATCTTAGAACAGCTATGTAATTTAATCTGCCCATCAAAACCAGAGTCGGTATACCTGTTGGTTCTAAACAAGGCACACACACAAGAAGAGTTTATCAGGGGATCAATGACTAAGAATCCATATTCCAGTGCTGAGATTGGTCCATTAATGCGTGATGTGAAAAATAAAATTTGCCATCAATTGGATCTGTTAGGTCTTCTTGAAGATGACTATGGCATGGAGTTGCTAGTAGCTGGTAATATTATTTCACTTGATTTAAGCATTGCTCAAGTTTACGAGCAAGTCTGGAAGAAGTTAAGTAATCAATCTTCAAGTGCCATCGCCAATTCTACCTTGTTATCCTCCAGTGCTGTGACATCAGCAAGAGATTGCCCACCAATGACAGTGACTTATCGGCTTCAGGTTTGTTTGTACTGTTTGAAAATTTGCAATGAATTTCAGTTACTGACAAAGTGGACTGTGCTTCACCTTCAGACTACTTTTTTTATTTAAAAAAAAAAAATATCTAACAGTTGCTGTTAACTCATGTCTTCAGATTTTATACGGTGGATATTTGTGACTTTCGTGCTTATAATTTGTGCTTTTCATTTTCATTTATTAGTTTTTGTTGTTTGTGCAGTAACGCACCATTTATAAACTTTTGACCAGAACATATGCACTGCTTTCTTGTATATTCATTCATTTATTTTTTTGTACAATTTGCAGGGTTTAGATGGTGAAGCTACTGAGCCTATGATCAAAGAATTGGAGGAAGATAGAGAGGAATCACAAGATCCAGAGCTGGAATTTGCCATAGCAGGTGCAGTTAGGGAATATGGTGGACTGGAAATTTTATTGGGCATGATCCAGGTGTGTAACTTATCCTAAAAGAAATCCTGGAATTTGAAAGAAAATTTTATTTTATTCGGACTCGAATGTCGAGGCTATTGTCTTTTATGTTTTGCATGGGTATGTAGTGAAGCTATTCTGCTCTCGGATAACTATTAAATTCTTTAGTTCTTTTAAATTCGCCACTCTTTTAGCCATCAGATACAGGCTTTAATGCATTTATAGGTTTGTAGCAAATAAATGATTAATTCTTAAAGTTATCTTGCTTCACAACCATCATGGAGGTTTCTCTGATCTGTTATTGAGGTATCTGACTTCTGATTTGATGTTCAGCATTTGCGAGATGATTTGAAGTCCAACCAAGAGCAGTTGATTGCTGTTCTTAATCTTCTAAAGCACTGCTGCAAGATAAGAGAAAACAGACGGGCCTTGTTAAGACTAGGAGCTTTGGGTCTGCTTCTTGAAACTGCAAGGCGTGCCTTTGCTGTGGATGCTATGGAGCTAGCAGAAGGCATTCTTTTGATTGTTGAAAGTCTGACTCTGGAAGCAAATGAAAGTGATACTATTAACATCTCTCAGAATGTTCTTACAGTGACTAGTGAGGAAAGTGGCACAGGTGAACAGGCCAAGAAAATAGTTCTTATGTTCCTGGAAAGATTGTGCCATCCATCTGGCCTTAAATCGAACAAACAGCAGAGAAACACTGAGATGGTTGCGAGAATCTTGCCTTATTTGACATATGGTGAGCCTGCTGCGATGGAAGCACTAATTCAGCACTTTAACCCTTACCTGCAAGACTGGGGTGAATTTGACCGGTTGCAGAAACTACAAGAAGACAATCCAAAAGATGAGAACATTGGTCAGCAAGCAGCCAAGCAGATGTTTACAGTCGAAAATTTTGTTAGAGTCTCAGAGTCACTGAAGACAAGTTCCTGTGGGGAGAGATTGAAGGATATTATTTTAGAGAAGGGTATAACAGGTGTTGCTGTTACGCATTTGAGAGACAGTTTTGCAGTTGCAGGGCAGGCTGGCTACAAATCCAGTGCAGAATGGTCATTGGGTTTAAAACTCCCATCTGTACCACATATATTGTCTATGCTGAGGGGCCTGTCGATGGGGCATTTGGCCACTCAGAGATGTATTGATGAGGGAGGCATCTTGCCTCTGCTTCATGCTCTGGAAGGAGTCCCTGGAGAGAATGAGATTGGCGCTCGGGCTGAAAACTTATTAGACACACTATCCAATAAAGAGGGAAAAGGAGATGGATTCTTGGAGGAAAAGGTGAGTATGTTGCGACATGCCACTAGGGATGAAATGAGGCGTCGTGCTCTAAGGAAGAGGGAGGAGTTACTTCAGGTACCATTCTGCCAAAACTTCTTGCTGCAATCGTATAGCTGGATCTATGCATGGTTATATTCTCCTGCAAGAAAACATAACAGTAATGAATTTTATTTTATTTTATTTTTTTGAAATTCCGCAGACTTCCTGCTCTTAGTTTTAAGTTCTTTTCAGCATTCATTTTAACTTTTTTTAGAGTTTTGCTTCTACTTTTTCTTTTTCAACACACTGGGCTGTATTTTTGTTCTCTTTGGATTTCCTGAACAATGGGGAGCTACTAGTGGTGCACACATACCTAAATGTTGGTTGTCCCTGCCCTCTGCCCCCCTTCCTTGAACATTTTATGCTTTAATGATTTTGTTTGTCTAGAATCTGTTGATTATCTTGAAGCTAAAAATATATTAGCTTCTAGGTAGGAAGGAACATAGGAAGAGAGCACTAGAGTGATATATTTGTTAATTATGTAGTTACACCTGATATGCATTTTCCCTCCTGAAATAGGGACTTGGAATGAGACAAGAACTAGCTTCAGATGGTGGTGAGCGAATTGTCGTTGCTCAGCCAATTTTGGAAGGGTTAGAAGATGTAGAGGAGGAGGAGGATGGATTGGCATGCATGGTGTGCCGAGAGGGCTACAGTTTGAGGCCTACTGATTTGCTTGGTGTTTACTCTTACAGCAAGCGAGTGAACTTGGGTGGTGGTACTTCAGGAAGTGCTCGTGGAGAGTGTGTATACACTACTGTCAGTTATTTCAATATCATTCACTTCCAGTGCCACCAGGAAGCCAAAAGAGCAGATGCTGCTCTGAGGAATCCAAAGAAAGAATGGGAGGGAGCCACCCTCCGGAACAATGAATGTCTTTGCAATTCCTTATTCCCTGTGAGAGGTCCATCTGTTCCACTAACACAGTATGTCCGCTATGTTGATCAGTACTGGGATAACCTCAATGCTCTTGGCCGTGCTGATGGGAACCGGATCCGGCAGTTGACTTATGACATTGTTCTGGTACGAAATCATTGTCATATGTGTCTTCCCTCTTCATGTTGGCAGGATTGGTGTTGAGTCATTAATCTTTATGTTTCTAATTATCCATGTAATTTTCTGATGCAGATGCTTGCTCGATTTGCAACTGGAGCATCATTCAGTGCAGAGAGTAGAGGTGGTGGAAGAGAAAGCAACTCCAAGTTTCTGCCTTTCATGATACAAATGGCTCGCCATCTTCTTGAACATGGAATCCCCTCCCAGCGCCATAGTTTGGCCAAGGCTGTATCGACATACATAAACTCTTCCATGGTAGATTCTAGACCTTCCACCCCTGGAACACCTTCTGCAGGAACGGAAGAAACTGTGCAATTTATGATGGTGAACTCACTTCTATCGGAGTCCTATGAATCCTGGTTGCAACATCGTCGTGCCTTCTTACAACGTGGAATATACCATACATACATGCAGCACACTCATGGTCGGTCGATGGCTCGGTTATCATCTAGTTCAACGAGCACAATCAAGTTAGAATCAGGAAGTACGAGCAGAAGCCCTACCACAGAGTTGGGTGGTGCTGATGAGCTACTGTCAATTGTGCGACCAATTCTTGTCTACACAGGCTTGATTGAACAGATGCAGCGATTCTTCAAGGTGAAAAAGTCAGCAAATGCAGCACCTGTGAAAGCAGAAGGAACCCCTAAAGGGTCAGAAGGGGACGATGAGAGTGGAAGCTTGGAGGGTTGGGAGGTTGTGATGAAAGAGCGGCTGTTGAATGTGAAGGAAATGGTGGGATTCTCCAAGGAGGTGCTTTCATGGCTTGATGAAATGGATTCAGCTACTGATTTGCAAGAGGCATTTGACATCATCGGTGTTTTAGCCGATGTACTGTCTGGCGGGATTTCGCATTGTGAAGACTTTGTCAATGCTGCAATTGATGCTGGAAAAGGATGAGGAATCCGGCAAAATCAGGAGCATGTATGTGGTGTATTTTACAGTATTTTTCTAGCGTTCCCTACGAAACTGAGTAATGTAATTTTGGTCTTTTCCCATTAATAAATGGGCCTTGAAAATCTATATATTGAACGCATATTTGCTCCTCTGTCCTTGGTAATAAAAACTGTCTTCCGGGAAGATTTTGTGTTAGAACATATGAACGAGTGAATTTTGGCAATCGTTTTCGAAGTCAATGATAATGTAAAAACTTTGCAAGGGATTGTACAATCCTGTTATACTTTCGAAAGCATTTTTCCCGCAAAATACAAACTTTTTAGCGGAATGCTACTCGGATGCTCACAGAATTGAAAACAAGAAACCTTTTAACTGCCCATATAAACTTCGTACAACATGAACTTCAAACAAAAATGTTCCTCTAAAAGAAACAAAAGGAAAAACAGATCTTAACGGGTCTTCAGTTCATTGCATTATAATCATCCACCTTATCATTGTATTCCAAGACCTTTCTCTTTATCTTGGACGTATCTACCCATGTAATAAAGTCTTCCATATTCCTGGTCACAAGGAATGCAGGGTCTGTAACTGTCTCCGGTCCGACTCGAATGTGTCCCTGTTCAATATACGTCACAGCTTCTTTCAGGTGCTCAGCAAATTTCAACCGCACCAAAATGGTGGCAAGCCTGCGTCTGGAACCAGAAGACAAAGAAAAAAATAGTGTTGTAGGAAATAAGACATTTGCTTTCATCATATTTGACTATCAGTCAAAAACATCAATTCCAATTCACACAATGATTATGATTCTACTTTGAGAAGCATTTGCTTACCTACAAAAGGATGAAACTGATAGATGATCACACAGAGCTAAGCTTTTCCTGCTTGGTATTACACCCATGTTATATCTGTCATCAATAAAGGAAAACCAAAATGTCAAAATTTTATTGGAAGACGCCATAATCATAATGTTAGCCAAGCCAACACAATTGTTGGTGATGTTAAAGACGAGATAAGTTAAATCATTTGGAAAACAAGGATAATTAGGCCATGCAATGCCAATGCCTAAAAAAATAATAGTAATGAGAAAAAATTACTCACAGCTTCTCCAGAAGCATATCAGTCATCTCGATACGAAAAGGGTCTCTTGGATCCATCTGCTTCAATATATTAACCAGCTTCTGCACCATCCCGCACAAACTTGAATACCTATTTTTGGAGAAAAAAATACCAAAAATCACCATAAATCAGAAAAATGAAAAATAACCCAGAAATCCAAAAGGAAAAACGACCCAATTCAGGAATTAACTATATATATATATATAAGAAATTTACGAACTTACTTCTTGTAATCGTCTCGGCCGGTGACGTGGTACCGCTGCATGATCATGGGTTCCCTGTGGCCGCCTTCTCTTTTCCATTCTAAAAAGTTGACTTTTTTTAACAACTTCTTCTCATGGAACTTTAGCTTCCTCATTATGATTCTTTGTTTTAGTTTATGATGCTGCTAAATTTTGACAAGGAGAGAGACCTAAACCCTAGAATCAGAGCGCGTATGACACCCTAACAATTACAGACTAGAAGAAGATAAATACGCCGGGCTTATTTATGATTTGAACAATAGGCCCATTTAGATTATTCGCCCCAATAATGTTATGGCCGGCCAATTTTATTTATTATTTTTTTTTTTTTTTTAAATCATGTTTATTGTATTTTCCTCGAGAGGTTGATACTTAGATGGAAAATTATATTTACACTGAGTTAAATCGCAACCTAGTTAAAAGGGAAAATGCACCTTTTGGCTTAAGTAATATTAAATTAAAAATTAGAATTATTTACTTTTTAAAAATCACTCAAACACTATTTAGTATCCGTTTGGTATGGTTTATTTAGTGGGCATAAGTACTTATTTAATTCTATAAATACTTTTTGAATTTCTTTTTTTTTGTTTACTTTTTTTTAGTAGATTTTTTTAAGGTTAAATCAAATAATTTACCTCTACTAGTAAAAGCCCAAAATTTAAACTTTTACAAGTAGAAGTTAAAAAGCTTTACTAAAAAATATAAAATATCAAAAATACCCTTAAAATATTTCATTAATTATATAATACCCTATTATATACAAAAGCTACACAATAAAAACTATTGCCGACACTTCATTTTTTTTTTTTTAACTAAAATAGCCAATAGAGAAAACTCATGGTTATGCCCAACACTTTTGGCTGAGGAGTGTACCAAATAATGCTTCCTACTACTTTTTAGTGAGCAAGTGAAAATTGTGATTGCTTCAATGGCTCTTCACAAATTTATACATAAGCAGATACTGACAAAGAATTTCAACCTTTTGATAATGATGAAAAATTACTTCCAATAAGTGAAAATGAGAATCAGAGCGAAGAGAACAATAAAAAACAAAGTACAAGTTCATTCAATGTACGTGAAAATGGACCAAGACATGATCAAATTGCAACACTTCTCGTGTATCGTTAACATTTAGTTATATTATTGATTAACATTTTAATTTGGATGGTATTATTTGTTTGGATTTTTAATTTTGAACATTGAAGAAATGATTGAACTAATGTTTTTTCTTATTAATTGATAGTTTGGATGCATTTTGTTACAAGTTATATAATTATAAATACATATCCTTTTTGGAAATTTAATTACACAAAAGTATTTTTAGTTTTGTAGAACCAAACAGTCTAATGGCTTAAAAGAGTATTTTTAATTGACAACTAAACACCGAATGACTTTTTGTCAAAAGCTCTACTCCTATAAGCTCTGCTCCTATAAGCTCTATTCAATAAGCTGTACCAAACGGAGTCTTTAAGATAATTTAATACAAGTCAACATTACTTGATTACTATGAAAACCTATATAGCATATTAATATAAATAATTCTCATGTCTTAAACCCTAAAACTTTTATTTTCAACATCTTAATCAATACTTAGATGAACAATGAAGAAATCAAAATTTTGAAAAAATTTTGACTACAAAGTATGTGTAATACTTTTTATTTTTCAAAAATATAAAATATAAATACTGTAAATAGCTCTTTTTTTAGTTTTTGACCATTCTTATTATTCTTCTTCTTTTTCTAAGTGTACAGAGTAATAAAGTATTTAAAGTCATTTTTTAGACTGCAAATAGCTCCACCCATGAAAATATGTTTGTTATTCACAAAACTCAGCGACAACGACCAAGTACTACCCTAAATCGATACACAACAGCCACCACACCACATTCACAAGCCGACAACCATAGCCACGGGTACCTACAAAGCAGCATCCCAACAACCACAATGCACAAAGCGGCAATTAGGGTTGGCAAAATATGGGCTTGGGTCGGGCTTTTCCAAACCCAGGCCCAAGCCCGTATTATTGATCCAAGCCCAGGCTCTTCAAAAACCCATCTAAATTTGGACGGGTTGGGCTTGGGCCAGGCCTGGACAGGGTCGGGCCGGGCTTGGTCATTAACTATAAAATATTTTTTTTAATAAAATAAAAAATAAAATATTTACATTAAAGATAATTATCCAATAAATAATATAATAATAATCTAATACACAAAATATTAATAACATAACATCATAAATCATAAATACTAATATAAAAAAATATTAATTTAAATATTTTAAAATTTTTATTTAAATTTAATTTAATTTATTTGTAAATTAAAAAGCCCGGGCTAAATCCAGACTTTTTTCCTAAGTCCTTATCTAAATCCACTCTGTGTGAGTTTTTTATTTCTCGACTCATATTCAGGCCCAACTCATGAGGGCCGCCCCGAGCTTTTTTGCCAAGCCTAATGCTGGCAATGGAAAATCAACTAGAGTAGCTAGGCACAGACTCTTTGACATATGGGAAGCACGGGTTAAGGTGTCACTATGGCTTGGCTATGTCTATTATGCAGCGGTGTGGTGGCTTTGATGGTGGAGTTCAGTTCGAGTTATGTGGCTTGTATTGAATATTGATCTTGATTCATGGTTTTGTGATTAAGGAAACCTAGTTTTTGTTTAAGAAAAAAAATAATGAGCCAAAAATTTGTCGTAGGGTTTTAATTTTAAAATCAGAATTGTGTTGTTTTGGTCTAAATAGAGGTTTTACTCAGGGTTTGACTCAGCTAGTATATCATCACTCAAAAATTATTTTCGGGCCTTGAAATTAACTCTCGTGTTTTCCTATGGTCTAGTTTCACTAATATGTAGATGCATGCAAAAAAATCATCTCGAAATTCAACACCACCACTCTTTAAAGGCAAAATCACCCTTTAGAGGCTTAAAACCATGTGGCTATAACGTTTGGTTCATTTTGTTTATGGCAGAATTTTTCGGCTATTAATGAATGAACAAACTATGCCTTGGTGGGTGTGAACTTATACCCCATTGAAATTCAACATTAATTAAAGGCGACAGCTATATATATACGAGTATAATGAAGCTTCTCTATCAACAGAAGCTGCAACATCTGCAACATATACTTGCCACCTTGTAAGTAAGATGTTGCATGAAAACAAATTAACGAAGTGCCCATGTGAGGGAGAGTTAATAACCCATCAAAGTTCTGCAGCATTTCCATCTCCTATCCACCACTTTGCCATCAATATCTAACCCCACTTCACAAAACAATAAGAAGAAGAGGGATCAACACATGCCCATTGCCGTTCGGCAGTCACCGATGCTCAAATATTGAACCCATTTCAGGGACTTTTTGCTTTCTTTTGCCGTGCAGTGAAGGTCACTTGTAGTTTCATGATAGGGCATTATTGTTGTGCCCAATCCAAAAGTGTCCCTCACCATCATGAGATGGGGACCTTAGTAGATTTTACTAAACTTTATCATATTTTCATATTGCATTACAACAAGTAACAATTTATCATGATTTGTTATGGGTAAGTGAAGTATATTAATATAGAGAATAGAGTTCCACGGTTGAATTTTTATCTGAGCACGATCCAAAAGCACTTCTTCTTATCAATAAGGCCGATTAAGAAGCACTTTTGAGTTTTGATGTGCGGCGGTTCTCAACCAAATAGAAATAAAATTTGTCCATCGTTTCCCAATTGCAGCGAAAAAGCTGAAAAGAGAAATTTGTTGCCAATCATGAAAGCCTTGTTATTGAATGCCATTTAGTTAGTTTGTGTCTGTACATTTATACAAGTCATGTAACCGACAGGCTCTTCACAGGCTCCAAACAACTTTCCTTTCTTTATAATTTTCAATAACAATTTAAAAAATCACAAATAATCACGGGCTTTTGTCACAATTATAAAAAATCACAACTTGCATGCTTGCTTACAACTAAAAATAAACGTTAATCGCTCCATTAATTTATTAGGCCTTTTTTTTTTTTTCAATGGATTAAAGCAAAACTTTTACTGAAAAGTTTCAAGTGCATCAATAATCTTTTAGGATGAGAATTTACTTATTTTTGCCTTCTAAATTTTTCCTTATAATTTCAGGACTTGAATGCTATAAATTTGCTTGTTGTTCAATCTCTTTGACAAAATTTCATTTTATTTTTTCGATTTGTTCTCTTTAAAATTATTTTATTGTTACTCAAATAAATAAGGAACTATCTATTTTTTACTCGAGTAAGTAAATATTTTCTCTATTTCTTATTTATGCTTTAATGGTTAATTCGATTTACTTGCATTTTCTAGTAATAAATCTTCTCATAACAACTTTTTTTTTTTTTTTTAAGTTTCATGGGATAAAAGAACTTTATTAGAAAGAAAGTCATAAAAAAAAATACAATTTTATTTAAAAGTGACATTTTCCTTTTTTCATAAAAGAACCTACATATGTCAACATACATGCAATCTACTATCTCAAAATGAATCAAGCAAATGTCACCAGCAGACATGCACTAGACAAAAGATTGAGACGCTGTATCCTGTATCCGTCCAGTTACAATAAAATACCAATTAAAACGATAATATTATCTAGAAAGAAAAAAAAAAAATCATCAAAGTTTAATTTAAGGGTGCATGGACGTTAATCTTATATCAAATTCAGTAGGGTGCTAATTCATTAATTTTTTGGGATTTGGGAAGGTCCCCTGTCCATATAATATTGGGAACATGTTTTAATTACATGTTCTTTACAAACAAAGACATCATAACTACATCAAATAAATCTCTAAAATTGACACTAAAAAAGGGTATTAGATGAAATATATTTTCATGTTCATGAGCAAATTTGCCAAAGGAAAACTGTCGGTGGAACCCAAAATATGCTACATGCATGTAGAGTTGGTTATTATTATTATTATTATTATTATTATTATTATTATTATTATTGGGGTCAGTGTATTTGTGGGCTGCATGATAGGAATATTTAAATATCAAATAAAGTTTACATTGGGGGTAATAGATGTCATACAAAAAAAAAAATACCTCAGGGTGCTGTAATCGAATCCGAAAATAAATTATAAATATAAAATTTGCATCAATTTTTACTTTATTTTCAAGAAAAAGGAAAAATTCAATTGATCTTTCAAAATCACTACCTACTATAATGAGTCATTCCTCATTAACTACAACAGTTTCTCCACATTTCAAAAAGATTAATTAAGTGAAATTAGAAAAAATGACCAAAGCAAAATTGTCCCAATCAGGTGTTGAATAGTGATAATACTTTTTCAACCTTTTTATGTAGCAGATTTAAGCCAAAACTCAATCTCTACAGTAAATGCAGCACCTGCGCCTTAATAAGTGGCTTTGTTTAATCTTTAATGTTATTGTTTCACTTCACTTCACTTCACATTCACTTCACATTCAATTGTTGTTATTACGTACGTACGTATGTATGTAATAACATCAACGTCAATATATCGCTTGCCTCAATAATCAAAACAAAAAACTCCTCTCTCTCTCTCTCCCCTCTCTTCTCTTTCACTGAATTCTCCGGCAACCCCCTCGCCGGGATCTGATCGGAAAACACCACCGGAGTATCAAGAAAACACACCCCACTTCCCCCATTCTTCAGTGGAACAACTTAATGCATGGAGTTTGCTGTGAAGCTGAGCTTATGATATTGTTTTTTAGTGCACAAGTTTTATGATTATCGAGGGAGTTTTAGTGTTCCAATGTGTAGTTTATTATGTTAATTAAGTTTCTTGGAGCATCATCAGCAGTAGCTTGTCTTGTGCTGAAGGAGATAGTAATTTTTTTCTTTTTCAATTTCACCAAATTCAACACTCAATATTGTTTAATGATTCTTGATAATTGATATTGAATCTTGAATGAACTGAATTGGAGGGAGTGGCTATTATGTGTTATGTGTGATGTGTTACAATGTGCAGAGCAGAGAGGCCTAGTGAGAATAACACTAATAATAACTGTGATTTACAAGAGTACTTGATGACGATGGGATTAAAGTTTAATAATAGTAAGCTGATGAAGCATTCATCAATGGTGGTTTCGCAGTCTCGTGTTAAGCTATGGATGATTAGGGCAATCACAAGTATTTTGCTATGGACTTGTGTTGTTCAGTTAATGGCATTAGGCGAGATGTGGGGGCCAAGATTGTTGAAAGGCTGGCCTTCTTGTTTTACTCATAATTCTGATTTGTCTTTGGCTGCTCAATTTTCTCCTCTTCCTGCGAAAATTGTTCTTCCACCAAAGAGTAAGTTCAATATTTTGCTTCTTTCTATTCTTTTCCTGGAAAATTAATTTTCAGTCACAAGTTGTATATTCTAATTCCGGGGACTTTTGTTTGTTCTACAGGAGTCTATAAGAATAACGGTTATTTGATGGTTTCTTGTAATGGAGGACTCAATCAAATGAGAGCTGCAGTGAGTTTGATTTCTAGCTTTTATCATAATCTGATAACATTGCAAATAATACGGTGTCCATTTGTTTAATTGCTTTTTGAATTTTTTTTTTTTTTTTTGCAGATATGTGACATGGTGGCTATTGCTAGATACTTGAATGTAACTCTAATTGTGCCAGAGCTGGATAAAACTTCATTCTGGAATGATCCAAGGTATATTAAGTTTTGAGTAGTTTTTTATTCTGTTGACTACTTTCAATTCCAATTCGAAGCAGCCCTTCGTTTTCTCTGATTGATTCTCTATATATTGACAGTGAGTTCAAAGACATATTTGATGTTGATCATTTCATTGCTTCATTGAGAGACGAGGTTCGAATATTAAAAGAATTGCCGCCAAGGCTTAAAACAAGAGTTGAATTGGGAATGTTCTATTCACTGCCACCCATCAGTTGGTCAGATATTTCTTATTACCATAATCAGGTCAGTTCCATGGAGAATGTAATAAAGATGGAATATGCCTTTTGCTTACTTGCCTGCTGATGCAACCCTAACTTGTTGAAGTATTTTGATTCTGCTTACAGATACTTCCTCTGCTGCAAAAACACAAAGTTGTACATTTAAACAAAACTGATGCTAGGCTTGCTAATAACGGACTGCCCCTTGAGATTCAGAAGTTGCGTTGCCGTGTAAATTTCAATGCATTAAAATTTACTTCTCAGATTGAAGAATTAGGCAGAAGGGTTGTGAAGATTTTGAGGAAAAAAGGCCCTTTTCTGGTTCTTCATCTCAGATATGAAATGGACATGCTGGCTTTTTCAGGCTGCACTCATGGTTGTGACATTGAAGAGGTGGAAGAATTAACCCAAATGAGGTAAGCAACCATTTTTGATACAATTTTATTCTCTCTTTATGTTTGTCAAGCTTCTATTGACTGTCACGTTAACATGTTGTTAAGATATGCATATCCATGGTGGAAGGAAAAGGTTATAAACTCGGATATGAAAAGAAAAGAAGGATTGTGCCCTTTGACACCTGAGGAAACTGCTCTAGTTTTAACTGCATTGGGCATTGATCGCAATGTCCAAATTTACATAGCTGCCGGAGAAATCTATGGTGGCCAAAGAAGAATGGCAGCTTTGGCAGAGGCCTTTCCAAATTTGGTGAGTTAACAAAATGCAAAATCAACTTCAAATTTACATTAGCATACGTCCCTTGATTAAACTTTCACATGGTCATATGCAACAGGTGAGAAAAGAGACTCTGCTAAAATCAGATTTGAAGTTTTTCCAAAACCATTCTTCTCAAATGGCAGCATTAGATTACCTTGTATCCCTTGAAAGTGATATATTTGTCCCTACATATGATGGTAACATGGCTAAAGTTGTTGAAGGCCATCGAAGGTAAATCGAATTATTATGCTTTGTGTTGTGTTGTGTCAGTACAAATCAATGGAACATTAATTAATCAAGTCTTGGTTTCTTGTGTTCGGTTTTGAAAAATTTTCAGATTCTTAGGCTTCAAGAAAACGATTTTGTTGAACAGAAGGCTACTGGTTGGTCTAATAGATCAATACAACAATGCATCATTGAGCTGGGATGAGTTCTCTTCTACTGTGAAGGAAGTTCATGCTGATTTGATGGGGAACCCGAAAGCACGAGTTGTGATACCTGACAAACCGAAAGAAGAAGATTATTTCTATGCCAATCCGCATGAATGCCTGCAACAGTTAGATGAACCATTGAGAAACACATGATTTTTCGTCATGCCAATCAGACGATCCCATTTATACGTGTACCTAGACGTATTTATCAAAGAAAGTGGCCTACTTGAGTTCTTGAAAATTAAGTTATGACAGAGCTTTAGGCCTTATCCTAGACATTCTTGACAAGTGTTGCAGAAAAAATAGTTATCTTTGACATCTTGAAAAATCAAATCCATACATAGAATCTGAGGCGGGTAACTGACAGCTCAAAACTAGATTGTTGTAAAAGCATCAAATGTATACCAGAAACAATAAACGTTCAACAAATTTTCTCTGCATTTTCTCTCTCGACTTAAATCTGAGAAATGATAAACTGTTTATGGCATGTGATCGTAAAGAAAGAAAAGTGATATTTCGGCAACCTTCTGGCAATAAATTTTGTTAACATAATTATTTGAAGGTAAATAGCTTAAGTAATAATGGAGGCAGAAGACCTTAATAATAGCATTACATGTGCTAATATAAACAAGAAGCGAAGAGATTAGAGATCTTTTGCTTTGTCATGGACTAATGGTCTTCTTGAGCCAGCTGGTTTGTACTGGCAAATCCCATATAGTTAGGAGTCTGAACCATGTCCTCATTATTTAATTGGTTAAATATGCCAATACTTGCTCCATTCTTTCACAATTGTTTTCTTTTCTAAAAAATAACTATAGGAAGAATGATATGATTTCTAAAATGATCGCCCCTTATGTACGCGATGGCAAGAAGAGCATTTATTTCTATCCATGATTCAAAATCCCAAGAAAGTGTCTTGAAGCATATCCTTCAAAGGAACTTGAAGAGCATTTATTTCTATCCATGATTCAAAATCCCAAGAAAGTGTCTTGAAGCATATCCTTCAAAGGAACTTGAAGTTGGGTTTGATGGAGATGGTATTGGTGAGTGAGTGATCCAAAGAACCACATTTATTGATCCAAGAAAATTATGTTTGTGGGTGTGATCCAAGGACTCAGAATCACCCATTAACAACATGGCTTTTGGGTCAACTAAAATTAATGGTGATGAATGGCTTAGCATGCGATGCAGGCACTCTGAACATTGCTTTCACACCACACCACCACTTTCAAAAGTGGGTACCAAAAATTTTTTCAAAGGCTTATGAATGTCCATCAAACAAAATAACAATGCTACTACAGAGTTTTTGTCTTGTTAAAAGAATACCTTTTGGTGACCACAATCTAGACTGTTTTTATCTCAAACCCCAAAATTATTCAAATTATCCAAGCTTTAATGATTATGGGTGTGACGAAGTGTAAGTGGCAAATTTTAATATAAATATTCAGATGATTATTTACATCCCAAATTTGATGAATTTTGTATGGTGTACACTTTCATGTACAATATAGTTACATAAAAGAGTTTTGGCGATTTTACCTTAAATTAAGAATCTGAAAGCAAACTGACAACAGAGGAGATAAAAGCATCACATAAAATGCGCACTAAAACAGTAACAGTAGCAAGGAGTTTCATATTAAAATGGATACCACTAATGATCGAATTAGCTTCTCATTATACACACGGAAGCCCCTCTATCTGAATTTCGTATAATAAAAGAATATATATAGCATATTTCTTCCCAGGAGAATCCCAAGCAATCCAGCAAGCTAAAGAGAAGCATGTACAATTCCGTCTGGACAGAGCCACCTTCGAACTTGGGATGAACCAAATCATAAGAGCAAGTTGATGAAAAGTGATGAAAAGTACTGAAAACATATTCACCAGCACAACAAACTAGCTTAGTTCTGTCCTGAGCCTCTTATGAGTGTGATCAGAGTCCTCGTTAAAGCTCCGAACTCCAGTTTGTGCCATTACTTGGTTGTTCTGATAGTGCGAGTCATTATCCTGGATGAAAGATAAATAAACTATCAGGGAGAAAAATAAAAAAGGAATTATCACAGATGGACACAATGTAACCCAGAAATGTTATAGTTGGAGCTTTGAATCTCGGAAATAATACAGAAGCTCAGTGATATTATCACTGATGTACCAATAGTAGAAAGTAGGTCTTAAAAGCTATGTCCAAGATTATGTAAATGACCTTTGAGCTAGATGCCATGGCAGTTGACTCATTGTTAGCCCTTTTGCCAACATCAATTTGCACTGAGATGCTGGCCTGCGACATATCCACACCTGATGATCTCAAGGCTTGGGTCAGAGTATTCAATATCCTGTCAAAATATGAAAACATAAAAGGGTAATGTAATTTACAAAATCCAGCCGAACAATTTCTCTTTGGATCAGACACAGGAATGCAGAATCAAGAACTGGTGAAAATTAATTGATAGTCCAAAGTACCAATTAGATTGCAAATCACGAGTCAAATTCCATAAAACTTAAATCTTTAATTGGTTGAAAACAGAAAGAAGACCATCAACTGAGCAAAAAAGGGTTTAAACTGATTACTGAACACAATGCAAACTTATGATAAATAAAGGCCACAAAAGAGCATCAAATATTAAAAGCATTATATGTAACGTTCAGTAGGGAAAGACACAACATGCATAAAAGCAATTAGAAGGAATGATTGTGAAGAAGTCTCAGGTAAAGAACACTCTACCGCAGAGTATATACAAACATAAAAACCTTGAAACAAACATGGCCAGACAACTGAAATTCTAGCGGGACAAATATGAAAGAATAAGCTAGATTTGGCAATTAATGCCAAAAAACGAGAGTAGTGGCTCACCCTTGAGAATAGGCATTTGACATGCTAGAGGATCCACTTTCAATCATCAAGTCCTGATCATTAAGTGCACCGTTCGGAACAGCACACTCTGTTGCACATGACCTTCCCTGCCACAATTGCGTTTGCGGTTGGTAGACTATGTTCTCTACATCAGAAACAGATTCCTGCAAAGGTTGGGTAGGCATGCCACCCCTCCCAACAAGAGCAAACATATTCTGCTGTGCATGCATATTTTGGGGAACCATTGTAGTAGCAGACCCAGGGGAAAAATCAGTAGCTTTATATGCTGCAGCTGTGTCCAAATCAGATTCCATCGAATTCTGTGGATTTGAGAGCATTCCAGGATTAACAACATTGTTCTCATGACCAGAACCATTCTTTATAACTTGGGATTGATCCATATAAGTTTCTGCAGGCCCATTATGGCTTCTCTGTTCAAATAGATGGAAATACATTAGTAATTCCGCTTTGGAAGAAAATGTATATGAATTAATGTGTTTCATAACAGTGCATAAAGATACATCAAGAAAAGACAATGAAAATACATGCACACACAGAGGTTAGCACAGCATCAAACACACCATGCTCATGAGCAAACAGAATTAGACATGGATAAGGAAAAGCTTAAATTTCTTGCATCATAATATGCCCACCACACACATGCACACACACTCTTTAAACATGAAATTTTCTACCCATGGTGTCAACTTTGTTGGCTCTTGAGTCCACCCTTGATATGGTCCCTCATACATCTGCAACTTTTCTCGTAAAAACTGAATGTACTCAATTACCTGCACATAAATATAGTTGTTTTTCAACTTATTCACCAGAATACAAAACTAAAATGGCAAAGAGAGAGCATGCCCAAACATTTGTACATGTATACAAAACATGACCGTATGGTGTACCTCTAAAAGAAACGAAGCCTTATCTCTTTTTTGATCATTTTGAGGTATGAGATCTCTCAACATTTGAAATCTGTCATACAAAAACGTAATTGTTTCTTCAGGTAAAAGTAAATCACTGTCAACATAGTAATCATACAGAAAGACTGAAATGGCATCTGAAAGGAGCAAATATATATGTAATAACTGCGAAAACCAATATTCTGATCCTTCTGAGTGCTAAAACCCAACAATATAATGACAGCGTTAAAATTAAACCAAAGCAAGCAAAGCAGTAATAAACTGACAGCAAAATTATCTAACATTTTGCACCCCATTAACATATCCAAGTAGTAAAGAGTAAATTTGGCTGGAAAAGAAAGTGCCAATCTTGAAAATATATGTGCTTGAAATTCAAAAAATAACTCAGCTCACAGCCATCAAATTCTTAACTTGGTTGCGATCAATCAGCACTCTAATTTCTTCTCTTCTATAACTGTCCACCTCCAGTCATCATTGACGATCAAGACTAAAAGACATTTGGGTATGATATAGAAAATACATTTTTTGTCTTCTGCAACATTCATTTTTAAGTCTAACCAAAACACAGAAAAAATACGTTCTAGAATAGGAAAATAGATAAAACATTCAAAAGCTTAATTCAACCATGCAGAGAAAGTATTGTCAAGCTTCTGAAAAGCAGAAGTAACTATCAAGTGCTCTTTCATAAAGCACTTCAATTATTATTAACGAATCAAAACACACTAAACACACTCGTAATCTCACCATAATTCACACTTCAAATACAGTCCTTTAACTTCATCTCAAACGCTAAACAAACAATTAACTACAAATCACTCAACAAACCGGAGAAAAAAAAAATCAAAGCTTCTACCTCTCATTAATCTTACTCCTCCTCCGCTGCTCCGTCTCCGAATGCTTCGACCGGTGCGTATTCGCCTTCTGCTCACTACTCTTTCCCTCCCCTGCACCAATAAAAAATAAATAAATAAATAACACTGTAACTCACTCTTCTAAAAGCACACACTTGCACGTATGAGTATACGTATTCGTATATACCTTTGTACGGCGAGGAGTTGTTTCTGTTAACATGCTTGTCGTACACGTCGGCTTCTTCGTCCTCTTCGGCGTGATTTTTCGAAGATTTTACCATTTGGTGAAACTGTAGGCGTCGATTCTCGAACGACGTCGTTACGCTGCAGCGCTGACAATTGAAACCCGGACGATGGGCAGGGAAATGAAGCTCCGAATTGTCACGAGGGCGAAAAAAAGAAAAGATATAATTTTTTTTCTGGTTATTATATAAATTTTTTTTTATGTCAGCGCAGGAGTCAGGGACTTGAATGTTGAAGCCCTAGGCAGGACTGTTTAAAATGCAATAGAATTAATTATTCATTTTATTGATTGATTGATTGATTTATGTTCACTAATTAATTATTTTTGTTTTTCGGTTTGACATGCGCGTGGTTGGCGATGTCTAATTGTTGTTCAGATAATTTTCATCGAAGTCCTTGTACTTATACATTGTTATAAAACAGAAACATGGTTTGTTTATTTCATTAAATAGGTCCCTGCTTTAATGTTTATCAACTAATTTTGGCCAATCAAGGGGCAAAAAGGTGAAAAAGCAAAAACAACAATATTCAATTGAAAGTAAGATATTTTTATTTCATTGGTTTGCAAGAGACATGAATCATAACAAGTTCTTCTTACACTACAAAATATATTCATTAAACTAAAAATTTCACCTCGCGAGTTTTACTTCTGGTATTAGTATTACAAAAATCTCTGTGTCATAAACGCGACCCTGTAAGTATAATATTAAACACCTTGTCTTGATCAGTACTATTTTTTGCCATCCTCATATGTATTTTGTGCACAACTCAACTCCCCAACGCACCAATAGTTCTTGGTTACACAGCTTACACTTGCCTGTATCATCAGCAGAAGCGTAACTTATGAACAGATGAGAAATGGTTAGCTGCAGCTACCATTGCTGCCTCTGGCGAGGCAGGTGTTACAGTCGTTGCACTTTTAGAAGTTTCGGTATCTGTGGTTGCATGGAAGAACCAAGAAAGCAACTTTAAGAAAGATGTGCACCAAATATTTTTGCTCATCTTGAAATGGATGCCTACAAAGAAAAAGTTTATGAATATTGAAGGAACCAAGAATGTGTGTGAAGCAAATAGTTGGCTACTTTAAATAACTTTTGAGGATTGCGCGCTCTTCGGCTTTGTTCGATATAAGTAAGGTGGAATTTGCCCTTTATATAGAACAGGTTTCTTGGGGATCAAGTGCGGTTTGACCGGTGGAACTGGAAAGATTTTGCGCTTTTTTCTTCTCATGCGTAGTCTCTCGGAAGTTTCTAGGCTGCTGTTGCTTGGAAAACTTCATCTTCGGGTGGCTGCATGGAACCTCGATTGTGTTGATTAGAATCTGCCGAGTACTTTTTCTTTTTTGGCCCACTGAATAGTAACAGAAGCACTTTTTGGTGTAAATTCTCTACGCTAGGACAACTGTATAATACCTGGAGATGGCTTCCCGACAAGATAATAAGTGAGAACGTGAGTCCGTGAGACGTAAGATTAACATGGTGGGTTCCCAACCAAAGTAAAAGTGATATGAAAGCCATAAACTGATGCTTTCAACCACTTTCATGCACGGAATATGCTATACAAAGAGGACAATCAACACCACTAAACAACGAAAATATTCATGCATATATATTGAGAATCAGAGATGGTGGGTGTAACCACCATATAGCAAATCAAGAGAAGCACAAAAGAACTATTTCGGCCTTGGCAAGAGTGGTTGTTCACTCAAAAGTCTTAGAAGAGCAAAGGTTTCCCGGCACAACTGGAAACAAGAAGAAGATGGTGATTAAGGCTGAGAACTGTGCTTTCAACTTAATATGACTGCCATAATTTAGTGAAACAAGATTAATATTATTACATAATGTTAATTGAATGCAATTGGCAGCAAAGGTAAAGCCACGCACAAAAAGATTTTGTGTATTTAATAAAGGATTAAACATGAATATCTATTTCTACTCTTGACCATGTTACATTAGTTTCCAGCATAAAATAGCTTCGGAAAATTAGAGGGGCCTTCCTAAGAATGATAAACCAAACTTAGTATTCTATTGAAAACGTCCTAGGCTACAACCTAGACTACATCAAAACTGGTTGTGGTTTAAATAGACACTCAAATTTTCACAAAGAGGGCTTGACCTAAATTACATAATCCAATGCATTAATATAAGTGCTTCATACCAGAGCTGATGGATGTGAACTGATACAAGCTAAGGTTATGGACCAGAGTCATGGAGTTCTGGAACTACAACCAGAAATCTTGCTTCTTTTCCAAAACAGAAGCCGAGACTCTTCAATGCTCCTTCATATTGGCGAATTAAACTTGGAACAAATTTACATAACTGCATACAAGGCTGAAAATGTACCATTGGAGAGACCAGTACCATATCTAAAATAGGCTCTCACTATTTTTCTCCACTCTCTTCTTCCGGATCCTCCAATTGAGCTTCTTCTTTGTTTATTTCTCCACCACCGCTTTCATGATTTGAACCATTATGCCTGAAAAATAATCCAGACGATGAGGAATCATCTTCATCAAGGTCCTCTTCATTCTCCTTGTCTTTCGACCTTGAGATTATTTGACTGTCCATCCAAGCAGGGCAATGGTGTACAGCACCGACAGCAGTTTGAAGTTGGGAGTGAGAAGGACTTGAAGCATTAAAATATGATTCTGTAGGATCATATTTCAAGCAAGAACATTCAGGGACTGGGTGTGATAGAAATGATAATGGCTTTGACTTTGTGGATGCTTCTGTTAGTCCATCAAGCAAAGATCTTCTTAGATGCTTGCGTATAGATGTTAGCCAGGTATGGTTTGCTTGATACAAGTGGTCTCGAGTCTCTTCTAACAGCTTGATGACTTCTCTCCTGTGTTGACAGAAGCAGAAGATGAGAAATATAAATATATCTGTGTCCAAAAATATGGAAAGACTTCTGCAGATAGATTGCAGTAAGCCCTACTAATAAATACAGTTCAAAGATCTACTAATAAATTTCTGTGTCCAAAGATGAGAAATATAAATATACCTCTACTAATAAATACAGTTCAACCAATACAACCTCTAGTTTGCTGTAATACATGCTCATAGATTTATCCAAGCAATATGAGAATGATTTATACTAATACCATTGTGGATTTCCATTGAGTATACAGGTATGCATGGATGAAGGCATACGTAGAAGGTTTATACAAGGAGATCCATTACTGATCCAGATTTAAGTCAGAAAATCAAAGAGCTTCAATTGCAGTGTGTGTAGGTAACTTGGTTACACCGTTTAATCATTGCACGAGTGCAAGATTAGAAAAAGAGCAGCATTTTAGGGAAGCACAGGAGGACAATAAATGGATTAATAAGTTTTCAGATTAGCACCCTTCTCATTTGTGCACGCGCATGCGATGTTTGGGAGGAGGTGTGGTTACAGTTCCCTTTTCTCAAAATAATATACACTTCTATGACAAAACTGTAAATGTGTATGCACACTTCTGAATAAAGACTATTACCTGTCAGGCCTGTATGTTTTTGATGAAGCTGACTGATAGAGCCGGTGCCCCATCACCAAACTGGCAAAATTTGGATGCCCCTTGCCATCTCGATCGAATCCAGGGATGAAAACATCAGCTTCAACACAAACCATATAATCAATTGCTTCCCATAGTAATTTATGGGCATTTGTTCTCAACTCCATCACTGTACTTTCAGGCTCATTATCGCTCTCAGCCACCCAGCCCCACCAGCCTTCAATATTATATGACTTGGGACGAGCTGGAGGGGGTGGAAGTGGGCGAGGTCGGGGACCAACAGTTTTCCATGACTCATGCTTCTCTTCTTCCTCAACAGAAGGTGGAGTCTGGAGATCTACAAGATTAGCCTCACGACCATAAATTCTAGTAAGCTCCCAAACAGTACTGAGGGAAGTCCTATCAACGACATTTTCAAACATTGCATGAAGAGGAATTAATGTCCTCTGGCCACCAAAAACTTCTCCACCAGATACATATATTATTGTGTCCCATGAGTATCCATATGCACGAAGAAGAATACCAACCTGTAGATATTAACAAATTATAACCCATCATTTTTATGTAGTGGTTAACAGAAAGATTTCTTGTCAGGAGCCCTAAAACATGGCTGTATAAGATCTCTCCAATGGGTAAATTGGATTGGAGAAAGAAAGAAAGCGTCAAAATGGATGACGACTAGAGCACAACATAAGCATTCATTCTTCTTGTGCGAATTAAAGTACCAACCCAGAAGCATATGAAATCCACTGTCCCAGATAATTTCTTACCTCTTCTGGCATTAACGGACATGTACCATTCAGGCGTAGCTCCACTGAATTTACAGATAATTTCCCTCTGACTATCCTACGTTTTATCATCCAAGCTCGTTTATGCTGAATGAGTTCAGTGTGGACATCCTTAGGAAGAGCTCCAAAATAGAATAGCATGTCAATGCCAGATGAGCTTCAATCACAAAGGCATATACAATTCAAATAATCCAGCATGCCTTCAGGGTTTGAAAAGGTACCTGGAAGAGTTCAGCACAACCATGATATGCTAAAGCATCTCTGGTCATCCCAGGATCAAAGGCTATAAATGGCCTTCCAGGAGCTCGTAACCTAAAATCAATACACACTATCACTCACATCTGAAAAGCTAATAATAATTCTGTGTGAACTGTAGCAATGATGGGTAGACACTGACCTACGCAGAATTCTAGTTGCAAGCTCCTGGACCTCTTGTCGGAACCGAAGGGCATGGAATGCAACCCTGCATCTCAGCCTTTGGTATTCTTCAAGATGTGGTGGGAGACTGGCCTGACTCAGATCCCAGAGGAAACAATAGTTCATTAATACATAAACTCAACCACGAACTGACAGAATAATGACAGTGAATAAGAACATTGAACTCCCAGAAATTGAGAAAAGAAAGATTCCCAATCATTTTCAGCATGCAACACCAGATACAAATACATGTGCATAGAACAGATAAGAAAACACTAGGGAAAGATGTGCACAAAAAATGTCATGCCACAGCTGTTTCAGAAATCTTTAAATTAAACAATTAAATTATGATCAAGTGATCTTTGATCCACAGAAATCTTAAGAATCAATAAACTGCATTCATTTTCTTTGAAATTGTTATCTAACTTGAGAAAGAGAATATATCAGTTAGCCTTGCAGATGAATTAGGCACAGAATAGTAGAAAAGGTTCAAACATGAGTCATTAGCTCAAAGAAAAATGGTTGCTTTCATTACCTGCAAGCATCCACCATCAGAAACAACTAGTTCAACAACTGAATGCTTGCTCAAAACGGGAAGAACATGATGCAAATAAAAATACGGTGAAGCCGAGCATGACACTTTAAATGAGGGAATCTTCTTCTTTCTCCTTGCCCCTTTAAGATTTTTTGGAAGGGTTTTTACAATGTTAATATCTTTTGCTAACGCTGCCATGAATTGTTCCTCATTGTAGAGATATGCAAAACTCTTGAACTGAGAGCTGCATTAAACCAGTGCTAAATTAATTGAAAGGAAAAACCTAACAGTTAAATAACCATTACATAAAAATTTCAAATTGCACCACTCATATGAAAGAAATGCAACCTGATTCCTTTACTGCTTGTGGTTGACTGGATCTCAGGAATGACTAAAGTGGCATTTAGAAGACGAGTAACCACAACAACATCAGATATCTGAAACATTTAGGAAAAAGGTTATTACATTGATTAAATTAAATGTATGGATGCAACAGAAAATATGCAATTGAGACAATATCCTTACAGAGTTCCTGATCTCATGGAAGCCACCTTGTATTCTCACAAAGATAAACCCATTTGCCCGATAACTGGGATCTGTTAGAGATATGCTTTTATTATGTGCTCATTAATGCTTAAACTATGAGTACAAAATATACCGAAGTGAAAATGCATCTGAAACCGAAAATTTTCCCTTTTCGTAACACTTCCCTTTCTTCTGTCTTTCATTACAAGCAGATTGATAGAAGTACCAAAACTATAACCATCAACATCAAATTTGAGAAAGATATAAGTATATTAACAGGTGATACAGTAATATACTTGAGTCGAAACACAAACAAGAATATCTAAAACCATTACGTAATTTTCAGGACAATTTATCTTGTAATAAGCTATTGACAAACTAAAAAGCTATAATTTCACACTAAGCATATATAAGACCAACCACCTTTGAGCAGAAGTCTTTCAACAGCATAAAAACTATAAAGAAGATGTGAAAAAGAGCTAACCAGCATAATATCCTCTGGGACTCGCATCTGGATGTAAAGATTCAAGTCTCCTTACTGGACCCCATAATCTTCTATACAATGGACTCTGCTCAATAGATACATAGAAAAACAATAAGGCGAAAGAAACATACAAAACCAAAAATGGATCCGGAATAACATCTAGAAACCAAAATTCAAAGAATGAACAAAAAACGAGAATCAGATTTTTTCCTCTCAATAACCGAACTGGATCCAAATAAAGCCCCAAAACATTCAATATTCAAGCAACACAATACACACGTCCATTCATGTAGCAACAAAAGAATCTGCCCGCAATTTGCACCCGGTTAACATAACCCAAAAATCAAAGGAAAATAAAACCGCTAACCCCGGTAGTGTAAAAAAATTTCAACTTCACACAACACAATCACCATGTAACAGATAAAATCATAGCAAAGCAAAGCAAAAACAAAGAGAAGAATAAAACTGAGATCTTTGTGATTTGGAAGCAGCTAAAATGGTTCACATTGCTTACAGTTTTAGAGAACTCAGCATTTTCAAAAATGGGTCGCCAAGAAAAGATTGTGACTGATGATTGGTACTCTGAAACGCCATCTTCAGTGAATCTTGCAAGAAAAATATGAACTAGAAGAGAAAAAGTCGATAGAATTAGTCCAATTAAACCAACCCATTTCATTTTAGACTTAAACATCATCTTCCCTTCTCCTTTCATTTCTCCTTTTCACTCAACGGAACCTCTCCAAGGGCCAACTTAAACAAGCTTCAATTGAAACAGGCGAAAAATGAACTGGAAAAGTCAAACGAAGTCAGTGAGCTTGAGACAATGAAATGTGCCACGTGTTTGAACCTGTTTTTTTTTTTTATAATAACATCTAGTTACCTTCGTTTCTTCGACATTTCTAAGACAAATGTAATATTTTCGTTTGCACTAAATAGGTTGTTTATTGCAATGTATTCGTTTAGTATAATTTATTTAATGACTAGAATTATTTATTTAATTATAATTTTTTTAATATTTTTTTAAAATTTTTAGTTATTTTTTAGCAAAGTTTTTGGACAATATATTAGTTATT
Source organism: Murraya paniculata (assembly GCA_030449075.1). Lineage (NCBI taxonomy): Eukaryota > Viridiplantae > Streptophyta > Magnoliopsida > Sapindales > Rutaceae > Murraya > Murraya paniculata. The sequence goes on from JAEVFN010000003.1 coordinate 2,870,702, forward strand.
TCGTCTCTACTAATTTAAATTTTAAATTTTTGACAGTAAATGATGAAATTTTTTAAATTGTTAAAATATTTTTTTATTTATTGCAAATTTTATTCCATTTATTTCATAATATAACTTAAAAAAAATTTTACCTATTAAAATAATTTTATAATTTTTAATAAAAATTTTTATTGACAACTAAACAATTAAAAATTTTTAAATAAAAATTCTACCAATAAAAATTTTATTTAAATAAGTTTTATTTAAAAATTATACCAACTCAAGCCCAACACAATGATTAACACAGTATTATGATATTAATTTAAAAAATAGAAAATATTCTTTTACAAGTACATAAATAATTGTATTAAAATATATCAACTATCAGATGTTAAAGACTCTCTAACTGATATCTTGATCAAATATAAGTAAAATATACTATAAAAACATAATTCATGAATGAGATATTTACCTTAAAATGAAAAATAAAAAGAAAATGGTTTTCTCACCGGACATATGAAAAGACTCAAAATTTATACTTCAATAATAAGATGAGGAGGCCGCAAGCCCGCAACTGCTACGCCGCCAACTGTAACCACCAAAACAGAGAGGATGCGTGCAATGCTAGTTGGAAAAAAGTTTGGGACCTATGTGATATAAAAGTATAAAATTTGTAATCACATAATAATTTTAAAAGAATAGGGATCCAAATGTTATTACCCTGTCCTGAAAATGCAAGCGAGACCGAAAGGTGTTGAGTTGTAGCGATCAGACATGCTTGGATTGTTTCGATATCTTGTTTAACTGAGTAGATGACAAATTTCTCACTCACTAGAAATGGCGCGTGGATTGTAAGAGCCAATAAAATGGAAGAAGTTTGGGTTCTTCAGGTGGTGTGTCTTTTTTTGCTTTATTTGTTTTTTTTTTTTTTTTTAACATGATGACTTCTTGTTTGTTCCAGTTCATTATTATGTTGGAGCTTCTTGATTGGGAAAAGTTGCAGCACACAGCAAATTGTTTAGGATTTTTTATCAGTATTATTTTCCTGGGGATGTGTGTTATCTTATCCCAATCATAATCTCGATTATATTTTTACAGCCTCTCATATTTATTATGCAAAATAATATCACATTGAAACTATTTCAAATATTAATTGGTAACATTGTTATATTTTGTTATTCATTGCCGTCCTGAGTATGTAATTATAAGGTATAACAATAATCTAGAAATTTCTACAAGCTACAAAAGAAATTTTTAAGTTTCGTTGTTAGTGAATACTCTCTTAGCCACCACTTTTTGATCCTTCAACTTTTACATCTATAATATATATATTATTTTTTAAAGTGAGCTATTAACCAAATACCAATAACTAAACCAAATAAAACAGAGTGTATGCTGTTACATTGATAAACATATGCATTAATTAACCAAAAAAAAATATCACTTTCATTACCTAATTATTCTTCATGTTGAACAGTCTTAATGTGAACCCTAAAATTGTTCGCAAATTTTCATTTACGAAGTTCTACGTGAACGAATGTTAAACAAATCAAGAATGAAAATTGGGCAAATCACTTAAAATTAAGAATGACAATTGGAGCCGCCTGCAGCAGGTTTGTCATTACTAAATTTGTACCCACAAAAATTTAATTTTACACCTGCAGTGGGTTTTTATTTAAAAAAAAAAATTGTCTGCACAATTACCAATTCCATCTGCAACCCGCAGTGAATTTTTTACGGATTTTCTCATTTAAAATCATAAATATAAAAACTAATTTTAATAATACATAGAAACTTATATTATATAATTCAAATTATAATTTTATAACAATGGCCTAAAAAACCGCATACAATATTCAATTTTAGATTTTACCAATGTAAATAAGAAATTAAAACTTCAACATTAAAACAAATACACAAAATATATTAATCTAACGTAAAATATTTTTATTCTAAGCGACTCATCATCATTAATATCAATGTCTTGCTCCATCTTTTAATCAATATACAAGTGTTATCAACAATATCAACAAGTAATTTTTATACAACTACCGTTAATAATTAATTAAACAAATAAAAACCCAACTTTAATAAGTAATCATTAAGTTCAAGTCATTACATCAAAACAAACAAAATCAATCAAATTAAAATAAAATATCAGTAATATTAAACTTGAAAATTATAAAATTTATACTTATTAAGAGCTTATTATATATGTTCCAGTGAGATTAGTTAGGTTTAGAAATTAGGAACTTTAATTGACTTATTTATGATTAGTTTTTTTAATGTAATGTTATGAATAAAATTAAAAATACTGCGGCCATATGGGTTGGCGAATACCCACACTTGTGTCCAGTAAATTTTTTTCTCAATATCATACCCTACCTGCAACCTGCAGGGATGTTAGTATAAAATACCAAACTCACTCGCAACTCACAAAATTACTTACAGCAAACGGATTTTTACAGGTAGATTTAGACGAGTTTGCAGGTTGGCATGTAATTTTGCCATCCCTACTTAAAATAAACTTAAGTTTAACTTTTACAAATTCTAAAAGTTAATTCATAAACTCATTTTCTTAAATTAATTGATTAAGGTATGTTATCATATGCAAGAAAAGTGAAAACTGCAACCAATTTGTGTCAATATCAATAATTCAACAATGTCAAGAGTCAAAGAACTACCATATTGATCAAGTTTAGGCTAAGGTTTTTAACTTTTTAATTTTTTGTTTTCATAAATCCTGCTTTTATATTTTTTTTCTGTGAACCATTTAGTTCGATGGTTCGGACAAAAAAAAAAAAAAACAATTGGTTCATAGATTTTTTGAATCATTTGATTTTCGCTATGCGAATCGAACTAAACTAAACTGTTGTAATATAATTCGGCTTGGTTCAAGCTGAATCGAACCAAATGCCCACTCTAATAAGTAATATAATGGCTCACCAGTGAGAATGTATCCAATAAGATGATCTCTTGATTCAATAAAACTGAGCCACGTATTTAAAATTTTTTCTCTTATTATCGTAATTATTTATGCCTCATAATATAATGGTATTGAACGAATATATAGATGATCTAATACGTTAGTTTCATCTAAAATTTTCTTCTCATTCCTGTAGATGGCTTTTAAAAACATAATTGAAAAACGTGCTGCGGATTGTTGTAAAATATATGGACCTCTACTTTTAAGTATAAACTACGTCTGCAAATTACAAAGAGCATCTCTTAAATTTGATCGAAGAAGCAATGGCTTTGAGTATCGTTAAAGAAAGTGTTATATGATCTTGGAAAACTTTCATAAGACAAATTCAAGAAGATCATAATGCTACATTTTTGTCATATATCAATGTCACAATAACACTGTATACCGCGTGAAGGAGGTCATTTGTCGCATAAACCATCAAACAAAGGACTGGCAACAGGTGCAACATGATTGGCCCTTTTATGTCTAAAATTAGTGGGGTTCTTTAATTTGAGAAGAAAATATTATCATATGGGCAGACAGAAAATGACTTATTTTGTACCCATTTGAAACGAATGAGGGAGAAAAAGTGCTTTTATAAAAGGAATTAAACGTAGCTTTAAATGTGGAAGGGGAAAGAGACTAGCAATTGCAAATGGGTATTGGGTCAGAATTCAGAAAGTACCTTTGTTTTTGTTTCTGGGCGGTGTTTAATTACCTCAAATGGCTTGTAGTTAATGAGATTTTATTTACCTGATTGGAAGATTAAAAAAGTATGGAGCAGTTAGAGGAAATTTGACCGCCGTTGTGAGGTTACTTGCATGGAACTAAAATATCAACAAGAAAACAACAGAAGTTAATGATTAAATGATAAGCTAAATTAGAAGTAATTCAAAAAAGTTTGGAAAATTTCAGCTTTCCTACTCATAATTCTATTGAAAATTTCAGAAGGTTACTTTGGGATATATGGAGGCTGTCTAATGAATAGTTTTATTGTTCAAAAATTTTCCCTCGAATTAATAATGATCATTTAACTCGATCAATAAGTCAAGTAGGTTATTATTATTATTTGTTTAATTGGCATGAAGAGTGATCCTAAAGCTAATTTGAACTGAACAGAAAAATCCTTTTAATATTGTATCATATATGGAACATAATGCCAATTATTCAATGGGCAATGTGATTGGTATTTTCGTATAGGACTCAATATTTTTATTTTTAAATAATTATAAGTGGAAATGGGACTCGTTCTTATTTTTGCACATTTCTAAATTATATTCGATGGACCTAAGATTATGTTAAATTTACATAATTTTTATTTGCTTATGTTAGGAAATTGAATCTCATTTTTTTCAAATGGACCACATGGATATCTAGGAACATTTATTTAACATTTGTCAACAGTCATATCCCCTAAAACAAGAATGTAGAAACCAAACAAGGGATTTGTCTCAAAGACCTACGCAAAGGGCTAGTAAATTATTGAGGCAAAGCAAAGAGGTGCAAAGATTTTATATTTCTAATAAAAGAAAGGGGCACGTGAAAGCCATACCTTGAACGTCATAATTCCTGTGCTAAATGCTATTCCCCATGTGATTGTGTCTTAAAAAAAAAATGCAAACAAAACAAATAAGGCACATAGACTTTAGCCCATCCCATGTAATGGAGCAGGCGACATGCTAAAAGAGTAAAATGAATTTGATATCAAACTACCCAATGAATGGCCACATTAAGGTGATGCCATCCACAAATTAATTTATAGTTTCAACTGTTGTCAGTCATAAGGCGTTATTATATAATTCAATTACATGTGCACTTGTGCACTATACTGTGAGCGCATAGTTGACCTTGTAATAAGATCCTGTAATTTAAGGAAATGACATTATTATTATTATTATTTTCCTTAAAGATATTGTCAATATGAAAGTGAACTTTTAAAAACATATAATGAGAGCCTAGACGATTAAATTTTGGTGTAGATTTTTGGGTCTTGTACTAAGTCATATTATCTCTCTGTAACTTACATCCATCATCTATTTTTTCGTTATTAAAGATACTTTTTATTTGTTAGTGTTACAGATATTGTAACTTGCGCGTAGCCTTCAAGGAGTCTCAATAAACTTACGTAGTAAAATGGGTAATGTGAAGAGATTTGTAATGTAATAGTAAAATATAAAAAGTTTCACAAATGTAATGATTTTTTTATTTAATTAAAAATCATTTTTGGGCCACTACACAGCCCTTTCTAGCCCAAAAACCGCAAAGCAATTTCCATATCTTCAATCTCCATGGCCCACATGTTAATCGGTCCAAATTCCATCTTTCGGGCTATCAGTTGCATCATCATAAGAATCCATAAATCCTCCATTTATTTTAATTGTTTATCCAATTGCAAATTTATCAACTAATTAATTTCCCTTCTATAAATCTCCCCCGAACTGACACCGTACCAAGTCCCGCCACGTCAATAGCTGTCCCCACACAATGGGCCGTCAATTACGTGGCTGAATCTCCATGCAGATAGTGTCACTGCCACCCAGTGTTTAATTTGTTAATTATCCGTTTTGCCCCTCTCCGCTCCTACTGAAAAGGAAGTTAGAGAATTATCTCCCAAAAGCGGGAGAGAGAGAGAGAGAGAGAGGAAAAAGAAGAGAGGAAAATAAATGAGGTCGAATCACGGCCGTTGATCAAATTAGTCAGAGTGAATCTCGACTCTACATCGCATCAACGGCGCTTACTCCCCGCTCATCCCACCGTCCGGTTCCTGATCTCATTATTCTCCAGTGAGTTCTCTTATTTCGCGCCTTTTCAGTAATCCTGTTAACTTGCCGTTTGTTTCCCGATGAAATTCGCGACATTTATCGCATTTCGTAGTTTCAGTATTTGAAAAACCGTTATAACGGTTTTGATCCTATATGATAATATTATTTGGAGCGTAAATTTGTAAAAATCGTACTTTTAGGTGTGTTTGCTGGGGCGCAAGATGATTTATTTGAAGGTGAAAATCATGTTGAATGCCGTTTTGATCTGCATTTTCGCTGGTACTATCGATATATTTTAAAAAAACTGTTAAAAATTTTTTTTTTTTTTTTTGGGTTTGGTTAATTGTTTGTACTGGATAATCGGTTAGTAATTATCTTTTTAATATTTTTTAAAAGTCGGGATAATTCTTTTTTAATGCCTGTCATTTGCAATTAATTAATAAATTGTTTTAGTAAAAAATAGGTCGCTTATTGCGGAAGTTGTTTTATTTAGGAGAAAAAGGGAACTTGGTTCTCTAATACGGGAATCTAGCCGTTCACAAAAGACGGCTTTCAAGTTGTTAAGATAAAGATTGCCGTATGCTGCTGATAGGAGTATTTATTTACTTGTTTGTCCACTTGTTTATTTAACGTCCAATCTTCCGTGTGAATCCTTGCATTTTCTCTCACCAAAAGAGCAGCAGATTTTTGGAGGGTAAGCGTTGTTTGATCAACAGAAGCTATTTTTATTGCCCCTTTTTAAGTTACTGGGCACAAAATATTTTTTTTTTTCCCTTCCCTTTTGATTGTGCGTCTAGCGATTGTTTTACCTATCAATTAGCCGGCATTTTCAGGTTGCTCCTCCGATGTAGCTGATTCGCTTAGTTTCTACACAAGAGAAATCTGTTTCAGTGTGATAATCATGGAAGCAGATTGAAATTTACTATTATGACTGTTTACAGCACAAACATTGCCCTCCAATCATTGCCAGCATTTGAGTTTGGCGTCTGCTTGGGAGAAAAGCTCTCCGCTGTCGCCTTCTCTGCTGCTGGCTTTGAACTTTACTGCTTCTCCTTTGTCTTTCATGTCTCATAATTGGGACTGTCCTGTAAATACCCAGATGGCTGTTGCAGCGTTTAGAGGAGGTATTAATGGGGAGCATGGTGGGAGTAAGAGAATGGAAAGCCAACATTCTGGAAAGAGGCGTGTGTTTGTTCAAACTGAGATGGGCTATGTTTTGGGTATGGAGTTAGATAGGAGTGACAATGCCCACACAGTGAAAAGGAAATTACAACTCGCCCTTGATGTGCCAACTGAGGAGAGGTCACTGATTTATGGGGATACAGTGCTAAAGAATGATCTCAGTTATGTTAGACATGATTCTCCACTTCTTCTTACCCGGAATTGTATGCACAGAAGTTCATCTACCCCATGTCTCTCACCTACTGGAAAGGATCTTCAGGAAAGAGATCAAAGTGGTCCAATTGAGATATTGGGATACTCAAATCACTTTTCCAGAACAAAACAGCTGGTCAAGGAAATTGTGAATGCAATGAAGAAGGGTATTGATCCAATTCCTGTCCATAGTGGGCTTGGAGGTGCATACTATTTCAGAAATTGTGCAGGTGAAAATGTTGCTATTGTGAAGCCAACAGATGAGGAGCCTTATGCCCCAAACAATCCAAAAGGTTTTGTTGGCAATGCTCTTGGGCAGCCAGGCCTCAAACGTTCAGTTCGGGTTGGGGAGACAGGATTTAGAGAAGTAGCAGCTTACCTGCTTGACTATGATCACTTTGCCAATGTGCCCTGCACTGCCCTCGTGAAGGTCACACACTCGATCTTCAACATCAATAATGGAGTGAGTGGAAATAAGATCCGAGAGAAAAAGCAGGTCAGCAAGATTGCATCATTGCAGCAGTTCATCCCTCATGATTTTGATGCAAGTGACCATGGGACTTCAAGCTTTCCAGTTGCTGCTGTGCACAGTATTGGAATCCTAGATATTCGGATTTTGAATACAGATAGACATGCTGGAAATCTTTTGGTCAAGAAGTTTGAAGGAACCGGGAGTTTTGGTCAAGTGGAGCTTGTACCTATTGATCATGGACTTTGCCTTCCTGAAAATTTGGAGGACCCATACTTTGAGTGGATTCATTGGCCGCAGGCATCAATTCCTTTCTCAGAGGATGAGCTTGAATATATTAATCAGCTTGACCCATTTCGGGATTCTGAAATGCTTAGATTGGAGCTGCCCATGATCCGAGAGGCATGCCTTAGGGTTTTGGTTATTTGCACCATTTTCCTCAAGGAGGCGGCAGCTTTTGGTTTATCCCTTGCAGATATAGGTGAGATGATGAGCAGGGAATTTCAAGGCCATGAAGAGGAGCCAAGTGAGCTTGAGTTTATTTGTATTGAAGCTAGGAGGCTATTAGAGGAGAGTAAACTGCTCTTTGATCATGTAAAAGCAGGAGATAATGAAGAATTTCAGTTCAAGATTGACTGTGAGGAACAGGACTTTGATTTGACTTTGAATATGGAAGAGAAATTGTCATCCAAATGTTTATCTTCTGGGTCAAAAGGTGTAAATGGCCGAAATTCACTTTACAAGCTAGAGGAGAGTGTGGAGGAGGAGGTGGAGAATGAAGGGAATGTGACTCCTTTATGTTTAGAGGATTCTGCTCACCCCGTGTGGCACAGGGCTCCATCTCTTTCAAAGCTGTCCATGTCTTTAAAAAACATCACTATTGGTGAAAAGAGTTGGAGACATGAGGGAACAATGCAAAAAAACGGCTATTTGGCTGGTACGTCGTCTGGAAACATGAGTGTGCATGAGCACCTACCAGCAAGCACTAGTTTTGTGAAGTTGGCTGATATGAACGAAGAGGAGTGGGCTCAATACCTTGACAAATTCCAGAAGTTGCTCTACCCAGCTTTTACTAATCGTAAATCAGTGAGTGTAGGTCAGAGGCAGAAACAGAGGCTTGGAACTTCATGCCAGTTTTAAGGAGTTAATATTACAAGTTATAGGAATCGGAACACTGAAATTTTAAGATGTAGGGTCATGAAAACCACAGAAATGTAGGTAGCCCTATTCTATGCAGTCAGCTTAGTTGGTGATCTGGAGTTGCACTTGGATATATGCTACATTCGGATGATTATAGCTTCTACCGGTCAGGTGCTGATGGATGCACTATGTTTTTATTTCCCTATGTTGCTTTCTTCCATTTTGTGATTTTCTGTTTTTCTAAATAACTTTGGCTTGGGTTTCCCTGATGCCGTAGTCCAGTGGTGTTAACTTTGTGGTGTTAACTTTAATAGGAATGAGAGTGAGGGAAATGAACTATATGTACAATAATCTTATTTGCTTGAAAATGCAAAAAGTGCGGGCTTGTACAAGTTTCTTTTGCAAAAAGATTTTAATTGGCTTTCATAATAAAGTTTCATTGGCTTTCTAATTATGTATATGTTTGCTTTTTTAATCGTTATTAACCTTCTTGGCAATGGCCTATTCTGTTAGTGTCGACTCTGTTAAGTTATTTCTAGAATGGATTGACAGAAGGAGATGGAGAAATGACTGAGGCTCCTTTGCATCATTTGACAAAGATTTGTATAAAATCTCCTCAATTGAGTACGTATGATTGTTCTGCAGTTTCTGGTATTTTTCAGACAAATTGGCTTGGCGCAGAGAGAAATGGTTAAAACTTACTTCCTAGACCAAATTAGGTTCAAAACCTTGAAGCAGATTAGAGAAAAGAAATGTTGGGGTCATTTAACACTCTTGGTGCCTCTCTTTCACTTCAGCTAACTTACTAAGCTCAACCTGTTGGTCTTCTATCCGGCTTACTGCCCGTGAAAATTCTCCGTCGGCAAAAGACATAGTGTCTTGTTTAGCAAGGTGTCTCTGTTTTATCTTCAGTAAAGCCTGGGTAACTTCTCCTATTGAAGGTCGCTTTCTTGGCGTTTTGTGCAAGCATTTGTGACCAATTCTAGCCAGCTCTCTTACTTCTTGCATCTCACATGCTCCAATTAGTTGCTTATCAAGTATTTCATCCACTCCATCTTGACTCATAGATGCCTTCAAAAGAAAAGGACAAAATACGACTATCATAATAGGCTTAGGTTGATGCGATTAATTTATAGGTACTAGAGGACAAATATTCTATTACAGAGGAGAGAAGACTTACAAGATTAACGTATTCCATCAAGTTTTGGTGTGGGTGAATGGCTGTTATGAGCTCAAAGATGATAACACCAAAACTGAAGATATCACTCTTCATTGTGAACTTGTTTGTTGAAATGTAAGCAGGGTCCATGTATCCATATGTACCTTTGAGGCCAGAGTTCCGACCATCAAAGACCTCTTCTTTTGAAAGCCCGAAATCAGCAACCTATTATACAGCAATCGTAAAGGTCAGTAAGCCAAGGGAATTTAGATGCCTATAGCTGACACATAAACAACATGAACCACACTTTCCTCCTTTCAAGATGTTGGCTAAGCTGAAAAAGGAAATTACTAAAGTACTATATTATCTGCGTTTTCAATCCCATCTTATGATAATTTCCTTTTCATCTCTAACAATGGTAGGAGACACATGCTTTTGAGTGCTAGCTCACCTTAGCTCTCATGAAGTGGTCCAGTAGTATATTAGCAGACTTTAAATCGCGATGTATAACAGGTGGAACTGCCTGTTCAAATAATTATCACATGAAGGGCTTAGAACAGACGAGTCATTTATTTCACCAAGAAAACATGACATCATATCATTACACATACCCCTTCATGAAGATACTCAATTCCATGTGATACATCAAGAGCTATTTGAAGCCTTTCTTCCCAATTCAAAACCCGCTCTTCACCTGAATGCATGAACAGCAGGATGTTTTCAACATAAGTTTCATTAAGTTACAGTTCAACATAATTCTGCCATTGCTTTTTATGTAGAAATGTTTTTTGTGTCGAGTGAAAATATTCCAGCATCCAATTATCACAAGGAAAGAAATTCTAATAAAACATGAAATGTAGGCTTCTAAGCTTACTATATAAGAGGTTTGATAAGCTCCCATTACTCATAAACTCGTATATCAGCATGTATTTTCCTTTATCTACACAATATCCTATCAAATTTACAAGATTCCTATGATGCAACCGTCCCAGCAGACTTACCTGCAAAAACACCAAGCAATATAATGGAAAACCAGCAGGTTCTTCAAGCATAAATGAAAAAGAATCTTGAAACTAATTTAGAAACCTGAACAAAGAAAAGATATAACTTGCAACAATTGGAATTTCTCCATAACAAGATAAACAGTCTATGTAATAATAAAAGAGAAATAGGAACACAAAATTGTTGGTCAAGCCATGTCTAAAGATTTGTTGCTTTATCCTTTTCCTCCTAAATGAAAACTGACAGTAACTATCCTTAAAACAACTCGTAACAGAATAAATTAGATATATTCTTTGCCAACTAAATAAATTCAACTGTTCTTGGGGCAGAAGAATAAAACATTCTATCTGCAAATCAATAATTTATAATGCATGGTTTTCTCAGGCAATGGGCGAGTGAAAAATCATAGATTTGAATTTTTTTTTTTTCCTCATCAAAGGAAATATATAACTCTTGAAAATACAAACACAAGAAAGCCAGTTGCCAATCCCTCAAAATAGTCCGTACAAAATAAAGACGCTGCCATGATCCATAATATGTTCTTAATGAGCCCTTACCTCTGTTTGAAATTCTTTTTCTCCTTGATGTGAATCAGAGGCCAGCACCTTTATAGCTGCTACTCCTCCAGAAGGCATCATAGCTTTATATACTGGACCAAAAGCCCCTTGTCCCAGTATGGTAGTGAAGTTCTGGGTAGCTTTCTGAATATCCCTGAAAAGCAAAGTTATGATACCGCATTATATTGAATTCAGTAGTTTCTGTGTTACACCAAAAACTTAAGAAGTTATACATCTGATAACCATTCAGCTATGTAAAAATCAGTGAGGAGCTGTACTACGGCCTATTTCTTGGTCTACTCTATATGGGTTGAGTAACTCCTTCAGACTAAGAAACCATCTAACATGATATAACTTTGGTACACCATTAAAGACGATCAAGCTTGTCTATGATTTATAAGTCTACTCACTTGTACGCATATCTAGGTATGCCTGAAGCAGAAGTGAACCGATCTTTACTGTGATTACTCCACCAAGAAATCTGAGAATTTTTCTGAGGGAGGCCCGACGCCTGAACAGCCATGGAATTTGAAACAGGCGCACTGAAATCAGTGCTTGTACCCAAACCATTTACTCGTATGGGATGCGTAGCAACACTTTGTTCATTAGAGCACCGCCGAAGATGAGCATGCTTCTTGTACCACCTTAGGCCAAAAAATACAAGTGTAGCTATCAAGATACCAAGGGCCAAACCAACACAGATGCCAATAATAACTAAATCGCTTTTATGAACCATTCTTTGGTCTCTTATAAAATTCAGGCAATGAAAACATCTTGCAGGAGAACAGCGTGCCAAGCCCGTTGCCCAACAAGGAACCGAATTTCACACAAGTTGGAACACCTTTTCCTGGAAGAATTAAAGAACACGGCAAGTCAAAATATGAAGCATAAATTATTCAGACACTAGTTAATAACATAAATAACACTGAAAACATATAACATGATCTTCAGCGGGAAAATAAACCTCTTTGAATCACTTGCCAATATGTTTCTCAGAATGCCTTTTCTTCTTATGATACTAATACACTCTTCTATGCCGAATTATTCATTTACAGATCACATAATCTCGAAGCTGAAGCATTATTGAACATCCAGATTTAAACAAATCATCAAGATTTTCAAATAGCAGAAAGCCCAAGTTTCAAACTTTGAACATCAAACGACTACAATGGAAAAAATGAAAAGATCAAACACTTTCGTTAAAGCTCCAATATTAGCCACGCCCATTAAAAGAACAGAATTGAGGCCACAGACACATCTAAAACACAGACTAACAAGAAATATCGATGAACCATTACGAAGAACTACGTACCTGGTCAACTGAAATAAAAAACAAAGCCCACAAGACTGATGATATGATCCGCCAACTTTTGTGCGCCAACCCGGAAGCTATATTGACTTGAACTTTTAATTCGCGATGACCCCAGTTCAAGAAAAGAAGTTTAGAAACTGTAAAGATAATTAAAAAAACAAAAAAAGAAAAAGAAAAAGACAGAAAGAGTCTGAGTTGGAGGCTCCCTCGAATGAATAAAAAGCAAAATAAATAAAGAAACGCGGTTGGTTGGTGGTAATGTCCAAATTTTTTCTATAAAGCACACAGCCGGTGAATTTCGGTCTCATTGGTTATGGATTTTAGTAAAACTTAGACGGATCCGCCACTCCTCTCATTTTTTTCCTTTTTTTAATGAGTAATGGTACTTAGATATAATCGGACCAATAATTTTTGTATATATAATTAATTACCCAAGCTTTCACCTATGTGACCTTTTGTATCAAGAAGTTTTGCTTATTAAACCTGCTAGCTCTCAATCTCATGCTCCAAACCTCTATTAGAATGACTAAAGTACCTTTATAAGATTGAGTATTGGCCATTATAATATATTCAATCTCGGAATAGATAAAGGCTTATTTCATATAAATAAAAGAAGTAACGTTCTTATTTAACAAAATATGTAAAATAATAATAATAATAATAATAATTGGGTCCTGAAGGTTATTATTTAATTTAAGTTGAAAACATATCAAAATCCTTTTGTTGTTCAGAAGTTGTTTTGGTCGACAAAACATTTGACTTGGGAAAGATTATTGAAACAATCCTTTTGAATTTTGATATGGGACATTTTTCTCTCAATTATATATTAAAACATTGAATACATAACACACAAAATTCAACAACTGCGTACAATAATGGCGTCCTTTACGTATTATTCTTCTTTTCATTTTTGTTGGTTGAGAAATAGGGAAAAAAAAATGTTAAGTCTTACTTCACATTTCTTAAAAATAATATTTTGATACATTCGTGGAGGATTTGGTATCTCTTTGCCGGCTAACTCCATGAGGTTGAGGATTTTATTTATTAGTTAAAATGAAATGGAACAAAGTTGGGGCAGACATAATTAGCCTGCTAAGTGCTAACTAGCTAATAATTCACTCATAAAATAACCAAAATGGAAAACAACGCCGAAAACAAATATAAAACAGGCACAAGAAGAGAGAAAACAAATGTTTGATATTGACCAACTGCAACACTCGAAACCTCCTCCACAAGCACCATGTATACATGAGCAAGAACAAAGGGCACACAAAAAATTGCAGTTGCATCAAAATATGTAATAGTCTAGTATTATTTTTTCTTCAATTGTGCACAAAAAAAAGATCTATAATCAACTATGGGCTATAATTCATAAGAGTAATACCGCACTTGTGCATTGTTAAAGAACAACCAATTAACACCAATTAATCGATCATTGTTACGTGTTATCTAATATCATGCATCAATATCTCATTAATATTGTTGACCTTAATTATGCATATAGGACCAACCAATTAATGATTCATCAAATATCATATTTAGACATAATTAAAGTTGATATCTTAACCATACTATGAGCATAATATAACCGAATTTATATATAAAGCGAAAGCAACTCGATTCATTTCCTACTTATGTAAGCGGGTTTTGAATCTTAAATCTCTTTTTTTTTTTAACACAAATGATTTTACCAACTCAATTAATTGACACCCACATAAAAAGTCTATTCGTGTATATACTTTTTTTTTCCTAACTATCTACATCAAGCACACAACACACTGGGGTTATTTTTCCTATGCTCGATTCATTCTAGGAGATATACAAAATTCAATTGCGACGTTCACGCATGGAATCTATTACTGTGAGAAGCTGAGAATCACGGAATCTACATTGCCGAGGTTCACAATAAAGAAATTTGAAGGTGAATGGCCGGATGCATGATTGTGGCTCCAAACAACAACAGATTAGGTGACCTCGGCGAGGACAGAAACAAAATAAAAAGAAAAAAAAAAGAATTCTTGTTCTATTATACTATGCATTGATAACTTAAAAAAAAAAGGACAAAAAGCATCACCCTTAACTCCTTTAAATTCTTCGTCACCAAACAGATTTACATATAGCAATTCTTTGCATCACACTTTCGATCGCCTATAAAGTACTCAATGATCAGCAAATACTCTCTAACTTTTTCATTTATTTTTCTCCTGTTTATCACCAGTACTAATGCGACATCTCAGTTTGCACCGGCGTTGTATGTATTGGGGGATTCATTGTTGGACAGTGGCAACAACAATTTTTTGCAAACAATTATTAAGGCAAATTACTCACCATATGGTGAAGATTTTGTAAATAAATGCACTGGAAGATTCTCCAATGGTAAAACTGTGGCCGATTTTATAGGTACAATTACAAATGATTAACATGCATTTTCTATTTTTCTTAATTAGGATAAAATAATATTGTTTTGTCATATGAAGCATGCACTTGCATTTGCTTAATTTTTTTACTCTTTTTTTTTTTTTACAGCTGAATTTCTTGGGCTGCCGTATGCTCCACCATTTTTGAGCTTTAAACCTCACGACGAGCTACCATTAACTGGGTTGAATTATGCATCTGGTGCATGTGGCATTCTCCCTGACACTGGACATCATTTGGTAATTAATTAAGTATATTTATCTACAGAAAAATTTTCTTATACTATTTATAACATTAATTTCTTTTACAGAAACTTTCTTTAGATTAATTTATAATAGCATTATATATTCTTCGTCGACAAAGATCCTCTCATAATTAAACTATTTACTGAATTTTTAAAGATCTCCTAACACGTGCATCTATATTTTCTCTGTCAGAAACAAAACAAAAAATTTTAACACACATGAAATTAAAAAAGGACAAAAATGAAGAGAAGACCTATTTTCTCTTATTCATTTATTTTAGGGCAGTTTTCTTTTACTTGAATTAATGTTATACTAGGGCTCGATCATTATTTGTAATTTACCTGAGATTCATTGTGTTTTGTGAGTGGTGAAAGTTTTTGAGTTAGATCAAATCATGTTTACACGAGTTGAATTGCTATTACGTTATACTGTAAAGGGAGGAAAAAAAAAAAGATACATCATGTATCTAAATTACTTAGGATCCTTGTCCATTTGTGTCGACGGAGTAAATAATGTTATTAATTAATTAATCCCACTGGCATCATCGTGCTAAATTTCAATGATTTTCCAATTAATTTCTACTTTGTTCGTAGGGAGTTTTGTTGAGTTTGGAAGAACAAGTGGGTTTATTCCAAGACACTCTTGTGAGGCTCCAACAGAGATATTTTAAAAGCTCGAAAGAGGTTTCAGAATATTTATCAAAGTCGATATTCATAATCTCCATAGGCAGTAACGACTATATAAGTAATTATCCTGCCACCTTGTTACTCGATACAAACAAACGTTTTGCCCGACTCCTCACACGCAAGCTGTCCCACCAGCTCCAGGTTCTCTCTCTCTCTCTCTCCTATCACCATTATTACATATATATATATATGTAATCGATATCAGGTGCAAGTGTTATCCTTTTAAAATTCGGATTGGTCTATCAACTAGATAATAACGATAAAAAAATTTTGTAATAAGCAGCTGTACGCATGGCATGAACATTTTGAACATTTTGTCCATGTATCTGCAGAGGCTGTATAACTTGGGAGCAAGGAAGATAGCCGTGTTCGAGATCGGTCCGATCGGGTGCGTACCGGCTATTACGAGCCAAAACAAACACAAAGGAAAATGTGTTGAACACAAAAACCAGCTTGTGTCTGAGTACAACAGCATGCTTCGGGCAATGTTACAAAACTTGACATCTAGTCTAGAAGGCTCCAGCTTTGTTAATGGTCATGCATATCGTCTAGCCTATGATGCTATCATAAATCCTTCTAAGTACGGTAAGGGGTTATTAACATGGTTAGCGTAGACTACAAGCAATTAAAGTCTTTCCTCTCCTCCTCACTCATGTGAACGAGTTCAAAATGTCAACCTAAACCTATTATTTCAACTCAAAAGTTAATATTATTGCAACTCTAAATTTTAACAAAATTTTCCACTTGATAGATACTTCTTTTGCAGGTTTAAAGGATGCAAGCAATCCATGTTGTAAAACTTGGTTAAGCGGGATTGAAGGGTGCATTCCATTTGTTGAGCCATGCGACCGCAGAGATAAATACTATTTTTGGGATGGGTATCATCCTTCAGAAATTGTGTATTCACTCTTAGCATCTCGTTGTATCAACAGTGCATCATTTTGCTCTCCTTTCAGCTTAAAGGACCTCGTGAAGATGTGAAGAAATGTGTGTCAAAGTCTCAAATTAATTGTTAAGAATGAAGGAATTTGAAATGAGTGGAGAGGGAGTTTGATCCTGTACGAGGACGTAAATTGTGATTTCTTATCGAAATTAATAAAAGGAATTAATTGTGATTTCTTATCATTTGTTCAGTCGTAGAAGGAATACACATTATCTGTAGCAAATTAGGCCCTAAACAAGCAGAACTGTGATACGTGCCGCAAGAAAGTATTCACCAAACTTTTCCATGTGCTAAAGTAAACTTCAAACCAAGCAAGCAATCCAATATCCACCTATAGATAGACAATGCCATCAAGATATATCAGTTGGAAACTTACATATGCTTCCAGAATACGTCCTTATATTGTAAAGAAATGAATAAGAAGAATGAATAATCGTCAATGTGCTCAAAAAAATTATCTTCTGATTAGTAGCGGCCCCATGTTGTAAAGCAGAGTAAATGTATTTACCATTTTTAATTGCTTTTTCCTTTCCTCCTCTTCCTGTCTTCTTCTTCTTCTTCTTCAATGATCCGTTACTCTTTGTACAAGGTGAAACAAGAATGTCCACACAAACATGGACATCGGAAGAACCTTTCACCTGCAAACTCTCGACTCTATGTATATCTAAGTGGTACCAACAAGGATCCTTGCTGTTTTTTCGAAACGGAACCTTATCCCCACTGCTTGAAAATGCCAAAGGTATCACACGGCAACTGTTTCCGTTCAAAGTAAAAAGCTTAGTCCAAGAATCCTTCACTCCGTATTCCTTCATCACTCATATATCCCAAGCCCGCGGCTCAGAATACTTGCAAACTAAAGACAAGCATCCTTTAAAAACATACACCCCACTTAACTCTACTCCACCTCCTTCATTCCCAAAGCTAGGCATTGGCATTGGGTAAAATGTCTCAATATTTAAATCAAAAGCAAGAATTAAGTCATTTATCTTTGCATCTTGATTCTGATTTGCAAGCCAATGCAAGGCCCCATTTACAAAAGCTCCATTCCCTCCGTAACTATTGTCTGCCCATGAATATCGAAAGTTTTTAATATTTTTAATCCGTCTCCACAAGTTAACTTTCAAACCATAAACGGTAGCTTCAATGTGGTACACTGGAGATTCAAAAACATGAATTCTGACTAACTTATAATCATCGCTGCCAACATCATATCCAAACCCATGTAAAGAAGGCTTGTCAGCGTACAAGTCTCAATAAAACCTGGGTAATACTCGGTGTTTTTTAGTTAATGGGTTCAACAAAATTATACCTTTGGGATAGTTTTTCAAGGCCAGCAATCCATTGGAAGAACCAATGATAATATCAAACATGTCATTGCCACGGAGATGAGCTTTTAAACCATCGTCATCACGGCCACCTAGTGAATCCAAGCTTAAAGATTGAAACCTTGTTTTCAACTTATAATCCAGCTCTGAACAAATAACCAGGCTGTGGTTGGAGTTGGTTTTGATGGAACGACTGAGATGGAGATTGATGAAATCTTTGCTGCCGATTAAGGAACGGAATGACTTGGAAATGCACCTGAATCGTAGGAGACTCTTCCCGGGTAGTCGGATTAATATGTCGATGATTACATCCAACGGAAGCCTCCAAGTCGCCATTTGTTAATGGCCTCTCCCCAAATTCTCTCCTTTGAAAACCTAACTTCTGCAGTAAGTCTCCTTCTTTTAAGATTCTCTCATGATCTAAAACTTCTCACAAGTAAAAATTTCGAGTAATGAATAGTGGTTAACAGATTAAAAAAATAAAGAAATTAAATTCTACTCATACACCATCACTTAAAGATACATGAGACGAGATTTTTAAAAACCTCAACAAAGGATCCTAATCCATTAATTTGTTTTTATTTTGAAAGTAATAAAAAGTTTATTAGTAACTACCGCTAAAAACAATATGTTAGGGGAATTAAACTAAAATCACTGTAGAGGAGTTTTCAGGCACTCATCCCCCCAAAGACTAATTTTCTAAGTGATAAACCCATGTATAAATCACCCCCATGCATTAATCAATGTATCACCATTTTTCTTGCAATTGTAGGATAACACAACCACGTACAAACAAAATGTAAATATATGAGATAAAACCTTAAGCCGACAGTCAATATGGCCTGCTAAGCAAACAAATGCGTTTCGGTGCATTCATGGAACACGTACATGGCCTGGAGAAGATGGACGGCTTCTCAAGAATCCATATTCATGGAACTTGTGTAACATTTTGTTTTGATCTTTATTAACTGCTTGATTGTTTTTGTTATTATGCCTACACGTTTAGCCGATTAATCGGTTTCCATAATGTAGGCTTGATTTGGGATACTGCACCTGAGGATAATTTGAGATTCGTTGTGAATTGGTATATTGGAGGAATTTCCATAGTACAAGGACTCTGAATACTTAAATTGATTATTGTCACTCTGTGTTCTGCAATCTATGTTGGAACGGTTAAGAGGCCTTAACGAGAGAGCTTCTATTAATGCAAGTTATGAGTTTATATAAAATTTATTTGTCAACATAAAATTTAAGCACGAAATATACACAAGTCCAATATTGAAACAAATATATACATTACACATATAATGTATCAAACCATTAATCCAATAAAATTCTCTAGTTTAAGCATATGTAGAATACACAAGTACTTTTAACCGGAAAAATAAAATGAATTATGAAATAACATCAAATAGTAGCACCCATTTCATTTGTCTCATTCAACACCAAGGATTGAGATCTTCATTTCATTCACCAGCATCACCCATCCAATATGATTCCCACAATGATGTTGTAAAACAGAGCAAAGGTATTAAAACTTGCATTTTACCTCCCTGAACTTGTAGTTCCTTTTCTCTTCCTTGTCTCCAACAATCAATTACCCGATGTTCCAGATTCAGAGTAGGAGGCAATGGCACTTAGCAAAACTCGTTACTCTTTAAATCAACTGCAATAATGAAGTCATTTCTATTTGCACCTTGATTCAGAGTAGCTACCCATCGGAATGCCCCATTAACAAAGGCTGACCTCCGTCTCCTTTTATGCAGAAATATGGAAAGTCTTGAATTATTCTCCACGAGTTGAGTTTTAAACTATAAACGGCGACTCCAATTTACTTCAGTGCAGGTTTGCTAAACACAAGAAGCTTCACAAACTTATAGTCGTAGCTACAAACATCATATCCAAACCCTTCTAAAATAACCATGCAACCAGACAAATCTCTGTAAAACTTGGGTATTTCTCGGCGTTTATCAGTTAATGGATTAACCAACCGCACCTTTTTTTACTTCTAAGTTTCCGAAAGTCTTCAACAGCCAGCAATCCATGACAAGAACCAATAATGGACCCTACCTTGCCATACCCCTTGCACGGGTGATCAAGTTCGAAACAATTATAAAGTGAGTCCAAGCTTAAAGAGAAAAAGCTTGTTGTTTTACGCTTACAGTTCAAAATTGTTTATGTTTAATTTTAAACACTGGGTTTTTTTGGTCTTATACTCGTTTTTATTTCAATTATTTGTAGTTAAAAGATTATATTTGAATGAATTGATGAAAGTTTGTGAAATTGAGATGAGAAAGAGAATAAAGAGTTAATTAAGTAATTTTTAAAAAATTATTTAGATATTAAATTTCTTAATTAGAAAGAGAGTGTAAAGAGAAATCAATGGGTTCAAACAGCCAACCTTTAAGAAATATGATTGTAATTGGAAATTTATTTGTAACAACTATACTAAAAAGGAAACAAACAGTCATTCTAGAGTACAAAACCCCTAACTATTCAAAACCCCAAAGTACTGGTATTTTAGGTGTTGAGTCCATGCATAAATTAATGTATCACCAATTTTCAAGCTAATGTAGATATCTCAACTACAAAGAAAACTTAAATATATGAGATAAAACCAGAAGCCGGCAGTCACTTGATTTTGTTGCATTCATGGAAGATGGACGGCTTCTCAAGAAAGCATATGCATGGAAATTGTGTAAGATTTTATTTTGATCGTTATCAATTGTTTGATTGTCTTGCTATCTGTTCTTACTAGTAAAGTTTAGGCAGCATCGGATGTGTTATATGTTGAGTTACCTGTTGGAGTTGGATTTCTAAGTTGCTTCATTATCCTGCAGATTGGGAAACTTTATGAATGATAGATGCTATTTATTGAGACTTTTTTTTTCAGGCGTATCATAGATAGATCAAAGGTCAAGGCCCCATTATTTCGAATCAAGCACCAAATGCCTATAAAACTTTAAACAAATTCTTTAAGGAAAAGATCCTAATCTTTTCAACGAGATCTCCGTCGGTTACCTAAAAGCATTAAGCTACTTCTTTTTATCAATACTAAACAAACGAACAAACAAGCAAATATTCATTTTACAAAGCACAAATTAAAGCAGTTTGGCTTGAAACGAATAAATAATTTGTTTCGTTTCTTTTTCTGATTTATCATTATTTTTTTTAACTTTTTCTTCTTCTTACTGAGCACTCAGGCTTATGTTGTGAATGCATCATTCGACTTAGCATCGAGGAAGAGAAAAAGAAATATAAGGTTCATGAGAAGAAAATATATGGATCATTCGAGTACATTGTGTTTCCATTCTATACCAATAATAAATAATGGTCAAGAAAATTAGCTTCTATCTATACTGTTACCAAAATTTCTCATACTCCTGCACTGATCATTAGTGATCAGTTTAGTGATTAACCTGTGTTAAAACAGCCTAGCTAAGCCCTCATGCATGCTGTAAAGCAGAGTAAATTCAAGTTACCTTGTTTTAAATTAATGTCAGTTTCCTCCTCCTTCTCCTCCTTGACTTCAATGATCCATTCCCAGCATAAGGTGAAACGAGAGTCTCTACAGCGACAATGGCATTGCCCTTACTTTCCCGATAGCTCTCAACTTCGTGCGTGACTCCGTTGCACCAACAAAGATTCGAACCGTGTGTTTCAAGCAGAATCTTATCCCAATTCCTAGAATAAGCCAAAGGTATCACACGGGTCAGAACAACTATATTTAACAAGAGCAGTCCTTCACTCCGTATTCTTTCATCACCTTTAAATCCCAATCCTGCTACTGATACTGGCAAAGCAAAGACAAACATCCGTTCAAAACAAGCAACCCACTTAACACCCTTCCGAGCCCAACATCAGCAAAAGACGTTGGCACTTTGTAAAACCTGTCACTCTTTAAATCAAAAGCGAGAATTAAGTCATTTCTCTTTGCGTCTGGATTCTGATTAGCTACCCAATACAATGCCCCATTAACAAATGCTCCATTCCCTCTGTATCCGTTGTCTGCCCACGAACATGGAAAATATTTAACTCGTCTCCACAAGTTAACTTTCAGACTATAGACGGTAACTTCAGTGTGGTACTTCTTGTGTTTTGATCAAATAAGAATAAAAATTTAATTATGAAAATTCATAATGCTTGGTGGTGGGGTATTGAAAAATCACAATGTTTGGTGGTGGGGTGTCGATGTTAAAAAGTCTATATAAGGACAATGGAGATAATTTTCAACATGAATTTAATTTTTTATAATTTTTGTCCTTGTCAATTTCTTACAACATCAGAAAAATTTACCAGATATAAAGTGTTCATATTTTTTCTTAGTGAATTCTTCACTTTTACTTGGTGCAGATTCACATTAAAGACTTGTCACATCCTGAAAGCGACTTACCAAATAAACCCATAAGTAATATCTGTCGAGAGGGGGCAATTAACGTGCCAATTTGATTCGTGTTTCAAGTCTCCATCGACTACTGCTATTATTTTTTATCACTCCATTAACACCTCTAAAATGCAATTAGAAACTCAAATACAAGAAATTAATTAATGCAAAATGTTACTATGCTAATTACTGTAAATCATTCGTAAACTTAGCCCACTCCCAAGTTTTAATTTCAAAAGAGCTAGATTCATAAAACAGAGAACTAGGAGTCACTGACAAATCGACAACGATAATCACTGTTTATACCGCCATAGCTGCGAATCCATCATGCATGGAGTATAAAACACACTAGAAAAAGAGAACAATACTCTTTCAGATAGTAGAACGATAACACGTAAACGGGAGCAAATTTGGCCCTAAGAAAGCAGATATCTGATACGTACCACGGGAAGGTATTCACCAAACTCTGCCATGTGCTGAAGTAAACTTCAAATCAAGCAAGCAATACAATATCCACCGAAAGAGAAACAAAACCATCAAGATATATCAGTTAGGAACTTCCAGAACATAGAATATAGGAATGACCGGGAAACAAAAAGAAGATTATTTCATTCCACAGGGTAGGATTCAATTCAGCATGTCAATATGCCCTGGCAATAGTGCATGTCATCAGATATCACAGTAATCACCCAAAGTGTTGCTTTGACAGATGCATTATCTCATCTCCAGGAAATAGAGTGATTAAGTGTGCTAAAACAACCTAGCCCTCATGTTTAAAACAGAGTAAAGGTATTAGAAACTGAAATGCACTTTACCTCTTTCAACTTGTTGTTCGTTTCCTCTGCCTTGTCGCCAATAATCAATTCCCTGTATGAGCATTAGGTGAAACAAGAGTGTTCACACAAACAGTGCATCTGTCACAACGTCGCACCTTATCATCAATCTCAACAATACACAGAACGCTATTCCTCTCCAAGTCGTACCAACAAAGGTCCCCACGGATTTGATGAACTAGAACCTTACCCTCACTCCTGGAATAAACCAAAGGTTTCAGATTACCACCACCCACATTCAACAAGGCAGCCAGTTTAGTCCAAGAATCATTCACTCCATATTCCTTCATAACCCATAAATCCCAAGGCCGCTCATCATCATCATCATCAGACTTGCAAAGCAGCTACCCAATGCAATGCCCCATTAACAAACACTGAACACCTTCCGCTCACCCAGAAATATGGAAAATCTTGAATTCGTCTCCACGAGTTAAGTCTCAAACTAAAAACGGCAACTTCAGTGTAATTCACTGGTTTGCCAAACGCAACAATTTTCACCAACTTAAAATCACCGCTGCCAACATCAAAACCAAACCCATCTAAAATACCCATGCAACGGGACAAATCTCTATAAAATGTGGGCCGTCGATTAAGGAACGGAAAGACCTGAAACACACCTAAACCCCGCGCGACTCCTCACCGGCAGTCGGATTATTATGTCTATGATTACATCCAAAGGAAGCTGCACCGAAGTCGCCATTTGTTAGGCCCTCTCCAGTCTTCCCCAGTTCTCTGCGAGCAGAGTAATTGTAATGTAATTAAGAGTGCTTGATTCAATTATTGTTGTGTGCGTTGAATTATATATAAAATTGATTCAATCATAAGATATTGTTAGAGAGCTGGTAAGATGTGTGGTGCCGACTGTTGAGTTTGATAAGCCAAATGGGCAGTCTCACCCCCTAAATTTTGAGATTAAAATCAACTTTCAACCGACTCACATCATCCTTTTACATTTTTCGACGCTGGATGAAAGAAATCGAACATAAAAAAAAAAATTCCACCGAAAGAAATAAAAGGAAAAAATAGTGGGATCCAACCATTCCCAGTTGAATCAATTTCTACTTAAAAAGTAAGTGCTTAATCAATAAAATCCTACCTAACCAGAAAAAAATGGATTATTTTACGAAAGAATATTTGGATCTACTCTAAAAAGAGTTAAAAAACAAATAAATGAGTCGTCATGGTGAGGCCAATGAATTTGTTAGGCCCTCTCCCCAAATTCTCTCCTTTGGTAACCTCTGTATGTTTTCTTTCTCCTAGGCCCTAACTTACACGACGTGTTCATTCTGTAGTATCCATAGAGTTCAAACCCTAATAACAAAAAATAAATAAATAAAGACACACAATTGAACGATATGTCCGACATTTTAATCAACTTTCAAGTGGTATGTCTACGTATAAAAATTTGGTATCACCTCCTTCAAGTGTAAGGTTGAGTCCATTATATCTCTCTATATATATGTATGCATCACACCCATTTTCTTGCTATTACAGGAAAACTCAACTACTTAGGAGATCGACAATAAAAAACTTGTAAGTATAGAAATTGGTGTTTGCAATGAGTAGTGAAGGCATATTACTATGTTGAAGGCTTGAAGCTCTATCACTAGGTGGTCATCTTTCACTACCCTCGACCTTGTGGCTCAATGGAGGTTCTGAAGTTTTCTTTACACATATAATGTGAATGATAAAATATAAAAAGTTCTGGATCTCGATATTTTTCACTTGGTTTTGGTGCACTCATGGAACATGGTCCTTTCCAGCGTGGAGATGATGGACAGTTCGCCAAGAATGAATTATCATGGAACTTGGATAAGATTTTCTTTTGGTCTTTATCAACTGTTTGATTGTTTTTGTTGTGATCTGTATCTTACAATTACAAGTAAATATTAGACAGCTACGAACGTGATATACGTTGAGACCCCCTTGGAGTTGGATTTTCATACTCAAACGCAGGCTCAGATTACAACTGACGAGTCTCAAGAAATAGCATCTACTGAGAAAATTCCCAAGGTGCACGATAATTAAATAATAACTATGAAACTAGTAGCTTTCTATCCTAATTAACAATCCTCCATTATCTGATTTTTCAGACTCATTAATGATTCACAAAATCTGGCAACTTCCAGTGTTCAAATTCAAAAAGAAATTGGCAAAGCGGAGAACCTAGTCACAACTTTTACACATATATATTACTTGCTCTGCTCAATTCGGATTTCATTCACCATCAATCAAACCGGACCAAAATCCTAAAATATAGACCAAAAACCGGCTGATACTCTTCCTGAAACATTATTATATGCCTGGTGAATTGGTTCTGAATTATCCTTTTGATCGAAACAGAAAATTAGATAATGTCAAATACAATTGCGGATATTATTGTTCACACACGAGAAAAAGATTGGATAGATGATGATGAATACAGATTTCAAGCCCCTTGCAGAAAACGAGAACAAATAAGAAGATATGGCGTAGCTAGGCAATATATTAATAACAAATCTTGTCATATATGTTTGATCAGTTTTCAAGTGAAAAGGCTTAACAAACCCTTACGTTATCATTCAATAGTGCAAGAGTCATCGCCCCCTCATTTCCCCTTTAAACGATCATTTTCCATGTGAATACACACACGCCCTTCATTTGAGACCCTTAAAGAAAAAACATTTTCTCATACATTACATAAATTTAATTTTCTTCCTCGCCAGGCAGCGGCATTATTATTCTTTCTTCATTCTTTCTGTAAACTCTCTAATTAATATTTGAAACATACATGATGATGATCATCAGCAAAAATTCTGTAATATTTTCTTTCATTTTTCTCCCGTTCATCAGCAGTGCAACGACTCAACTTGCACCGGCGCTGTATGTTTTCGGGGACTCGTTGTTCGACAGTGGCAACAATAATTTTTTGCCAACAGTTGCTAGGGCAAATTACTTACCATATGGTGCAAATTTTGTCAATAAAAGCAGTACAGGAAGATTCACAAATGGTAAGAGAGTTGCAGATTTTATAGGTACGTAACATTTTGTAAGAAATTAAACCACTACTCATTTTCTTTAATTCTTCATCTTATACACACACACACACACACACACACATATATGAAGTTGTGAACTGCTTGCAGTATTTGTTTAGTTATGTTATGATATCTATTATAATTATAATAATAATAATTATTTTTTAAGCTGAATTTCTTGGACTGCCATATTCTCCACCATTTCTGAGCTATAAACGTGACTCTCTACCAATCACTGGATTGAATTATGCATCTGGCTCATGCGGCATTCTTCCAGAAACTGGTAGCCCCTTTGTAAGTATTTAAAGGCCCCAATTAACTTTTACCACTTTCAACTTGACATTGTTCCTTTTAAGTTTACATATTTGTGAATTATCTTAACAATATCTGCAATATCATTAACAGAAACATGCATGCACTTACAAAGTTGGACACAAAGTTTGTATTTCAAATGATGTATCACATGTTTTGTCACTCATTCATTGGTACTATGAAATCATATAGTTGATGATCATATAAAAAAGTCAACTATTACCAAATACATGACAATCATTGATGGGTGATATCTCAACTCAGAAATTTATCTTTTCTCATTTAGCATACCAAAAACTGAACTCTTTAAGTACATGAATTTTTTAGCCCGCAAAATTGAACATTCCATCAAATCATGTCATATGTAAGTCAACTGTAAATAACCTATAATAACTTTGAATATTTTAGTCAACTGATGATTTATGCGAAGGTAATTAATTAATCCCACTAAGTTTTGATGATTGTTCATTAATTTATATCTTCTTTTCAGGGTACATGCTTGAATTTTGAAGAGCAAGTGGATTTATTCCAAGACTCTGTACAGTCGCTGCAGCAACGATTTTTTCAAATCTTAGTAGATTTTTCAAATTATTTATCAAAGTCGATATTCATAGTATCCACAGGCAGTAACGACTATATAAACAATTATCTTGAAACCTCATTATAAGATACGAGCAAACGTTATGCTCAGCAACAATTTGCTCAACTCCTCGTAAATAAACTCTCCCAGCAACTGGAGGTATATATATGTATGAACGTATATGTGTGCGTAGGTGACCGTAAATAATATCTTTTGTTAATCTTACTTACGTATTTATTTGCAGCGGCTATATAACTTGGGAGCGAAGAAGATAGTCGTGTTTGAGCTTGGTCCGATCGGATGCTTACCGTGGATTACAAGGAACAATAAACACACAGGAAAATGTGTTGAAGACGAACCGCATTGTGTCTAATTTCAACAACATGCTTCCTACAATGTTACAAAACTTGACAACCAGTCTCAAAGGTTCCAACTTCATTAATGGTCATGGTCATGGGGTCGGCTATGATGCAATTATATATCCCTCTAAGTATGGTAAGTTTGAAGGTATAGCTGGCGTACCACATTAGAAGTTCTTCAAATTTGATTATTTCACAACTTTAATTCACCAAAATATTTCTCGTTGTTCATATAAAATTTTACAGGTATAGCAGATGCAAGCAATCCATGTTGTATAGCTTTTTTTAATGGGACTTCAGGGTGCACTCCATACCTCAGGCCTTGCAATAACACAAATAAAAACTATTTTTGGGATGGCTATCATCCTACAGAAGATGTGTATTCAATCTTAGCATCTGGTTGTATCAACAATGCATCATTTTGCATTCCTTATAGCTTAAAGGATCTCGTTAAGATGTGAAGAAATGCATATTTGATTTGTTGTTGTTTATGTGCTTTTTCTTATATACAATGACATGTGAACAAAACAATTAATGCAGAGTTTAAATAGGTATGGAACAAGGTAATGTAACACCAAGGGAACGTTTGGAATGAATTGTATTATATTTAGTACTTTCTTGTGTTTTGAATTTTAACTTAAAGAAAATTAAATGTACTAATGTTAATTTATTCATGACTATATACTTAAAATTGTTTTAGTTATAATTAAAAAAATTATATTTTATATATGAGATGTCATTTATATCTTTACTACAATGCCTACATGTCATAGTAAGTTATATAACATGTATGACATAACTTTTTATATACAGAATATAGATGACATATCATAAATTTATTACTTTGAAATAAACAAGGAATGACTTGGTTTTTATAACTTAAGACTAAATATGACATGTATTATTTCATGTACGTGTATGACAAGTCTTTTATACTTTTAGCACAAAGATGTATTTGTTACTAAATTTTTACTCCAAAGTAAAATTGTGTGATATGCTGTTTGCAACTTCATCATATAGATGACATGTACTATTGATAACCGACTGGACTTTTCAATGTCTTTGCACGAATCAAAATATTTGATTGAATAAAAAAAGTATCCATAACGGTTGCCAAACTAGTCGTTCAGTGTGTTTGCGCAAAGATGGCACCCAAAGTACCCTCCAATGATACAATGCAAGATGCAGAAAGGTTGGAAGGACGAAGTAGTGAGTATATCGATGATTCATCAAGGAGAACAATTAGACATGACAAAGGCAAGTCGATTAAGCAGTCTACCGATATCCACCAAGGTGAGAGCATATTTTCAATTACGCTTTGAAGATCGCACCCATGCGATCCTTCGAGCCGTAAATTCTCAAGTACTAGAATCGAAAGTCCCCCCAACGTTTCAGGAAACTTAAGAGAATATTAATATAGACTAAGTAAACATTAACGTATACTTTTAGTGAGCAATAACATGTCTACTCATTTTAAATATTATTTTTAGTATTCCTTGAAATATCAGTTGGATCCGTGAGGAGGTCATCTTTTTTCATAAAATGCTCATCTCTCCCTCCTCACAACAAGGACTTGCTTGTTCTAATAGGGCAAGAATTTTTTAAGAAAGAAAAAGATAACTTACTCACTGGTCTGACTAATATTTTAAGAAAAATCTTATAACCTCTTCAAGGATCAGACTAATATTTTAAAGAAAACTATTTTCTTTAGGCCTTGGAAATGCATACATATGTCATTGAGTAGCCCTTCATATTTCATTAAATTTCGCAAAGATTTCTATACTAACCACCGATAAAGACAATGGGTGTGGAAACAGAGAAGAAGAGCATTCATATAGAATATATGCTACCACATATTATTCAGTTTCTCGAAAAAAAGATCTCTACACTAAATTAGGAATCTATTTGGAAGTAAAGTATACACGAGATAGTTTACATATTATTGTTTCAAAAAGAGACATTGTAGTTAGAGATCTCACAATTAAAATTAGAAATAAAGAAATTGATTGCACAAGAGGCCAATAACCAATACATTATCATACCCAAAAAAAAAAAAGGTTTTGTAATGTCTAATGTAAAATTTGTGCTGGTGATAGAGAAGAAGATTATTATCACGCAATGTCTAATGTAAAATCTGTGTTGTTAGTATACAAGAAGACCATGTTTGATATGTAAGAATAAAATTAATTTTATGAGACTAGTAGCATAATTCTCACATGTTGTGGTATGCTTGATGTGGCAACTAGATATGTACAACAAGAAATTAGATATAAATTAAAAAATTGGTGCTCGGATTATTTGATAGTAATCCTATGTCATCGAAACACTTTCAATCTATATGTTTGGCTCGAAATCAATGGTTGGAAGTTTAGCGATACTACATATGAAACAACTTTACCTATTACACAATGATTTTGAAAAATATAAGGTCACAAATTATGCGGATAGACTTTGTCTAATTACGATGGAAGGAACCTAAAAACAAATTGGGGTGTGAAGCCATTTGTGAAAAGTAAAGATTTACGGAAAAAGAATTAAAGAAAAATGAAGAGGAAAATGAGGAAGTTGTGTGCGTGCGTGCATTCGTATGTGCGTGCATGCGTGTGTGTCTATGTTTGTGTGTGTTGTTAAATTGTATGATATTAATTTGTATAATACTAAAGAATTTAAATAATTTATTATTAATTTGTTATTTATTCAAGTATAATTATAAGCAAAATTATTATTTATTAATAAACTTAACAAATTAATATTGTTTATGTTATTATTTAATATTTAAATAATTATATAAATAAAAATAATTAGTTACGTAAATTTTGATTTAAATATTATATCATATAATATTACTTTTCAGTTACATATATAACACCATGTGTTGCCTAAATAATTAATACATCGATCACGTTTAGCATTATATTACTTGTTTAACATTAGTGCTTCCAGAGGCATGACTCAGAAAATTTCATTATGATGGTATGAACCGAATCTCCTTTTGAAACTGCATATAATATGTAATCTAAAAATACTATACATGTTCACACAAAAAAGATGGTGCGATAAAGGGGGGAAAAATATAAAAATGCATTAGAAGAGTTAATTAAAGCTTCGATCCAGGTAATAATACTCTTAAATTAAAACAACTATTGGTGGCGTGCGTTGATTAGTTTTCAAGTCAATGGGCTTAACAAACCTTATCATTATCATTAATTCAATGAAATAAATCATGTGTCATCACCCTCAATTTCCGTGTGAGTAGCCCTTTATTTAAGATGCTTTGTTTACACAATTCACAAAGAACATCGAACAGCTAGCACTATTAATTCACAAAGAACATCAAACAGCCAGCTCCATTAATTCTTTCTTCATTCTTCCCGTGAACTCTCCAATATTGAAAATATGATCAGCAAAATTTATTCTATAATATTTTCAGTCCTTTTTCTTCGATTTATCGGCAGCAGTGCTACTCAGCTTGCGCCGGCACTGTATGTTTTTGGGGACTCATTGTTTGACAGCGGCAATAACAATCTTTTGCCAACAATTGCTAGGGCAAATTACTTACCATATGGTGCAAATTTTGTCAATAAAAGCAGTACAGGAAGATTCACAAATGGTAAAACAGTTCCCGATTTTGTAGGTATGCTGTAGATGGCTTATTGACGTTTTCTTAATTGTATAAGTGCATGAACTACTTGCATTTTGCTAATTATTAATTCTTCTGATATGATATAATTGAACTTTTTTTTTTAGCTGAATTTTTGGGGCTGCCATATTCACCACCATTTTTGAAAATACGTGATAATTTACCACTTACTGGGTTGAATTATGCATCTGGGTCATGCGGTATTCTCCCTGAAACTGGACACCCCTCTGTAAGTATTTACTGAAAACTAATTCTTTCTTCTTTCAGTAATATTTTCTTTTTTTTTTAGAACTAATATTACTTTTTTTTTTTTTGAGAACTTCTGGAGAAAGATGATTAATCCACATACAGAGTCACATTATCTGTGTATGCATATATGATTCTATTCAGTTAAAGGGTAGTTTTTTTTTTTTCCCCAAAGTTGGATTTCATAATTCCTAATTAATCACCGTATTTAAAGAAAAAAAATGACCTGAAACATCCATGTCATTTTTGCCGCTACTTTTTTAGGGGAAAAAATAGTTTTTCACTAGTCTGATGTATAACGACGTAAATATTTACTACTCATACAAAACTAGTTTCTTTGCAACCCTCAACATGCTACCTTTAGGATTAGTAGAAGTAACAGCAAGGATATTATTTTGACTACAGTAACTAACCCAGTATTAGTGGCTAATTAACGCTAAGAACTTATGAGAGATATACTCTTTATTTCAGTGTATTAAAACAGTAGAAGAGACTTATTATCTATGTATATAAAAGATAAATTAATTAAATTTTACCTTTGATTCAGGATCTTGCGTCTCTTAGTATTGACAATAGCAGTTCACGTCATTAAACTGAAGAATCTTTTAAATTTCAATCATCAAGTCATTAGATTAGAGTTAAATAATGCCATGTGCATGTAGGAATATGAAGTTATTATTTAATTGCTTTATGTTCAATCCAAATATCCTCCATCTGATTACTCATATATTATTATTAAATGTCAAACATTTATGTCTTATAATTGTTTTTGGACATTAGAATCATTTATGTGAAGTAACGTGCCAAAGCTAATTTAGACTCAGTCAATTGTAGGGAAATGCAGGCACGTCGGATTATTTTAGGTCATGTCAACATATCTGAGAGTTTATTTTATAAATTGAAGAATGACCAATATTCCCTTCTCATTTGGGAAAACTAATTATTTCCCCATCACGTTTAAAATTCACTCGGATCCTCTTGATAATACAATGTTAAACAACTCCATACACGTTTAGGATCACACAGTTTAATAAACATAAATAGACCTTAACCCTAATTTTGGAGTAAAAATTTGAAATTTAACAAAGCATAATTAACAACGTTGTACGATTCTAGTGGGTCCTAGACAATGAGGAAATGGTTAGTTTTGCTAAATAAATTGGATATTTTGGTAGTTTTTTTCCTTAGTTAACAGTGGGGTTCGATTCCTTCAATTTGCTCGTGAAGTTTAATAACATCCTTGTAATTTAAGATTTTTCATTAATTTCTATCTTTAAATAATTAATGCTTTTGCAGGGGAAATGCTTAAATTTTGAAGAACAATTGAGTTTATTCGATGAGACAGTTAAGTTGCTGCGGAGACATTTTGAAAGCTCAAAAGCGCTTTCAAATTACTTATCGAAGTCGATATTCATTATCTCCGTTGGCAGTAATGATTACTTGAGTAATTATCTCGGAACCTTGCCTTTCAATACAAACACACGTTATACTCCCCAACAATTTGCTCAACTCCTTATAGATAGTCTCTCTCACCAACTCCAGGTTATCTCTCTCACTCTGATCACTCTCGCATTCATACAACGATATTGTCATGAATAATAATTTAGTAGGTGACGCCACTCATTTTATGATTGACGACACTGTTATATGGCACTGTCTGATTAATTTACAACTTTAAAATTATTTACATAAGTTACAAAATTGCATAAAGTGTCTAATTACTGACTATAAAGTGTGCGAAATTACTCGCTAGATCATTCATATGACATGTCATCACATATAATATTTATGTGTTGTTAAAATTAATGTGGGGCATCAATTTTTGGTACAATCATTTAATTTATTATGTGTAAGCAGAGGCTATATAACTTAGGAGCAAGAAAGATTGTGATGTTCGAGATCGGTCCGATCGGTTGCATTCCCTCGATTACAAGGAAAAATAAACACACTGGAAAATGCGTTGAAGACAAGAACCAGCTTGTGTCTTATTTCAACAACATGCTTCCCACAATGCTACAAAACTTGACATCATGTCTCAAAGGCTCCACCTTTGTCAACGGTCACGCTCACTGGCTAGGCTATGATGCTATCATAAATCCTTCTAAATACGGTGAGTTTAAGAGTGAATAACAAACATAATTTGTCATATAAGAAAAATAGCTTTTCACTAATGGCCATCAATTTACAGAAGAGAAAATAGTCTTAAAAAATGGAAATTAATAATAAGACATCATTATTCATAATCTAGGCCGTAATTGGGGGATTTATCTCCCATTTTCGAATTCTCTTGATTATTATTAATTTATAAGTGAAAGGTGCTAGTTAACTTTATTTTCTATTATTAATGTGATAACTTTAAATCACCAATTAATGAATGACATGACAAATAAGTATATCGTATCGCAATTATGTAAATATGGTATTACTCATTGTCGTATTGTAAAGACTTCATTATCGTATAGGCATATTCCAGTCACTCAGTATATCTCTCGTAACCAATGTATAGCTTATATAGACCTCTATTTTAGATAATAAATCATGAGCGAATTAAATTTTCTAAAAACTTCTTGCAGGTTTAATGGATTCAAGCAATCCATGTTGCATGGCTTGGTTCAATGGGACTTCCGGGTGCATTCCGTTTCTGAAGCCATGCAATAACCCAAATCAACATTATTTTTGGGATGCTTATCATCTCACAGAAGCTATGTATTCAGTCTTAGCATCCCGTTGCATCAACGATAAATCGTTTTGCAAACCTTTCAATTTAAAGGAGCTCGTAAAAATGTGAACAAATGCACGTACAGTCTATTTATCAAATATATATGTGATTGTTTGTGACGATGACAGATATTATATAATCATCATTTTCAAGAATATACAGAAAATTATTTGAATTGTACTTTTTTTTAATATAATTGTACTGTTGTTACGGGTGTTTACTAAAATACTTTTAAAATGGTATTTTGTGTAATTACTCCTTTAACCCTATTTTCATTAATATATATTCAATTATTCTTTATTTTTCACCCATAGTATGTTAGATTTGTTAATTAACTTAAACTGTAGGAATAACAAGAACATTGATCCATTGTGTTTTAGCTTAAACTTGATTTGGGCGATAATTTTTATTCACAGGGACGCATGGCTTTAAGGGCTCTTCAAAAAGTTTGGAGATCAATTTGGTTCCAGAGTTAGAGAAAAGCCTCTCCAATTCTGATAAAAGTAACCTACTATAAGTTTTTAACGTAGAAACTTGCAGATTTAATATTGATTAATTGTCACATAAATTGATTGACAAGACCCGCCCGACTTATATCTTAGGTCTAACACAAATCATGCGGTTTAATAACTAAAACTCGCGGCACATACTTAATTCATGAATATATATAGAAATGGCCTCTATTATACATAGATCATCCTTTATATGCTTCATCCGAAAACATATTCAAAACTTGCATTGTTTAACTTATTATACATACTCACACTACAAGTATATACAAAAAAAAAAGAAAAAACATAAGCAACATAAACGTGCTCAACATGCAAGTCATGCAGCAATGCGTCTCGTGGCCGAACCTCAACTGATTAGAATTTATCTACACAACATCTTACAGAATCCTAGGAGAAAATGGATAAATAGAAAAATAACGAACTTGTGGCTCAGTGAGTGAATATAATTTATATAAGAAAATATATAAAGTAGTGTACTATGACTTATACATAATCATGTGACATAACTCCATAGTCCACACTGCACATAATACTTCAGCAAACATGGAAATCATACATACATACATGCATTACAAACTGCATCAAATAGTATCCAGGGAAAATAACTCTCAATAATTGCCGGGATCATCATGGCATGGGTAGAGCGGGGGAAAAAAACCTCTTAATAACCAACGGAATTTATCTACATTGCACGAGTAGAGTAACCTAACTCTCAATACGCATACGCAGAGCCTATGGGGAAGGGTACACATATGGTGACTGGCAATTACATCTCATGACTCAATCAAACATATAATATGCATACATGAAATCATAACATGATATTAAATCATACTATCAAAAATAAATGTATCACGGAATGTATACTAGTAATAATAATATCCACTCATAGATCTTGTTTCGCTCTAGGGTTCGTTGGAGCTCCTGTGGGTTTCTAGATTCTCAAATTTATCTTAAAATACAGGATTAAAAAATTAACTATTAGAACTGATACAAAAACTTATACGTGTGATGTAAACTAAATCATAATTGCTTAAATGTCATAAATCTGTTATCCACTGACTCACTGAATATAGATCTAAATGTCAAATTCTATTTCCCGTAATATTTCCTCTTAATTCCTCTTTTAAACTTTTTCTTTTTTTTACCCCATCGCCTTCTTAATTCCTTTTTCTTTTCTTCTATTTCTTTTCTTCTTTCCTCTTTCTCCTCTTTTCTCTTCCCCTTTCTCTCTTTTTCTCTTCTCTTCTCTCTGTCTCTACTTCGATCTCGGTTGCAAATGACTCCTAATTGTCCAGCAGCTCTCAATTTTCAATACAACCGAATTCAAGCATGCAGGTGATGCTGACAGGTGAAACAATGAAGCATGCATGTGACGAAATGGTGAAGCAGGCGGCTGGCCACTTTATTTTGCTAAGGCACGTGTGGCTTCTCCTTTTTTTTTTTCCCAAGCGGTGCATGACAGTGATATACACAGCTGATGAGAATTAAAGTATTAAGATTTTTCAATTTAATGATTAGTGTGAGAGAACTGTTTATTATAAAATATTACGCTATTTTAGTGCAATTTCGAGAAACTGAGTTATTGGGCCAAAAATGGGCTTGGGGGAGACACATTGATAGTCGATCACGAATTTTAAATTTAATATCATGTTATAAAAATTGTTCAATACGAATAAATAAGAGCTCAACATTTTAATTAAAACATGTCACTGATACTTGGTAACGAAACACAGCACATCACTCTTCACAAAACTTTTTTTTTTTTTTTTTCAGAAAAGATGAAGGAATTATGAAGGACACTTGATGTACAGAACTTTTATATTTCTACTATACTTAGTGTCTTTGTAACTAAAAACAAACAAAATTTGCCTGTTCCTATGCATGCCTTTATGGCTCACAAAACTAAGAAAACAAAGCAAAAAAGAAGCTTACTTATCCTATATTATATTATAGGTCACTTCCTGGTAGGGCAAAACTCTGATAGCCTTAGCTAGCTAGCTGAAATAACACAACCAAACGCTAAAGATAAGTAAACTGATGATCAGTGTCGAGGCTCGTGATTGTTGATTGGAGGCTTGCGGCGAGGCTTTGACATTCCTTTGTAATCCTTCTGCATCAAGTTCTCGATCTCTTTAGCCGCGATGAGAAGCCTTTGAGTGTCATCATCATGACGGTCTTGTGAGACTTCATTTTCTTGATCATGAGGTTGCATTTGCTTGGGGTTCGAAAGCGAAACAGCTGGCTGTTGTGAAAACATAAAATAGTGTGATATGTTAGAATATAGCTATAGGGTAGTGAAAAGAGGTATATTTTTTTATTTTGTTTATGTGTTTGATATAATACATTCTTTCTGTTGTGTGTGTGAAGAAGAGAGAGATAATCACCTGATCATCATCTTGGTGGTGACCAAAGCTTTCAAGATACTTCTTTGAAGCTTCAGCACTGCTCTTTTCTGCATTAAAAGGAACAAATATATATGATAAATTAAAGCTTGCATTATTTAATTAATTACTTTTGCAACACACATATATCTTAAACTTTGATTAATCAAATAAACTAAGAAAAAAAAACTAATTAATACTCCAATGTAAATGATTGGATAGCATTAAGATAGTGTAACAATATATTGCGACTAATGAATGTCTCAAGCACACGAAAATCCATTTTATACACAACAAAATTTCTTGCAAATCAAAACACGTATATGATACATATGATTTCCTAGATTGCTAGCACACTACTAAGGCAAAACAAAGTGATCTGAAATCATTGCTCATCATCAGTTATGTTTAGGAGGGTGGTGTTTAGGCCCATGATAATCAGAATTGAAGGCTACAAAACCAGCTGCATTATTCAACTTATGACTACTACTTTTATGATCCTCAAATTTACTTTTGCCTAAAAAATCTCCTCTCCCTTCGAAGTGAAATTTTCCATCAGAATGACTTGCACCTGAAATCTTCAAAGTCCCTGACTTGTCCATCCCTTTTGGGTTCTTCTCATGCTCTTTCCAAAGCATATGCGCTGCCATTTTCCTTCCTTGAAGCCATATTTTGCTCATGCTGAGTGCGCCAGCAACGCCATGATCATCAGCTACCTCCTGCATATATGTTTGTATTCATGAAATAATCAGAATTAAGTAATTAAAATAATTGACAAATTATCATAGCTACTGCAACAACAAGCTTAATTAGCTTACCTTTCGAGCAGAAACAGCATGTTCTTGATCAATTGCACCTGGCCCGTTTCTTGATGTTGCTTCATCTAACAAAAGAGGGAAAATAAATAAATAAATAAATAAAACATAAGCTCAATCTGTTACACATGTTGCTTATTGAATTTCAACAAAATTAATGGAGAAGAAATTAAGCATCAATTATTTTACCTTGAGCAAGTGCGAAAGAGCAATCTCTTATGCCATGCATAAGAGAGAGAAGCCCAACCGCAATGATTAAAAGCCTTATGGGAGCCATCTTTTAATTTGTGATTCTTCTTTTTGTTTGAGAATGTGTGTTTGGTGTTCAACGAAATAAGGAGAGGAACTTTGAAAACCTAGTGTGAGCTTTATAGAGAGTTGAAACCAAGTCAAAGCTAGGGTTCCGACACCTACCCGACTATAAAATATTGCTTCTT
The DNA here is from genome assembly GCA_030449075.1 of Murraya paniculata. Taxonomy (NCBI): domain Eukaryota; kingdom Viridiplantae; phylum Streptophyta; class Magnoliopsida; order Sapindales; family Rutaceae; genus Murraya; species Murraya paniculata. Next base: position 2,909,273 of record JAEVFN010000003.1, read on the forward strand.
GTACCGAGGCACAGCCAGAACGCTGAAGCAGTGCAATATCTATATTATAATCTATATTAAAATTAAATTAATTATCAAATTACAATAAATTGAAAACAGTGTTCTCCATTTGTATTGTTCAATGAAAGGACCAATTGGCCTCGAGGCGTACGACATTGAATAGAATGTATATGTGTAATGCCAATGTTGCCTTGCATGCTCGAAAATCTTAAGTACGTTTAAGGTATCATATCAATCATACAATTTAATAGAATCCTAACAATAATTTATTTATATAAAAAATTTAAAAAATTATGTTATATCATAAAATAAAACTATTCTTATCGATTAATTTTACAAAATATTTCAGTGTATCTTCATATATATGTAAATTAATAATAATTTCATAAAATGCACACTTCACTTAATTATTACTATCCATTGGACATGGTTGTATTATCTCGAATCAATAGAAGATTTTATCGGATATAACACTTATTTCGGTCAAGAAAATTACTCCAAGTTGACGATATTTTATGAACAATCTAGGGCTTTCTACGTTTACAGCGGCAAATTCAAAACGTAAAGCATATATAGTTGACTGACTACAAAGCAATGTGAAATTTGAAGCAGCTTTCTTATTTTACTAATGAAATAATTAAGTTATATATCCACCAGCTGGCAGCCTGCTGATTATGGTTTTGACATGTCTATTTCACACATAGCTATATAGCATTCAATAAAAAATTAATAATAGGGTTTAGTTTTCATGAAAATCATGCTTGGAAGCCTAATTAAGTTATTTAATATCCGATATTGGTCGATACAGGTTGATATCTTTATATAATTTTAGACTAACTAAACGACTTTGTTGTTTGGGAAGATATTTATATATTTAGATAATTGGGTCAATTCTTACAAAGGTCATCTCAGTCAGAGATTCGGTCTAAGTTATGTACATTACTAGTTACGAAAAATAAAAGAATGTTATAAATTAACAAAGGGATTTGTTCCATTGGATCCCCTACAAATTAGGGCTCAGGCTAATTATTTTTTACTTTCCCTCTTTTTACAAAACCAGCAAAAAGAATAAAAATAAAAGAGGCTGTAGAATCTTTCAGCTGGCGGAATTTTGTATGAATTGCTACGTATTTAATTTCCACTCCATCATGATTCAAACTTGAAAACTTACAAGGACCCAAATTAATTGGCCATTTTATTCTTGAATCCTAACTAGGTAATTAAAATCAGTAACAACAACAACATATTATTATTATTATGTTGTTGTTGTTGTTATTATTATTGAGCTAGTTGATGAAAGTATTCAAATAAGTGGAAGAAATTTCCACATATATACTTGACCATTAGTTAAACGACTTACATCAAAGTTAGAGTTAGTTACATGGTATAAAATGTCTTTATTTGTAACATAAACTTTACTGAAAAAGGATTCAATGAGCAATAAAACAAGAATATTCATGTAATTAATGAAAGCTTGAAAGTGGAGGTGGTGAAACATAGTTCCCAAAGAGAAGCGCGCATGAGCTAGCTAGCATAAGCATCAAATTAAGAGCTCGGTGGAACATGGCAAGTGACTATGCATAGGATTTCTAAATAACACCAACTTTAACGATGAATCTTTTATAATAAATTAGAGTTTAGTGTTAGGATTTTAGAACACGAGGGCGTGCTCTCCAAGTTGTTGCTTGTGATTGCTCCTTGATATTAGTGTTACTTCTTACCAAGTCGGTTCTCCAAGTTTTCTTCCTTTCATCTAATCTTTATACAATTCATTCAAAAAGTTTTTTCTTTTTCTCTTAATACTACTTCGTTATTATCTTTTTGAACGCTGATATGTGTATACTACAATTAAAAATCTATTAATATTTAAAATTAAAAATTTATTAAGTTATTTTAAATTAATTAAGTCTATTATATCACGGCTTAAATTCCTACTTTCTATAATGTCAGAAAAAGATTGAAACTATCTAATTTAGTGATGAGTCTATCATCTTATTATATATATATATATACACACATGTATGTGTATGTAGACTTTAACTAAATGTATGGACTAAATAAGTTCCAATCAACAAGATAAAAAGAATAGAATAAACTTCTCTATTAACTACATATAATCTCAAAGCACTCATTACACAATATTTGCTCTCAATTCAATGCTGCTCTTGCAATCTTTTAATATAAAAAAACCAGTGTAATAGCAAGCCACTTGTTGCAATGCTGTGTTCCTTGCTTGCTCTCACTTAAATGCTGTGCTTGCGGTCCTTTTACCTTCTTTAAATGTCAAATTTTTATAAGTTCATGTTTTCTTTCTAAGCACTGCAAACGAGATTTGGACACTTGGAGAAAAAGTATGGCTCCATTTACCAATGTCATGTCTTTAATCTTAATGAAGTAATTAATTAGATTAATCGACTGTTAACAAGATGATAATGATGATTGTGTCTATAACTTTTGTGGGTCTAGGATTTGTATCAATCCTGTACGGAATTGGATCCTTTCATTTGTGGGGATTCCAAGTTTCATGGGGATGATTAAGAGTGCTTTTTGGGTGATTAAAAGAGATTGCAACACTTTGATGTATAATTTTCAGTTTTATGATATGGGCCCGAAAATTTTAATTATTTTCATTGCGGTCCGCAAATTTAAATGTACTGTCATGCTCTGGCCTCTGCAAATTTTGTTCCTTTTCATTATGACCCTCCAACATCCCAAGTGTGGCTCCGCCCTGCCCCCAAAGCCCATTGACCACAAACATTCTGGAGGCAAAGCTAGGCAGCCTAAGCTCAACTTGTATCACTTTAGCCCAGCACCTACAATTGTAATTCAAGAATAACACCCTCTGCATTAGCTAAGCAAACCAGACAAAAGCAAGGCAAAAAGCCCAGTTGGCTATTGCCGATTTGCCAGCCAAAGAGCCAAGGTTTGTACTAGTTATGCATCATAGATCATAACTCCCACCTCCGTGCCAAAAAATTTTTGCTAGTTCTACTGCAAAACCAAGGCCGTGCAAATCTCACAAGCTATATGCAATGATAGCTACACTTGTGTGAGAGATGGATTAAGAAGACATGAGAAATAACGGCAGTGGAATAGACAACACAACTTTTGGGTCTGTAAGTTAATGCAGATTAAAAACAGACAGTAACATTTAACCACCCCAGCTTATTGAGTATGCCCATGCCAAACTCTCCTCACTAAACGGAAAACATAAGTCTTGCTATTCTGTTTATTCACGTCTTGATCAGACAGCAGTTTCTTGTGTTTGCTCATGGACAAGCAAGTAATACTTCTCTAACACCGGCCATGTTCATCTTTGCTGACTCTTCGATTGACAGTGAAAACAACAACTACATAATGACTACTGCACGAGCAAACTCTAACCCTTATGGTATTGATTTTGGCTATCCTACTGGCCGCTTCTGCAACGGCATTAGTGCTGCTGATTATGCAGGTACTTACAAGAAATATACACACCATTTCATCGAGCAAGGATGTTACTGCCTTATATACTACGAAAGTTCTTCACATTTTGCAGCTTGTTTCCTTGGTTTACCATATTTTCATTTCATTGTTTGCTATTTGGTTTAACTATTTTATAAAGTTACTGGAACTGCATAATCTTTCCCTTAATGGTTGCACTAGAAATAATTCTTCTCTTCCATTTTAACTCAGTGTTTATTACAATTTAACTCATCACTCATAAGGCCAGCAGATAAATCAGTATCCTTGTTGACAAATTGTTGAAAGTACAAGGAAAAACAATCACAACAGTGCGCAGTAGGTTTAGTATAGCATATGAAGCAAGTATATTACGTGCAGAAAAAGACTAGGCTAGTGACTGAACACACCTTCTTATCTCAGTTCTATACACCTCTAAAGTGCAGAAAAAGACAAAGGCCAATGACCCAAACACCTTAGCTCAGTTTCAATAGACCTCTGAGAACTAACTATTGTCCTCCATTCCATAAATGACTGATCTCAATATTTGGAAGCTACATTACTAAAAGATTTGACTTGAGTATTACTATTTTCAGGGAGTGAGGATAACATTTAATCCATAGATCACACTATCTGAGACCACAATCAGGCTGCATCTACAACCAATTTTCCAAAATCCTACCTATCTAACCTAGTACATTGCCAAATCAATATTCCTGATTAATATAGCCAGCAATAACTATATAAACAATTATCTCCAGCCAAGCAGGTATGCCAGCAGCCAACCCTATAGCAAAGAAGGTTTTGCAGATCTCCTAATAAATAATCTCTGAGAGCAATTATCAGTATGTCCTTACCATAAACCTTGCGTGTGCATTTGTGTGTAAGTTTATCTTCTATCATATTTTGTCATATAAAATGTTTATATATTCTAGGAAGACAGGTTAAAAAAGGTGATATTTCAATCATGAAATTAGGAGAGGAATGGAATGCACATCTTCCCAGAAATACAATAACAACCAATAATATCAGGTACACTCACAGCAGATGTTATAGATTCCCAAAAGGGCACGAATGGAATGCAGACCAAACCATACCTGATTTGATTATAATCGGAAGTAGCTTATATAAGTAAACCAGATAAAGTGTCATAAAAGTGATGCCTGAACTATGGGACTAAGTGGTTATCATCTAGGCTCCAGGGCATTAAATTCTTTCAACTAGAAGTCATCTTCGGAAAACCTGCATCACAAAGAAACCGAAAAGGGGGAAAGAGAATTCTGGAGACCCAACGTTTATTAACAAAGAATATATTGCGTGGTTCATGCAAAGATATATCTACCTGCAAGTTTTTTCTCTATTGTTTTACTCTTTTCTTTTTCCCAGGTTACATGTATGCTGAAACGCCCAAAGTCGAAAGCTTTATCTGAGCATGACTTAAAACAAACTAGGTTATGTAACCTAAGAAAACGTACCCCAAATACATTTCACAATAAAATGTAACAAAAATACAAGTGGATTGTGACAGAACTTGTGCATGCTAAATATTTATAACCAGCTTAAGAAAAATCCTCCATTTCTAACTCAATGTGTAGCTGCTTATGAAGGAGCTGGAATACTAGCCTGAAGAATGATAATATAATAATAACAGTAAATGATATTTTCTTGTATCCCTAGAAATTGTAAAGGTTGGGATTGCGGAAAATGATGTTGGTTAGACTTGGACCACTTGGGTGCATACCCAGCCAAATATCTTTGGCAAGCAGCAACAACAGCTGTAATTGAGCATGTCAACAACTTGGTTACCATGTTCAACAGCATCTCATTCAGCTCACCAACACACTCAATGCTGGTTTCCCAGGATGGCTCATCATTTATCATAACATCTAAGATCTCTACTATGACATGATCAGCGATTTTTCTATCTATGGTAATCACCACAATCCTCCATAAAATAGTCCTCAACCATGCCTAAAAGAAACTTTTATAGCCGAATTAAAATACTACTTTTTTCTTTTATATGAAACTCAAAGTGTGTTAATGGTGAAAAATCAAAATAGACAATGAACCAGATGTCCACTAAATAAGCCAAAAATCATAAGTTTTTAGAGCTATACAAAAGTACACCCAAACACCTCTATATAATGCTATTCCAATTCTGAAACTCTTATCTTAAAACCGCCTCTTAATTTAGATGAATGAAGAAAAAAGATGAATCCTGAAATTCCTTAGGCATTGAAGCCTAAAGCAAAGCAAGAAGACAGACTCTATCCCACAATTCTTCAATATTATCCACACGTTTCCCTTAAAAAATGCAAACATTTCTTTCCTGTCATATCACGCAAAACAGTGCTGCCACTGCACTTTTCCAAAGAGATTTTAGCCTTTATTCCTTTACCAAAAGCAAAGCAATTCTCAATAAGAAGGCAGTCACAAGAACCAGGGATGACCCACAACATATTGGTCTCTTTGCACAATCTATTTGCCAACTTTGAAGCCACAAAAAAATGAAGAAAAAGATGATTAGAAGTTTCAGCACTTTTCTTGCACAACACACACCAAGAAGGAGAGAGACAAGTGTTAGGAAACTTTCTTTGAATCAGTTCTCCAGTATTCAGTTTTCCTTGTGTCAAAGCCCACAAGAAAACTTGAATTTTAGAAGGGATACTAGCCTTCCAAATCATTTTGAACTGTAAAAACTCTTCACCAGAATCATCATCACACAACTTTTCAAAATATGATTTGCAAGTATACTGTCTCAGGGCTTCTAGCTTCCATATCCTTTTGTCTTCCTTCAATTCATCAATATTGGAATTTTCAATATTCAGCATCAGTGTTGCAAGTTCTTCAGCCTCTCTATCATTCAAATTTCTTTTAAAATTGAACTTCCAATTCCAATTCATGGAGAGTGACAAAAAAGCTATGCTGGAAAAAATTGAAACGTTCCAAGAAAGGCATAATATGTACAAATGGGGGAATTTCTCACACAACAAAAAATCACCCCTCCATTTATCCTCCCAAAAATGAATATACTTCCCATTTCCCACTTCTAAGGCAATGTGATTAAGAAAATTAGGGTACTCTTCAGATATAGCTTTCCGAGGGCTTCTACTGAATAATTCAAATACTATTCAATCTAAATATAAGTTTTTCACTACCGGAAAAAAAAAATATCGACATCAACCCTTTTACATTTCCAAAAGAAAAATTTATCTAAACTGTACAATGGCACCAACTTTCAGGGTTTCTTGTCACAAACAAAGCTTGTTGTGGAAATGGGAGATATGAAGGGGATCTTACCTGCCTTCCCCTGCAGGACCCATGGGCTAACAGAAATCAATAAATCTTCTCGGATTCTTTCCATCCAATGCAAACCGCCAATGCAATTGTAGTTGATAGATGCAACAAAAAGTTAACAAACACTTGCTTTTCAATAAGCATTGACCACACCACCTGCAGAACTATAGGAGACAAGAGAGAAGAAAAGTCCAGAGTGTAACAGCCTTCATTTCTATTACTCAACAGTATGGCAGCCTTCATTTCCATTACTAGTCTAGTTTTCATGTAGATGATGCAAGCAAGCCATAAAATATATGGCATTGCCATACTATCTGAAAAAGCTTCAGTAAACCAAATCTGTAGAACATTTTCGTTCTTCGTTGATTAAGGTGACTGTTAGTCTTACCATGAAGCTGATGGCCAGATCAAAAGAGGACATCATTATCCCCAATATATCTAGACTTGTTTTAAGACAAGGCTATCAAGCTAGTTGAGAAACTAAGGCAACCAAAAAGAGTACAGATTAATTCTCTGTGAAAATCATTTCATATGAACTAGAAATGATCACACTGAATAACTCCAGCCATGATGCACCCTATCTCACAAAAGAGACTCTTGTTGCTGCTCTGGACGTGAAGAAACACTCATACCTGATTACTTGAGAAAGAATGACAGTGAAAACTGCAGTTTGTCCAAGAAAGTTGCTGTACAAATCAACAAAGAAGCATTCCGCTCGCTTATCCATCAATAGTGAAATCTCCATGTAACTCCATGTAAAATATGATAAGGACTTAGGGAAAAGATCGATTGAGACCTCCTACTTGGCTAGACATTCCACAGATTATAGATTGGACAACAAGAAAAGAATAATTAAAACCTTACAATTTCATCTAACCCTGAGAATAAAATTGAAATTTTGTGACAAATCAATTATTGATATGCATTTGAGTACCCCTTTAACCATCATAAATAATTTCAAGTAACTTTTGAAGTTCTAACCATATTTACTTGAGAAGCAGTGATGATACAAATTACACCATGCTTTCCTTGACTAAAAATCTGAAAAGGTTCGTTATATATCTTTTAGCAACTTATGCCAATTTCAGAAGAAGGAAAAGTTCTAAATTTGAGCAAAAGAAGCAACACAAAAAATCAGCAACTTAAGCAACAAAGGTTTCAGATATATGAACAAGAATCAACACTAGATGATCATATAAATGAACCAACATGAATAAAAAGTAACAAAATTTCAATATATGATACTTGCAAGTGCTAAACAATTTCAAAAAGTGTACAAAAGCTTTAAAGGTAAAAAGAAAGAAAAATTCTTCTTACAATTGTTTCCTAGGCATTAGCATACATTAAGTACATTGTATATTTAGCCCAGCTCTATTCAAGTTATAAATTACAACAGTGTCCCATTACATATGCACAGAGCCCTGAGCAGACGACGCCGAGGAATGCTTTCTAGAAAATTCAGTGACAAAACCTGCTTGGCTGCTTCCAAGCTTAATTACTCTATTCACCATAAAGGTGTGACGGAAGCACATGCTCCACCTTGCATACTGATGCAACATGCAAAACTCAATGAATTCGGATCATAAATCAGAAAGAGAAAGTTGAGAACTTTGAGAGGATCCGTCAGACAATCAGAAGCAGAATTAGTAAAAGAGGAGGTTAAAAATGAAGATGATACCTTATAAACCTCTCAATAGCAAGTAAAATGTGTTAAGCCCTAAAGCTAAAAATTTCCAGCTCAATAGATGAAAGCATCAAATCTTGGCTCATAAAAGCAGACCTGGCTATTATATGACTGAAGAGCACATCCAGCAATCCAAGACCAAACTTTTTTATCCACATCGTAAAGAAGGCCCTTCCCTTGGTTCCAAGATGTAAAACAGATCAAATTATCCTGTCCAAAGCACTCAAATCTTTCAGCTGACAGCCTTAATAAAGCTCGAAAATACTTTGGTGGCATCCTACTTATCTCCACCCACATAATCTTTGAATGATCCAATTCCCAAATTCTCATATTCTGAAGGGTACTATAGAGACCAATCCTTCCAACCAGAAACAGACGCTTCTGTGTACCAGCAACTAAATACCCATCTAACAAGGAACGCGGGAACTTGGCTGGAATGTGTTCCCAGTAACCTGTGTCTAGCCTGTACATCATCAAACCCAGTGGCGAAAGAGTTTCCAAATACAACCGGGAGTCACAATATGCCATCTTTGAAGAGCAAAGATTAACTGCAGGCATTATCTGGTGGACAGACCATCTGTCAAGTTTTGAATCATACACTTCAGTGGGCAAGGACTTGTCACCATATATATCACTAGTCGCAATCACTTTGAATGAACGGTCCACCCGGTCAACAACCATTATCAACTGTCTTTGCTGATTATAATGCATGCTCGGCAATGTCCTCCATGTTTGGGTAAGTGGATTGCACACCAATGTTCTGAAAGTTAGCCCATCAAGCCCAGAAAAACAAACAAGACCACCTGATGAACCAACCAACCAGAATGCCCATAGAGGCAAAAAATTAAGTGGAATCCTATACCATGTTTTCAGTGGCAAGCTAAAAACTGAGCATTGCGGTGTCTGAGAGTTCTTCCAAAATGTAAGAAGACAAGGCCCATGAGATGGCACTTGTGAATGAAATTTAAGAAAACTACCATCCTGAAGTATAGAATTCCACCGTCTACAAACAGAACGAAGCCGAAAGATCATAAACGGAGGAACCCTGGCTAAAATCTCATTCAACAAGTCTTCAGGCAACATTGCCCAGATGTTATCTTCCATTTGGACATCGGGATGGATTGCTTTACCAAATGTAGCAGCCGTTTCCTCGTCCAAACCACGAGGTTTCGTCTTAATCACCTTTTGCCTAGAAGGGCTAGTATTTCTTGATCCTACACGACCCATAGGGCTTGTGTTTCTTGAACCACCACCCCTAATAGGTGACACTTGCTTAGGGTACCTCTCTTGTGAACCAGATACTGTAGCTTCCCCGGACCTAGAATCAGAAGCTTCACCAATGCCCTCCATGTTAACAACCCCTAAAGAGACTCAATTAACCAAAAACAAGTTCTTATCTGTACCAATTGTATACTCTATTCCAAGTTCTACACACCGAAAGATCCAAACTTTCAAGCTCAAGTGCATTCAGTTAATCAGAAACACCAAATGTAAGCTCCCAATTCACTTTTCAGAAACCCAAAATTCAAACATTCAAGCTCAGCTGCTCAAATATTGATTTCAAGCCTCAAACAACAACACCCATAATCCCAAACAATCAAAATAAAAACTGTCCTTCAAAAGCCCTAACTTTTAGCCAGATCCCCAAACAACCCACTTTCAACAAATGGTAAAGGTAAATCAACAACTATAACATTAAATGAGCTACAGAGAAAAGATCAACTAAGAATAATTCAAAGATCAAAGCTTTGAGGATTATTTAGCAGGTGGGTTACCTTTGAATTCAAGAATCATGAACCTCACTTTTGGCTTTTAGTGAGATAAAGCTTCATCAGAGAGCTCAAAAGAAGAAAAATTGTGCATTGAAATGAGAGAACAAGGAACCTAACCCAAAAGACTGTTTTTTCCCCAACATTGCTTCTGATTTGTTTTGTCATTATTTGGGTGTAATTAATGAAAAAATAATAATTTTTGGAGGTACTTTATGCTGTGCCATCAGTTGATCCCGATTATGATACCTGTCCAGTCAATGCTTGCCATTTCAGCAAACTTTCAAACTTCGTTAGTCAAAACGCCATGACAATGCGATTTCATTTCAATTAGTTATGTGGACAGTCAGTTTATTAATGAACTTACGTCTTTATTTATTTATTTTTTTTGAAAAGGATTTTTTTTTTCCTTTACCTATCCAAAAATTAAAAAAAAGTAAAAATAAAAAGCTGGAGTGTTACGTATTTCAACAAATACTATAAAATAACCCTCTTATTAAAATGTATGCAATCGATGGAGTCTATATTAAGTTATTTTTTAATATATGATAAATAAATTTATAAAATTTCCTTTAAAATGATGAGTAGATATCCCCAAGAGTTAAGATATATATAGAGATTAATAAAAAATAATGGGCAAGTAGTCGAAGAGAAATGTTGTGACAGAGAGTATTTTTGTTTCGCTTAAAAGAATTATAAAATACGAGTTAATCGGGTCCACTGAATGCTGTTGATCTTTCATCGTGGGGCTCCACTAACTCATCCAGCGGTTGTTGATATCTTTGATTAAAAAACAGTCGTTCGTTCAACTGACGCTCCGAGTGGGGCCTACATAATAGCGCGCCCGCTTCAATTTAAACATGAACAAAGAATTTTTAATTAAAAAATTGTAGAAAATAATTGTTGTCACAGAAAATTTGAGGCCCCTTCAATTTGGGTTTTGCACTAATGTGTTTTGTGTTTGCACTCATCTAAATTTGAGTAACAGTTAAAGAGTCTATCACTGGATAATAATATGATCCATCTAATCAAGCTCAAATAATATCAAGACAATGCTATATCTCATAATGTGGAAACCCCCACCAAATTTAAGAGCAAATCATGCCCAAATTTAAAAGAAAAATTGATGCAATAATGAAAGGTGCAAAAGCATGGCCCATGAAAGCTATTAAGAATATGAAAAGAAAGATGTTGACTCTCATTTCCGGTGCACATAATAATGAAACATTCACATAATGAAATGACGCACGCCTTAAAAATATGATCAAGACTTGTCTTTCTCAAACCTCAAACCATTAGTATGTCCGCCGTTGATTTGGTATCTTGTATCAGACTGGAATGAAAAACAAGACATGCACACATCAGCATCCCCAGCTGATGACTGCACAGAGATTTGTAGCCAAATCATTCAGAGGAGTTAGTAATTGACGCAAAGGACTAAAATAAGATTACCTTCTTTTCGGTCTTCAGCCTTTTTGCCAGTTCCACTAATATTTCAAAGCAGCCTTTCACTTCCGAATAATATCCCCAGTATGCAATCCAACAGTATAGCAGACGTTTAATTAAACCCAGGAAAATAAACCTAAAATATATATCCAAATAAGAAGTTGTGCCTAAGTGCACACATTTGCACTTTAAAATCATCCGGATGGGACTAAAAAGGTAATAAAAAAGGAAACTTATTACATTAAGAAACAAACTATGTCTATATTTTAAGATCGTCTGGACATCTGCACCTGAGCACCATTCTTTAAATAAGTTCAACCCTTCAACATCAGCAGTGGAATTTGCCACAAAAATATTTAAAGGAATTTCATAATTCCTACGTTGATATTCAAAGGGTACCTTTGTTAGCTTTATCCTCTTCCTCGACCATTGCACCATAATTTGGGGCCCCTTGGACTTCATCAACATAGTTAATAATGTCATATCTCTGCAGGAACAGTAAAACCAACAGTTGGATTAAAGGAAATTACATGCATTAATCTTCAACATAATCCGAGACAAAGCTCATGTTGTCATGCATATGATATACACACAAATGTAAAGAGACAAGGGGCAGCAGAGCCTGTTAGATAAGATGGTACGTATAATAAGGCCTTGGTGTCCAGAGGCTGACACAGTCTAGCATATTTCGCTTCCTCTTTTCTTACCTTCTCAAGGAATTCGTTAAGTTCAATCTTTAGTTAAATCATAAAAGTCATTAACCTCATCTCGTTGTCAAGAGTTTGAGCAATTGGAAAAAAGAAGAAACCATGAAGGGTGCAAAAATAATACATCAACGGCACGAAAGTTAAGTTACCCTATAAGCATTACTTCATCACTCGTGACACAAGTTGTTGTCGAGATAGAGACTTCTTGAAGTATGGATAAGGGATGACAAAAAAATATAGGTATGGATAGATCCGTACATTAAAAAATGTAGATTCAGATGCTAAAACTTAGAATTTGTGCGGATCCAAATTTTTTTAAAAATCAGATGCCTGGATCTGTATTATTTTTAATAAATTATTTATTAAATTAAAATTAAATAATATATATATATATATATATATATATAAGTTAAATGAAAAAAAATTAAATTAAATTAAAAAATATATCGAGATCCGTATTATTTTATGTTTATTTGTGGTGTTTAATAATTTTATTTGAGGATTTGTGGTGTTAGACTTGGATTTATCTTATTTTTTACGTTTGATTTTGTTGTGGTACTTTTATTTGTGAATTTATGGTGTTGTATGTTATTCTAGGTATTAATTTGTTGATTGTTGAGTTATATTGAATTTTATTTGATATTATTAGGTAAATTATTGAATTTTAATTCATGCAGATCTAGATATGCATGATATCTATCCACAATCTATCTAAATATTACCCACATTCGGATATGAAAATATTAATGCAGATTTCTATCTAGATGCACTTACATCCGGATTTTGCAATCCCTAATAAAGATTAGGGCCAAAGTAGATCATTATCTATATATATGTATGCATGTATGTATAATGTCTGTAATATAATTGAGAGCTCCTACATCAAGCTGAGTAATCTGGATTTCAAGCAAAATTTTTTTCAAGAACATACGAATACTTGACCGCGGCAGTAACCCAAAAAAAATCTTATTACTTCCTGAGCTACCACATGATTATTTGTCATCGCAGTGAGCCCAGAAATTAGGCACTCCATTTCTGTGAATTGTGCGTATAAACAATCAAATAATCTTATATATATATATATATATATATATATATATATATATATATATATAAACCAAGAAACGTATATGTAATTTCTTTCTTATTATTTTAATATATTTTGAGGTCAAGAATGAATTAACAAAAAAAAAACAGCCAAAATGATTATTTGGTGAATGATTTAGTTCTTATATCATAGTAAATTAATTGAAATAAGAGTTTTTAATTGCAGATAGGATAGAGCAACATCAGTAATTTTCTCATCAAAGTAGATGAAAAAAAAACAAATGAACCGCAAGCATCTTTTCTCATAATAATGCCTGCAGAATTGAACCTTTGAAGATTCATGATGTATGGTGGATGATACAAAGCTTTGAAATCTGTCACGAGATAATAAGTCGTCCATCCAATCAAAGCTCAACGAATGTCAAGACGCACAAAGCTACTTATTGTAAGAATGACAAAATTTAAGAGCAAAAAATCATGCCCGTATTCAAATTTTAAAAGAAAAATGATGCAATAATGTTATGTACAAACGCATGGCCCATGAAAGCTAACAATTTTGAAAAGAAAGATAAGTAGGTAACTGTCGCTTCCGTGTAAGTCTAAAGCGATTGATAAGTGGAGCCTTTTGTGAATTGAAATTCTTAAATCTTTCACTAAATGTCAAAATATATTGAGACATTCATTTGCAATTATGAGAGAAGTGCTTCCATTTTCTCCTCCCTTTGTGATGCGAACCCTATCTCCCATTTTTTCTAACCCCATTTCTGACTATCTGATTGCAAAGTGTACAATCATGTGCGATGGTTTGAATTTTATATTCAACATAATTTTATAGATATTGAAGTAAAAACTGGTTGGGTTGTTGCATGAATAGACACAAATATCAGCGCGTGCATTTGTTCTTAAAAAAATAAACAAATTCCCAATAAATCATTCAAGTGGAACCTACTTACTTTGCTTTTAATAGAAGTTAACTTTTATCGTCCAATATATATTTGTATTTGTTATACCCTCTCTATCTTTAAATGTTTTTTTTTTTTCACTTTTTGAATTTCATAGGTTGTGTAGAATTTAGTTTTCTACTTTGATTAACCACTCGAGTTCAATGCCCACAAAAAAGTATAGGTTAAAGTTCATATCTAAGCTTTCTCCACCTCTAATTTTAGAATTGAAAAAAAAAAGTGTAAAATGTAATAAAATCTTGGGACCAATCAAAATAACATTATCTTAGGTAGCATTTGTTTTTTATGGGTTTGAATTTTTGTGAAGACTTAATGTGTTTGAATTCAAATATCTGAATATAATTTTTTTTAATTCTAAATATAATGATACTTATTTTTTTTATGATAAAAAAAATCTTAAATATAGTCATTTTACATTTATGTTATTGTCAAATTAAATGAAAAAAAGTGATTAAGTTTATAGTTTATACAATAATTATATTAATAGAGATATTTTTGAATATAATGTAAACTTCATATTTAGACCTTTACTACTTAAAAAAAGTCACAATTTTTTTTTTCTTCAAATGTAAATGTCTGAAAATCATACATAACTTATAAAAAATAATAAGTAAATTTTTAAAAGGTCCAAAATTAATAAAATTCTAACCTTTATACATTTAATAAGCAAGCTCTTAGTGAATTAGATTATTTAAAGTACATTTTCACAAAATACTTTCAAATTTAACATTCAATTTTTTTTTTTTTGGGAGAAAGTAATTTCACAAAAAATGCATCCAGGTGAAACTGAGACGATTGTGCAAAAATGTCGGATCCTTTATCCTAAAGCAAAGGTCACGAAATGCTTAGAAGAGGAGCTTCTCTCGTGCACATTAATTACTGGCTGCCCATATGGTTTCTTAAATTTATTTATCATTATTTGCTGGCAGTGTGATCTTTTGCATATAATTTAGGAAAAGTATGCAAGTTTCAATATTATTATTTTTTTAAAAAAATCCAAAGCTTGCAAAGGCTAGGCTATTGTTGATTCTATGAGTATCTTTTTGATTCATTTATTGTTTTCGCATGCAAACCCATAGATCCTTTCTTAAAACAACTTAGTTTTTAGTATAAAAAAGAAAAAAAATGTTATGATCTTTTTATATATGATTTTATTAATCAAGTGAATAACGATTGGTAATTAACACAAATGACGGCAATAAAGTGTTCATGGATATATACTAATAAATGTGATACTTAAGGATCAAGATTAGTATTTAAAAGATAAAAAAAGGGACAAACACAAACTTCCCAATTTAATAATGTCACATAATATGATGTAAGAATTTTAGATCGGATATGAGTTGTGATGAAATTTTAAAGATCACGCATATGTGCCAAAAAAAAAAATCTTAGATTTTGATATTTTATATTAAGATGAATTTACAAAAACGATCCAACTCACATTTTCTTATTTTTTAATTATATGAGAGTGTTTATGAAAGTATCAAAATGATACTAGCAAAATGTTTTTAATAGTTAAACCTTACTGAGTAAACCAAATGTTTTTAATTATTTATTATGACAAGAACAATTTTAAATACAACATCATTTAAGAATCTTTAATTAGAAAGTTAATAGTTGTGTATATGTGCGTGCACACACACATATATAATTTTTTTCTCCTGTAAACATCCTTATTTTTTTCATACGGACATACTATTAAATCGTATGATTTAATAAAGTCCTTGTTTAATTAATTATAAAATTATATGAATTAATATTATGTTGCATTAAAAAAGTAATAGGGGCATCCTTATTTTAACAAAACGAGAATATCATTAATAGATAAAAAAAATATTTCAATACACTAACAAATAAAAAATACTGTTTTTAACATATTAAAATTTAGATTTTTCATATTCTATTAAAATTTTTATTTTATTAAAACGAAGATGTCAAGTCCTAGTGATTCATGTAACAGATAAAAAAAATAGATATTTTAATATACTAGCAAATAAAAAATACAGTCTTTAATATATATTTTTTATATTTTTTGAAATTATTATTTTGTTAAAATAAATATGTCCTCAAAAAAAAAAAAAAACTATATATATGTTTAAAATAAAAGGCAAGCCGTTGAGTGCCTAATAAGGCCACAAAACAATTGAGCAATAAAAAACACGAATCATAAAATCACCGCCCGGTGACGGACCTGTCCATGCACGTCTTCTTCCAGCTAGCCGTTACAAATCTCACCGTAGACAACGTCAATCTGACAGCCACAAAAATAATAAATTAAAGAAATGCGATAATAACAATGAGCTCCCAAATCTTTTATGTATTTATGATTTATTTATAGATGACATGACATTTTGATTTATATTGTTGTGTTTGTATGATTTCTTATTTGTTTTTTGTGGAACTTAAGATAATACAAACTGGACTAATTTATTAACTGTGTAAAAAAGTAAAATACCAGCTGAACATAATTATCAGAATTATTCAAAGTGTTTTGCTCATTTATTATATTTTTAATTTAATTTTTTTTTTATTTTATTATTGTAATATCTGTATTAAATACCGTTAATATTACATTTATCTTATCTTATATCATGCAACACTAGAAAGATATTCCATATAGATTGAAAAAGTATGTCCTTTTTTAAGAAAATAGAAAATATTTAGGGACCCGGCATGGTTACCCTAATTAAAAAAAGAACCTTTTTAAAAAAAATTAAAAAAATAGAAAAGGCTGGACAAAATCCAAAATTCAGCTGGCATCTTATGATAAGAATACAAACAACTAAATGCTTCATTTGCCCTGCTGTGACACGTGTCATAATATCACCAGACTACGCCCTTTTCAATCAAACATCGCCATCACCAGATAATTCCCCGGAGCTTTAATTATAAATGACACGTGCTTGTTTCCTGTCTGTCGCCGGAATATCCTCCACTTTCCCACTGTAAAAAAAAAATTTCAACCTCTTTCGCTTTCCCTCACTTTCTCACCGTCCAAACACTCCCAAGCTCTCGTCGTAAGCATCTTTTTTAGCTCCTTTCTCTCCTACCCACTTCAGTTCAAAACATATTCTCCTTAGATTTGACCATGTTTTGACCAAAAGACTTCGAAAAAGGATTAAGGTTTTAATTTTTGATTTTTTTAAATTTTTCATAAAGGATGGGGGCGGTGACGTCGACGATGGCGGCGAAGTTCGCGTTTTTTCCGCCGAGTCCGCCATCGTACGAGCTGGAGGAGGTGGTAAAAGGGAAGCTGGGGATGTCGGGAGTGGCGGCGAGGGAAACCGTCGACGTTTTGAGACTTGATACTAAGAGAGGGAATCAAGTGGTGGCGGTGTATATTAAGAATCCTACTGCTAAGTTGACTTTGCTTTACTCTCACGGTAACGCCGCTGATCTGGGTCACATGTACGAGTTGTTTTTTGAACTCAGTGCTCATCTTCGAGTTAACTTGATGGGGTAACTGCAGATTTAATTTTTCGAACTATCTGAATTTCCATGCTTTTATATATAGATAAATTACTAGTCAAGTTTGCAAATTCATTGCAGCGGATCACGGTTGTCATATTTTAGGATATGTTTGGAATAGAAGTGAATGAGGCTCTTAATTTGCGGTTGCTGTGGAATAGAATCACTAGTTGTCAAATATATGGATGGTTGTAATTGGTAAACATTAGCTATCAAGTGAAAGTGTTTATAACGTTATTTGTGCTTTTGAGGTTAGGACAACAATTAGTAAATAACCTTAACTCGGAGGTTAGTGGTGATTAAGAGTATGCTTGTAACAGTTGTACTTCTACTAAATTTTGAAAGCAGAGATATACGCATCTATGCTTGACTACTAATGATTTTATTCCACAGTAGCTATGAATTAAAAGCCACACAAATCAATTCCAAACATATCTTAAATACATTGACCGGCTGAGTTATGATGTGTATGTCTTTGTGTGTGTACAGGATGCTTTGATGTGTACACTTTAGTATTGTTACAAATAAAGTCACTGAATTTGTGGAGGGTTTATGCAGGTATGATTATTCTGGGTATGGGCAGTCTACTGGGAAGGTATGGTTTTTGGGTTTTCTTGTGTTTGGTTGCTGAGAAAAGTGAGGAAACAAGAATTTTGAATTTCAGTTTCTTTGTGTTAGAACTTGTTTTTTCAGTTGAGAAAATGGAGGATAAGAAAGGCAACCATATGATTTTTGAATTTTGATACTGTTTTATGCTTGGTTAACTGGTCATAGTCGAAACTAAAACAGTCTTTTAGCATACCATTGTTTTTCTGCCACCAAGATTAATTGATTTTTGAATCTCTATTTATGATTGCTGAAATATCGCTTTCATACTCTTTGACCAGCCAAGCGAGCAGAACACTTATTATGACATAGAAGCTGTATATAGATGCCTTGAAGAAAAATATGGGGTGGAGGAGGAAGATGTTATCTTATATGGGCAATCAGTTGGGAGTGGACCCACTCTAGATTTGGCAACCCGACTACCTAGATTGAGGGCTGTAATTCTCCACAGTCCAATCTTGTCTGGTATTCGAGTCATGTATCCGGTGAAACGAACATACTGGTTCGACATTTATAAGGTTTTTCCTCAATAGATTTTGAAATTTCAGAAACTTTGATGCGTTGCCTTTTAGTAAAATAACTCTATTTTATTGATTGTTTCTATTTATGGTGCAGAATATTGATAAAATACCATTGGTCAGTTGTCCAGTCCTCGTGATTCATGTAAGTACTTTTCCACTTATGAGGCGTTGGTTAAGGCTACTGCTCTTAGATAATGTGGTGTTTAGGTGTGTGCTATATTCTGAACTGTGGGAAAACACCTAGCTATATTTTACTGTAAATATTGATGCCTTAGATAGAAGATCTTGATTGTTGTCAATCCCTAATTTGTAGGATTTGATTTAGTCTCTAATTTGTAGGGATTTGATTTAGTTTCCTTTCCTGTTGTCCTCTACATGAATATATTAACCTAGAATTGTATTGTTTGCGACATCAGTGAAACATTACAAATTTCTCCACACGAATATGTGCCATCTGAGCCCTTACTTCACATATTCCCTCCTCAGATTCTTTCTGTTTCATTCTAAGCCCCTATAAACTCTATTCGCCAGGAAACTCAACTGTCTTTTGAAATTCTTATGGGCTCATTTCCAGCTGGCCTTTTCCATATCAACTGAGGAAGATTATAAGATAATCACAAACTCTTTCAACCTTAAGCATTGTATGTGAATATACTGTACTCTGGAATAGCCATTGAATTTGAAGGTCTAAATGCATGCACTTTTTAACGATCTTTAGTGAAGATTTGAAATGGTATCCCATCTTGATATAAATTTGCATAACTTGAACATACCAACCATTGTTCAATGTTTCTGTTCATGAAGTGAAATCAATCTTGTACCATTTGGTTTCATGTAACGTGGAGTGGTTTGGGGAAGCAAGCTCATGAGTGAACTTCTTGCTTTCTGGTTCCTTGTGCCACTTGCAGGGAACTGCTGATGATGTTGTGGACTGGTCCCATGGTAAGCAACTGTGGGAGCTCTGCAAAGAGAAGTATGAACCATTATGGATTAAAGGGGGCAACCATTGTGACTTGGAGCTTTATCCCCAATACATCAAGCATCTAAAAAAGTTCATATCAGCCATTGAGAAATCACATTCGAGACATGGATCTGCGCTGACTATGGATCAACCAGGGAATCCGCGAAAGAGCACAGATTCTAGAGACACATCCACACCAAATATAGATCAGAGGGAGAAGTACAGGCTGAGTACTGACCAAGGAGATAAACCGAGACAAAGCACCGACCGAAGAGAGAAATCAAGAACCAGTGTTGACAGGAAAGATAAATCAAGAACTAGCATTGATAGGAGAGAAAAATCAAGAAAAAGTGTGGATCGCCCTGAGAAATCTATTAACGACACAGACCCAGCAGAGAAAGCGAGAAACAGCATTGACCGGTAAGTCATGTTTCAACTACACAAGAATTTTTATCCATTAAGCTTTTCTAAACCAGTTGTGCCAATATGGTGGCACAAGTTTATACTAGTCTGGTTGAAACTGAATTGCTGTGGCAGGTTAGGTGGCATGATGAGATCAGTCAAATTATGCAATATTGATTGTTTCAAGCCTACAGCAACAAGTATGTAGGAAGAAGAAAGGTCGGTCCGTGGATAGAGGTTGTATTTTGCTTCACTTTTATTTATTTGATTGGTTAGTGGGGTTGTTTGGGTGATAGAAAAAATGTATTATTGTTTATCATCCAATCTTTTGAGTTAAAATAGGAAATTAATTTATTAGCAAAATTATGTATTACGCTTTATTTGTCTTTGCCAGTTAATAAATCTCACTTGCACCCTCCCTCATTTTACCTGTATTTGCATTCGTGTTCTGTTTTATTTAGACTCTTATTGCAGATTGATTGTACTTTGGGCGTGTTGCTCCTGAAAATAGTTCATATTGTCAGGCCTTTTGCCAGCAGCAGTGTTCCAATTAAAGTGCATAAATAATGGGCTTTTTTTTCGTGCCGGCATTATGGGTGTCATGCGGATTGGATTTTACAGATTAAATATTAATTCATATTCATCCATATTTTTGTCGGTTATAAAATTCTAATCCAATGTGAAATTTAATTCAAATTTAATTTATATATCCAGAGTCGGAAACGGATTTGACTCAACTTACATTTAATTTATTATTTTATGAATTAAAAATTTTTATTTCTGTTTAATTTAGGAATTAATTAAATAAAAAATTTAATATAAAAATAATTTTACTTATGAATAATATCAAAATTATTTGAGAATTAAATAAATTAATTATTTAAATAAAGTTAGAATAATACATTTAAAGTTTTAAATTATAACACATTAAAAAAAATTATTTATTTAGATTAGTGTTTGAATATTAATTGTCTAGGAAACTATATTTGTTTATTTAATAATTGAATAATTGAATTGTTTTCTATTTTATATTATTATTGGATAAGATATAATATGGTGTTAATGTAATTATATTTTAACTTATTTATTTATTGATAAATAGTAATGCTACATTCACAAGTCTTAATTTTTTAATTAAATAAATATTTTTTATGAATTTATGAATTTTTACAGATTTGTAGAATTAAATCTATATCCAGTCCGTCGATAGTGGATTTTTAAAATTTTAATCCAATCTAACTCACCAATTTGCTCATTGAATTTTTATAGATCTAATATTTTCAGACTAGATAAATTGAGTGGATTAGATTGGATTCGGAACACCCCCAGCCAGCATGGATCTAATTGGAACAAAATCAAAGCTTTTTGGGGACTGGCGTGTATTTAAGCCAAAAACAAGGATCCTATTTGCAATAATTATAATGATGTATTCTCTTTTTATTATTTTTGTATATCTGATTTTGAAATCAAGAAATAGCTAAATACTCACGTAAGGGAAAGAAAAAAATTACACGTCAGAAAGATTAAAAATAAATCCAAGATATCAGGTTTTTAACATAAAATTTATAAATTTGGTTAAATGTTGAAGTTAAATTCCTCATCCATAAAATAAACATCTATTAAATTTTAATCTATTGAATTTTAATGTGCATAATTTATTTGTTTGGTTTGGTATCTTTCTTGCCCGTGGATTTTTATAAATTAAATACATCTTTTACTTTGAGATTTACTTAAATTGAATACTTTTTATTTCTGAAATCCTTACTAAACGAACTTGAATGCTACTTTTCACGATTATTAAAAAAAATGAAGTAATTGCATTTTCATTAAGAACAGGAACATGGGCAAAATAAGTGCTGTGAAAAGCATTTTTCACTTTTTATTTTTCAATACGAAACAAAATGAGAGTTCAAAAACCGATGCCAAAACGCACCGTAAATAATTCAAAATTAATGATGAACCCCTATTCTTTTTGTCATTTCAATTATCAAGCCGGCAAGTGCTGAAACTCATCAGACAAAATATCGAAGAAGGTAGAATTAGATAATCCCAGAGAAGGTTTAAGGAGGGTTTAAAGGCGGCCACTTCTCACTGAAACTCTCTTTTTAATTCTCTATGAATTCATTCCCTTCCACAAAATCCTTCACAGTCCCATTCTATTTCACTACACAATCATTCAATTCCATCATTTTCGTTTCACAAATTCTCCCATCATTTGATGTCCGGTAACAAAGCCCCTATAGTCTTCTCCGCGAATAAATTTGATCACTTGCCTGTTTGTTATTATAGTCATAACAATTATAATAACAATAAACCTACAATTCTTTTTCCAAACCCAGAAAAGATTTCCACAGTTATGTGGAGGAACGTTGCCAAACAAGCCATTTCACTACATTTGAAGAAACCCTTTTCACGTGCTTACAGTTTTTTAGGTACTTCTCAGGATTCAATTTTTCGTGAGAAGGTTAAATTTGGATGTTTAGATATGGTTCCTAGGGGGATTCATGAAGTGGGTTCCGGTCGGATTGGTGAAATATTGAGTCATGAGGATTATATGGGGAGGACAAGTTTTGGGGTTTTGAAAAATGATAATTTTTGGTGTCCTAGAGGGTATGCAACTGTAGCTGAGGCTGTGTCTTCAACTGACGTTGAAGAGGATGTGTCAATTGTTGAAGAAATTCAAGAGCTGTTGCAAGAAATGAAGAAGGAAGAACAAAGACAGGGAGAGAATGGGGGTGGAAGAAAAAGGCGAAGAGTTGCAAGGGGAATGGGGTCTGGGAAGTATCGAATGTTGAAGATGAGGCAAGTGAAGATTGAGACTGAGGCATGGGAACAAGCAGCAAATGAGTATAGGGAGCTTTTGATGGATATGTGTGAACAAAAACTTGCACCGAATTTGCCTTATATGAAGTCATTGTTTCTTGGATGGTTTGAGCCTTTGAGGGATGCTATTGCTAAGGAGCAAGAGAGATGTAGAATGGCAAAGCATAGGGCGGCATATGCTCCATATTTTGATCAGTTGCCAGCTGATATGATGGCAGTTATTACAATGCATAAGTTGATGGGGCTATTGATGACGGGAGGTGAACATGGACGAGCTCGAGTTGTACAGGCTGCATGTATAATTGGCGATGCCATTGAGCAAGAGGTGGGTGAGATTGGATGTTGTTTTGGTTGTTTTTATTTGCTGTTTGATTTAATCAAGTGAGGTTATATTGTTCTGGTATGATTGAGCTTTTCAGTTGAAGTTTTCTTTTGTCTCTAGCTAGGCCTAGTAAATGATAAGTAATGTCAGTTTAATTTACTATATTAGTGAGAAAGTAGAACCATTGATATTTTTTTACCTTTGAGAATGAGGATCCGAGGAAACAAATTTTAAGCTTCACTTCGTCCGGCCTTCCCCTTCTCTTTTCTTTTGAATTGAGCATTAATCTATTTCTACTGCTGTAATTGTTCAGGTCAGAATCCACAAGTTTTTGGAGAAAACGAAAAAGAAAAACGAAACTAAAAACAAGGAAGATGAAGAAGGAGATGAGTCTAATACTGTAACTACAGAACAAGAGAAGCTGAGAAAAAAGGTTACCAATTTAATTAAGAAGCAAAAGCTGCCAGCTGTGAGGCGGATCGTGAAAGGACAGGATGATTTCAAACCTTGGGGCCAGGATGCTAGAGCAAAGGTTTGCACGATCCCTTGTAATCACTCATAAAACTTTGCTTTCTCTTTGATTATATGTTTCATAAATTTTTTATCTCCACTTGTACTTTCCAGGTTGGAAGCCGTGTTATTGAATTGTTGATTCAGACTGCTTATATACAATCACCTGCTGATCAATTAGCTGATGCTCCACCTGACATTTGTCCTGCATTTACGCACACATTCAGAACTGTGTCAAAAGAAACTAAGTGAGTAGTCAGTCCTTGCCGTTGCTGTTACAGGTTTATGTTTCCTTTGGATCATCTCTAACATGTGCTTTGGGCTTTTCTTTGAACAGAGGTGGTTCCAAAAAATATGGTATCATTGAATGTAACCCACTGGTTCTGAAAGGACTAGAGAGAACCGTGAGTGAATCCTGTTATTGTTCCATTTCTTTATACCCAAGATATTGAAGTTCCATATTTTCAAACTTTTTAAGTTGTGAATTTTCTTCCTTTCACTTTCCTTATACGAGGAATCATAAGAGTTGTTTCTTAAGCAGGCAAGACACATGGTGATTCCTTATATGCCAATGTTGGTGCCTCCAGTAAAGTGGACAGGGTATCTTCCAATTTCACGTCAGCCTTTTCTATTACTTGTGCATATGATCATTATGACTTGAGGCCTTGGACAATGAAGTACTTATGTTACACTAGACAGTTTGTTGTTGGGGGATCTTCAGTGTTTTGTCTTCCAACATTTAGCAAACCATTGTCAGCCATGTTAATGCAATTGACACTCCTATCTTGAGCTACCTTTACGAGTTTCTAGTGTCAGTGAGTTTCCCTTGCTGAAGGATTGGTATTCCTCATACATAAAATCATGATGGAGAAGTTGGCAATCGAGCACCAAAAGAATTTATTTCATGTGCATTTGAAGACAGAAATTTTGATAACTTAACAATCCAACATTGTTTAATGGGGCAACATAGATTTGTGGAAGTTCAACATGCTTTTTGTGTCAGAATAGCTTGCCAGATCATTTACTTCAGGTTGCATTGTTAATTCTTTATACACCGCGGCAGTTATTTTTTGTTTTTGTCCTTTGCAGTTATGACAAAGGTGCGCACTTTTTCTTACCTTCCTATTTCATGCGTACGCATGGAGCTAAACAACAACGGGATGCGGTTAAGAGGACTCCTAGGAAGCAACTAGAGCCAGTTTTTGAGGTATGAAGGATAAGTATTTGCTGTATTATTATTATTGTTGTTTCTGTAATATTTGCTGTTTAATCTGACACTTGGCTATGGGATTGGATGCCAGCCGTATATGCTGGTGTTCAGGTATGGTTATTCCATCTGCCAAATTCTGCTTTAGAAAGAATGCTTTAATTATTTGCCTAAATTAACTGGGCAGGCCTTGGACACTCTTGGAAATACCAAATGGAGGGTAAATAATAGGGTACTTGGCGTCCTCGATAGAATATGGAGTTGTGGTGGCCGTCTTGCTGATTTGGTGGACCGTAATGATGTGAGTTACTCTCTTGATTTGCATTATTTTTGTTTTTCACTCTGAACCAATCACTTTTCGCTGTTTAATATGTTCTATATGAGATAAGTTTGATTTGGTGACAAGCTACCAACCTTCACATTGCAGGTTCCTTTACCAGAGAAGCCAGAAACTGAAGATGAAGCACAGCTTAGGAAATGGCAGTGGAAAGTCAGAAATGTGAAAAAAGAAAACAGAGAGAGGCATTCACAGCGTTGTGACATAGAACTTAAGCTTTCTGTAAGATCACCTTCTGTCGTGTATGGCAAATAATCACATTGTATTTCCTAATAGGATTTTATGCTGACTCTTTGCCCATGGGGAGTAGGTAGCACGAAAAATGAAAGATGAAGAAGGTTTCTATTACCCACACAATGTTGACTTTCGAGGGCGTGCATACCCCATGCATCCTTACTTAAATCATCTTGGTTCAGATCTCTGTCGGGGAATTTTGGAGTTTGCTGAGGGACGCCCTCTTGGGAAGTCTGGCTTACACTGGTTGAAAATACACCTGGCAAATCTGTATGCTGGTGGTGTGGACAAATTATCTCATGAAGGTCGATTGGCTTTCACTGAGAGCCATTTGGATGATATATTTGATTCCGCAGATAAGCCACTTGAAGGTAGACGGTGGTGGTTAAAGGCGGAAGATCCATTTCAGTGCCTGGCCGTGTGCACCAATCTTACTGAAGCTTTGAGAAGCTCCTCTCCAGAGACATTTATATCACATATTCCTGTTCATCAGGTACCCACCTTTTTATTTCATAATAACCTGCTCATGTCATATCTTTGTATTCTGTTAAACCCATTTGTCTTGATTGAAACCTTATAATTCTCCGAGCAAAGGATAATAAGTTCAAGTTGCAGATATCTCGTGGCTATGTTTTCTTTATGGACATATTCTTTACTGCATTAAGAAAAGCTGTAATGAGAAATAGGTGAATTCTGTGTTTGTGCAAAAAACTCTTACAACTCTTTTTCTAGCATTGCTTTTGTGTTTGTTACTTTTTCTTTGTGTTGTAATATCTAAAACTTGGTCGGATTTGTTTCTCATGTCTCATTTTTCTGTAGAAACTAACTAAAAGCTAAAGTTACTTGTATTGTTGACAATCGCTTAGGTACTGGAATTGTTTTTTTGTTATAATATCATAAGACTGCTACATATTCTGATGGGAGACTATCAAGTTATAATCTCTTAAATTTCTTTTCCCGTATGATACCAGTACCTGAGCCTGTTCATATCTTTCTAACACAATCTAGTAGGTACATTGTATATTAAGATTCTTCATTCTAGTGCTGAATGGTTTTTCTCTCCTCTTGTTTTTCTTTAGGATGGTTCCTGCAATGGACTACAACACTATGCTGCACTTGGAAGAGACACGGTAGGGGCCTTTTCATCTTTGAGCAGTTGGAGATAAGCTGCTTTTCCGCTTTTTTAATTTTCTCACCGCAATTTTTTTGGCAGTTGGGAGCAGCTGCTGTCAATTTGGTTGCAGGAGAGAAGCCTGCAGATGTTTACTCAGGAATAGCCACTAGGTAAGTTCATTTGTCTCTTTGTGAAAGTAGGATCTTTTCAGGTCACAATTTTCGTTATTTTCGGTTAAAATGGTAAGATTCAAGAAGCTATTTAAATTTCTTATACTTATTTCTGCTGCTCTGTTTCCCTTAGTAATGGAGGAAGAAAAGAGGTAGTTTATTGTAGGATAAATGTGTTTTATTGAAGTGAAGCAGCCACCCTGATCAGTTTTATCAAACTCAAAAGCTTTATTATATTTTAGTAACATAAATAATTTTCTGTTTAAGAAAAATTTCCTGAGCTCTTAACTTTTCATCTTATATGAGAAGGGAAAAATGAAGTTTTTGTTTTCTAGATTTATTCATGGATGTATGTATAGTAGGATGATGCATGCCAATTTCTTTATATGTGCTTGCATAAGGACACGTGCAAGTATTTTCAGACAAAGAAGTCCTCTAAAGCTTAATTGGTAGTGGGGAAAGGCTTTTAGGAACCCAATTTGACATTAGAATTTCTGTTCTTAATGAGCTGGCTATTGTAGTTGGTGCTAAAATATTGGTTCTGCAATACCTGAAAATTAGAAAGAGCCACAAAGTACTGTGTGTGTTCTTTTATTTTTTTATTTTATATTCTTAAACATGAGTCATTTATATGAATATTTCTTCATGAGGTCAGTTTGAGGGAAGCAATATGGTGATAAGGAGTCATATTTGCTTTTCAGAGTGCTTGACATCATGCGGAGAGATGCGCAGAGGGATCCTGCAGTATTTCCAGATGCTTTACGTGCAAAGTTGTTGCTTAGTGAGGTTTTTGCCCAAATTTTTCACATTTTGATTATAGGAAATTAGAAATTAGACTAGTTTTCCCATTATGTTATTCAGAAGGTATGATTAGGGTATACACAAGGCATCCTTGTGAATTCAACTGGTGCTTGGTTATCAGGGGAATATAGATTGTCATTAACCCTGATGGGTATGTGCTCGTATCTTGGCATATGATAGTTGATTCTGACATGTAGACATTATCTAGGTGGATAGGAAACTGGTGAAGCAAACAGTAATGACATCAGTTTATGGTGTTACCTATATTGGTGCGCGCGATCAAATTAAGAGGAGGCTGAAGGAACGAGGTGCAGCCATGGAGGAGCCAGAACTTTTTGGTGCTTCTTGTTATGCTGCAAAGGTAAGAAAGGATTCATTTTAAGCCATGATTGCTTAATCCTGCAATACCACATGGTGTCTCTATAAAGAATCTATTTTATTGGAAAGATGACATTTTTTTGCTTGAATAGGTAACTTTAACTGCCTTAGGAGAAATGTTTCAGGCTGCTCGTGGAATCATGAGTTGGCTCGGTGAGTGTGCAAAGGTGTGTCTCTCTTCTTTATTTTGTTTTTAGCACACTAGTTTAAACTATCTTCAATAATAATAATAATTGGATTAATTTTGACCGTAAACGCTTACAATTTACAGATCATTGCATCTGAAAATCAGCCAGTAAGATGGACAACTCCACTTGGACTTCCTGTTGTGCAACCTTATCGGAAATTAGGAAGGCATACGGTCAGTGGTGTATTCTTAATAACTTTATGGAAACTTGAATGCCTATCAAGTCAATTTCATTTGTTTTGATCAATCAAATTTCAGGTCAAGACTTCCCTTCAGATTTTAACTCTACAGCGTGAAACAGAAAAGGTACTCTACCTTTTGTTGACCTTATTTTTTATCTCCTAACAATGGAACAAATTTGTTTTGCAATTTTTTTCTTCCCCATGTTGCTTTTGTTGTTGAGAAGTGGGCCTTTCCCGTGCCAGGCTCATTAGAAAGTGAGGTTCTGAGATAACCTTCTTTTGTTAGTAGCAGGGTTGTTCTAGGATTACATCATCTTACTGCAAAGAATGGTCAAGAAGTCTAATCAGTTTCCAGATTTTTTCTTGAGATCATTATTAAATTGATTTTTTTATAACTTTCTTGGCCAAATCTTAAATGTTATGGTCGTCTTTTCTTTATAGGTAATGGTAAAACGACAAAGGACAGCTTTCCCACCAAATTTTGTCCACTCCCTTGATGGTTCTCATATGATGATGACAGCAGTTGCTTGCAGAAAGACAGGCTTAACCTTCGCAGGTGCTTTGTTTTTTCTTTCTTTCTTTCTTTTTTTTTCTTTTATTTCTACTTATTACTTTAGTTCTTGTTACTGTATATATTTTTGTATGATAACAGGCGTTCATGATTCATATTGGACACATGCATGTGATGTGGATGAAATGAACAGAATTCTTAGGGAAAAGTTTGTTGAACTTTATGAAATGCCAATACTTGAGAATGTAAGTAATCGTCACTTCTAAATTCCTCATTTCGAATTAGATAAATAAAATACTGTTTCTGCATATCATGATACTTGTTTCTTGTTTTTCAGAAAAATCCAATTTATTGTTATAAATTGCCTATAAACTCTGTAGTTTAATTTTGTCAACTACTTGGTAAAACACTATCTTCAATTTCTTAAAGTTCATTTTTGGATCACAATTTTCAAAGCAGGTAGAGGATGGTACAAAATATCATAATTGTGTGAGTGAAGAAAATATGGAATAGAAATTTATATTAAATACCATTTTGAAATTGAAGAAGAATATGCCACCTTGGAACTTCTTATCTACATTCCTGCATAGTGTAGAGGTGTTTGTCTAAGAACATTGTTTGTTTTTTGCAGTTATTGGACAGCTTTCAAAAGTCTTTCCCTAAATTGGTATTTCCCCCTCTACCTGAGAGGGGTGATTTTGATCTAAGACATGTGTTAGAGTCGCCATATTTCTTCAACTAATTGATGCAAGGGCCTCTCTGCCTGATACCAGGACAGACCCATGCTGCAGTAGATATCAGTTCCTATCTCTGGCAGTTTTAGCAATAATGCAGGCATTGGTATGCAAAAGTTGGCTCTATTAGCAAATTTTGGTGGGGACTTGCTGCTCAATGCTTGTATATATCTGGGAAAAGCAAAGTCAGTCTTTTCCACTTGGCCTTTTAAGCCTTTGTATAGTCAGTGTAGATACGAGTTCTCAAACATGTATGTAGCGCTCATAGAGAAACTTTTCAGGAGCTGATATGATGCTATACTTCTGATAGAAAGCTGAGAAGTCGAAATTCTACAGATTTAAAGCAGTGTATCTTCCATTGACATCATAGTTTCACGAGAAGGATGATGACGATAGTGGTGAATGGAACAAAGTGGATGTGAACCAGAGCATGATGTTTGATGTGCGAAGCGCTGAAAGCAGCAGACTTCATGCCTAGTTGCTGATGTAATACAATTCGTTAGATATATGGATTTGCTATTTATCATGCCCTACGAAAAGTGAAAAGAGAGGAAAATAATGTGTAGAGAGAATATATTACTAAATGCATGAGTTTATTTGTTAAATGTTTAGAATAATGTGGATTCTCATGAGTTCATTTCTCTCAATCCTGCATTTAGACAACAGTCTAAAGCGTAGTACAATGTACGGAAAATGAACTTTGACACTTTGTTGAACTCAAATGTACGCTCTCTTTGATACCTCAAAGCACATGCCCTTCTTCAAATGGTAAACAAAATCAGAAGAAAGTGTTATAAATAACTTCATTTATATACATGATTGATAATCTTACAGAAAAACTTCAACTGGTCCATTTTGCTTCTCAAATAAGGAAGTGCATTTAGCATTTTTCCTTCTACTGATGCGCAATCCCTTCAAAATGATCGGTGATGACGTACAGCAGCACAAGTATTATTGTGTTCCTCCGGTAAAGCACCAAGGAAGGCATCTCTGTTGCGCAACATTTTAAGGTTACAAACCTGCAATCATGAATCATCAGCACCCTAATTTAATACCCAAATCGCTCGTTAAGTGCAGTTCGTCCATCACCCGATTGTCCTGCATGGTGAAACATGAAAAACAATAATTAAATCATGAGGAAAGAAAAACCAAATTATAAAAAAATGCAACCAGAATAACCGACCAATATACCAGGTTCTAATCCGACAAACATTGAAAAAAACAGAAAAAGGAAATTACCTTCAGGAGGTACCCATGATTCATAATCTGTATCAGCATTGAGAAATGCAGGCTTCTCAGGGCCAAGCACTCGTCTCGGCTTTTTTATATCATTTCTTGATTGATTCTTACCAACTGATTCTTGACTTTCAGACTTTACTTCGTCATCATCTGCATGATACCCTCTTTTATGCTTCAATAATAATGCCACAGCATCCTCAGCCTTGAACTGGGTTCTCGCAGTGGAGGATGTCGACTGATCATGGGCATTATCATCAGGTTTGTCAACCTGGTTCTTTTTCCTTATAATCAGACCAGAGGCATCATCAATCATAGAATCCACCTTAATAAAAGCATCATCAGTATTCTTCAGCATTTTCTGTCTTTCTTTGTAGCCTACAAATTGCTCAGACTCTTCCACATGTAAAGCCTCATCTTCCAGTTGGATCACCTTCATTTCTCTATTCTCTACAGCTCCAAGCCATTGGGGCTTAGGAACAGCGTATGCAGCAGTTTTCTCCTCATTTGCGTCACCGACAATCTTGTCAGCTTCTGGCTTCTTATTTATTTCCACAGCAGTGACTGGAGTTGTTTCTTTCTGGATAGAGACATTCACAGGTTTTCCTGAACCACTGCTTTTCTTTGGCTCTGTGGGAGCTTTCTTCTTGATGTCAGCAGTTGGCTTTTCAGATTTCTGAAAACTTTCTACCTGTACTTTCGAATCTCTCCTTTTAGTGGCTTCTCCTGTCGGATCAGCAAACTTCAACAGGTACGAGATCCTATCCAACTCAGATTGGAGAGTTGACAATTCTTTCTGATGTTGCATGGTTTTATCAAGCACTAAGAACAAACACAGACAATGACAAAATAGTTAGATACGAAATTTCAATCATAATTCCAAAAGAGTAATAAATAAAACATGAAAAAAATGAAAATGTTAGTTTGAAAAGATGCGCAACATGTTGTAGAAGTAAGAGATGAGAAAATAGTAGAGAATTAATTGGTAAATATATAAGAAGTTTATAAAATGGTTATTTATAGAAGAAAAAGGGCACTTATCATAATACCCCCTCTACTTTGCCAATTTATCCTAAAGCAATTGCATAAGAACAACATTAACAAAACAGTCCTATGCAACAAGAGGGCAAGGCAAATACTTTCAGATAAAAAATTTAAAAAAAAATTTCAAAGCATCTCCACATCGAGAGGTTTTCTTCATAAGCAAAAAATCCCCACCTAACTGAGACGAAAGCCCAGACATGTAGGCATCAAGTGCATCCCCCGGTTCAGTTTCTACATCAGTTTCTGATGCCATTTTGTCTCTCTCTTTCTCAAACAACTCTTTCTTGTCTTCCATTTCTTTCATGATCGCATTTCTCTTGTCAAGGAGAGTATCAGCAGTTTCGATTGATTGGTTTTCACTAGCTTTCTGGATTGAAGGCTTCTTCTTTGTCCGGTCATAGAATTCATCATCATCACTGAACAGTATAAAAATATTGCTGACATTAACTATTATTCTAGTTTATTTTATTATGATCTTTTTTAGAAAACAGCAGATGCATATCCTGTTCGCCACTCCCCTGTCAATCATTTAATAAGGAAATGCACAATAGAATATATTTTTGAAGCTATTTGGAATATTACCGAAACCAAATAAAGAATCATGTCAATGATTTTGCATTAAGGTCCCAAATTTTGGCAAGGAAATGGAATCATTTATTCATTTCCATTTGCCCATTTTAAAATCATAAAAAATTTCCCATTTCAAAAGCAACTTTGAGATAACCAATTACCTCAAGAAGTCTTCTTCATCTTCTGCTGCTCCTTTTTTCTTGCCACGATATGTTTTTCCAGAGCGTGCACCTAAACTTTCTCTGATACTTTCATTTAATGTCTCTTCCAAATTATCCAGTTCTTCCATGATCTATAAAAACTAGAATGTCAAAACGAAAAGAAAAAGTGGAAAGAGAGATGAGAAGAATTAAACTGGTCCTATAAACAATCAGACTATATACATGAAAGGGAAGCAAGAGCAGATTAGATTCCTTCTGCATGGCCACCTACCTCTGCTATTCTTTGTTCATTTCGAGCAATCTGAGTTTGTTGCCCTTGTGTCAACCCACCTTGAGTAATGTCTTTAGCACGAATAAGATCTATTTCTCTCCTCATATGAGCAATCTATAGCCAGAAAAGCATAGATATTCTAGTGATTAAACAATTGGAAAAGAAGTCATCTGATAAGTGGCAGGATAAAAGATCTAGTTATAATAGAAATTTCATTGCTGTCAAATAAGTTATAAAAATAGGACCACTTGCCTTTTCAGTCCTTTTTATTACTTTCTCACGGGTTTTTTCCTGCTTCTCAG
Organism: Murraya paniculata; assembly: GCA_030449075.1. Taxonomy (NCBI): domain Eukaryota; kingdom Viridiplantae; phylum Streptophyta; class Magnoliopsida; order Sapindales; family Rutaceae; genus Murraya; species Murraya paniculata. Next base: position 2,942,681 of record JAEVFN010000003.1, read on the forward strand.
TAAGCTGTCCTTTGTAAGTTTGCCAAGTTATTTCATCATCTTCCTAAATATCCACAAGGACATATAAGTAGGGAACAGAAACAAGAAAATTATCTTCTTTTCACATAAAAAAATAAAAATTTGAATTTGTACACAAAGAAATTGGAGTAAGAATTCCTAATATTCAGACTAGAATTCATATATTAATTTTTGACAAAAAACTGAAAATAAATATTGAAAAAGAGAAGGAAAAATTACAAGGCAAATCAGGAATCTACAAATCAACCCAATCAACAAACCCCCCCCCCCCCCCCCCCCCCCAACACCCAACACATAAAAAAAAAAGGCCTCATATCAAGGCAGTTGGAAGGACTGTGGAAATCTAATGAGAACCAAAGTTCTTGAAGGCAATTTTAAAAACAAAAGGGTTCTTGCCGGCAATAAAAAAAATCAATTTTTCTCAATCAGATTGCTGGCAAAGACACCTTATATAAGTATACATTGGATTATTCTACTCATGCACAATAATTTGAACATCTCCTGATAAAAGTATAAAATAAGTACGTAATAGCAAGGGGGGGAAAAAAAAGAATCCCTGTATTTTCAAACCCAGGGGGAAAAAATGAATGAGAAGAAGCCCGTGAAACAACAAAAAGGCATACATGTAGCCTTCCAAATATCTTGCACAAACCCCTTGAAAACTAAAATGTATATTCTACAAAAAACTGCGTATAAACATTTCCATCCAACATCAATTCAAATTTCAAAGGCACACAAACCTCAGCTTCTTCAATAGCATCTTCTCCCATGCCCCATGAGATACCATCAGCACGAGAAGCGTCTAGTCTTGCTCGTCGAAGTGAATCCTCTTGATCTAATATCTCTTGTCGAATCTTAGATTCTCTAATGAGGTTCAAGTCTTTTTCCTGTGCAAAAAACAACATATACACTATAGCAAACCAAAGACACATGCAAATTACGCATGATACGTTTATTGTGGCAATAAACTAGCAATATCAGAAAAATAACTATATTCATGCTATAAATGCTTTAATTCACCCTCTCCTACTCCTGCTCCCACCAAAAATTTAAAACTTTAGATTATTAAAAGGGAACAGCACTAATAAATAGAGATACAAAATCTCCCTGTATATATCTATCTATCTTAATCTATTAAAAATGGAAAGGAAAGATGGAATATAAAAGCAGCATCCTAGAACATAAAGGAAACAGAAACACTTCCAATAAAACTACTTTCTAACTTAATCTGAAAAAAAATGGGAATGTGTTATCTCATATCAAACTGATCAATATATAACAACCAAAAATTACTATATCTGTAGAAGTCTTACTGGTGGCATCAAGTCAGGTGGTCCTTGGAAAATGTACAGTCGAGATGATCTGTGAAGGAATAACAGAAACATATAGAGAAATTCATCAGATAAGTTAAGAAGCACAAAGGTAGTAAAGATAAAGAATCAATAAAAGTGACACCATGACCCAAATTAAACGAGGAATATAGATGAGCTTGTAAGCAAAAATTGACACATAAAATAAGATGACATTGTCAATACAATCACTTATTATTTCACTTACTGGCCAAAACGAATGACATCACCAACATGTAAGTCCACATAAACCATTTTCTCGACCTGTTGAATTGGGAAACAATGAAAGAAGGTCAGGAACATGATACTACAAATTGACTAGTAATCATATACAATCAAGAAAGGAAAAAGGGAGAGTGAGAGTGAGATTTTACAGAAAAGATTATCAGAAAGGATAAGTTAGTATCAAACAAGAAACTGTTATTTGGTTGTATAAGAAAGCGAACAAATTCTAATTTCTAAATGCCATAAACACTGAATTAGATAATTTCAATGGATTACGAAATTTTAAAAAATGCTACAAGCTTTTCTCATACAGTCACCATGGTTTTGAGAATGCAAATCACTAACCATAACAAAATGACAAGTAAAACTTGAAATTTTCTTATAATGTATAGCAAGTGTTTCATTGACAGTCTAAATGGAAGTAACACAGCAACCCAATGAAAAATCAAATCTGAAACTTCCAGCAAGAAGTTCAAAGAGGAATCTCAGTTTAAGCTTTATTTTTTTAAACCTGATAATAATGAAAAAGGCAGTGCACTTAGATATATCTAAAAATACATTAAATAAAGAGCTGTTTGAACTTTGATACCTGGCTCTTGTTAATAAAAGTACTGTGAGTACTGCCCAAATCATAAAGATACGCGTCTCCACTTCTTTTAAACTGAATCACTGGCAGTGTGAAACAATAGTATAAGTTACAAGAATGTGAATAACATCATCAATGCACATGAAAAAAGAAAGAAAATTTCTAGTAAATCTGAGCCAATGAAACTCTACTTATAGGTAGGTGGACAATAGGTAAACAAAAGCTGCCAAGTAAAATTAAGTGTTTGCCAAAATCGTTAGCTTTTAAACTTTTTAAATCAAGCAGAAGCACAACTTTTAAACTTTTTAAACCAAGCAGAAGCACAACTTTTAAACTTTTTAAATCAAGCAGAAGCACAACAGTTACAAATACAATCTCAAAGGTTGAAAAAATCAACTTAACAGCAAGAAGAGTATGCGCGTTCGTTCAAAAGCATAGATTTTAAAGCTGTGAAGAGAGCAAAAATTAAATTGCATACCAGCATGAAACCGAGAAATTGTAGGGTGCTCGAGTACAAAATCGCAGAGGTCAACTCGCCCAAACATATACGCGCCCTTATTGCACCTGCACAGCAACCATGGCATTTCACATTAACAATCAAAAGATTACATATTTGGTTCAATGGAAGATATTATAGTTGAACGGAAGTAACGTAACTTACACGTCATATTGATCAACAATGGATCCATCTTTCAGCACTTCAAGGTAGAATTTATGGCAGGGTGGCCCACCCCATTCAGGAATCTTGTAAGGCACGGAGCTCGGCTCTTTCTGTACCGGAGCTGCAAATGAATTTGGTTGCTCTTGTTGATGCGATGTATCGTTTGAGGAATTTTCGGTCTTAGGGTTCGGGTTTTTGGGAGGAGGTGGGCCCATTGGTGTTACTGTCGTTGTCGTTGTTGAACAAGAGGTTGGGGCCTCTTCTGCTGGTGCTGGGGGATTTGGTGGTGGAGGCGGCATGTCGGTGACAGTGGAGGCGTCGGCGGTTGTCATGTCGTCTTAAGGAATAAGTTTTGCTCAAGGAACGGTTTTCACCGTTTTGGCAGATCGAGACGAAGAGGCGGTGGTTTGGCGGGTCGGGTCTAATATTTATCTTATTTCTCAAATGGCTTTTTTGGCTAGGGGGATGTTTTACAATTTTGAAGTGCTCCGCTCCTCAGTAATTTGGGATTGTTTTTGTACATTTTCTGACACATGATATATTAAAAATGTATTTCTAGCATTTCTATGTCTTATAGATAATTTAGAAGATTGACATCAATCTCAATGTTTTTTATTTTGATTGCGTTACAAATTTACTGAGATTATTATACAGTTGATAAAAAATCTACTGAAACCATTGGATACCACTGAAATACTCTGTTTGAATTAGTGAGTTTTGTAACAATATACCATAACTGAAAACATCAAATCATAATTTATAATAATCTCATTATAATATCGTCTTTTTAATAGAAACTTGCATTAAAAAACACCAACTGCAGAAGACAAGTTAATTTTATTTATTTATTTATTTTAAGGCTAACCCATCTGCAACCTTACTACAGGTTCGTGATATAATACCGTCTAGGCTCACTGCATCAATTGCTGCACATCTGCAATAAGCCAATAAAGCTCAGCGCCGACTACTACATTTACTCAACACCAATTGAGTCACATGCAAGGAATCCAATTCGACGACCAATGGCGATAAACCAGCATCCCTAACAAGCGGGTATCCGAGCCTCAACTTCAACTAGCTTGACCAACCACCTGCAGTGCAACCATAACCTGTCCCCATGACAGTTTCGCACCACCGCTCTAAAGCCAGCCAAGCCTCTACGCTATCAACAGCAGCATCCACATTTAGTTTAAACCAGCCATCCGGGAGCGGCTCCAAAAAACTGAGACACAACTCCGCTTCCCCAAGCTTATCATACTGTAACTTTCGAATAGAGTCTAAAATACTCAGTGCACAATCAAATACATGCTGAGGACGCAGCTCAATATCCCTCATATAAATATGCTAGACACAACAGAATGCAATATGTGAAAGTAATTTCAGTAAAGCAATAAATGGAAAAGCTTTATCGATTCAAGAAGTTGGATGATGTTGATACAGAGACTGCATTTTAGATTCCAAAACGGCAACGTATTGATCAAGCATTGAAATTACAGCTTCGAATTGCGTCACTTGCTGCTCAATCGAATCAATCTGCTGCACATACTCATCAAAGCTCCCGCTTTTCTTCTTCAACTGCTCCACAAAAACCCTCAGCCCCGCCGCTACGTCACCAAAGCCTTTGTACTCCTCCGCCACTCTCTGATTCATCTTCTCCAAGAGCTCCAGCGTATTATTCGTCCCCTAAATTAACGCAATTTGTAGTTTCTTTTTTTATTTGGTTTCGCCAAAAAAGTGCAAAAAGTTAAAATTAGTTTCGTAAGTTAGTGATCTGACCTGGAGCTCGGATTTTACCATAGCGGAGACGCCGGTAAAGAGATCGTTGAGTGAGTCAGCGAGTTCATCGCGCGCCTCTGTCTTAGCTTCTTCCTCTTTCCCTGCCATGCCTCTGCAATAGCGATTGTTTCGACTGAGGCAGGAAAGCGATGATCAAAACTCAAAAAGAATTGGAAGTTATTATTAAAACGACAACATTTTGTTGTCGGTCCGAGTTAATAACTTTTGGGCCCCTTTTCCATGGCCCATTTTCTAATGCAAGGATTCTAAAGTGTATCAAGCTAATAATCTATCCCCTTAAATTAAAAAAAAAAGTTAATAATCTATAAAAATAATTTATTAACCGAATTTTTTAAAATGAGAAAACTTGTCAAAATTTTTTTATTAACGTCACTGCAAATTCTTTTTGAAGAAAAATGGATGTTGATGACAGCTGTCGTGTTGAATTTAACTAATTACATATGTAATAATAAAAAGTGGACAAGGAATTATTATTTTACTAAATAAAAATTTGCATGATTAGTGATTACTTTAAGAGTATTGTGCAAATTATTTTATTAACTAATTCATCTGAAAATAATCAACTGATAAAAAATCATTTTACTTTTTGAAGATTTTTTCGTAGAATAATAACATTTTTATGTGTGTATACATTGTACAATTGCAATGATTAAATAAGTCGATATAAACATATAAAAATAATTATGGATATTAATTAATTGACTCTGCTTATTTTCCAGGCTAAAGAATATCGCTCTGTTTAATAAAGCTAGGAGAAAAAGAAGCAAACAGACCGGTAGCGTCGGGAGTGTTAGATCCTTGGAAATGACACAAAACTGAACGACGATCTCGCCACGTTGCTAATTTCAGGTATTTTTTTTTAAATGATTGCATTAATTTTCCTATCTTAAAAATCTTAAATTTTTAGATTTTTAGATTTTTGCTCGTAAATTTCTCACCTTATTTTTTGTTTTTTCAAATGGACTAAAGTGTGGAGTGTGGAAGTGAAATTAAGCAAATGAAGGCAGGAAGTGCTGCGAAATTGATTGTAGATGCGTTGCTCCAGCGGTTTCTCCCGCTCGCACGACGCCGTATCGAAACGGCCCAGGCTCAGGTTACATTTTGTTAATTTTGTCCATACTTGTTTACGTTTTTAAAATAACTCATTGCTGAATTGAAATTTTGAAGATTTTGGGTTCGGTGAAACTGCTTTATTAGTTTAAAGCTGAATGCAACTTATTTAAATGCAAATTACATAAGGTTGATTAGGGAATGTAAATTATATAATTTGTTGGTTCTCAGGTGGTGGGTTTTTTTAGTTTCTGCAGGAGAACCTTTGAGATGCTGATATTTTTTTTCCTCCATTCTGAACGGGGTTAGTGCTGCTAGAATAAATACTACTTGGGTCTGGGAGTTGGGAGTTTCTTCACTCAATCAAAAAAATCTTTCATCATGGCAATTTGAGGCTTTAATCAATAAAGGGTAGAAGTTTCAAAGGATGATTCTAGGTATCCTTTCTGGCTCTTCTTGTAAGAGAGTGAAAATTGAGCATTTTAAAGGGATTTGGGTCACACTGGTGGTTGAGAGTGTAGCTTATCTGGTGAGTTATGATTAATTCTTATGTTAGGTAATTGAGAAGTTTCTTATCATGTGCACTTATTGGTTGATAGGACTTTTCGGGACTTCTTTATGACTAACCATACTCACTTGGGCCTTTGATAGTTTCATGAAATTTTGATTCTTGTCTTTACGATATTTTGATTATATGGTCAAGAAAATCCTGTTCTTCGTAGCTACAGATTCATGTGTAAATCGTTCCAGCTTACTATTACCAACACATCTCTTGGAACATTTTACATGAAAAATTGGTTGTTTGCTAACTATTATGTGGTTATATTTTAATTTAGGTTGATGTTCATCTCATGTTGTTTAATCTTCTTTATATGGTTGATTTGCAGGATGGACAGTACCTTCGACCATCAGACCCTGCTTATGAGCAAGTATTAGATTCCCTTGCCATGGTTGCACGACATACACCCGTCCCCCTTTTGGAAGCTCTCCTCAGATGGAGAGAAAGGTGGGTGATTTCCCACCCACTCTGCTGAATTTGTTCCCCTATTTTTCCTGTGATATGGATTCTTGCATGCAACCATGATATATTTTTAAGAAATCAAACCCCTTCCTACCTGTGTCAATTGTGTATGCATGTTGATTTGGTGAATGCTTTTTGTTGGATACCGTAATATGGACTGAAAATAGTAAACTTCCAGCTAATGTGCTATGCTATATTGCTTTTTGACCACTGTCGAGATATATAAATATATTATGGTTATGTTCTTTTGAATCAATCAGTCTGCAACTTCAATGCATATTCAGTGGTTTGCGGTGGCAGTTGTACTCTGCCTTGTGTATGTGTTATGAATGTAGTAGATAAAGATAATTACTAACTTATATCAAGGCGCTACTTTTTTTTTTTTTTTTGGTTATTGTTGATTATATTTTCTGTAACCTTTTTCTTTTTGTGACGTTTTTAGCAGTGAATCTCCAAAAGGCGCAAATGATGCATCTACATTCCAAAGAAAGGTTCACTTCATGATTCCTTCTTTTTCTTTGTTTTTCTTTTTCCTTTTTCTCCAGAGTGCAGTTTGGCTGCGTTTGGTTGCTTTGTGGGTTCTGTTCCACTATTTAATTCTTATATTCTCTGGAAACTTATTTTTCTTTATCAGGACTACTCTAAGCCCGTGTGTGGTTGAATGAAATGGTAGGAGAGGAGAGGAATGGAAAGGAAAGAGGGGGAGAGAAAATGAGTAAAAGAGGGGGGTCAATCTTATTTTCATTGTTTGATTGGACATGGAATTCATCTTTCTCCCCCTTGTTTCTTTCCCCTCTCCTCATTTCCTCTCCTCTCCTCTTCTCTCCTTTTATTTCTTCAAACCAAACGTGCCACAGTAGAAAAATATCGCACTTGTAAACCTTTTTTTTTTTATGCAAAAAGTCATAGTCTTGTCAGAGAAATGCCTAACCAATCGTGTCTTTAATAATATGTTTATATGGGCTTCAGCTTGCTGTGGAGTGCATATTTTGCTCTGCATGTATTCGCTTCGTGGAATGCTGTCCTCAGGAGGGGCTTACAGGTTTCTTTATTACATGTTATGTGGCATTTTGTCTGAAACTGTGCTTATTGCAGTAAAATGGAATGGCTTGTTTTCATTGCAGAGAAGCTTTGGTCTGGGCTTGAAAGTTTTGTTTTTGATTGGCTGATCAATGCCGACCGGTAAGACTGGAATTTTATGAAATTCGAATGCATTTTTTTTTTTAACTATGGTTTTGTGCTATTCTTGTGTTTTAGATTTTTATATATGAAATAAGCAACACTTGTGTGGTACTATATTTCTGATTTAACTTACTACTATCAATTTTTGTAGTTTCAATTCAGTCCTCTCCTTGCGGTTATGAAATTTAGCATACAAATTCTGGCCTTCGTATTTCTGGGCCTCTGTTTGTTTAAACCTCAGCATAACAGTTAACATGGGAATTGATGATTTTCTTGGGATAAATGTTGGGATAAATTTAATATGTTTTCGATGCAGGGTTGTCAGCCAGGTTGAATATCCCTCATTGGTTGATTTGCGGGGCCTCCTGTTGGACTTAGTTGCTCAGCTATTAGGTGCCTTATCTCGGATCAGGTACTGGAAAACTATCTAACCTTATGAAATTATACATTTTTGTGACTTGTTGATGTCTCAGATTTCCACTTTTCTGACTAGGGTTCGATATCTTGTCTCAGTTTGTTGTATTTTTTAGTGGAATATGTGCTGCTATTTCAACAGTAAAATTCTGCTTATAAATAATGCAGTTTACTGGTCAAGAGGAAGTATTTTCTGTAATTGTGACCTCCTTTATGCGTTTAACTGGTTAATGGTTCTAAGTTATGGCTAGAAATAAATACAGGAATTGGAATTTATTTTTTGTGCTGTGCTTCTAGAACAAACTATTTAATGTTTTGTACTTTCCCTTTTCTTCTGCAGGTTTAGTTCTGTAACTGAGCGCTTTTTTATGGAACTCAATGCTCGTCGACTTGACTCTAGTGTTGCCCGAAGTGAAACTCTTAGTATCATTAATGGCATGCGCTACCTGAAACTCGGGGTAAGCATTTAATTATGTCCTTCAGGAAAAGCTTAGTGAAAATAGAAGAATATAACAATATATTAATTACCAGGTTAAGACTGAGGGTGGACTGAATGCATCAGCCTCTTTTGTGGCAAAAGCAAACCCTCTTAACCGTAACGCACAAAAACGCAAAAGTGAGCTTCACCATGCACTTTGCAATATGCTGTCAAACATCCTAGCGCCACTTGCTGACGGTGGAAAAAGCCAGTGGCCTCCTGTAGGTGTAGAGCCTGCACTTACTCTATGGTATGAAGCTGTTGGCCGAATAAGATTGCAGCTCATGCATTGGATGGACAAACAGAGCAAACATATAGCAGTAAGTGGATCTCTGATGATCTCTTTCTTTTTCTTCGGCGATCAATTTCCGTGTTGTTCTGTTTTCTGAGAAATAAAGTTGCTTTCATTCTAATATTCAAATTGTACAAATGGTACTTTTATGCTTTATCTTGAATTTTTTGCAAGCAGAGATTTCTGTTTATTTGTAGCCTTTTCCTCATTACCTTGTATTTCCATTGTGTGGCTCTTAATTTGGATCCCTAAACTTCCTACTGAACCTGTATATCTTAGATCTCAAGTTGTTGATGTTGGGACTTTTCACTAAATTTTTAGTTGTGAACAACTCTCCTGGTGCAACTTGCAGCGAAATCATATCATAAACCTAATGGTTTAATAAATCATTTTCACATCTTAGGATTACCTTTTTTTTTTTTAAATAAGAATCTTACTCATCTTAGGAGTACTAATACTTCTGAACTTTATGATTGTTCTGAAAAGTGTGTGGTCACATATTGTGTGTGTTTGTGTGTCTTGTGCAGATGCACTACTTCACTGAGGAAACATCTCTTCACGCTCAAGCATGATCTCTAAAATGATTGGACCTGAACTTTTCCTTGTCAATAATTAATAATTGTTTTTAATTTTACATGCTTCATTTATAGTTTTTATTTTTGCTAGGTAAGAATGAATTGGAGATAATTTATTGAATATTTACCCATCTCTTGGTCTGTGTAATGACATCCTAGTCTTTGTGTATGTTTTTATTTATCCTCTCATTGTCAGTTTTTTGTGTTAGGTTGGCTACCCTTTGGTCACTCTTCTTCTATGTCTTGGTGATCCCCAAGTATTCCACAACAACTTAAGTCCTCACATGGAGCAACTCTACAAGCTTTTAAGAGTGAGTTTCATTTTATTTAATGTTTAGACTAGGCAGTAGGAAAGCACATTGCTCAATGAGGGGACAAAGGCATATCTAGGTGCTATTTTCCAAGTGGTTTGTGACTGCATCTGGTTTGTTGTGCAGGAGAAAAACCATCGTTTTATGGCCCTGGACTGCCTTCATCGAGTTTTGAGGTTTTACTTGAGTGTTCATGCAGCAAATCAGGCTCCAAATCGTATATGGGACTACCTAGACAGTGTGACCTCTCAACTTTTAACAGTTTTGAGAAAAGGAATGCTTACTCAGGATGTGCAACATGATAAACTAGTTGAATTCTGTGTGACTATAGCAGAACATAACCTTGATTTTGCCATGAACCATATGATACTAGAATTGCTGAAGCAAGATAGTTTAAGTGAAGCGAAGGTTATTGGCCTTCGTGCTTTACTTGCTATTGTTATGTCACCTACAAGCCAGCATGTTGGCTTGGAAATATTTACAGGTAACTGTCAGCCGGTCATATAGTCTGAGTTGTTGATATGTGGTTATCTTTTTATAACCATACATCCTTAATGTTGATGCTTAAGCAGGTCATGATATCGGCCACTACATACCGAAAGTTAAGGCTGCAATTGAGTCAATTTTAAGATCTTGTCACAGGACCTATAGTCAGGCTCTTCTAACTTCTTCAAGGACCACCATAGGTAGTTTCCTCTTAAAAGTTTGTCAGTTGTTGAATTAGTATATGAAAGAAGCTTAATATATGGTATTTTTATTTTCTTCCAAGTAATAACCCTGGTAGCTGGATACACGAAGTCACAAAAAATAAAGCAAACCTCGTTTTCTCCAATTTATTGTCAAATTCTCTTGTTATTGGATTGAAGACAATGTTTTAATGGATACGTAAAAACATGAATGGGTTGAATGTCTATAACTGTTTTCCATAAATGTATGAAGTAATCCATTTATCTGGTGACTTATCATAATTTATTTGTTTCATTGGTTACTTTGTGTGCAACTGGAAATTGAACAAATGACAGTTGTTGATGAGCCAAACTTGAGCCTTAACTGAAGTAGGCTAGCTTTTTAGCTTTAGCAAGCAAAAACATTCTGGTAACTAGTAAACTAACTTTTATATAGATAACTCTTTTCTGTTAGTGAAGTTATATTTACTGTAGTATTTGGAGTCCCATTTTAATATATGCAGTGTCAAAAACTTGAATATTAAGTAAGTAAAGGAATCTAATTATAGAGTTGAAAATTTATTCAGGAAGTCTTACTTTCTGTATATATTGGATCCTCATTGCTAAAATTGCATGAAATTTACACTTTTGTTCTGTATCATTATATACCATATTGTTTAAATTCATTTATTGATTTTTCTTCTTTAGATGCTGTAACCAAGGAAAAGTCTCAAGGATATCTCTTCCGGTCGGTGCTGAAATGCATACCCTACCTCATAGAAGAAGTTGGCCGAAGTGATAAAATTACTGAGATAATACCCCAACATGGCATAAGTATTGATCCTGGTGTTCGTGAGGAAGCAGTGCAGGTACTGAACCGGATTGTAAGATACCTTCCTCATCGTCGCTTTGCAGTTATGAGGGGGATGGCCAGCTTCATCCTACGGCTTCCTGATGAATATCCTCTTCTCATTCAAACATCATTGGGACGCTTGTTGGAACTCATGCGTTTTTGGAGAGCTTGTCTAATTGATGATAAACTAGAAACTAATGCTGCAGATGATAAGCGTCCAGGGCAGAAAAATGAGGGATTTAAGAAGCCTTCTTTTCATCCAGAACAAGTAATTGAATTCCGTGCTTCAGAGATTGATGCAGTTGGTCTCATATTCCTTAGCTCTGTGGACAGCCAGATTCGGCATACAGCATTGGAGCTTCTGCGCTGTGTACGAGCCTTGAGGAATGATATACGTGACCTTACAATTCATGACCAGCCCGATCACAATATAAGAACTGAAGCTGAACCTATATATATAATCGATGTTCTAGAAGAGCATGGGGTGGGGATATATTTACTGTTAATTTAGAACTTATTTTCCTTCTTGTGTTATTTTATCTTTTAAGCAATCTCGTGATTCTTAATATGCTGCCATGAGTCCTTAAATCTTTAAAATTTTCAGGATGACATTGTTCAGAGCTGCTACTGGGATTCTGGACGCCTGTTTGATTTGAGACGAGAAACCGATGCTATTCCTCCTGAAGTGACTCTTCAGTCTATAATATTTGAGAGTCCTGATAAGAATAGGTGGGCTCGATGTCTTAGTGATCTTGTCAAATATGCTGCTGAGCTGTGCCCAAGATCTGTACAGGAAGCAAAGTAAGTAATTTATTTTTTTCTCCTTTATTCTATGTTTTTATTGTCTTCCTGGTTTTTGTGCTCAAAGATTATTGGGGGTTCTTCCGTTAGACAATTAAGCAATGAGCTGAAATGGGTAATGTAGCTTGCTAGATATTGGGCTGGTTGCTTCTTATTCATCTCATTTAAAAAGAAAAAAAAAATTTAAAGCTAGCAAGTTCACTAACAATTTAGCATGTAACGGAGATCTATTTAGAAATCACCAGTTGACAAATTACCAGGAACTTGAATTTATCTTGTCTTTGCTGATGGTATATTATTGTTCTGCCTCTAGCCATAGTTTTGAAGTTTATGATTAAATTTTCATTATAATGTATTTCATAAATGATTAAGTTCCTAGATCTCAATTTAATTCAAGATTAATTGTAGGATAGAGGTTGTGCATCGACTTGCTCATATCACACCTGTTGAGTTAGGTGGAAAGGCTCCTACTTCACAAGATGCAGACAACAAACTGGACCAGTGGCTCTTGTATGCAATGTTTGTGTGTTCATGTCCTCCGGATACTAGAGATGCTGGAAGCATAGCAGCAACCAAAGATCTGTACCATTTTATTTTCCCCTCTCTTAAATCTGGTTCTGAAGCACATATTGTAAGTACATGTTAAAAATAGTCTTTCTGGCTCCTTAAATTAAATAATTGTTTAATTAAACTTCCTCGTATAACCTGACAATCTCTTATATCTATGCGTTTTTGTATATTCTTCCACATTTAATCCTGATTGGAAGCAGTATTGGAATGTATATAGTAGCATCCATGATTTCATATGGTTGTAGGATGTTGATATCAACCAAGCTGAAAATTGTCTTTCTAATTCGAATCTATTTCTGTTCATGCTACCGTATTGCTTCTTCTCGAACATGTAAAATATTTTCCCATTAATTGCTTATCTATTTGAATTAACGGGTTAGTTTGGTAAACTGTGGTAACACCATTTTAACCTATTTTCTTCACCATTTCTTTGTAAGTGGTGTTAATTAGGTATTTAGATGAGTTTTATTGCAATTTCAGCTGCTTCAAAATCATTGCGGTCTTTTCTCAAAAAGCTTGCATACATCTCTTATTTGGAGTCGACTCTAATTAAAGAATTACTATTTATAACTTTTTTGGTGACTGATCTAGATCTGTTGTAGTGCATTAATTGCTCTTCCCTCTGTGCTTTAGCATGCAGCCACTATGGCTCTTGGCCACTCACATCTTGAAGCGTGCGAGATAATGTTCAGCGAGCTGACATCTTTCATTGATGAGGTTTCTTCAGAGACTGAGTTCAAACCAAAGTGGAAGGTATGGAGTATAATCATTAGGTTGATCTCTTCTATTTTTATTATTTTCATTTGCAGTTTCAGGAAGCTTAGAGTAATTAATCTAGAGTTGCACTAATGATTTACAAAGATAATTTTATTGATGAAATACGAAAAGTGCAGCTAGGTGAATCGCAGTCTACCATAAAGACATGAAACCTCACAGATGTAACAGGTCAAAGAAAAGCTACAAGAAAATTGCGTCCTATTTTCTTTGCATGTCTTTATAGCCGTAGCCCATAAAGAAGTTAGTAAATTTCCTGTTGTGACAGCTGAAAAAATGGACTTCATGTTGCTGACCCAAAATAATTGCAATTAGGCACTGCTAAAATAGTACAAAACAAATGTTCCTGTAAATTACTCATGGTGATACATTGGAATATTAAGCAATAAAGTGCTAAGGGCATCGGATGTTATATGTAAACAATATAGTGGACTGTCAATCACTTGCATGGTGGAGTGACATTCTATGGATCACAGCTTACTATTTTTGGTCAATTATGGGATTTCTTATGCACAGTAGTGTGATGCCCCACTTCACACCTATTTTATCCACATTATGTGTCTGAACTTCTTATATGCATCTGTAGGCAACCCTTATTTTCTTCCCAAGTGCTGGTTCAGTTTCATTTCTTCCGCAACTGGTAGTCATTTAATTAGCTCATTCACATACCATCTTAACTATTGCTTGGTGTCGTAGTGGGTGGAAGCTTCTGACTTTTTGATGACACGAACAATTTGCTGGATTATGTAATATGTTTAAACTAGTTCTCCTGCTAACCAAACATCTAAAGCTTATGTTGAAAGTAATTTAATAGAAGACTAAATAGTTCAGTTCTTTGTTTTGTCTCCCATAAGATTCTTACTTTATATCTCACTCCTGTAGATGCAGAGTCAAAAACTTCGTCGTGAGGAACTTCGTGTGCACATTGCAAATATTTATCGTACTGTTGCTGAAAATATATGGCCTGGCTTGTTGAGCCGTAAACCGGTATTCCGTCTCCATTATCTGAAGTTCATTGATGATTCAACCAGACATATCTTGACAGCATCTGCTGAGAGCTTCCATGAAACACAGCCTCTTCGCTATGCACTTGCTTCTGTTTTAAGATCTCTGGCTCCTGAATTTGTTGATTCCAAATCAGAGAAATTTGACATCAGAACTAGAAAGAAATTGTTTGATCTTCTTCTTTCCTGGAGTGATGATACAGGCAGCACATGGGGACAGGACGGTGTTAATGATTATCGACGTGAAGTTGAACGTTATAAGGCTTCACAGCACATTCGATCTAAAGATTCTGTAGACAAGATTTCATTTGACAAAGAATTGAGTGAGCAAGTTGAGGCAATCCAGTGGGCTTCTATGAATGCTATGGCTTCTCTTTTATATGGACCTTGCTTTGATGACAATGCGAGAAAAATGAGTGGCCGGGTAATATCATGGATAAATAGTTTGTTCATTGAGCCTGCACCTAGGGCTCCATTTGGTTACTCGCCAGCAGATCCAAGAACTCCGTCTTATTCCAAACACACAGGAGAAGGTGGACGTGGAGCAGCTAGTCGAGATAGGCATAGAGGTGGCCATCATCGTGTTGCTTTAGCAAAGTTGGCTTTGAAGAATCTTCTTCTTACAAATTTGGACCTTTTTCCTGCTTGCATTGATCAGGTAATATTAATATCCTGTGGTATGCACCAAAACCTACCAAGTAAACATATAAGGGAGTCATGGCATATGAAGTTGATGAGTGATTAATGGATATGTCATATTGCAATGATAAAGCTTGAATTAAAACAATAATCATCAAAGCCTCCCATTTGAGGTTATAAATAACTGTCTAAGTACACAAAGCTCTTTGCACCACCTTAAACAGAATGAGTGCTACCTCTTGGTGCTTAAATGCATTTTCTGTTTATGCTAGTCTGCTTCTCTGAAAAATTAAAAACTCTCTGAGATTGACGCAAGTTGATCACCGCTCTCCTAACTGCCTTTGGTTTCGTGATTTTAATGCTGCCTTCTTTCCTTTCTGTTTGTGAAATAAGGTTATACAGATCATAATTAATGATATCATCCATAAGTGGGACTAATTAACAGTTTTTATCAGTGCTACTACTCAGATGCCGCCATAGCTGATGGTTACTTCAGTGTGCTGGCTGAAGTCTACATGCGCCAAGAGATACCAAAATGTGAAATCCAAAGGCTCCTTAGCCTGATTCTCTACAAAGTGGTTGACCCATCTAGACAAATACGAGATGATGCCCTTCAGATGCTTGAGACACTTTCTGTCCGTGAGTGGGCTGAGGATGGCATTGAGGGCCCAGGAAGTTATCGAGCTGCAGTTGTTGGCAATCTCCCTGATTCTTACCAACAATTCCAATACAAGCTCTCATGCAAACTTGCTAAAGATCATCCTGAATTGAGCCAGCTTCTATGCGAGGAGATCATGCAGAGGCAACTAGATGCTGTTGACATAATTGCTCAGCATCAGGTCTTGACCTGCATGGCTCCATGGATTGAGAACCTTAATTTTTGGAAACTCAAGGACTCGGGTTGGAGTGAAAGATTATTGAAAAGCCTTTACTATGTGACATGGCGTCACGGAGATCAGTTCCCTGATGAAATTGAGAAACTTTGGAGCACAATTGCTAGCAAGCCCAGGAATATTAGCCCGGTTGTTGATTTTTTGATAACAAAAGGGATAGAAGATTGTGATTCAAATGCATCTGCCGAAATAAGTGGTGCATTTGCAACATATTTCTCAGTTGCAAAGCGGGTAAGTTTATATCTAGCTCGGATTTGTCCACAGCGCACAATTGATCATCTGGTTTACCAACTGGCTCAGCGGATGCTAGAAGATAGTGTTGAACCACTCAGGCCGACTGCAACCAAGGCAGATGCCAATGGAAATTTTGTGTTGGAATTCTCTCAGGGACCTGCAGCTGCTCAAATTGCATCAGTTGTTGACAGCCAGCCTCATATGTCTCCATTACTTGTCAGGGGTTCCCTTGATGGTCCACTTAGGAATACTAGTGGGAGTCTGAGCTGGCGAACAGCAGGTGTGACAGGACGAAGTGTCTCAGGTCCACTTAGTCCAATGCCTCCTGAGTTGAATGTTGTCCCAGTAAGTGCAGGCAGGTCAGGCCAACTGCTTCCAGCATTAGTAAACATGTCAGGGCCTTTAATGGGGGTTAGAAGTTCAACAGGAAGTTTGCGTAGCCGTCATGTTTCTCGGGACAGTGGAGACTACCTCATTGACACTCCAAATTCTGGTGAAGATGGGCTGCATTCTGGGGTAGGTATGCATGGAATTAATGCTAAAGAGCTTCAGTCAGCCTTGCAGGGGCATCAGCAGCATTCCCTCACTCATGCGGACATAGCGTTGATTCTACTTGCCGAGATTGCATATGAGAATGACGAAGATTTCCGTGAGCATTTGCCTCTACTCTTTCATGTAACATTTGTTTCAATGGATAGTTCAGAAGATATTGTGCTAGAGCACTGCCAGCATTTGCTTGTTAATCTGTTGTACTCACTCGCTGGACGGCACTTGGAGCTATATGAGGTGGAAAATAGTGATGGTGAAAATAAGCAGCAGGTTGTCAGCCTGATCAAATATGTCCAATCAAAGCGAGGAAGCATGATGTGGGAGAATGAGGATCCCACAGTTGTGAGAACTGAGCTTCCCAGTGCAGCACTCCTGTCTGCTCTCGTCCAGAGTATGGTGGATGCTATCTTTTTCCAAGGTGATCTTCGTGAGACTTGGGGAGCTGAGGCACTCAAATGGGCTATGGAATGTACATCTAGACATCTTGCCTGTCGCTCGCACCAGATATATCGTGCATTGAGGCCTAGTGTCACAAGTGACACATGTGTTTTGCTCCTCCGTTGCCTTCATAGATGCCTTGGAAATCCAATACCTCCAGTTTTGGGGTTCATTATGGAAATATTGATGACATTGCAAGTAATGGTGGAGAATATGGAGCCAGAAAAGGTGATACTCTATCCCCAACTTTTTTGGGGATGCGTAGCGATGATGCACACGGATTTCGTTCATGTCTACTGCCAGGTCCTTGAGCTTTTCTCACGTGTGATCGACCGTTTATCATTCCGGGACAGAACCACAGAAAATGTGCTGCTTTCAAGCATGCCTCGAGATGAGCTTGATACAGATGGTGATACTGGTGACTTTCAGCGGACTGAATCTAGGGGCTATGAATTGCCACCGACCAGTGGAACTCTTCCTAAATTTGAAGGAGTGCAGCCTCTTGTGCTTAAAGGACTAATGTCAACTGTTAGTCATGGTGTCTCTATTGAGGTCCTCTCACAGATTACAGTGTGCTCATGTGACTCTATTTTTGGGGATGCAGAGACCAGACTCCTTATGCACATCACAGGTTTACTTCCCTGGCTTTGCCTGCAGCTGGGCAAGGATGCTGTAGTAGGGCCTGCTTCACCACTCCAACAGCAGTATCAAAAAGCTTGCTCTGTGGCATCGAACATCGCATTATGGTGTCGAGCAAAATCATTGGATGAACTAGGTGCCGTATTTGTAGCTTATTCTCGAGGTGAGATCAAAAGCATTGATAATCTGCTTGCTTGTGTCTCACCACTCTTATGCAATGAATGGTTCCCGAAGCATTCTGCTCTGGCTTTTGGACACTTGCTACGGCTTCTGGAGAAAGGACCAGTGGAGTATCAACGTGTGATTTTGCTCATGCTTAAGGCATTGCTGCAGCATACCCCCATGGATGCTTCCCAAAGCCCACACATGTATGCAATTGTGTCGCAGCTGGTGGAGAGCACATTGTGCTGGGAGGCACTGAGTGTCTTGGAAGCCCTTCTGCAGAGCTGTAGTTCATTGACAGGTTCACACCCACATGAGCCAGGGTTTGAGAATGGAACCGATGAGAAGGTGCTTGCTCCTCAAACCTCATTTAAGGCTCGAAGTGGGCCATTGCAGTATGCAATGGGATCTGGGTTTGGAGCAGTTTCAACCCCAACAGCGCAAGGGAACTTAACTGAATCAGGGTTGTCACCCAGGGACGTGGCTTTGCAGAATACAAGACTGATGCTTGGGCGGGTACTTGACAACTGTGCTTTAGGAAAGAGAAGGGATTATAGAAGGTTGGTGCCTTTTGTAAGCACCATTGGTCACCTATAAGTTGCAGGCAGTCATTGCAATCACATGCAATATGACCGAAGACCTGATTAGTTTAGGGGGCCGACTTTGTAAATAGGATCTTGAAAATAGTCCTAAAATAGTGTATCCTGTAGTTTCAGCATTTTTTACCCTCCAGCAAGTAAATCTTTATCGTTTCACATTTTGTAAATTAGTCTTAGTTCTGTTTACTTCCCATTTTTTAAAAATTATTCTCAATGTGATTCTGTTTCTGTTGGTAGTTGTTGCAGATAAAATTGGGTTCGCAGCTCACTGAGTAGTCACTCTCAGTATAAATTGTGTACCATTGCGCGTTTTTGTTTCATCGTGTGAATTTTGTGTTACTAGTTCAATTCAACCAAAATTAAAAAGGAAATTCACGAACCAACAGGTGCACATAAAACTTAATCTGACGCGGGCAACGTGGTTTTTGTCAATTAATGCTCCTGCTACAAGAAAAAGCTACGCGTGATTGGTGAATATGATGCTCAACTCAGATAATGCTTATCAATATTGATTAATTAAGTGAAAACTAGTGCCTCCAGTTCAATGGAAGTTTGTATCGCTAGGAAGCATACAATCAGAAACTGGGCCACGTCACAGGCTAAATGTCAAATAAAACTAAAGAATGTGTATGAAGGATATATAGTACATTTGTATTTCTACAACTTCATTCCAATCAAACTACAAACATCAAGCAATACAACAGTTCAGCATCTGAGGATACACAGACCTCCATATACACTCGCTAGACAAACTTTATACATCAAGCAGAGCTCTTATTAAATTCAATTCAATAGACCTCCATAGAAAACCTGAATTTTCTAATTGGGTTCTGGATGATTCTACCAATGTCGACTTCCCATGGAAGATATGACCATACCACTCGGTCAATTTTGTGAATGAGGATTGACACGGTGGATCATTCACGTGGCGAAGCATTCCTTTTGAACAAGGCAAAAGCATCACTATATATGGCCACAATGTTTGAGAATACAGCAACCACGATCATGAAAATACACAAGATCCTGTCTTTCTTTGTTGCTATGTTGTGACGATCACTGAAATGCCATGGGAGAAAAACAGAGAAGTTCAGTATATAGTGTTTAACGGAAATTTCAAGAGAATTAAAAAGATGCCTCAGCTCAAAAGCCAAATGAAACTTCATGCTGTGTAAAATTCCCCCAAATTTCAAAAAGGGCATGAAAAACTTCTCCAATACAGGTAAAAGGACTTTAGCTGCCAAAACTAATGCAAAACTCACACATAAATAGAGGTTCTAAACAAGAAGCACAGCTACAAAACATAATTACACAGGTTTCAAGGTATTCTGTAGCAAACAGCACCAGATGAGTTCCGATGCTTTATTACAAAAAGTATTGTTCTGCACAAAGGCAAAATCAGAAGAGTGCCTCTACAAGTAGTCACAACATCACCAACTCGCATGGAAGAGCATTTTTGTCCCTTAAAAGGATCATCAAATTTTCCGCATTTTACAATTCAGAAAAATTTCTTTCCTTTACTACAGTAATCATTATAAATTATAATAATTAATCACAAAAAAATGCTAAATCCAGATCTAGTATGCAAGGTTTGATGTTAATTTTCAATCATTCATGTAATGACATTCTAAACTTTGAAGTCAAAAACTCACCGAAGAGTGATAGCTGCAGGAAAGATGAAACCAAGGCAAACTGCAGCGGTTGCTCCAGTGAATTGGAAAGCATCCCATATGCTGGGGATGAAATTTGCACCCAAGAAGATAACAATGAGAAGCCCAGAGGTGATAAAAGCAAACCTAGTATTAGATGAACCCAGAGGCCTTGCTGAGGGAAAGAGGAGACCATCCAAGTTGAGCCTCAGTGGGTAGAAGATAACGGGAAATACAAGCATGAGGTGAGCAGCATAGCTAACACGAACAACGTCATTAAGCACAGAGCCGAAAGGAATGCCAAGGTCAGCATCAAAGTTGGCTAGAACGTCATCAAGAGTGGCATCACCGAAGAGGAGGAACCCAAACAAGCTTGTCATTATGTATACAGATGAGCATAAAGCAAGTGAAGTTCGCACAACCCCTTTAATGTGTGTGGAGTCCTCAAGTTCATTAGCTATGCTGTGAACTGCAAAAGAAGTGCTCAAAATGTCAATCCTAGTGATGCAGCAAATCCCGTTTAAGACAAAAAATAAATAAATAAATAAAATAAATCACCACAAGGTTGAGAATCAAATCACCGACAGAAGTTTAGTCTAAAGCCACAGCATCGAAGATTAAGCCCCCAGGAAAATGTCTCAAGCTCAACCATACAAAACTTAAAAGGATTCGGCTTGCTTACCATTATAGTGGCAGATGAATGCTGTGACCAGAACAGGGACTACAGTGAAGAGGTTAATGAGAGACGTCAAATCAGTTACATCGGGTAGTATTCTTGGCATCCCCAATCCTCCACTTATTAACTTCACAATTGAAATCCCGACAGTGATCACAACAAATGCAACTGCCAGGGCAACTGATAAGGCAGATGTGAAACTTAGAGAATCTGCAACCATAAAAAGGCAAAAATGTCACCACTTGAAATGTCCGAGCGCCATTAAGGCTAAAGAGCAATACAACTATAACCCAATATGGCTTTTTAATAATTGATAAAAGGGTTTTGCTAGCATACATTTAAGGTATCTTACAGTCCTCCCAAAATTGGATGAACAGTAACCAACACGTGGTTACTGTTTATCTAATTTGTGAGTGATGTAACATACATTAAATGTATGTTAGGGATTCCCTTGATAAAAGGTCCCATACAAAGTAAACAATGGAAAAGGACAAGTCAGGCTCACTCCTAAAAGTACATCCATGCCTTGTAAAATGAAGTAAAATGTTAACAATGTTTCACACAATACTAAAGAATAATTTTAGAAAGAAGAATCCTAGATTGAGTTGGTAGGCTGTTTTTTAATATTGCTAGAAAGCCATAGCAGCAGACCAATTTAAGGACAATAAACTACAAGTTAATATCCAAGATTGCAAGGTTTTTACTGATGCTTACAAGAGTTGATATATTAAGGAAAAGTGTAATCTTATGCGTGTAAGACGATAATATACCAACTAATATGTTAATCCTTTATGGTCAAGGAGTTTACCAATTCGCTTAAAACATGCCAATGGAGAGAAAATTCCAAGTGTTGTGATAAGAAGAACAAAAGTACGGCCATTCCACCAATGGTCTCCAAACCACCCTTCAAGGACACCAGTATGGTGAACTCCACTTGACGATGTTCCAGAAAGCACATCACCTTCAATAGAGAATCAATAATTACAGATATTTAGAGACTTCCATTTAAGTAGAAAAGAAACATCTTAGATCCACGTAAACCACGATAGAATTATAGAAAGCAAAAAATGAATATCAAACAACAAAAATAAATGATACAAATAATAAAATGAAGTCATACCAATAATAATCATATATACAATGAGTACACCAATATTGTTGATTAAAACACTAAGTTGCAGCAAAACCTTCCCACACTTTCCAAATGCTTCTCCCATTAGACCTCCATAAGAAACCGATTTGCCTGCCCTACTGAACCTCAGCAACAACTCGATAGACGCATCAGTCAAGAAAGCCATGAAAATGATCAAAGCAACCCCAAGAATGAGACCAAGCACTTTCATAGTGGCAGGCAAGGCCATGATGCCAGCTCCAACAATTGTAGTTGATAAATTAAAGACTGCCCCAGTAAAGGAAGCTCCATTAACCTCACCACCATAACCAGCATCTTCCTCTCGCCTAGAAGGCAACAAAGGAGAATTCTCATCAACAACTCTTTTGCCCTTCCTTGAATGCTTATCCTTTGGGGTGATGCTTCCAATTGTCATCTTTCAGTAACTAAGATTCTCCAAATAACCAATTGAAGTTCAAGCAAAATCTATAAAGCAGCTCTAACTTCTAGTTTATAATATCAGAGTATCTGTATGAAAAAAACCCATAAAAGTAGACTCCAAATTTTAAATTTTTTAAACAAAACTACACTCCAAATAATTAACTTTTTTATCTTTACAGATGAAATTGAAGTTGTGTAATTTTAACGGTCCTTACCTGTGGTATTTGCAAGTCTTGGGATTGAAACAAAATATAATGACTCCAAAAACTTGCTTAAGGGGATTAAATGAAGATAATTCACAAACTCACTGCCACAAAAGCTGAGAACTTGAGTGATCCAATTCTTTATATGACCATAAAATAAATCAAATATTGGAAACTTGATACCCAGGTATAAAGTTTCAAAATTTATCTAATACAGACAATTGATAACGAGTATCTACAATTGAAAGATGAGATTTTTATATAAAAACTGAAGAAAATAATCAAACCCAGGTCCCCAAATTCAGAAACTCAAAGAACCCAGATGAATTTTCGCTTAATTTGACCAAAAACAAGGGCCAAATACCAAACCAATCAATTAACAGAGAGCCAAATAAAGGTTTTTTGGGTGGGGGGGTGAAATGAGATGAATAAAAAGTCTTCCACTTCTGCCTTTCAGCTCCAATTTATACAGAGAAGAATCAGAAGAAGACAGAGAGAGAGCCACACGCAACAAACTTTCATATGGTGATGATAAATACAAACAGTGATGAATATAATAATAATGATATGGGCAAGCTGATTCATGAATCAGGTCCCCCATGAATCACGATTCTTTTTCTACTTTTATTTTTTATAATTTTAACGTTCAAGAAAAGACAACGAGTAAATGTACGATATCAAAATGTGATTTGTCTATTTGCAATCAATGAATGATGAGAAAATTAGGTAATAATATATATATATACACACACAAATATATAGATATGAAGTTGTGCGAATGCCTTTTTGATTTGAAATTAACTATGGCAAACGATTGAAGATGGGTTAAAATGGAAAGTAAGAGATGAAATCGAACTGCATATTTGAACAAAGTAAAATTACATGGTGCTAGATGTATTTTTACATGATTTATTATTGTAGATATAAAAAAATCGATTAATCAACTAGTAATTAGTGTTACCAATATGACGTTTTAGCCCCCTAGTGTTTTCTCTCGTTCTCTCATTTGATCATGTGGTGTACATTTTTCTCATCCACTTTTAGAGTTGTAATGAAGTTAAAAAATTTTTAAAATTTGAGGGCGTTTTGACATTAATTTCCAAACTATTTAAATTTAGAAGTATCTATTAAAAGTAATAATATAACTACATATTCTTGTATAAAATTTTTTTATACAATTGACGTGGTATGATTGAATTGATTGAATTGAATATCTCTTGATTCACATGGTTTGTTTTTATTATTTTATATTTTTATTCAACCAATAAATTAATACCAAACCAGTTTGACAAAATAAATTTATATAAAAATTTATAATTGTATCACCATTCATCTATTAAAGGGACACATGTTTGACATGAATTTCGAAATTATTTAAATATGGAAATATCTATTAGAGGCAGACATGTTTGAATTAATAGACTAATTAATATAAGCAAATTGAGGATAATGTTTGATTTTTAACGTTCACGGTATATTTTGTAAAGGGACAATTAGGTAATCCTCCTACGGCGTTCAAAGAGAAAATCAATTGAAAAATAGTTGGACTTTTATATGAATTGGCAAAAACAAGGCCAATCGAATAATTTATTAATTTGTTATTTTTATTTTTCCAAAGACACGTGAATCCTGACATGACGATTGAGATAAAGACATAAAGTTATAGTAATAAGGTTGTGGTGTGTGTGGTGGGCCACTTGACTTGGGAAAAAATCACCAAAATAAAACGGATGACGTGGCACCTCGATCCACTTATTTCTATCCGCGTGGCAGATTTTTTTTGTTGAGATAAAGACATAAAGTTATAGTAATAATTTCTTTTGTTATTTTTATATGGCAGATTTTAATATAAAAATAACAAAAAAAAAAAATTATCTCGATTTAGAAACGGCTATTCTTCAAGATTATTATATTTAGAAATGG
Organism: Murraya paniculata; assembly: GCA_030449075.1. NCBI lineage: Eukaryota > Viridiplantae > Streptophyta > Magnoliopsida > Sapindales > Rutaceae > Murraya > Murraya paniculata. The sequence goes on from JAEVFN010000003.1 coordinate 2,967,460, forward strand.
GGCATTTGCAATTTTGATTAGAACTTTAATTTTGCAGCAATTGCTTGCGTTCTTTATCGTTCACATTAAGAATCAACAGCACCAAAACCAATCACGTAAATAACTCTAAACCCCAAGATAACGAACTAAACTTCTAAGAAAATTTCACATATCATGACAAATATAAGTTGTGTTAAATTGAATTTGTGCTTTTGAAAATTTACTATTCTATAATCCGTCAAAACTCTTTTTGATGTACCCATATAACGAAATTATATATCTATAGGGCCAAACAATGTGGCATAAATTTTGTCAATTTTCGTTAATTTTTCTAGTACGCGACAATTTATAAAATCAATAATATAATGTTGTCTATGTAGAAATTGACAACTCTAACAACGACTATAATTAAGATTAATTATTACACAAGGTATATGGCAACCCGATTACCAACTTGAATTAAATCGAGTGGACATCCAATGTGGGGCTAATATTGATTACCAAGTCTTAATCACAATTAGGCATCAATTTTGCGGACAATAATGCAAGATTCACCATTGTTATATATTAAACATGAGGCTTGTGTGGCACCAAATGTGAAGACGATGATGAGGTATGACACAATAGACAAGGAGCCCAATAAGGTAATACCATTGCGACCAAGTTGTCAATTGTGCACTAAAATTTTGCTTTGAAAATTCAGCCAGGCCGTGACAAATGACAAATAGTTTAATGCTAATGCTAAATTACAAGAATGAGACCGTTTTAATAAAGTCGGTGAAAATGAGCCGATCCTTGGGCTGTTGAAAAAACATGCGAGTTGTCTGAGAAGATCCAAAACTGAAGGGCCAATGAGCCATAGAGCCCATGAGAAGCCATTCATTTATGTAAAAATAATCATTGGGACGCGGGGAAAAGATGACTTTATATAGTGGAGCACAGGGTATCTGAATTATTGATATTAAAAACGATTTTTTTTTGTTTTTTTTGTTATTAACAAAACATCATTTAATAAAACATTATCTCCAAATTCACCTCCGATACCTTATAGATAATTTAAAAAAATTATAGTTTCATTATATATATATATATATATATATATATATATATATATATATATATATATATATATGTTTTATAAATGAAACTTGAATACACACAATGATACAAAGACACTATATTGAAAAGTATCAGTATAATTTATCATGAGTTAAATTGTCGTGAAATATTTATTTTTCACACATCAAGCTCACGTGTGAAAATGCCAATTAACCCGACCCCACCACAAACCGATTCCAAACCGGGAAGGAATTCAGTTGACACGTGTTTGAGCACCCACTCCCTTGACCTGGACACGTGTCACCTAAATCTCTCATTAATTACAAAAATTAACTAATCTAATTCATCAAAGTAACCTCCATTTTTAAGGGGAAAAAAATTACCACTCTTTAATTCTCTTTGCTGTTACTGTCGGTTTATTCTGCTCACAAACTCTGTCAAAATCAAGGTAAAAGATTTGCGTTCTTGTTTTCTTTTGATCTTAGTATTTTCTCTTAGATTTTCTTGAGAAAACAGAAAATGATGTGGGCCGGTATAGTTTTATTCTTAATATTTATTTGGATATCTTTCGGTTTAATAAGATTGGTATTTTCGATTTTTGGTTTATAGAGGAATTTTTTTTTTTTGGGGGGTTTGTAGGAATTTTTTTTCCCCTTCTTGGTTCATGTAGGCGAATATGTGATGTCGCATGAAGGGATTTTACGCTTGCTTCATAGTGTAATGATGATAACTAGTGAACGGTTTGATGCTTGTGCCAATTTAAGTGCTGTAAATGGATTGATTTGATGTGGGATTATCTTTTTCCTTTTCTTTTTATTTTTTTATTTTTTTTCGTTGGAAGAGAAAGCTGAACTTTTTGTTTGGAGTAGTTTTTGGTGTAGCAGTCCGTTGAAGGATGGTGACTCGATATGTATGATTCTTCGTGTGTTTTTGAGTTTTTTCAATTGGCTTATATATTGGTATCGTGTGGAGTAATTATACATGTTTGTCAACTGAAATGATAGCATGAAGTGTGAGTTAGTTTCGTGCTGCAGAGTTAGCTGTTGGGCTAGTTTTGTGTTGCAGAGTTAGCTGCTGGGCTGTGGTATTACCTTCCAAGATGTACCGAGAAGCAGTTTTTAGCTTTTCCTCTTGCAGTATTAAGTTTGGTTTACTATTTATTAGGAATGAAAGTAAAGAATAATTGGAGAAGTTTAAAAGAAAAAAAACAAAAATTCAGTTGTCTGAATAATAATCTGATTGCTTTGCCTTTCGTTGTTAATTTTCAGGTTCTGGGGCCAATAGAACAAGAGGACTGCTGAAATGGATACTGATGCCGATCAGGAAACTAGTGCTTCTGTTGTTGCTAATGTTGGTGATTCAGAGGCAGAATTGAATAAAGTTGACTCACTTGAAGGAATTTCAGCTAATGGGGACGTGATCGAAGAGCTAAGAAGTGCCGGCGAGGTTTTAAGTCAAGTGGAATTAGATATAGCATGTTCTTCAGAGAAGTTAGTTAACTTAAATGTACTTACGATGCATGTGGCAACCAGGGAAAGTGAATTTGAAGCCTGTGCTAAAGCAAGAGAGCATATCTTGGAAGATGATTCGGTTGAGATAGCCCTGGCATTGGATCTCTTGTCTGGATTATTGGATTCAGAGTTGAGAGAACTGGAAAATTTCATAACTACTGTTGAAGCTGATTTTGTTAATGCTCGTGAGCTGATATCTTCATATAGAGAGTTGGGGAAAACATCCATAGAAATGGAAGAGAAGCTACTAGATTCTGAAGATTCATTGCAGCAGTCACGGGATCAAATCTCAGAAATTAAAAAGCAATCTGCTAAGTTCCAGAGGACCTTGTCAGCTCTAGATAGAGAAGGAAATTGTAAGCTATGTACTGAACTAAGTATGCTTTATTCTATTTTTATTTATTGAGCATTAAGTTGTTGCTTTAGAAATTTATAAATTGTAAGCTATGACAGGGATCAGTGACAAGGATACAGGCATTTTGGGAGATGACCAATTTTTGAATGAGAATGCAAAGATAAAATTGCAAACGGCTGAGCAGCAAAGACATTTTCTGAGGATGCTAGAAAAATCTTTGGCGAGGGAGATGGATCTTGAAAAGAAGTTAACTGAATCAAGACAAGTTGAAAAAGCGCTGAAATTCAAACTAGGCTCGTTTGAACAAGAAGTACTTTACACGGAGGAAGAAGCTATGGATGCTTGTGAAAGGCTTTTTGAGGCAGAGAATTCTGCTGAGGTCCTGAAGGGAATTTCTAAGGAATTACTCGGTCGACTTCAGATTGTTCTGTTCAATATGAATGGTTCAGTTCAGCGAGAAACTGAGCTGAGATCAAAGCTTGATAATCTCATGGAAAAGGTGGAAGTCAAAGAAAGTGTTATTGCGAATTTGAGAGAAAATTTATCTAAAGCCCAAGCTAGGGCAGATGGTGCAGAAGTCAGGTGCAAGTCATTAACTGAGACGAATACAGAACTTAATCAAGATCTTAAACGTAGCAGAACTACCTCTGAGAAGGTGGAATCTCTTGAGAGGCAGTTGAGGGAAAGTGATATTCGGCTACAGCATGCTGTTGCATCTGCAGAAGCTAGCCTGGAGAAGCAAAATATGTTGTATTCTACTGTCAAAGATATGGAAAATTTAATTGAAGATCTCAAGTTGAAAGTTTCAAAAGCTGATAGTCGGGCGGATACTGCAGAGGAGAAGTTAATCATATTATCCGAAGCAAATGCAGGACTAATTGAGGAAATAAGCTTTTTGAGGGACAGACTTGAATGCTTGGAGGCATCTTTGCATCAAGCTGAGGAAACAAAATTGGCAACCGCAAGGGACATTGGTATTCGAACAAAAGTAATAACAAATCTGGTAATGCAGATGGCCGTTGAGAGAGAGCGTCTTCGTCAGCAGGTGTGGGCTTTCTCCCTAACATATTTTCTTTTCACCCTGAAAGTTTTTTTAGCAGTAGCATATCCTTTAATAATCTCTTTTCCCGGACTTGGTGCTTGGGAGGATTTTATTATGCAAAACAGGTCAGCAATGAATTATGCCGACAATGGATAATCTAACATGAACCTGCAGATAGTAACCTCACCTCACATCACCTTAATGCAGCATAAAAATGCCTCATATTCTTCTGATTGAAAGTTGCTTTAAATATTATGTGCAGATATCTTCATTAGCAATGGAGAATAAAGTTATGGTAGTGAAATTGCAGCAAACTAAGAAAGATCCATCTATTGTTAGGCATGATTCAACTGCTGCTCCTTTTGAAAGAGAAAGTAAAGAAGAAGTAACTGAGTTGTCGGCTGCTGTTTCTGAGGTAACCATTTCCTAATTTTTTTTTTTTCCTTGTTTTGCTTAATATGTTAATATGAACATTGAATGATTAGATAGGGAGGACCTACTTTTCTTTTCCCTCAATAAAATGGGAATTGAATACCCATGAAATGGAATTTTAATGAAGAGGGAAAACCATTCAATTAAGTGAGAGGGTTCAAAATAGTAACTTTGTCATCCCTACTTCGACAAAATGAATATTGTAAAATTATAAGGTTAATATGATTACGAATTAGAAGTGTTAGAACTTTATTTTAAAGGACCAAAGGGCTCCAAAATGGTGGGCCTTAACTTTTTCTTGTGTTTTCATTTCCTTTCCTTTCACCTTTCTGTGAGTGCTATGTTTTACTGAAAATGTTATAGAGAGGAACTCTGATGTTTTTTTCTGTTTCCAGGAGAACAAGAGACAGAAAAATGTATCTGCTGATGAGACTGAGGTGGCATCTGTAGATTTGAAATCTGAGGTTGGAACTCTGAGGAGAATAGATGCAGGGCTGCTTACCTACAAGCACTTTTTCACTGCAGTGCTTATCGCACTGATTTCTGCTGCAGCTTACTATTTTCAAAAACGGAATTACCCATTTTGATGCTGGGACTGGAGTTTCTCATTATCTGATTGAAGGCAAATCTGTCTTTTATTCTTGGGAACTTGCATGCAGCGTCTGAATGTACAATTTTGAGGTTGATACATGAAATAGAATGAAAGAAAATAGAAGCTTTGTTCAGAAGTACAGGAATTACCAGGAAATTTTGGATTCCATCTTTTGCGCATACACCAGAAACTATGATGGGAAGTTTGGTATATCTGAGGCAGGTTGACCAGATACTAAAAGCAGATACTAAAAGCAGTTTGATAAATCCAGGTAAGCAAAGTAAAGTAACTCTACCCATTGCACGGTTCAGGGGAGGCAACTTTGCTAATTTGGTTTACTATTGAGGTGCCGACCTGACAGGGTAAATACCAATTTTTTTTTTCCTTTCTTGAAAACCAGAGTTTGCTTTTGCAGTATTATGGTATGATTTTGAATGGAGAGTTTTGCTTCTTTATTTTCTTCCCACAAATTTACCAAGTTTATTTCTTCTGTATTTTCTTCCCGCAAATTTACGGAGTTGACCTTTTAAGTGATGTAGACTTCATCGTTTGGAGAAAAAGTGCATCGGATCCGCATAAAAATTTTGATGGAAAACCACTTACTAATAGGATTATGCCATGTGGTCTCGTTAATTTATACCCTAAAATTTAAACGTTACTTTCCAATTTTTCAACGTTCTCTATCTAACATTTTTACTCAATTCTTCTCACTCTTCAACACATACCTCTCATCATTGTTCTAGCCGAACTGATAAAATCTCTTTCGTTTAACTATGGTAGTCACAATCTTGCCATTCACCCATCTTAATTTATTTTGTATGTTAGGTGATTATTAATTTCGTTGTTGAGATAGTGATAACTAATAATACAAATCAAACCCAATAAAACGAAAAAAAAAAATGGTAGTCGACTAATATAGTGTAAAATTTCATAGAAATTAGAAGATCTCTTCTCAAAAGATGCCTAATTTGTCGAGCATCAGTGGATGTAACCATAAGAACATTAAAAAAACAAGTGGTTCACATTGTCAATAGCAATGTTTAAGATCCTAAGCATCATAAGCATACAACTGATATCAAATATAAAATAGAGATCATTAGGCAGCCATCCTGATATACTGAGAGAGAAAGGGAAGAGGAAAGAGAGAAGAGAAAGTGGGTTTCAAAATTTGGGGAAAGAGGGAAGCGTTGAAAACTTGGAAAAAATAATTAAAAATTAACGAGGCCACGTGGTATAATCTTATTAGTCCGTGATTCCACATCAGATTTTTTATATGGAACCTTTGATGCATTCTAGAATTCCTTTATCATTTGAGTTGTGAGATGTAATGTCTATTTGATATGATTTATTTAATGGTCATAAGTGTTTATTTAATTTCATAAAATGTTTGGTTATTTTTTAGTAAAACGTGTTTAATATTAAATAAATTATTTTATTTTTATTAGTAAAAACTTAATTTTTGAATTTTTAAGAATAGATGTTAAAGATCTTTATAGAATGTTAAAATGTTTAAAATATATTTTACTTATTTGATAATCTTATTTCATTCATTTTATAACATAATTTTAAATAAACTTATATATTAAAATAATTTTATAATTTTTAAAAAAAGTTATCATTTGCAACTAAACAATTAACTTTTTTGATAAAAATTGTACTTGTAAAAATTTTATTAAATTTTTTAAAATAAATTTTATTTGAAAAGTTATATCAAATGAAGGTGTAAGATTGTTGGAAAAGGTTAGTCTCTTATTTGTTTACACTGGGAACTTGTTACTCAGCCTTGGTATTTGCTGGCATTTTGTGATGGCCAAGAGTTGCTCACTTCTTGTTTCACATTTTTATGTTTTCTTTGCCCATAACTTCTTGTCTAGCTTCAATATGGCTGTACTTGTAACGACTGTATTAGGGCGTTAATTTGATCATCTTTCAGACAGAGAAGCTAAAGCAATTATATCAATGTCAGAAGCTTAAGCTGCTTATTCCGTAAGTGTACCGTGTCATAATACATTTGATGGTCAAAGCTGATGTGTTTACATTTCCAACTTTCTGGTAATTCTTGGCTGTACCCGTACCCAGAAAAGTGAAAAAGTTGAACGGAGATTTACAGCTGCTCCGCCAAATTTTTTATCAAAACAATCTAGACTTTCACATTCTAAACTATTGGTCCATTTATGGTTTTGCACTTATTTGCAATGCAAGTTTTGCAGTTTTTCTTATGCAAGTTGTGACAGAAAATGAGAAAATCTCCAAATATTCTGTGAAATTAATCCAATTATGATTCAGCCATCACACTGCTTCACGATTCAGTATTTCTTCTTATCCAATTGTCTGCACATGAGACCCTTGGCTCATGTAGTAGGAGGTCATACTTCACCACGAGCCTTTTTCGCTGGGAGGAGCTGATATGCACCAAATATTTCCAAAATCATCCACAACAAGGTGGTTGTAGAACTAGAGATTGCGTATGCAGCTGCTGGATTTGTCCTGTGATTCATGTTCTTCTGCTTCCTCATAATTTACATCAGCTGCATATCCAGCCGCTTCATTTCGCCAATTAGCAAACAAAGTTTCTCATAAATCTCTTCACATTTTTTATGATTCTTATCCCAAACGAGAAATGTATGCACCTTGTCATTTACCTCAATCCAGCTGCAGCCTGGTTCTTTTCTCACCTTATTCTGCCTCATCAACCTCCTCGTATACGAAAGCTTGTCCCACATTCCCACTTCAGCATAAATATTTGATAGAAGAATATAAGTGGAAGAGTCTTGTGGATCCAGTTGCAAAAGAGAACTGGCTGCTTCTTCTGCAACCTCGACATTCCCATGGATTTTGGAAATGCTAAGCAGAGTTCTCCAAATAACATCATCAGCTTCAAAAGGCATCTCTTGGATAAGCTTCAAAGCCTTGTTAACTTGGCCCGACCTTCCTAATATATCCACCATACACGAATAATGCTCCAACTGAGGTTCTAAACTATAGTCACTAAGCATTACATCGAAGTAATACAACCCTTTCTCAACGAGCCCAATGTGTGCACAAGCTCGGAGCACTGAGATGAAAGTTGCATGATTAGGCTTCACATTCGCAAGTTCCATCTTCTCAAAAACTTTTAGGGCCTCTTCTCCAAGACCATGATGGGCATAGCCACAAATCATCGCGTTCCATGTAACAGAATCCCTCTTTGGTGCTTTCTCAAACATTATCTGGGAATCCTGCATGTTTCCACACTTTGAGTACATGTCCACAAGAGTACTGGAGATATAGACATCTGATTGCATTTCGTGCTTAATTATTTGTGCATGTAATTGCATGCCAAGTCCGACAGTAGCCAGGTTAGCACAAGTATCAAGAAGTGTTGCATAAGTGAAGTCATCTGGTTTTACACCCATTTTCAACATATAAGAAAAAAATTTCTGTGCATCCTCACTTCTTTTTGCCCCCGAGAACCCAGAAATAATTGCATTCCATGACACTACATCTTGTTCTTTGGTTCTGTTAAGAATCTTCTTCGCCTCCTCCACCATTCCACACTTGCAGTACATATCAATAAGAGCACTTTCAACAAACAAGTTCAATTCCATTCCAGATTTGATAATTCTGCTATGGATCTGCATGCCATAATTCAAAGCTTGCTGACCTGCACATGCTTTTAAGACACTGCCATAAGTAAACTCATCAGGCTCCATCATTGCATGGAGCATTGAGATAAAATAGAATAATGTTTCTTCTTCGTTCCTATTCTGCGCTTGAACAGCAATAATTGCATTCCAAGACACAGCATCTCTTCTTTCCATTTCATCAAAGACGTGACAGGCTTCAGTCAAATCTTGGCATTTACCATACATGTCGAGAATTGAGTTTGCTACACAAATATTTGACCAAAGATTACTCTTAATTGCTAACCCATGCACCTGAAGCCCCTCCAAATACGCCGCAATCACTGCACATGCACTAAAAGCCCCAGATAAAGTTATTTCATTGAAACCAAGACCAGATTTCTGCAAGAGCCGAAATAACTGCAAAGCTTCAACACCCTGACCATTTTGTGCATAACCAACGATAATTGCATTGTAAGATTGCAAGCCATGACTAGGCAATGAGTTAAATACCTTTTGAGCATCTGACATATTGTTACATTTTGCATACATATCCAACGTGGCAGTTCCAACAATGACATCCATTTCAAAGTCAGTCTTCAAAGCATGTGCATGCAACTGAGTACCTAACTTTAAATTAGATAATGCCGCACAAGATCTGAGGATGCTAGCATAAGTAGATTGACTAACCCCAACTCCTTTCTTTTGCATTTTCTTGAACAATTTAAGAGCCTCGGTAAATTTATAATTTTGAACACAACCAGCAATCACGGTGTTCCAAGAAACCCAATTCCTTTCAGACATTCTATTAAAAAGTGAAACTGAATCATCCAATTTTTTGCACTTTGCATACATGTCTACCAAAGCACTCCCAGTGACCACATCCTTATCAAAACCCATTTTCATAGCAAAGCAATGAAGCTGAACCCCAAAATCACCGTCCTCCAAAATTGAACACGCTTTCAAAGAAACTGCAAAACTCCTATTATCAACTATCCCACCCAATCTCCCCATCTCCACAAAAACATCAATTGCCTTTACACAATCCCCTACCAGCAGATACCCTGATAGCAACGAATTCCACGAGATCACATCTCTTTCAGGCATTGCCTCAAACAAGGTCCTCGCAATACCCATCTCTCCACGAGCTGCGTACCCAAAAATCAAAGCATTCCAAGAAACAACATCCCTTTGAGGCATTTTGTCAAACAGCTTAAGCGCTGACTTCAAATTGGAGCAGTTAATGTACAACTGGATCAAACAATTGGAGACAAAGACTGTGGGCTTGAACCCAGACACTATCAACCGAGCATGGGCTTGTTTCCCCGGGTTTTGCGCCTGGTGATGCGTCAATTCCTGGAAAATGCGAGAGAAAGTAATAGTTTTTGGATTCGTTGTGATTGCTGGTGCTGTTGTTTTTCCTTCTTTTGGCGCAGTGAATGTAGAAACTGGAGCAATGAGAAACGTTCTGCATTGAGGTTTTGATAAGAATCTGATCAGGCATAGGTAATAGGCCATCAAATTTCAGACTCATCCTTTGGCGGGATTTTGAGTTTTTGACCGTTGCTATGCTCGCTAGTTTATTTATTTATTTGTCTTTTTCTTTTTTATATTTGAATCACCGCTTGGATTATAAAATCCATTCCTTCGACACAAAGAGTTGGACGGTCCAATCTGAGTGAGAAGAGAAGAAGGTTCAACTTGGACCTTTAAAATGGGTTGTACTATTGGCACCCCTCAAAAATCTAATGAAGCCCCTTTTATTTGGCTACGGCGGAGTCTAATCCGCACTCAAAAATGATATAGAAAGACAACAAAAACAGAAGATTAAATAAAAGGAAAATCACTTTATTTGCCATATATATAACTCTCAAGTTCTGTTCGGCAGATTACCATTCCCTTTAAGGGTGGCCATCGTTCGCACTTTGCATCAATCATGTATGTAAGTTTCAAATAACTAATCAAATGAATATTTTACTTTTTATTTTGAATTTTTTGTTGTGTATGCCAAAATTACTCAAGCAGAAATTACATTTCTTCGTGAAACTTAATTATTTCTTTATAATATAATACATGAAACGTAAGAGTTATAAGCATTTTATCAGATCCCTTTCTTGTATCACACTGCATGCTTGATTAAAGCTTCGTCTTTTAGTCTTGATTCTGAACTTCAACTTAAATATTTATTTGTTCAGTATAACTTTTATCTTTCCCGTAATTTACCAATGAGCTACTTATTCCCTTAAATGTTACTACATATATCAAGTTTCTAGTGATAAAATTGTGATGAGATGGAGATTGGGTATATTTGCACGTCCGCTTTTGAACCTAATAATCTTGAAAAACACCACCCAAATTAGCCTTATGATCAATGCTTAATCATTTAAGATTAAAATTTTGAGGACAAATTTTGGTATAAATGTTACAGGATGAAACAAGGATTAGCAAATTTAGCCCTTTTTTTAATATAATATAATTTTTTGCTAATTTTAATTGGAGTCTTGTTATGAAAAGTATGCTACTTACCAATTCAAAACGAAAAGGATGGACCAATGGTGCATCTAAAAGTAGCAGCAAATGTACAAATTAAGAAAATGAGGTCATATATTCTATTACCATTTTTACTATTTGAAAAATATAAAGAGAAAGATATAAAGAAAATAGAGGGAAAACAGGGATTTCGCTGTTTTCACTTCTCTGTTTTCCTCTATTTTTGTGATTGCAAAAAATTTGATATCTAACTTTATTGAAAAAAAAAAACTCTTTACTATTTTCTAATTTTACATTGAGGTTTAATTATTAAAAAAATAATTTAAAATTTAATTCAAAAATTTACTCTTGTGCTTTGAGTGATTATTATTATGCTTTTTTTTTCCTTAAGCTGGCCGTATGAATTAAATAATGAACAGAGGAATGGACCATTTTGTTGAAAACGAACAATATATGGCATTAAGACGTAAAACTGTAAAACATCAGAGATCCTGATCTTATTATCCCAAAAGAACGGGTTTATTTATTTTTATAAATCGGGCCGAAATGGGATAAATATTACCATAGGTTTGAAGGCCGCCAAAAACGAGGAGCTTAACAGTGAGAGTGAATCATTCGCCAAAATCAGAAAAGGGAGAAGAGCGAAGCAACTGATAAAAAATGGGGAAAATGAAAATTCTTCTGAGCACTCATCGGTATCCATTTTCAAGGTGCGCTTGCTCTAATTCCTGTACATTACTTTCTTTATTGTTCAAATTTTTAACCCATTCTTGTTATCGTTCTTGCTAAAACGTTTATCATGTTATATATATATCAATCTCTAAGATTTAACATACCCATTATCTGTAAACGAAATTTATTTGTTATAGAATCAAATTCAAGATCTGTTTGTGAACTTAAAGAGTTATAAGTAAGCTCTAATGCTTTCTTCACCTCAATTTGGTTGAATATTTTTTAAAGCATTTTATTCGATCCATTTCTTGTTTCACACTGCATGCTTTTACTAAAGCTTCGTCTTTTGGACTTGATTCTGAACTTCAAAATCTTAATTTATTCATTATTATCAGTTTTATTTATTTATTTTTTATGTAAATTGAACAATAAGCTATTTACTCTACATGCAACTTCTCTCAAATGGAATCGCACACCAAAGGAAATTGAAATCTTTTGCTACTTCTGAATAATTTATACATCCATGTTAAACCAAATATCTCGAAAAACACCATCCAAAATCAACTCTATAGTGCCTCATCATTTAAGATGTCATATATATGAAATGAATTCATTGTAAAAACTAATCTATGTAGTTGTTGATGTTACAATTATTCTGGGTAGGTAACATGAATCAAGTCATTATTGATCTTACTTTTACTATTGCTCTTTCATTTTTCTTAATCGCCTTTTCTAATGTGCTTTAATTCGTAAATGTTGTGGTCTCCATTGAAGCTTTTGCTTTTAATAAACCATATTTTTACTCAACCCCCTTCACCTTTCGGCATCTTTCAAAGGTCTTCCCTCCTATAATATGAAACAGAAATCAAAGTTTTATAATGTTCCTTTCCTTTTTTTCCTTCCCCCAGAATACAGATCCATATCTATGTTTGACCTTTTCTTAAAGTATTTTGTCCGATCCATTACTTATATGAGTCTGCATGCTTTATCAAAGCTTCTTTGGTTTTATTAAGAATTTCAAAATCTTTATTCATCATATGTTTTGATCTTCACGCAAATTGAACAATAAGCTGCTCAGCCGCTTGCTTTACAACCAGGTATTATGCCGTAATAAGTTTGCAAAAGAGATGGGGATTAATAACATGGCCCAAAGCGGACAATATCTTGTCAGGTCTAAGTTGGGTCACGACAGATGGTATCAGAGCGAGGTCCGCGTGTCCTCTTGAGCGATGGTGGGATAAACCTCAGCGAGGACGTTGAGTCCCTAAGGAGGGTGGTATGTAACACCCTAGGCGAATCTCACATCGGCAAAGCACGGGAGAGATGCTGAGTTTATAAGGGGTGATCCACACCTTAATTGGCAAGATGCGTTTTGAGGTGTATGAGCGCCCCAGAAACAAAACCGTGCGCGCCTTGTTAAGGCTCAAAGTGGACAATATCTTGCGAGGTCTAGGTTGGGTCATGACATATATACTTTTTAATTTATAGAAAATGACCTGTTTACATGAACCAATCTTATTGTGTCACTAGTCTTGTTCCCTTCTATATATATTCTTAAAACACAAGACATCTAAGTTTAATGTATGCATTTCCGCAATTTTTTTTTTTTTTGGGGCTCGTGTAGGTTGGATTCCATGACATAGAGGGTCTGAAATTCTCAGACTTTCCACATTTGAGAGAAATATGGCATGGCGAAGCACTTAATATCAGTGTCTTCAGCAAGTTAAGAAGGCTGGCGGTGGATGACTGCACGAATATGTCAAGTGCTATTCCAGCCAAACTGCTATGATGCTTGAACAAATTGAGAAGGCTGGTAGTTCATAATTGTGACACTCTAGAAGAGGTGCTTCATTTGGAAGAGCTAAATGCTGATGATGATAATCTTGGGACACTGTTCCCTAGGCTTTGTAACCTACAGCTCAGTCATCTTCCAAAACTCAAAAGATTCTGCAACTTCACCGGAAAGATAACTGAACTGCCCAAGTTGGAATATCTGATTATTGAGAATTGCCCTAATATGGAATCATTCGTCTCTTATTCCACATCTGTACATATTACAACAAATAAGGAACCTCAAGAAAGAACATCAGAGAAGAAAACACAACTTCTCTCCGATGAAAAGGTAATTGAATTTTTTTTCCGCCCTTGACTTTCTTTTGCATTAGTCTTTTTTCTCTTAGTTCACACCCTCTCCTCCATATAGATCTATGTAATTTAACATTATTAGAGCAGTTATTAACTAAATTTTCATTATGAATTTTATAAACATGTCATCAGTTTAGCTAATAACTGGTGACGTGGGGTGAACTATATCCATTTTACATATTAAATCTCTGCTTTCCTGAGTCATACTGGATTTACCATAAAAAATGATCTTCGTGTTTGGCGGGTAGTTGATTTTGATTTTTATTAATTTTTGGGTTCCTTTTGCGAATAAAATCAATTTGGAAATAAAAAGTTGTGATCTATCATCAAATATTGTCCATGGAATATGTGTGGGAAGACTGCAGATATTAAGTTATTTTCATTTAACATTTAATATGATACTTGGTTTGGTTGATTTTCAGGTTGCATTCCCCAATCTGGAATCATTAGAGCTGTCTAGATTACCCAAGGTGTTGCATCTCTGGAAGGAAAATTCCGAATCCAACAAAGTTTGCACCAATTTGGAAATTCTAGAAATGCCAGAATGTAATAAGCTGCAGAAATTAATACCGTCCTCATGGTATTTCAAGAGACTTAAGGACTCTGGAAATATCCACGTGTGACAGGTTGAAACATTTGGTGACACCCTCAACATCACAGAGTCTGGTGAATCTTGCAAGAATGAATGTGACTGATTGCAAAATGAGAGAAGAAGTCATACAATTACAGGTTGGAGAAGAAGCCGTGAACGATCATATCGTTTTCGGGCAACTGGAGTGCTTGTGACTCGATTGTTTGCCAAGCCTAACAGGCTTTTATTCAGGTAATTACACTCTTGAATTCCCATCCTTGGAACAAGTACTTGTGAGAACAGTGCCCAAAGATGATGATTCTCTCCAGGAGTCTCAGTCATACTGAAGCTAAGCAAAGTGCAACTCACTGAAGCAGATGATCAAGGATGCTGGGAAGGCAACCTCAATGACACCATACAGAAATTGTTCAATGAAATGGTGGGCATTAATTAAATATTCTCTGCTCCCTGGAGTTTTGTTTTATTTATTAATTCTAAAATTTGTTATGCTATGCATGCTCTCACACAAGTAAATGCAAATGGTGCAGGGTTCTAAGGACGAAGATAGGGACCTTCGTTCATGAGTCATGTACAATGAAGATGCTATGTGGAATCAGACAAGTCTTTTATACGTGATGATCCACACAGCTCATTTCCCTTACAATCTGGTATCAGGCTTGTCTGCTATGTATGATTCAACTCGGCTCATTTTCTTTCAATTGAATAATTTGTCCTGGATTCATTTGATGCATTCTCTGCTCGAGCACTGTATGTGTTGATGCAAAATACAATATATACATACATCACCATCCACAATTAAATGCTGTGTTTGAACTTCATTACTTGTTCAATTGGTACCGTAAACATTTGATTTCTAGTCTGTTTTGATTATAGATATGTATTTAAAGAAAATAGTACAATACGTATTGTTCATACTACTTGTATGTCATCATTAGATGTGAGTAGGCAATTTTTTATGAGAAGATTAAAGACTATGTTGATGATGATTAAGAAGCATTAATCAGTGAAGTGAAGCCAAAGGTCTCATCCAAATACACTGGTAAATAGTTGAAAGTAGTTGCGAGAGAGTGTTTTCAGGGAGCCCCACACACGCCTAAGCCACAGAGATTACAATAAATATCCACAGAGATTACAATAAATAGAAGCTGATGCTCAAGCATTTGTCCTGTTTCTATTAAAGATCTAATAAATTTTTCCGAAATTTCTCTTGTACTTTCAGAACGTGCAGATTTCTAAACAAGGTTGAGCTGCTTATCCTCGGTGCTCAAGCAACGACCTGTTGATGAAGGCTTTTTATTCTTTTATCGATTTGTCTGTAGCATTATATCTGCTCAAGGACAAGTTTGCTTGCAAAATACAATTTATATATAAATTATTTAGAATCAAATGCTGTCTTTAAACTTATGCCCGTTCAATTTTTTGTATTTCTGGTCTGTTTTAATTGAAGATCTTAAGACAAAATACAATTAAACATTCGAGATAAAGTTCGTGGTCGAATGTCTCTCTCTCTCTATTAGGGCTTCTCTAATGTTGCAGCAGTTGCACTCTGTAATTTTTCAAATACCATGCAGAGAGGATGAACTTGAGACCTGAACTTCGTACTCTATTAGAAAAATTACTAGACCCCAAAGCTTAAGATGATCAATAAAAATCTAACAGTATTAAAGACGAGTATTTTTTTACAAGTATCTTAATATCAAATGACACTAAAAAGTATTTATATCTATCTTATTATTATATCTTACAAAATATTTTATTTTAGATATTTCCGTAAGTTGACTAATAAAACAATAATAACGCTTAATTTTAACACACTATCAATGGCTATGACCCAAAATCATATCTCAATAATCTATCACTGCACTTGTGAAACAAGCAATATTACTAACAGATGAAAACAAAATGCTTGAAATCAAGAGCAATTACACAATAATCAAAAGTGAAGTCCAACTTCAATCTTAAAAGCTCACTAAAAATATGAGGCCCTCTCAGTTCTCATGCTCCCAAGAAATTATTAATTTGCAAATATAAAGATACATTTGAGTTTGAAAAGAAAAATTCCAATAAAAAGGAACGGAAAAATCCCCAAAGAATCTCACCGATTCAGCTTTTATAACAACAAATATGTGACTCACTCAACGTTACGCAGTGCAAAAGTTAACAATATTGCACAGCACAAGTCCTTGGCTGTAACAGAGGTTTGCACTTATTTGCTCAAGGCAAACACCCCAAGTAAACCCACCTGTGGTCCTAAATTCCTACAAAAGCCTAGATTGTGCACTCATAAATACAGACCTCTCTACCACCCTGAAGCAACAGCGAAGGAGGTCGGTCCCTCCATTCTCCGAGCATAGCATGGTCCTTTTAACCCATTTCACTTCAACCCGAAACAATGCCTAATAAATATGCAGCAGTTTGGAAATTCCCATCCAGAATGCAAAGCCCGTTTACCTTGAAACTAAGATATTAACCTTCCTGTCTTTGCAGTTTAGCCCAGCAAATCTTTGAACAAGTTGGGGTTTTGACCGGTTGGGGTCACACCCATCTGCCTCACAAGAGCATCCTTCTCCAAAGAATCTTTAGTATTTGGACCTTTAACTTGTGCTGAGTGTGCAGTCGGCATACCTCCAAGAGCATCTTTGGTAGTTGAATTTGACATCCCAGATAAAAGATCGACATCATCCTTATTGGTGGGCACAAGATTTTCAACACCAGAACTCGATCCGCTCCCAGCTGTCTCTGCATATAGTCCCATAATATCAGCATCTTTATTAGCACCAGCTGCACCATGGTTCGTATTTGAAGGAACTTGTGATGAGTCAAGAAGCCCTTCTAATTGCTTGAAAGGATCAATAGATGGCGAACTACTAAGAACAGCTGGTTCACCCAAATCAAGCAAGTCTGGTGGCGGTTGAACAATTGTCTTCTCTGCCACAGTTTTATCAGATGCTTTTGATACGTGAGGCTTCTCTATCACATGACTGCTTGCCTTTCCAGCCCTGTGGCCGGTTGTAGATGCCCTCTTCTCAGTTTTTGATGAACCACCAAATAATGATGCTGCAAGCTTCTGCTTCTCTGGAGGAATTTCAGCATCTGGCTTCCTTGAATCATAAGTGGCGTCACGCACTTTCGAGTTTATGGTGTCACGTGCTGCATCTACTTTTGTGACCCCATTCACTGTTTTCTTGGATGTTGAAGTTGAGGTAGATGCTTCAGACGAGTATGTTGGCCTACCCCACTTCTTTTGGACCCCATCAAGTCGTAGCCTAAGTTCTGATGGATCAGTACTAGACACAGACGGCACATATGCTACATTCTGTGTCACCCTAGGATAGGATGGCTCGGGTACCGGAGCAAGTTCAGTAGCGGATGCAAGAGAAACTGGTGGCCTGGATGGCACAGAAGGCTTCGGAAGCTCATATGCCTCAAACCTAAGGCCATGCATTGAAGCTTCATGCTGGTCCTGACTCCTAAAATTACTAACACTAGGCATCCCAGAACGTTCATCCTCCGGAATATAGGGTTGAGCTCCTTTCTCCAAAGCCTGCTGAACATAACCGCTGAGGAATGAAAGATTTTTATCAGTCTGCAAAAAGAAATTACAATATCATTACCCAGAAAGATGATATGATCACATACAAAAGAAGACCACGAGTCTAGGAAAAGCAGAGTACAAAAGTTGAGCAAGTTTTTATTTTCTCCAACAGTCCAAAATTCATGCTGTTCCAATGGTAGAAGATCCAATTATAAAGGCATTTCCAAACAAATTATAGATGCAACAACACAGGCCTTAAAGCTTTTTTTTTTGGGTGTAAATTACCAGATATTGCTCCATCATAATAACATAGAAAAGAACCCAAAATTTAATAAAGTGAAAACAAGACGGATGAAGGAAGAACAATAGCCTAGTCAAACCGAGCAGAATTACAATTAGAACTAAGGCTGATAATCACGCTGCAGAGAACACAGCTAGCAACACCTATCCATGGTTCAGGAAGTTTGACCGACCGTGTAGCTCAGAAAGTTCAGATCAAAGCCATAACGGATGCTAACAAATCTGAAAACCTCGTATATGAATTAATACTTCCAAAAGAACTTAAAACTTTTGGAAAATATCTGATACTCTTTTTTTTAAAAAAAAAAATTAAGATGGGGGGTGGGCAAAGCCCAAATTTTACAATTTTGAAACAAAGTCTAATTTATCAACAACAGACCCTGAAAGTTCCCATAATCAAGTATAATATCATGACTGAAGATGTTCAGTCCAATGCACCTACTGACGATCATCTTCATAAGAAGAAGATAACAATGATGATCACAATCGTAACTGCTACGATAATAAGAGGGGAGAAAGGGAATACAGAAGTAACACATCTATCAAGACTAGCAAATACAAAATCATTTAAAACACAAAGGTCCCAAGAAAACTACTGAAATAAATAAAGCTCTGCACTTATAGATGACCTCAATGTCTTCACAACTTGCATCTGCAGGCATAATAATCTCAACAGCGTAAGCATCTAAGCCAATGACTGCTTCAAGTTCATATGCACGTTGCTGCAAGTCTGTTGAGTGGGAAGCTGATAATTCCTCAATCAAAGACTGACACTGCACCAAGCATGGAATAATATTCAGATTCTACAATTAAAATTCTGTCAATACTGATATTAATGCACATACATCAAAAGCCAGGAAGCATATGATCAAGAGAGAAATATCATGAGCAGCAAAGCTACAATAACTCTAAATATGCTAAAAATGAGATAGATACAAGCAATCGCGGATATTGCTTGGGTAGGACAAGGAAGACAGAGAGATGTTCTGTCATTTCTTCAAGTTTCAAGAAATATCAACAACACCTGATAAAACATATGTAAGGAACTAAAGCTGAAGTTGATTTGTATTATATTTTTTCTATCATGTTTCTAGGGAATGTTGATAGATCTTCATTTCAGGCTAAAGCACTCATGCAGTAGTTCTTCATTCATGCCGTGAGCCTATAACAAAAAGACAGTTATTGTGGGACAAAGCGGCAGTGTTGTACCGTTCAGCTAAATTCCAATGTGATGCAAAATACCACAATTGTTACTATGAATGAACTGAATCAAAACATAAGGTTGGATCACGATTTGCATTGCCGTAGGAATCGTTAAAATAGTTTAGAGGAGAAAAACTACCTCAGGCAACATATCCACTTTCCTCCCAGCAGCTATTTCAAATGCATATATTTTCATGAGTGCTGTGATTGCATATGCCTTCAAGATAAGCAAAGGGTTATGTCAAATACAGGACTTAAAGATAAAAAGGCACACACATGATAAGTTCATCTCAGTAGCCTATATTTCCTTACCACGAGCTATCACCTACAAACAGTTAATAGGAAATCAGCTAAGTTTTATCATTTATTTATTTATTGTATTATATTGTGATAAAAAAACCAGCAAAGTATAATAGCCAGATTCCATCTGAAGTGCATAAGAGTGATTAATGTTTTAACAGAGTAAAACCAAGTAAACTTTTAAACCACCTAAATGAGTTCTTTTACCCCCATCACAAACAATCAGTTGTGACAAAGTAGTCAAAAACAGATATAAACAAACAACAGAGATGCTTATCACCTTCATAAGGAATTACAGCTGTAGCTGATGGGTACACGTATGAGAAATGAAATAAGTAGAAAAACATTTCAACTGAGAGAAATAGCCAAATTTAAAAGCACACCATAATTGCTATCATATATGTAGCTCTGAAGCCACTAAAGCAAATGCTTTAAAAATGAAATACACACCAAAGATTTAAAAGGAATCAGCCAGCAGGAATGAATTGTAGCCACTACAGAATAAGCTTTCTTGGAGATTACTGATACCTTAACAGTTTCATCATTTGAATAAGCCTCTGCCACATCACAGAGTTTTCCCATAATATAGGAAGCAGAAAACTTTCCATCAGCAGTGCCGTACTCCCCTAAGACCCAGCATATAACCTGTAACCAAAATTTTCAGCAATTAACATAGTAAACAGAAGGATTGCCATTTTTTTCTTTTTCAAAGATCAAAGAAAAGGTAAAGTATATAGGACAGGACGTACTTGAAGAAATACAGAGGGAAGCTTTGGGTCTCCAATGATACGCAAATACGATTCCACCTACCCACAAAAAGTAATTGCCATTCAATAATAGAAACAAGAACCAGAAAAAGATAAAGACTAGGTAATATATGGTACCGATCCATCCTAACAAGTGACTCCATAATCCAAAGATGCCATATCTGCTTCTAAGGAGTATAAATAATTTATGGAAGCAAAGAATGTATGTATAAATGTAAGTACATGTGTATAACCATGCAAAACTACAAAAGAAACATACAGCAGATGATCTCAGCTGACTATCTGCATTATCATCATCCTCCCCGAACCCTTCGGCTATCAACCGCATCAAGTTATGAGCCACCTTGATATTGACCAGGTCTCCCGCATGCTCAAACACCTTATTCATGGTCTGTGAAGTCAAAACATCAGTCATGGCTAACACCGAATGAATACTCAAATGATTAAGTACTAATGTCATAGTATAAATAACCTAGAAAAAAGTCAACATTACAATTACCTGGATAAACCAGTGATTACTTGGAGCAAACTGTTCTGCTAGCTCCACACACCGAGATGCTATTTCAGTTTTGTAATGATTATCATTAATGCTAATCATGTAATCAATCATTCGGTCAACAATCACTTCTACATTGGAGGACTTGGTCATTTTATAAAGTAGTTCAAAGGTTTTTCGCTTTAGAGTATCATCTGGGTCCTGTGACATGCAAAAGAAAGTTAAAAAGAAGCACATCTAAATACGAAAGGACAAGTTGCACAATTCTGTTCAAGAGTTTCATTCCCCTCCCACTCTCTAATATGACAAAATTTCATAGCAGAACAAGAAGTTGCAATACATCTCCCAACCCTATCAGGCAACATACATACAAATTCAACTGCTACCAAAATGAACACACACTCAAATAAATAAACATCATTTCAATCAATGAGCAAAATCCATGAATGATTTCTCCGAAACTCCCTTCTCAAATAAATACACATTAATGAATAGGCCAGACAATCTCTTATTTTCTCCTCACCCTTTCTCTCCACAGTTCTAAATTTCTTTCTTGAGGAAAAAGCCTATATCCTAGATGCCACAAGGTCAAGAGGCATCACATAATTTATTTATTTATTTATTTTTTGGAAGAGGACAAACTTACCAAAAAAAGAGAAAAAAGACAAAGAATTAACAATATGTAAATCTACATTCCCAAGAGCTGAATCAAAAGAAGGGTTGCCATTATGGTGATATAAACAAAACTGACTTAAGCGAAAAGAGAAGGAAGAAAACAGGAAAAGAAACACAGACCATTAACAACTCCAACAGTTTTATAACACAAACAACAGTAATCTCATAAGCATTTGAAAGAATAATCTCCTCACCTCTAAGCAATCAATAACCGCCAACTGGTGTTGTTCAGCAATCTCCGGACTTGTCTTTATCAGTCGACCAAGAGCATCAATGCCCATATATTTTAGATTATGACTATCACTCTGCCAATAAGTTCGCAATATTACAAATGCAAGTCATTCCAAAAGAAGCTAAATTAGATTGAAGAATCACCATGCACAAAGTTCTAGGAGCAAACCTTCAAAAATCTGGCAATTACATCAGCTGCAGATTCTATTAACTTAGGATTTGGATATATTGAGGAAACACAGCATATGCACTCGTACAGAACAGCATTTCCTATATTACTCGAGGAATCACACTTCCTGAATATGTCACCTACAACAGTATACATGTTCTCACTCGCTTGCTTGTCCCCACTTCCCAGCAATGCCAAAATTTTCAGCAACCTGATCTGCATAGTTGAACTATGAATTGAATTCACCAGGGAAAAAGAATATAGTAAATTGATAAATACTGGTGAATGCAAACACACAACTACGGGTGATATATATTCTTTTCCGTAGCTGAAATTTTCTTTCACTAAATCCAAAATTAAATAGCCATCCGTATAGCTTCATTTTTTTTTTTAATTTTGTTTGCGCTAAGAAGAAAAGTGAACATCTATCAATAAGAATGTTATATGAATAGAATTTTTCAGTAGAAAGCCACTATACTGACACGCCAAGAGATAGGTGCTGCTTAAATTCAACGTTATAAACAATATACATTGTTTTCCACCAAGAATCAAAACCAAGCAAAAGAGGGAAAGAATAAGATCAAATAAGCAACATACCTGAATGAACGGAGCTGGCATCTGATGATAATCATAACTCTTAGGCAATCTACGTTCCGCTACTTGCTTAAGAATGCTCACAAAGCTGATTACTAAATCCTTATAAGAATTGACATCTATCGCTATCAGATCAAAAAGAGGGCACAGTGTTGCACCCATCACCCCAGGGTCATTATCACAAAGCCTCTGAAACAAATGAAACCACACTTACAAATTACATAGAGTTTCAGATACCACTCGAGCAGAAAAAAGGATCAAGGACTAACAGGTTAAAACCAGCTAAAATCATACATTACGTAAACGTTAGGGATTGGGGTGCTGTAGATTTTCAATGATAAGAGATTGGGTGGTCAGATAACATTAGCTGCCAAACAAAAGTGGTGCTTACTGCTTACCAAGTTATGCTTTGTAAATTAAGCAGAAGCAGAACAATTACAAACATATCCTAAGTAAGGATTAACTCATTGCCATCATTAAGAACACCCGCATTTGAATACTTTACTTAAAATAAGAACTATGTCGTTCACAAAAAGGTCATGGGCACCCACCTTTCGAAAGTTGGAGACAAGATGCTGAACGGAAGAAGGAGATTTCTGATAAAACCTATGAAGGGCCATGATAGCTTTTTTCCTGACAGCCTCTTTGGAATGACCCAAAAGCTCAACAACCTGCGGCAAAACCGCAGGGATGGTCTCTTCATTAATCAACTTACAAACAGCATTAAGCGCGGCGCAAACGATTAAATAGTTATCGGATTTCAAGTCCTTCTGAATGGTATTAACAATCAAGATGATCAAGTCATGATCCTCGTTCAAGAACAGAGTGACGGCCAAATACCCAGTTCGTTTAAGGACCAAATTGTCATCGTGGGTCATCTTGACGGCGTGGATGTAGCCAAAGGAGGCGTCGTGGCCGAGCATCTCGACGTAGACGAGACGAATGATGTACTCTTTCATCTTGCGTTTGGGGATGTCCGGTTCGGAGATGCGGCGCTTGAGAGTCTCGATCTCGTTGAGGACAATTCGGTCTTCTTCGGCTTTGGATCGGGCTTCGCCGATTGATTTGACGAGGTCGAGGAACTCCTTTGATTGGCCGAACCCGCCTTGGGAGCCCATTGCGAGCTCCCTTCCTATTGTCTTCAATTGTTCCAGCTTTCCCTGTTGCTTTGATAAAATCTTTTTCCAGTTTCAAAGTTAGTACTAGTACTCAAAGTTAGTTACTCTTGTGGGAGTGTGAATTGTGTGATGACTAATGAGGGTTTTCTTTTGTTTCTCTTGTTGTCGAGCTGAGTGTGTGCGTGGAAGAAGAATTTAGATCTGAAATATTTGTGTGTTTGTGGAGAGGGGGAGAAAAGATTTCTGTTTTTGCACGCTGTTTTGTTAGACAAGAAAATGAGACAACGATAAGTTGGTTTTGTTGGGTTCTATGATGCACTGATTTTCTTGTTTGTTAACAAAGCTGCCTTTTTCTTTTTCTTTTTTTTTTCCTCCAAGTGTTTTTCATAGTAGTTGAAATAAGAGATTTTAATATTAGGTTATAACAATATTGCATATAGAAACACCACATCGTTCTTCTACATAATTCAAAAGCAGAGATTTTTTTTTTTTTTTTTAAAAAAAAACAAATAGTTCTAAAGCAAAAGGAGCAATAAGTATTTGTAGCAATTTATTAATTTGTCCAAAAGGAAAAAGAAAAAAAAAATGATGTACCGAAAGGCTTAAATCCCATTGGATTCTTAACGAGCCTATAAATGATCCGGACCAAGCCCAAACAAAAATATGGGTCTAGGCTAAAACAAGATCCGGCCCAATCTCACACCATATAAGGAGTAATTAGTTCAGATGTTTTGATTAAGCAACAAATTAATTAAACACAGAAACACGAAATTTATACCAAAACAAACACAAAAGAGCGGTTATTAGAATTTTCTAGAAAATGAAAAATTAAAAAACAAACAAAACATTTTCCTTTATAACTTTCCCTCGCTTTCCTTCACTTTCTCGCCATTCTTTTCCTTTCTTCTTCTCAAACTTTTACGTAAGAGAGAAGATGACGAGTCCGAATACGAAAAATGCACCGGAATCGTATATAGGAAGCTTCATTAGTTTGATTTCTAAGTACGAGATTCGTTATGAAGGCGTCCTTTATCACCTCAACGTCAATGATTCCACCATTGGCCTAAAAAACGGTGCGTTTTGCTCTCTCCTTCCGTTTTCTATCTATTACGTTCGTATTTTGAAAACTGTAATTACTTCAAATGTGAATTATCGATTTGACTAGGGTTTGATAACTTTTGTCGTGCGTGTTGTGATTTTCAAGCTGTACAGTTTTTTATATTTTAATTTTTAGTGAATAAAGCGACAGGTAGTTGATAGATATTAAGACTTTGCCCTAGGTTGATGATGTTATGTATACTGATGTTTAAAGTGCTTTTGAGTAAAATTACTTTATGCAGAAGTACTTATAAGTACTTTTTGGAAAAGCACTAATCAATTCTTCGCTTGTAAAAGCTTCAATTAAGTTTTTGAAATTCTTAAGAACCACCTCTCATTTGCTTGTGCAAATGCATTGTAATGATTTGGTAGAAGATGATTTCTCAGGAGGGCCAATGGACATGTTTTTGATCTTTTTTTCTTTTGAATGTTGTTGCAGTGAAGTCTTTTGGAACAGAGGGACGGAAGAAAGATGGTCCACAAGTACCGCCATCTGAAAAGGTTTATGAATACATTCTTTTCCGGGGAAGCGACATAAAGGTAATTGCAATTGTGATTGTTTGTTGTTGCATCCATCTGTTTCTTTCTTTTTGTTATTGGGCCCGCTTTTTAGGATATATGTGTTATGGAGAAGCAGGATGCTGTAGTGTGATGTTATGTTGCTTAGTTCTTGCTTGGAGATGTACATTTTTCTTTTACCCCATTTTGCTATATCTTCTCGCGTATTCATTGTAGTTCCAGGTAATCGCTGCATGATGATTGTTTCACCTTGAGTATGTATGTTATCATTTTTATGATATAGATATTCATGTTAATGCCATAAAAAAAATATATATATATATATATATGTTCAGAGAAGATAAGCACATACAAGCAACTTCGTGGTGTGTGCTAATACATTGGTTGTGAAGTATATTTATTAACCCATATTAATTGTTCTCATTTCAGGATTTGGAAGTTAAGCCCTCTCCACCTCCGCAGAAGGAGGAGCAGATTTACCAAGATCCTGCTATCATCCAGGTATAGACATGTGGAAATATCTAAGTGGAGGGTAATTATTCCGGGTTGAAGAGTGAAATTTACTTGTTTTTCCCTTTTCCTATTTTGCAGTCACAGTATGCTGGGATATCTACGAATTCTCCATTATTGTCGTCGGTTGCTGGTAAAGCTTTGACAGAATCAAGTTCATGGCAGGATACTCCTGCTTTGACTAGCAAAGCCAGTCCAGGTGCTTTGCCTTCACATCAACCAGGAACCCAGGCTGCTCAGCATGCTGCTTCGTCATCATATTCCATGCCAATTTATTGGCAAGGATACAATGGACCATCAAACAATATATCTCCAACTCCTTTTCAATCTTCATCCACTGTATCATCGCCTTTGATGGGGCCAAACAGAATCTGGACTTCTGAAACCGACACTTCCCCAGTCTTGGGATTAATTACTGCATCTGGATCTGCTGCTCATGGGTCGCCATCAATTGCTCCCAGTCATTTAAATCCCAATTTTTCATCTTCTCCAATTCCAGTACAATGTTCTCCAACTCCTCTTATGCCTTTCCCCGCATCCCTTAAGGGACCTGTTCCATCTACTTCTGCATACATGATGGATAATAATCCAAATACGTCTTTGGTTCCGTCTTCTTGCTCAGACACAAAAGCTACTGAAACTCAAATTTCAGGCAAAGCTGTCCCTGGTCCAGCTCATTCTGCCCAAACCATGAATTATCCTGCATCATCTTTTCTAGGTTCCGCTTCTGGTCCCTTGCTATCACCACCTCCATCATTGCTAACTCCTGGTCGGTTAGTTACATCTGGACCACCTGTGCTTTCTTCCACACAGGCAATGTATCCTGATAAGAAGGATATGGCTGCTATGCTACCAACATCATTTAATTCTCCATCTGCTGTATCTCCTCGAGTAACTCAACCACCATTGTTGCCTTTGCCGACTCCTAATCTAGAGGTGGGGATTCTTTTTAGCTGAATTTTTAAATGACTCTGCTCTTGTGACTTGTTCTTATTTGCTTCACATTCATGTTAAATGTCATTCTTATAAACATTTGTGCATTTAACAGTTCTATGGTGCTTTTCTGTTTTTTTAAGGCTCCGCAGAAATATTAAATGGGCCGTCAATCTTGGATCTTGTTTAGCCCCGATGCAAATATCTATATCATTTATCTTAATTTTGTATTTCCTAAACTTAAGATGAGTTTGCTTGTTTGGTGAAGAATCCTTGGAAGTTGAATTTATGAGTGGATAAATATGTTAGAGAAGAAAAATGAGACAGCAATTGTTGCCTTATGGGAGAATTAAATATAAGAACTACTACCATTCTGTGTGAGCCAAAACCCAGCTGAGGCTAAATTTGTCATAGGTTGATGAAATTAGCATTGATTATTTTCTATATTCGTATTAGTATTTCTGAATAATTGTTATTTCCGGGCATTTCTCTTCTCATATGTATGGACTGTCGTAAGGGAGAAGTGCTTAAGATTTTCATATTTGACTGAAATTTCTAATTGAAGTTCTTTTGAGTTTCAGTCTCAATACTCTACTACGAAGTTCACTGAAGAATTTGATTTTGAAGCCATGAATGAGAAGTTCAAAAAGGATGAAGTATGGGGTTATCTTGGTAAGGCAAAGCAATGTGGTAAACCAGAGACCATTGAGGATAATACAACCAATCAGAACTTGGGAGGAAAAGAGGCTGATGGCCTAGTAAAAAATTCTGATCCTAAGGTAGGTTTTGAATTGATCTATAATTGATTGGCTTTTCTATTTTTTGCAAATTTCTTTTAGCAATAGATTGTATTGCTAAGGCAATCTTCTCTATGTAGTTTTAAATGAAGTTAGATTTTTGCTTCAAAATAGACTTAGATGTGTGATTTTGTTCCTTAATTATGCAGCCTGCGTATAAGAAGGATGATTTCTTTGACACAATTTCCAGCAATTCACTCAACCGCGGAACAAAGGATGGTCAGAACCGTTTCTCAGAGCGAATGAAGCTGGACACTGAGGTTTGCTTATTTTAATATTCTTTTCACATATGAGAAGTGAATACCAAATTGAGCTTAAGGCTATTATCTACTCAGATGCTTTCATGATTTTCTTATTATCTCTTTATTCTTTTACAGACTTTTGGCAATTTCCAACAGAGAGGAAATCAAGGTTATGGTGGCTATGTTGCCGGACGGGGTGGAAATTACAGGGGCGGATACAGCGGGGGAAGGGGATATGGTTATGGTGGGAGAGGACATGGCGGTAACATGCATATGTAGTGCCTTATGAATCTTAGTAATTAACCAAGGCCCTTGTCCATAAGACTTCTACCTTGCATCTCTGTTTACCTTCTTTTCAACATGGCTTCATGCGGAAATGATCACAAGGTAAATGACTCTGAAGTCCTCTTGGGA
The DNA here is from genome assembly GCA_030449075.1 of Murraya paniculata. Lineage (NCBI taxonomy): Eukaryota > Viridiplantae > Streptophyta > Magnoliopsida > Sapindales > Rutaceae > Murraya > Murraya paniculata. The sequence continues at coordinate 2,995,832 of JAEVFN010000003.1, forward strand.
TTTTCCATTGAGATGTTTGGTAAGAAGAATTGGAATGACCTGTTATGGCGAGTTCATGAATTTTTTTGCCCATGAGCTGGCTTTTCGTATTTCCTAATTGAAGGGAACCAAATGAGAGGGGGGGGGAATAGATAATAATAATCTAATTAGCTTGCTTAGATCTGTGTGTGAATTGTGATGCTAGATTCTCTGTTAGAAGGCATCTTAATTCCTTTTTGTGTGTTCATATTGCAACCGTATGAGAAAATTGTATCAGGCTGCCTTAAGTTGGTCATGATGTACTTTTTGTGCAACTTGATATGAACTTGCATTAACATAGAGTACTATTGAGTATTTAGAGAACAATTTGTATTGCATTTCCCATTCGACATTAAAACTGAATGATTGCAAATTTCCAATATCCCGTAGCTTACGTTTTCAGTACTTTCCCAAATTGTAAGTGATATTAGACTTCGAGTGGCCGGCTCTTTTTTTTCAAATATATATATTTTTTAAAAAAAAAAGGCCTATTTCAATCGAAGTTAGGTAGTGAAAACTCGTAAGCCATTTTATTTAATGATTGGAATTAGAAATCAGGCATTGAAATAAAAACGTGGATGATAAAATACAGAAAAGAAAAAGGCTCGCTTGATTGAATTACGTGAAGCAACAAAATAATGTCCAAGTGTTAACTTCTTCTCAGTGGCTTCTGCGGTGATAGGAATGTGTAACCTCAACTTATGAACTCTAGTGGAACATTATACAAATAAATTGTCTCTGTCGTATTTTGTTGAACATTTATCATTGCCCACTAAAAGTGAAAACTCATTGTCACTTGCCTACATTCAAATCCAAAAAGTAACGATAATAACAATAATAATGTATGGCTTTTGAAAGGCCTCGTGTGTCGTTAGCTAGTGCAGCTGTTTCTTGGTGGAGTTACTTGCTTCTTCCTCTCCGATCCAACCCATCCGCTAAGTAGCTGACAATTTCCCTCCTGTCTATCTGTCTTCTTTACAAAATAAACAAATCAATTCCTTTTTTGACGCCGCTTATTTCTGAAATCAAATCTGTGCATGCACCCTTCGACCTTGTTCAACTTGGGCTTTTCTTTGACTACTCACAATGGCTGCAGCCACTGTTGAACCCGAGCTTACAAAAACCAAGCCTCCTGAGCCAATAAACACGCCATCTTTGACCAAATAGCACTCTCCGTCCAACCAGCCTATGCCATATGGCTGCTTCCTGCTCATACTCGTGGCAGCGCTTAATAAAATAACAGCAACTCCAAAGCTGATCCTGTTTCATCAATGAACAACTCATAACATTTTCAAATCCCACGCCATATTTCCAACTTTGTGCTGTCATTAATTATATTATTCTTTCCATGCGTTGAATCTGAGATCATATTAAGAATCTCAGACAGCCCCAGCTGTCCATGTTCTAACATCGTTATCTTTGACAACTTGGGCTCCAACAAAACAAAAGAAAAAACAATTAAATTAAATTAAATTTAAATTTCGTGGCATGCAGGAGTTTTCAGAATCAATCACGAAGCATGAAATAGATGGAATACGACATTTTGGTTTCGTGGGTCCAATGAAAAGTTCTAGCAAGGTGTAATTTCAATGTCAAGAAAATGAACATTTTACTTACCAGGAGAGAACTAGAAGTGCTGTTGCAATTCCGAGTTTTTGAGTTTTGCAATTGTTTGTTTTGTCTCTCGTACAAAAAATTCCGCAGATTAACAAGTTTCCAATAATCTGAGCAACAACTAGGCATATCAAAGCTGCAATTCCAATTTCATGTGCATGGCTTTCTGGTAAATAACACAGCTTCCCATCAACCTTTAGATCTTTCCTCTGCCCAAAAACACAATTAGATGGAAAAAAAAAAAAGATGGTAACATAACATAACAGAACAGGCAATGCGATAATGAAAAGAAAAAGAAATAATATTGATTCACCTTTGCTTTCTTGGTCTCGGCAATAAGACATAAGATGAATGAGACGAGGTGAAGGGAGATGATTATGCAGAGGACGAACACAAAACCATACTGATGATGTTTTTTCTCCATGGAAGGCCTTTGTGTTGGTATGTATGTGGGGTGAAAGTGTAGAATTAAGAGAGAAAAAGAAGAGGTCTTGTGACTCACTCAAGGGATTGAGGAGGAAAGAAAAGGTGGCGGTGACTTCATTTTGGTGCTGGTCGTTCTCTTGTTTTGGCTCCTTGCTCTTTGTTGGTGATGGCGTTGGTTGACGTTGAGTGTGTCTTCTAAATAAGTCTTTCATTGCTTTGAAGGAGAGATACCATTCCTATTCCTAACTGAATGTATATGGTTTTGGAATAAAGTTAGTTGACGCTTCTTTTCTCTCCTGTGCCCCTCAAATTCTTGTTGGTCAACTGAGCTAATGGAGTTGGGTTTAGAGGATAAGCTTGAGAGAGAGACAACGAGAAAATGATGGCTTTGGAGTTTTTTATTTGCATTTCAGCCCCTTTTTTATGTGAAAACCACTGGCTGGGTTTATTTTATTTTAAGCATCGGCCTTTCTGAGGGAGATTTATTCTGCGTCGGGGAACAAGTTGCCATTATGACAATCACATCAAGATAGATTAGGGCACATCTTAATTGAACCCAATGTGCTAGAACTTGATTCTTTTTAATTAATTGTAAGATTAAAGCATAATCACTGTCATTGATTGGTGTTCCCTCTGCTTTTGTTGATGCTTTATCCTTACTTCTTTGAAACTTCCTTCAAAGATAGTCAGATAGAGAACTTCTGAGTTGGTATCAATCTGGTGTGTCTAAATAGAAACTTCTTAAAACAGAAGGAGAGAACGAAAGAAAGAAAGGAAAAAAAAGGATTCCCATCGAGCTTGCATATGAGATGCCTCTTCCCCACATATACTCTATCATTGGGTTGCTCTCTTCCTCAGTCACCATGGTCCCACTCACGGCTCCTCCATAACCATTCTCAAGACTTTAAATGGCCAATTTTCATATTGTTAAATTCAGATATTATACTGGCCAAGTTTTAAAGGTTAGTAAGAAAGAAAATACATCTTGAAGCACTGAAGTTAAAGGACCCTTAAGAAGCTTAAATGAATTTATTCCAACTGTACAAATGAAGCTAGTCCTGAAAGGCCCAAAAACTTTATTCGTTGCTGCTGTTGGAAAGCAAGTGCACACAATCAGAACAACACAGCCAAGACAATTACTAGTTCCACCTTCTTTCCCCTTGAGAACTTCAAGAACAGATTGTGCAGTGCAGTAACAATAGCCTGGCCTGTGACCATAGGATTCACACCTAATGCAGCTAGAACAACACCTGTATCAGCCAAATACAGTCCCTCTACATCCCATGTCTCACCCATCTGGTTCAAAACTTATCCAACATTTGCGTTCTTCAAGCTACTTCTTTTCAACAAACTTGGTGTACTGAGAGTACCGCAAGCAATAATAGTCACTTGTTCCCTTCGTTCTTCAAGCTACTTCTTTTCAACAAACTTGGTGTACTGAGAGTACCGCAAGTCATAATAGTCACTTGTTCCCTTCCACTGCCTGTCTCCCATAATCGATTCCCTGTATAAGAATCAGGTGAAACAAGAGTATCCATGCAAACACAGAGAACGTCACAATGTTGCACCCGATAATCAACCTCAACAATACTCTCAACTCTATGTCTCTCTAAGTCCTACCAACAAGAGCCGTCACCAACTGGACTAACTAGAACCTTATCCCCACTCCTTGAATATGCCAAAGGTTTCACATAATGATGGCAGTCAATTTCTCCAACTTCAAAAGTAGAAAGTTTAATCCAAGAATTCTCCAGTCCATATTCCTTCATAACTCATAAATCCCGAGGCTGCAAAGTATAATCATCATTATCAAACTTGCAAACCAAACAAAAGCATCCTCCCAAAACCTCCACAATAATAGAATAACCTCCACCCCCAAGAATAGGAGGAGGCAATGGCACTTAGTAAAACTCCTCACTCTTCAAATCAAATGCAGCAATTAAGTAATTGCTATCGGCGTCTCCGGCTACCCAATTCAATGCCCCATTAGCAAAAGCTCCATTCGATCCGGTTTCCCAGGAATATGGAAAATCTTTGATTCGTCTCCACAAGTTAACTTTCAAACTATAAAGATTAACTCCAGTGTAGTTGACCGGTTTGGTAAACCAAATAATTTTTCACTAACTCTATCAAGATTGGGTAAGACGCGGTGTTTTTTAGTTAATGGATTCAACAACGTTATAGCTTTGTCTCTGTCTTCCATAGCCAGCAATCGATCGCAAGAACCAATCACTGGAAAGTTGCAATTGTTCTTGTATGGGAGATCAATTTCTAAACAATTATCAATCAAGTGAACGTGAATGTGAACCCAAGTTTAAACAGTAATACCTTCTTTCCCAATCCCATTCGCCACGGTTCAAAACGGAAAGAAAGAGGCTGCGAGTGGAGTTGGTTTCGACGGAGCCGATTAAAATCGAGTTCGATGAAATCGTGGCCGTCGATTACTGAACGGACCGACTTCGAAACGCACCCCGAACCGTAGCAGACTCTTCACCCGTAGTCGGATTAGTACGTCGTCGATTACATCCATAGGAAGCAGCATCGAAGTCGCCATTTCATTTATTAGTCCTTCTTCTGTATTAGACGTATATTGTATGGTCGAAGAATAACAATTTGGTCACCTCTTAAATTGTATTTACTGTTAGGTCCTGAAAATTTTAATTTTTAAATAGGAGCCGCTGTTTAAACTGAAAAATTAAACAGAAGAAAGAAATAATTAATTATAATATCGTATGATGTAAGAGGGAAAAGATAAATAAGGATTAAACATTTATTTCATTTTTTATATTGGATTTTATTACATTGTCAAGAGGGTGGAAGAGTATTATTTTAAATGGAGTAACTCATTCTATATATAATTCAGTGTACCGCCACTTTTCTAGTTAATATAAAATAATTAAATTACCCAAAAGGAAAAAAAAATACTTGAAGTAATCTAAAATTTTAAGTTTTTAATCAAAAGTACAGAAATTATGCGCGACACTAATTGTATTCTAAACATTGTTCGTTACATTTCTTATGCATATCTCAATATTTGATCTCAAATTTTTATAGGAGATATGAGATAATTAATTTACAACTTGTAAAAGTATTTCGACCTCACCATCTAATCCCAAACTTTTATGGAGGATGTATTTATGAGATAATTAATTTACAACTTGTAAAATTATTTCGATCTCACCATCTAAGTACAAATGAATATTTACTTAAACTCAATAAATAAGTATAAATGAATTTCTTGGAAGTATAATGGAAAGGTCCCGGAGAAGATTAAATGGATTTATTCCAACTGTACAAATAAAGCTACACTTGAAAGGCACACCGATCTTTATTCTTATCAATGGAAAAGCAGGTGCATACCATCAGAACAACACGGCCAAGACAACTACTAGTAACCACTCTTCTTTCTCCTAAGAACAGTGAGAACAGATTGTGCAGTGCAGTAAGCAATGGCCTGGACTGTAACCATAGGATTCACACCTAATGCAGTTGGAAAAACACTTGTGTCTGCCAAATACAGTCCCTCTACATCCCATGTCTCACCCGTCTGGCTCACGACTGATGCTCTCGGGTCAATTCCCATCCTGCAACTCCCCATTTGATGAGCTGAACATAGCGGCGTGGACAAGTCTCTTAATGGCCTTGAACTCTCTTCTTTTACAAATCTCTCAAACTCTTCCGAGCTTGCTTTCTTCACATTTATAGTCTTTCCTTTGCAGTGATGTGTTCCAATTTCTTCTGCGCCGGCTGCGGCTAGTATCCTTAGTATCTTCTCTATCCCTCTCTTCAGATTCTCTTCGTCCATGGCTTCCATTTGATAGCTAATTGAATAGGGTGCATTCACTGTGCCTGATCCTTGATCCCGCGCCAATGCAAATATATGTGCTGTCCTGGAGAACTTGCACATCCGCAGTTTTATGTCTGTGCCCGAAACCCATGGCATCAGAGTTGAGAACATTCCGGGATGCAATGCCGGTGTCTGCATCACTGCTCCATATCCAAACTTGTCGAAGTTTCCTACAATGGTAGACATAGCTGTCATTATCCCTCCTTCGTAGCTCGTTTTCTCTTCCTCTGGCCATTCCCCTGAAGAACTTGTCTTAGGAAAATAGCCCCAAGCCATTGTCACCGGATGAAGATGCAGGTTCTTCCCAATGTTAGCATTTTTTAAGCCACTTCTTTTCAACAAATTTGGTGTACTTAGAGCACCACAAGCAACAATAGTCACCTTAGATTCAACAATGCAAATGTCTTTAGCCCCCTTGTATTGGAACTCAAAAGCAACCCCTGCTGCTACGTTTCGATCTCTTCCTTTCTTGTGTAGAACTTCAATAGCCTCACATCCAGGAAGGATTGCACCATTACCCGAATTCACCAAGTCCACAAGCCATGTCTCTGAAGTCCCCTTTTTGCTTCCATCTTTGCAGCCGAGACAACACCACCCACAATAATGATCTGGTGGTGAATTTCGCGGTATGTTATTCACAGGATACCCTAATTCCTCACACCCTCTTCTCAAAACTGCATTATTGAATCCTTCCTCTTCAACTTCTGATTGAACTCCCATTTTCTCACACACTACCTCCGTTGCGTCCTTATACAAATCACTCTCAAACAACTCTAGCTCATACTCATCACACCACTCATTAGCAACATGTTTTGGCGTCTTGATTGAAGCTGACCAATTGATAGTAGACCCTCCACCAACAGTGGAGCCAGCAAGTAGTATCACTCCCATATCATCAGTTGCTAGCATGCCACCAGCTAAATACATTTGATCCATTGTTTTGCCTTCAAGAAGTGATAAACTGCTTCTAGCGCAATAGCTTCCTTTCTCTAAAACAAGCACTTTATAACCAGCTTTTGCTAAAACACCAGCAATGACACCACCACCTGAGCCAGAACCAACAACAACTGCATCACATTTGATAACTGAAGATGGAGAAGCTATGCTGCTGGGAGCTGCATTTTTCTTATTCCTGACAGAAACTGGGAACCCAACTTGTCGTAAACTGTCGGCAACAATGTTTCTAGGCAGTTGCATGTTAATCACGCCTTTGTAAAGAGGACCGTAAAGCGCTGCTTCCTCCTCATGGCCATCATCATTTTGTCCTTCATCATCATCACCATCATTTGATCCTTCATTTCTCAATGTTTTGCATTGCATGGATTTGGTCTTGAACTCAGGGTCTGGTCCTTTGTAGCCTATGGCTTTCCATGACAAGTTCTCATTCTTTTCATTTACCTGAAGTGAAATTAATACATTATACATCATTGTCACATACACCTAATTTAGACTGTTATCATAAAGTAATTAATATCCATGATCTTCCCCCTCCCCCCCAAAAAAAATCTGATATTAAAACTCAGCCCATTGTCGTTTCTTTTATTGTTTTTTTCTTATAAATTATAATCGAAATAAATAAATTTTGTGCAGTTGCGAAGTTCTGGCATTAAATATGAAGCCAATAGCCTAATACCGAAATATCCAATCAAAAACACTAACCATTTGTTTGTTGAGGTCCAATTTTTGCCAACACCATAATTTGTCAAGTGATGTGTAGTGTACACAGCTTGACAAGTCACTTAATTCGATTTAATTATATGAGAACCTACAACTTGTACGTATAACTTAAAAAACAATCATAAATTAATCTTTATAGCACCAACAAAAATTGCTAATTAGGCCACATAAAATCCTTTGCTTAATATTTAAGCTTGCTTCAAACAAATAGCTTTTAATGATAATAGAGGTATCATACTATACTATATTACTATTTACAAGTCACTCGTTGCACCGAACTAAATGTTATGTCAGCAATTCAATATCGATTGGGTGTTACAAAGATAATTTTGCTTCATTAGAGTATGTTGATTTTGACAACATAACCCGTACTTAAATCTTCAATTATTATTATTTTTTTTTTTAGGACAAAATAAACCACAGATTTATTAGTTTGGTAATTCGTTGCCTCGTGCAGTAACTATTTTTACCTAAATATATTTTTTTCTTTTTCTTAGAAAAAAGTTTTGAAAGATTTATTTTATCAAGCAATAAGGGAAGTTATATGAATTTGGCAAGATTCCACATGCGAGGAAGATATATATGTATATATATTCGAAAATTGATGATGCGTTGCCAATTTCATATAATCTCTTTAGAATCGGTTGAACATCATTTTCAAAAAACTTATTTCTATTGTATTAAAAAGATAACAAGAAGATTCATATATTAGAATTGAAAGTTACTTTGTACACAAATTACGGAGAGAAAAACATATATCTTGAAAAAAAGAAAAAATTAGAGCTTGTCAAATTCCTTGGGCAGTCCAAATAAGATTAAAACAAAAACAGAAAAACAAAAGCAGCAGAAAAAAAAAAAAAAATATATATATATATATATATAGAAACAGACCTGAGTAAAGAAGACAAGAAGAATGAGAAGCTTCGTGGCCTTGTAGAGCATTCTCAAGTGATAAAAATAACTGAGAGACCAGGCAACCAGCACTGCTTCTCTTTTCTTTTGCGGCAACTGAGTGAAGCTGTGCATGTAAGGAAATTTGCTTGAGAAGCAACATCTTCCACACAAAATCAAACTCCCAATGCATGTCGACAAAAGCCATAGACACAATCTCACCAACCATTTCTTTGGGTGCTTAAGTCTCTCACTCATTAACCCTCCCAGCTGCAAGCACTCCGGGGAAGAAGAAAAGAAAAAAAAAAAACAACGTACAGTTTTTAAATATTGAAACTACTTTCTAAGCAGGTGTTACAAAATGACAGTTTTGACATACTTACACGTTCTGGGGTTCCGGCCGCAGAAGCTGAAGCCCGGAAGAAATCGGCGATGTCCTTGTACGATGGGGGCCGCCGGCTTGACGTCTACGGCCGGCAAGAAGGTGTCACAAAGAGCAGAGAGAGACTCCATTTCTTGGGAAGATAGTGAGTTGACATAATATTGATTCTCTTCTCCCCAAAGTTGAAGAGCCTCTTTGTCAATATTTCCCAATTCAACCACCATCTTTTCTTGCTTTTGCTCCATAATTTAACAATATACTACAGACGCTAGCTGGATATGAATGAGAGTGAGTTTTGGCTTCAACGTTGTGGTGGTATTTATAATAAGAAGGGATGTTTGAAAATCAAATTATAATAATGAATTATGAATGGTATTAAGAAAAAAAAAAAAAAAACTTTGAGAACACGTGGAGACGATGAGTAACCGAAGTTGCTATCACAGCGTACTAGTGTCGACCAAACGAGGACTGCAAAATAAATGAAAGCACAAATTTTCCTATGAAAAAACACCCAATTTATTAATATTAACTTTTGCAACTGCCACCAGCCTAAATTTTGAGCAACAATGTATTTATGGGATTTAGACTGGGATTTAGACCCAATGCTTGGCTGAACTATACTCAATTTTTTGTTTATAATTTTCTGTCACGTGTATATTTATAGTATTATATGATTAAAATTTAATTAATTTTATATGTTTATCCAATATCTATTAAATGTATTTTTTTAAAAATATTAATAAAAAGTTAGTTCTAAACCTAAATATCTTATGTAGACGATTTGGTATGCGTTGAAATTGAATGAAGGTGGCCCCGTCATCAACAGAGAGCCAATAACAATGCTTTAGCATCAGTGAATGAACCGCATAGTACTTCTGTATTCAATTTAATAACTAGCTCTGGACCAGTTGTTTTAATTTTATTTTGTTTTATGTATTTGTTTGTTCGTTTCCATTGGTTTGACCATCAACCGTTTTGACAATGTAACTTGCATGATCTTATCAATTTTTTTGGGCAAAAAAAAAACAAAGTAATTACGTAACTTGCGCACGCTATCAATAGGTTATTATTATTATTTTTTTAATCAGAAACAAAATAGTGGTAGATATAAAATCTCAAGAGGAAGAAGATCGATTCAGTATTAGTTAGTCAACTTTCATTATTAGTACATCCGTTTTTTCTTTAATTTTCAAATGGGTAATGTTAATTTGTGACTGCAATATATCATATAAGTTTGGTAATATTTAATTGAAAATATATTGTAACTAATTAATTAGGATGGTCGGTCATAGTCTGAATATTTAATTATAATTAGACGGTGGAGTCCAATGACATTACAGAAGATTATTTCCTTAATTGTGCGGTTTATATCTGCAGGCTACATAAACGTTTGGCCTTCCATGGGTGGTGCTTGAAGGCTAATACTGTGGCCTGAAATTAATTTACATAATAGATTATGTACCTATCTAACTAAGCATGCGATTAATTAATTCACTTTGGCCCTTCTTTCCTTTTATTTTTCATATATTGCTTTCCATGTTGAAAAGTTAATTCCTGTATTTTATTAACTCGTCGACTGCATAAATATAAAATGACATCCATATGTTTCTCTGTAGAAGCCTTTTTCTAATGAAACTAGAAGATTTCACTTCCCCACTTTTTTTGATTCATTAAGACCCTTTAGACATGGTCAAAAATTAAATAAATAAAAAGATCAATCAATTCCAAAGCAAAGCTAATTAATATTAAGTAGCTTAATTTTATATAATATCTAGTATATCTTTCTGTACCATTGGAAAAATATACACCAAAAATACCCAAGCGGTGTAATTAACTGGACTTGGATTTTACAGCACAATTGTGAAAAACTGTTGCTCGAAAATGAAAATTGCAGTGGCGTGAAATGATGGAAGGTCTTTTAGTATGTTCCGGAAATTAATTTAAAAATAGCAACTTAAGCAATTAAAGAGACATCCAATTTTTACGCAAGAATTGAATTCTAGTGCCAACTTCATCGATAACGAATTCTAAATGCCCCACTTTATTAATTGAACCGTGTGACCATTTTTTTCCGTGCAAAAATTGAATTCCAGTCACCAGAAAAACAAAGGCAAGAGCTTAACTTTGCCATGTAGCACACCTCTTTCGCTTTCCTTCTTTCAGCAAGTGCTTTAATGATCTATCATTTACTACAAATAACCTCGGTTAAAATTTGATTGGTTTTATTTTAAAAAAAAAAAAGAAAAGAAAAATGTTGATTGGTTTTTTTCATCCAATAATGTCTTATATTAAATGTGGATGAAGAATTTGGTTGTGGTTACCTGGCTATTTGTAAAGCTATGGGTTCCAAAAGTACTTTCATTCGCAAAAGCACTTCTGGTAGCTACTTCTTCAGCAATCCTATGCCTTGAATATTCTAGTTTTGGGGACCTTCTAAAATTTGTACTCAGTGAAAGTAAGAAATTTGATTACTCGATTGTTGAAACTTGAAACTTTTCTCACGAGAGCTTCTATTTGACCAAAATATAAGCTTACGATCCGCCGTTAATAAATAATTGTTAGAATTATATATATATATTTTAACTATATAATATTGTTAATCGTTTACATGGCACAAGATCTTTAAATAATAAAAAATTTAAAGAATTAAAATTAAAAAAAATTCTAAATCGAAATGTATGTATATAATTAAGAAAGAATTCTAATTCTTTACTTATATTATCATTCATTATTCTTAAATTTTAACTATACACTGTTAATCTATTCATGATTAAATTTTCTTTCAACGAAAAAAGGGGGGAAAAAAAAGGGAACTCGGGTTAAAAGAAAACACTAATTCGAGAGGAGAGGATGTATAGTAATAATTCTTCTTCATTGCTCACAAAATTGTGAAACAAGGTCGCATTCAAGGAGCCATTTGTGTACTATATTTTCACTCTTCGTTAGCCGTATTAATGTGTCTTACGCATCTTATCGAAAAAAAAAAAAAAGTATCATAGACATAGTAAACTCAACTGTTAGCTATTTGTTATAAATTATTACGCTGCGTGTAGAATTTTTTAATATTTTTCATCAACTTCTCACAAAGTCAATGAATCTGACACTTGGGTAATTTTCTTTTGATTATTTCAATCCCATTGGAGCTTTATTTTATTTGCAGGTTGTTAATAATTTAATTAATCAAACATTACGCGATCTAATATGCCAGAGTTTGAAAGGCTGCATGCAGTAATACATATACTAAGGATTTTAATGCCGCAAATGAATCATTAATGCATAAATTATTGCATATATTTATATATAATGGACCCACTTTGAGCAACTTGGAAGACTTATCCAGCTTTAGTAGTAAAAAGTCAAATTTTATGACTTTTAATCCATTTTAATTCTTCAAGCGAATCAAACCTGGACGCTCATGAAGCCGCTATCGATCTCATCACGTAATTAAGGTTCAACAAGTCCCTATCGATCTCATCATGTAGTTAACTGTCATATGATGTAACACCGAGGCCACAGTCAAGCCATAAAGAACAATATGCAAATCAAATTTCTTAAAATTAACATTATCACTATTGTCTTAGTCTTAATGTACTGTATAATATTTATAATGATCATCAACCTTCTTGTGGTAATTATAAGTTTAATCATAATAACGTCACAATATACATCACATGTAATCATCAACTTAAAAATTCTTATTTCAAGACATTATTGTTGGCTGCTATGAATTATAATTTTATATATATATATCTATCCTGCTGGGTGTTTGAATAATTCATATTCAATTTGTATTCATTAATATGCATGTATATTGGTTGGCGCATGCAAATGAAATCTGTATATCAAAACTTGCATGCAAAGGCCACGTGAAGCATATCTAAAAGGGGCCGCGTACAGCATTTTATCTTGCTTTAATTTATTAATTTAAAATTTGTGCATGGCCAGAATCAATTTAGATATATTAAGAGCCAGATTGGTAATATCGTAACCGCCACCAGCATCCACACAAAACTTAAATTATCAAATTCTCCATGCAACTCACTGTGGGTTTAATTTTATTAAGAAAATCCATTTGTTGTGGGTTTTATTTTTTTAAGAGAATCCGCTCGCTCCGAGTTTTGACAATTATTAAATTTTTAATGGTACTTAATATATTTTTTGTGAGTTCTTACATTTGAAACAAATTTAACGAAATCATATTAGATTAATATGTTAATTTATAACTGATTTTTAGTCGTATGAAATTAATACGTTAAGCGAGCCAAAAATACAAAATTATGATACTGATTTTAAAAAAGTCGAATCTATAACTATACATATATCAATCACACAATTTTCACATGTAACCAAATACATAAAATTTGATAAAAATAATAGACTAATAGCCGCATGTAATGATAATAGTACCTTTCACGACAACAATTGATGAAAATAAAAGACGGTATAAAAGATGGCAGCTGCAATAGTAACGGCTTTACTCTTTATAGGTTAGAACTTAACTCTTTAGAGCTTAGGCGGTTTGGTACGCGGCAGGTGTTTACATTTTTAGATAATTAGGTTTAAATATTTTTAAATTAAAACTTTACAAAATATTTGAAAAAAAAGTTGTAGGTTTGGTGGATACCTATGCAAGTATCCATTGGACATTTCGAAATACTAAACTCACCTGCAATCTAGTGCGGGTTTTGATTTGTGATACCAAACCCACCTCTAACCTACAAAATTACCTGCAATGAGTGGGTTTGGGTGGATTTGCAGGTTTGCAGGTGCCATTACCATCTCTACTTTTAAAGATATGTTGTTAACTGTACTGTATAAATAATCAATTGTGAAAAGAATTAGTTAGACGCTTGGTAAAATTTATTTTTAAAAGTGTTATAAGTTTAAAAAACAGTCATATGTGTTTGATAAATCTCACAGTAAAACTGATGTAAGAATATAAATGACTAGAGTTGATATAATGTTAGAATCAAATTTATTTAAAACATGTATATAATTTTTTTTTATTGTGTACATATAATAATTGATAACTAAGATAAATATTATATATTATTAATTTCATTTTTTATTTTGTAATTGGTAATAATCTCTTTAAAGGTAAAGATTTTATTTCCTAATTAATAAAGATAATTTTGAATTTTTATAATATATATGAGGATATATATGAAATTTTATTAAGTATAAAAATAATTCTCAAAATTAGATTTTAAAAAGCTAATTCTTTCTTACTTTTTTAAATCTATTGTAGGATGGAGTGATTTTACTAAAAGTGATTTCTAAAAAAAGAATTGATTTGAACCCGAATTGTATCGAAGAGGCAATCTTCTGATATGAAGGCGGACGACCTTTCCGCATAACTACAATATTCTCTTTCTAAGTTACGTGTAAAACCTGAATCTAAAATTCATTATCACAACTACATACACTTAAAACCTGAAACTTTGTTACGATTAAAAGGGTCTTAGCTAGCCTAATTAAAAATCACCGACGATAGGGGACCTAACATTTTATTTATCGTATGATATGATAGATTCAATAATTAATTCGTGTATTTATCTTCAACCCCCTCGTGCGTCAGGTTGTTACCTAGTCTAATCATAATAAATAATGTCACAATCACTTGTAACCAAGAACTTAATTAAAGTACTTATTTTCAATTTGCATTAATTTCTTCCCTTACCACCTAAATCAAATTGGTTTCACAGATATAAATGCCATCTAAAGCGTTTTAATTAATACTCATTTGGCCCGGCTGAAGCAATTGAACTTTGCTTTATCTTGGTTATACCTCTGCACGGTCAAGCTTAGTTTCATCCGCAAAAGTTTGACATGTGACAGATCCATGTATACTTGTGTGCACACTGCATTGACACGTAATTACTCGTTCCAAAAATGGAATATTAATTAAGGGGCCTTATCATAAACTATGAACGGAATTATGATTAGTTTATATGCTTGGGCTTACAACATTATGGATTTATGTTTCTGTGAAATGATTAATGATCAAGAGAAATAATCAAAAAAAACAAATCTGTTCACATGCATTGTGGATTAATTAATTAATTAATTAAAACGCGGAGATATGCGAGCATGCAATGGATTTTTCATCTCGATTGTGAACTCTACTTTCTCGGATAAATCAACATCTTCATCAACCTTATTCCACTCAAATTTCCAAATCAAATTTGCCACAAAATACTCTAAATGCAGGATGGCTAAACCAAGACCAGGACAAAGTCTCCTCCCAGCACCAAACGGCATCATCTTAATTTCTCTGTCACATGTTATGTCGAAGTTATTTTCCCCTCCCTTCTTACCATCACAATACAAAAATCTCTCGGGCTTGAACTCCAAGGGATCTTCCCACATATTCGGATCTCGCCCCATATCCGCCACCAAGAAGTTCACTGAGATACCTTTAGGCGCAAGGTACCCGCCCAATGCAACATCCTCTGTCACCGCGTGTGGAGTGTCCAGCAAGTAAACAGGTGGGTGACGCCTCAAACCTTCGAGGATCACCGCTTTCAAATAAGGCATCTTAACCAAATCATCCTCATTAATCCACTGTTGCCCTTGTTCTACAACCCCATTAATTTCTTCCAAAATCTTTGCTTGAATTTTCGGATACTTTACAACATTCGCCATGATCCAGTGCAATGCAGTTGCTATTGTACCACTGCCATGGCTGATAAATTCATCACTCAAACTCACAATCTCACTCTCTTCAAGAACTTTCCGATCACTAGGAAGCCTCAATTCTATTAATGTATCAACATATGACTCAGAATCAATGTCCCTTTCTTCATTTTCTTGCTTAATTTTCTTTCTGTCTCTAACCAAATCCACAAACACATCCTCTCTACTTTTAATAATGCCCAAAAATCTCTTCCAACGCTGTCTAAACAAAATTTTTCCCAAATTTGGCATGATAGCAAATACTTTCAGCTTATTGATGATCATAAAAAGCCTTTTTTGTGCACTTCCAAGTTCCCTAATCTCATGCTCTTCAACATTATTACCAAAACACATCTTAACCAACAAATGAAAAATCGCATACTTAAAATGCTCACAAACATAAACACCGGCACCCCTACATTCGTAGTATTCTCGTTTTAACTCACAAATTAATTTCTCCAACACACGTCCGCGTAAATGAGAATGATTAAATTTAATACTTGAAGAGTGAAGAAAACCTGATGAACCGGTGAGATTATGGCGAAGAACACGCCAAGTTGTGCCATAAGGGTACATGCTAATACCTCTACGTTTGTTTGCAAGGATCAGATCATCAGCAATGCTGGTGCTTTTGGGGCGGTCCGCGAAGACGGTGCCATTTTTGACGAGTGCTTGATGAGCTAGAGTGTTATTGCAAATGTAAATGGAGGGTTCTGATCCCATTCTAGCGGTGATGATGGGGCCATACTTGTGGCGGAGGGTGGAGATTATGGGGCCGAGTTGGAAGAGAGGTTTTCGGTGCCATAGGAAATGGGCAAGGAGGTGAAATCTTGGGGGTCCTGGTGGGAGATTTTGGGCGCTGATTTCTGAAGATGATGATGATAAGAGAAGAGTGAGAATGAACCTAACAAGAAAAGCGAGGAAGAGAGAAATTGGGATGACGATATAATATAGGATCTCCATGAGAGATGGTTTTGTTATTCATAGATTTTCCTTGTTAAATTATTGAGATTATATTCTGAGATTCGAAAGTTGCTTGAGTTTATTTGTAGTCTCATACATTCTAGATGTGATGCCAAGACTAATAAAACGTAACGACGGAATAATTAAGTATATAGTAAGTATTTAAATGGAAATTCTTAATTATGCAAAAATTTTCTTACGAAAATGAAAAATATTTAAGGCCTCTTATATCTTCAGAGGCCTTTCCTTTGGTAGTAACCCTACAATGTATTAAATCGCCTGCAATTTTTGGTCCTCTACTAAGTCTTTGTCTTTGTAACATGTCTCTTCATTCTCTTTGGGTTCTATTACAAAATCCTTGAATTAATTTTTACCATTTTTCTTATTCTTTCACATGCGTTTATATATATATATATAATATATATATATATTCGTTGTTACAAACTTTCAGTTATATTGTGAAAGATAACGCTCAGTAGTCCGTACATTAATTCATGACTAAATATACGCATATAGCTATTTTTACTTTAATAAAGTTGACTCTTGCTATCATGTTTTATTTTTAAAAAAAATTGAAAAAAAGTTATCCCATCACCAGGGATGGCAATAGGGTGGGGTGGGAAGGCCTACCTCATTCTCCACCCTATTAAAAAATTTTCCTTCTATTCCCTATCCTATTTCCTAATAAATTTAGTAGAGTAAGAACGAAGAATCCTCATGTGAGTAATGTTTTGTGCACCCCCACTATATTCCTTATCAATTTATTTGATAGTAAGTATAAATACATAATTTAGGTAATTAAAAATTAGAAACTTAAATAAAATTATCACCATATTATAAAGTTTTAAATTATAAAGTATTTAAATTATTTCAAAAAATCTCCAAAAGTTTAAAAGAATATCTTGAAATGTTATCAAAACTAAAGAGTATTTGAAGAGAGCAGCACTTTAAGAGAGAAAAGAAAACATAATGATGTTTTAGAGTAGAATAAAAAGTATATTATAGAGTTTTGTTTTAGTAATAGCTTATTTATATTAGGTAAAAATAAAAAAAAAATTATTAACTAACATTGTAATTGATAAAATAAAAATTATCAAATAAAAATTAAAAAAATTATATATAATAAGGATTGGGGTGGGGGTGGGGATACAAAATCAAACCCAACCTCATTAAGAATTTGGGAATTATTTTTTCCTCATTTCCTAAAATTATTCAAAATTTACCACATTTGGGGTAGAGTTCTATGGGGCCCCAAACTTATAAAGAATTTTGCCATCCCTACCCGTCACCCTATGTGTGGGATTTAACAATTCATATTTTTCAAAGTTTTAAGACTAAGTTTGTGCCCATGAAGTTTTAATGATAATGCAAAATAGAAATCATCGGCCTGCTAAGGGATCATTGTTTCATAAGTTATTCAGCACTCTCTTAACCTCTGCTAAGAGAAAGTCATTGTCGAGTGTCCTGTATCAGTAGTTTGACTCCATTATAATTATATTCCTTTCTCATAAGAAAAAATTATAAATACTAGACACATATCAAAGCACGCTCTACACTTTCAACAAGAGCTTTCTCTCTATTTCAACTGTTGGATCCACCTCATTTAGGTGGCCCAAGCCTAAAATTTTATAAGTTTGGGTAGTTAAACACTTAAAGAAAACTTAAAAGGGTTAAATGAAATTTTTTATTAAAATTATCTTTTGAAAACACTATTTAAAGAAGAATAAGTGGGGCCGACCTTAAGAAAAAAGAAGAAAAAGATGAGAAAGGGAGAGAAAGACGGTGGCTATTTTTGGTTTTAGGGGTAAAGATTTTTTATTTTTGATTGGATCATTAGAAGGTGATTTTAACTCTATATTCTCCTAAATTTTGAGAGTAAGTTTTTTGCATCGCCCTTTACAATTCTATTGGTCTTGATTTTTATTTTATCATCTCGTTGGCTGTTATTTAAGATATTTGTTTGTTAGATAAACATATATTATGCTGTTACTGTAAGCCAAGAATATTGAGATTCTTGATGTATTATTTAACGAAGAATTTGTACCGTAATCCCATTAATATAGTGGAAAATTATATCAGACTCCCATGATTTTTCTAACTTTGAGTTTTTCACGTAAAAATATGTATCTCTTGTGATTAATTTATTGTTTTGGATTATGTTAGTTTATTTTTCTGTCTATTTATTTATTATACACGTCTTATTTTAATCACATAAAAAAGAAGAAGTTTGTTTCTACTTAATTTGCAACTGCTTGTGTAAGTTCATTTCCCCCGACGTCAACAAATATCACTCAACAATGTCATCCAAATCGTTTCCTTTTCTTCTCATTTACAGCACTCTTTATCATTCTCCTTTCCCTCCTTTCTGATTATTCAGTTTTAGCTCATGATCACTCCCATGCCCCAAAACAGTCATCCCCATTTGAGTTCATTAAACATTTGTAACGGTGTCACAAAGGAGACCAAATTAAAGGCATCCCTGAGCTTAAAAAGTACTTGGAAATTTTTGGTTGCTCGAACTATGACAAGTCGAAAAATCAAAGCACAGATGCCGATGACGATAATTTTGATGAGCTTTTAGAGTCTTCCCTCAAAATTTAACAGCTCAATTACCATGTAAAATCCACTGGAGTCTTGGATGCCAAGACTGTAACAAAAATGACAACACCACGATGTGGGGTTGCAGATGTTGTGAATGGCACAACCCGGATGCGTTCCAGCAAGAAAAGGCAACAACACAATCATCAAAATGGAGCCACCCGTTTTCACACAGTCTCTCATTATTCATTTTTTGAAGGAAAGCCCAAGGTGGCCATCAACCAATTTCCATCTCACTTACGCCTTTCTCACAAACACACGACTACACAAACGATGGTATCACGGTTAGTTTTGAAAGTGGTGATCATGGAGATGGGTTCTCTCTCGATGGCATTGGCGGAACCATCGCTCATGCTTCTGCCCCCGCAGTGGGAGATTCCGTTATGATGCTGATGAGCCGTGGGCTGTGGGTGCAACACAAGATGCGTTTGATCTGGAGACTGTTGCATTGCATGAAATTGGGCATCTTCTTGACCTCGACCATAGCTCAGTTGAGGGTGCTATTACGTATGCTTCCATTGATCCTGGGGTGACAAAGGTTTTACACGGTGATGATATTCGAGGAACTAAGGCTCTATATAATGTTTGAGCTTGAATCTGTTCGATTAATTAATATTTTTAAGTTAACTAATTTGAAATTTCAATGAATTTTGATATCGGATGCAGAGGAAGTAGTAAAGAAGACTTATTGTGTTTTTCAGCTTGGTATGATAAATTATTTTTCATATATTTTGTATGAATTATTTCCTATTCAGACCATAGTTTTCTATATAGCACTTTTTGTTAATTTGTTTGGTGGCCGCCTGGCTGTTGTCTATATCAATTTAAAGCATCAATCAATAACGGGCACGTATGAGATAAATGTTCATTCTTTTTATTCATCAATATGTAACATGTAATTTATGTTGCACTAATCAATAATCATGACTTATATTTTTATCTGAAATGATTGCATGACATTTCCGAAGATGTAGTTTTCTTGAAGAGTAATATTTATGATTGGTAACGAGCTAAAACAAAAATCATGCATTAAGCGTTGTTTCAAAATAACAATAATAATCATGAATTAAGCATGAAAAAATAATATTAAGCTTGTTATTGGGATAAAGTATCTCATAGTAGAAATTTGAAAGCATTTTTGTTGATTGAAATATTGGAGGCAACTAAAAATAATAAATGAAAGACAAACAAATAGAGATGTATATCTCGTTTAAATGTTGGTCAAGTACACATGTTCGTGGTATGAAGAGGGCACTGATTGGTAGAAGAGGACTGAAAAATACCTCGAATATTTCTCTTGAAAAGGTTTTTCACGTTTTTCACAGATATAATTAGTTATTTTACAATGGAAAATTATCCATCAAATGTATTTATGGTTGACAACAACCATTAGTTGGTGGTAATTTTATTTAAAAATTAAAAAAAATTAATAGTTAACAAATAAGTATTGTAATATATAAAAATTGTTACCGGAGAGAATTCATCGAAAATAATGTATTAATATATATATATATATATATATATATATATTGTTACCAAAAGCATTTTAATTTATTAATCTTAATGCAAGGGCAATTTAACAAATAATTAATAATAAAAATGGTAAATCTAATTGGTTAAACAAATTGGTCCAAATATTCTTCAACGGTAGCATAATCAACATCGGGATATAGCTCAGAAGCCTCCACCCCAGAAGATGGATCGATTTCAAAGTTGGTTTGTTCTCCCTTCATAAAGATTGAGAAGTTGACCACTAACATAATTTTATCTTCATTAGAGGCATCTGCAATAAAAAAATAATGCAATTAAAAAAAAAATACCAATTAAGAGATATCTTAATTAATTATCGATATGCAAGATGTTTAGTATACTAAATGCTCAAATAATTTCTATAAACAATTTCTATAAACTATGTTTTCAACTTTTAGTAATAATTTTTTTTCACGAAAAATGAACTTTAAATAATAGTTAGTTCTTGTCATATATATATATATATATATATATATATATATATATAAACCTTGGATCATCTGAAGAATTTGGTCCTCTGTGACATTGATTTTTTCGAGTGTCTTCCCAATCTTCTTCTCCCAAAGAGCAACAAGCTCACTGAATGAGTATATATTCTTCGGAGGTCTGAGGTAGAGAGTTTTGTTCAATGTTCTTGGATCATCAACTGCTTTGATAGTGTAGGTTGCTATGTCTTCTTCCTTGTTAAAAATTGCTGCACAAGAACAAATAGTAATAATAATAATAATAATAATAATACTACCCAAAGCTTTTTAATTTTAATTCATTCTTTAAAGATTCGACCCGAATCGAAATTAATTTATTTACCTTTCTGGTGGCCATCACCATAGAATAAAATCTTTTCTCTCGGAGGAGCAGTGGCCCCAGGCTGTGCCATTGTAGGAAGAAAGAACCCAAAAGAGCAATTGCATGACACGTAAGTGTGGGGAATCCCTTCAGCCTCAATAGCACGGCGGATTTTTGCCTTTCTTGCATAGCCTGATTTTGCCGGCTCAATTGGATGGCCGGCATCAACATTGCTCCCATACTCCGTAGGAAAAAATCTCTGACCGATATTAATTTCACAACTTTTAATAAACATTAGCACTGGTATATGACTTAAAATTAATTTTACCTGAATTAATTATAAGTTAATCAACGAACCTTAATGTTACGGACTTCTTTAATGGCAGCGATGAGCTTGAACTGATCTTCCACTTCTGTTCGGCCTACTGCTGATATCACTACATCCACTAGTTTTATTGCCTTCACCAAACTTTCATGGTCATGGAGATCCCCCTGCGCAATCGAACAATTAATCATATGTAACATATTAACTAATTGGTAAATGTACCATAATTATTGTTATTATTATTATTTGCCGATTAACAAGTATGTACGATTGATAATGAACATATGTAGTCACATACATAACGCAAAGTGACTCCTTGGTTCTTAAAGTTTTCGATAAGTTGGCTCTTAATGGGATCTTGGACACTGGCTTCTCTAATCAACGCAAAGGTTGGATGGCCACCCTTTGCACTTGCTTCTACAAGAAATTTTCCAATGTTTCCAGTTCCTCCGATGATCAAAATCTTACGTTTCACAGCCATCGATCTTTTTTCTTTTTGGGGGACAAGAAGAGAAGTAATCAATAATTAAATTGAGAAGGTAGAAGTTTTCCCGGAGATGCATCGAGCCGAGTTCACAATTTATAGATTGAAACGAAACGTATAACTTGAGGCCCTTGTTTGATATTTTGGTGAAATTGTGTTTATTATCGGCAAACTAACACTTATTATTTTCCAGAAAAATAACTAATTATGCTGTCAAAATCAAGCTACAAATATTTACTAAACATTTTAAAAGCTAAACTAACTAAATTAATTTAACGGAGCCTAACTGCCAAAATATATTTCTTCTATGCGCCCAAATTTTTGATAATTTGATTTGCTAAGTACTGAAATTAAACAATTACAAAGCAAACAAGCAACCGTTTGCACTGAAGGGTTAAGCTTGTGAATAGAAGTACTTTTAATACAGCGAACTCTCTTCTAGTAGAGACCCCAATGTTTATTGAAATATTTCACCGAACCAAATATTTCAAGAAAAGTTGTTTGCTTGTTAAGTAATACTGTAAACATAAAATCAAATCTCAACCATTAAAGACATCTAACGGTTGGTGTCACAAGATTCAATTGTCTGGACTTATATAAAATTAATGTGACATTTATTCATTGAATGACAATTGAGTACTTTTACAAAATATAAAATTCATCATTCGATAAGTGAGTGCCACATGATATTAAAATTTAAATACTAAAATTTTTAACATATTAATAATTTATTAATAACTGATACCTGTAACCTAAATTATACTTTCGAAAAGATACCCCACTCTTAATACCTAACCATCCTACATCATAAATATTATACCTATTTTGTAGTGGATTGAAAAGTTTGCAGATAATAAACAAATTGCTATGTGTTGTCAATTTATTTCACTATTCACTTTTATGGGAAAAGGCCAATAATTAAAAAGTGTCGATATATTTTCTAATTTTCATTTTCCTGCTACAATTATATTTTTTTAGCTAAAAAGAAATTTACCGACCATGCGACATACTGACGTCGAACCATTGCCAACAAAAAAATATCAACGTAATTATTCAATTGCTTTAGCAAAAAGTTGAGTATTGAGAGAGATTGCAGTAGCAAAACGACAAACTTTCCCAGCATTATCTTGCTTAGGAAATTTCTAATTTTTTTTTTCTTAAACATAAAAGAAAAAAAAAAAGGGAGTGCTTTTGCCAGTCCCAATAACGTACATTTTGTCAAATAATTCCTTGTTTCTTCTACCACTGGACAAAGATAAGATTAAAGATAAGATCCAATTTCATAATTGAAGAAGTAATTTACAGTTTTATCCTTTCAGAAAGAAAAATAAAAAAATGAAATGCGCATCCAGACATCCTTTTGTCTGATTATTAAATATTAATTATAGCATTATGAACATTATAAAATATTAATTTTGATGGACATTTTAGTAAATTAACAAAAATGAAATTCAATAACTGTGAGGAATTTAAATGTACATTTCTAAAATAATTGGAGTCAAGCTATGCGTTGAGATATATTTTGAGGCGAATGCTTTTAGCCGTTATAATTTATGCGCAACTCTTTCACCACTTCATTGCGAGGATGCAATTAACATCACTCTAGCCAGCAACGGAGGTTGCTGGGCCTTCGAAGTTAAATATTGTCAAGGTTCTAGATATTTTATTTGAACCTTTGTTTAACTTATGATATATATGGCTATTAATATGTAGGTGCATATATATGCATATTTTGATGACGTGCTAGTATCATTTTAACTCAAATTTTGCATTATGTATATATTAATTCTCATTGTCACACCTGTGGAGCAATATAAATACAAGTGACAGGAGAGCTTTGTATCCTAACTTTAGTATGCCACGGGCAGGTCAATGGTGCGCAATCAACCAATAATCTCTGTATAAATTTAATATTTGTTAAATAATTATGAACAACTAACAAAGTAATATATGGAGTAAAATTAATTATTTAAATAAAAAAAACTAATGCGGATTTGCTTTGATCCACCTCTCTCCTCAATCGGATTAATTTAAATCAGTTTACTCTAGTTAAAATTTACTCTTAAGCCCGCATAGATCTGCCCGCATTTTTTTTTAAGAGTCAAAATAATAGTTAAATACACAAAATATTAATAACACAACATAATAAATCATGAGTTGTAATATAAAAAAATTAGTAATTTAATATTTTGAGTTTTTTCTTTCTTTTTTTTTTTTAATTTGATTAACTTTTTATTTATAAATTAAAAAAGTTTTTTTCTTAGGCTCTTAATTAGGCCTAATATATGTGGGTTTTATATTTTCAGCTTGTATTTAAACCCAACCCATGCGGCCATGGGTTGGGCCACCGAAGGCTTAGGCCGGCCCTGCATCAATGTGTTAAAATTGAGTAATTACGAGGGAGGAGGAAAATGAGAGAATGATAAGATAACTGTAAATGAGAAGAAAAGGAAAGGCATTGAAGCCATTTTTGTTAATAATTTGATTGGTATAGAAAGAAATCTTTAGTTGTGCGAGAAGAGCAATGCTTTGATATATGTCTACACTTTATAGACTTCTTCACATCAGGTGAATTGTTTTATCGAGTGAATCATTTGATACACCGGCATCATGGGCGGACCTAGCTAAGGTCAAGGAGGAGTTTCAGCCCCTTCTGGGTTATTAATTTTTCTTTTTAAAATGTACCCCAAATCCCTTCTGAATGAGTTAAACAAAATTTGGACACACTTTTTATATTTTGTGATGGTTTTAGAGTATTGATTCAAATCCTTCTAACCACATTATTTTGGTTTTTTAAATATTTTATGAAAATTATTTAGAAAATTATACTTTCAAGCATGTAAAATGAATAATTTATTACAATTATTATTTAAAATTTAAAAGAAAGAAACGAAACTTGAAAATGATACTTTCAAGCATGTAAAATAAATAATTTATTATAATTATTATTTAAAATTTAAAAGAAAGAAACGAAACTTGAATTTATAAGACTTAAAATATATTCGAGTGAACATTTAAAAAAACTTAAATTAAATAAATTTTTTTACACCAAGTCCCCCTAATTTAATTATCTGGGTCCGTCACTGACTGGCATACATGACTTTTACTTTAGATTAACGTTTTCAGACGGCAGAATGCACAATTAATGCGCTGTGATTTCTATGTTTTGTTTTCATGGAAAATTCCTTTCCTTGGACTACATGCAAGAGCTGATTCCCCCAAGCATAATTAAGAAAGATGAATTGACCAAATGCCATGCAATGGAGCTCAGGTGACGCCACAGGCCTACAGCGATAACTAAGCAAGACTTAGGGTCTACTAATAAACCAATGCATCCCCCGACTTGTAAGTTTCTTTCTTTCCTTTTTTGGTCCATATTTCAAGACTCAAGTGTTTTTCACATTTTCAACTTTTTTCCCCAAAATTTTAAGAGATTTGAGAAATGTAACTCATAACTTTATATATGTAACAAAACACTTGGAACATAAAAAATAAAAAATAAAAAATTGATAGATCCTAATGTAATTTAAAGTATTATTTTGCCGTGGTCTTTTTACGAGATTGTGATTAGTAATTATAAAATAAAATTTGAGAAAACGATCCAAAATCTATTATTTTAATTCGTGGAACGATGATGATAGACTTATAAAGTTGAGACACAATATTTAATAGGCCATGTAATAATTAGTTATTGGAGAATTTATATATGCACTACATAACGAAAATACAAACTTCATATCCTAGATTCGTAAGTGTATCACTAATCTTTTGTCAAAAAATATATTATTTCTTTCCTTCTGTTCCAAATAGCTCGCCGGCAACCGGTTGCAAGCGTCGTTTTAACTCAAATTTCGCATCATTGAAATTGTCATCGTCATGCTGGCGGAACAATACGAATATGATTGACAATAGTAACTTCCATTCACCATTGATCAATTGTCAAAGCTATAGAGCCATAACTTTGACTACAAATTGAATGAAAGATTAATTTAAACGAGTTTCTTTCCTCTGGTCAAATGTTTCTTTTTTCTTGCCTAACGCACAACTGAAAAAATATATCCCATTGTTGTACATGTAAGATTCTTGCCTAACCTCCCACCTTCTAGTGATTTTTTATTAAAAAAAAATATTTAAAAAAAAAGCTCTTTTACTCGTTGGATGCGTTAGTAGACTTAGAGCTGATAAAATAGGTCATCGGGTCGTGTTCGTGTCATGTTAGTTTCGTGTCGTGTCAAATTTAAGTCAATCCAAACACGATCCATTTAATAATTGTGTCAAAATATTGAGACCCAAAACTTACACGAAAAATAAACGGATTACCCAATAACCCATTTAATATCTATATATTTAACAAATATTACACACACTCCCCAAACTATTATACATTTACACTATTTAAAGTTTAAATTATATATATGTAAATAATATTATATATTGATATCATAAAATATATATGTATATCAATATTTTACACACTTATACTATTAAAGTTTTAGATTTATATACAATTTTATAAATAAAATACTATGTATATGTTCGTGTTCCAAAAATAAATTAAAAAGAGAGAATTATGTCCAACATTAGAGTTTTAATGACAAAAATCTAAAAATTAATTTAAAATAGAAAATATAATCAAGTTGTTGTTTAGGTAAATGGGTCAAGAACTTTAACCTTAATTTGATACGAAAAAAATCGTGTCAACCCTAACCAGGCCTATTTAATAATCGTGTCAAATTTAACAACTCATACCCATTTATCCGTGTCGTGTTCGTGTCAGATAATCGAATTGTGTTAAATTTTATCAGTTCTAAGCAAACCCAATGAGATCTCACTTAAGTCATCGTTGACTTGCGATTCACATTGTGCGGAATTTCGGCTAATTCGTCTTTAATGTTTACGGGGGAAGCTCGTGTATCACGTCCAAGTGTCGCGAAGAATTAATTTTCCTTGTATGTGAAAATGAAGTCAAAATGGACCGAGGAATTAATTTTTTATCCAAAATGTGAAGTATTTTCCCATTTATTTCGGTCAAGTTTCTTACGGTTTTCGTTAATTTAATATTAAATTTTTCTTGGTTGTTCTCTTTTTCAGATTTTTTTCAATAATATTCCTAATTAAATATAATATTATTTTGTTTAAATTTCCGTACACATTCTTTTCTTTGCCTCAAAGGCTCGATTAAAGCTCAACCTCTGCACAGTGTATATGTGTCGAGCAAAAACATAGTTATTCTCTTGAAAATCAAAAGACATTATAATTGCAATCAAGTTTCAATTTTTAGCCGTGAATAAATAATTTAAAAATCTAACATCCTTTCGAATTTGATAATATATTTATTTCATTGCTTCTTAGTAAGTGATTATTGTTCAATAATTATATTTTTGCAAGAACATATGATAACATACTAAACAACTTGAAAGGAAAAGGTAGATTAAAAATTTAGTAAAATTTCAAATTAAAATCCATTAAGGATTTTTTTTAAAGGTAGCAGAGTGGGTATAGTCCGAATCAATTTTTTAATCATCTATCTTTCTATGACTCAAATTCAATTGGTGATCGAATAAAACTGTTTGAAAACTACTATGTCAAGCAAATTGATAATGCAATATAACAAATGAAATTGATTATATATATATATATATATATATATATATATATATATATATATATATATATATATATATATATATATTAGCAGTAGGATATAAAAAATTTAATTGATAATTTGGTATATAAATAAAGTCAATATTATAATCCTTGTAAAAAATTGCCGTTTTTAATTAATATTTTTATTCATTTTAAATATGTATGAGAAGGCCCACAGGCCCAGAGTTCATATTTTCGCCTGAGGCCTAGCTAGAAACTTTCGGTACGTAAAAGTACTCATGCGTGCATGATACGTTGCTCGAATGAAAAATAATTAAGAGTAATGATACAGCCACAAACTCTTGTACAAACTAAATTTGTACAAACTGATGTGGCATGATTTAATTGGTTGAATTAAATATCATTTAGTCTACATGATTTGTTTTCATTATTTTATATTTTCTTTCAATCAATGAATTAATGCCACATCAGTTTGTACAAATTTAATTTGTACAAACTGATATAGCATGATTTAATTGGTTGAATTTACTATTCACAGTTCACAGTTAGTGGATATGAAATAGTCTATAAATAGAGACGTATATCAAAGCAATGCTCTGCAAAGACAGCACAAGAGCTAGCTATTTGATCAACAATGGCATCCAAAGCTTTTCCTTTCTTCTCAATATTCTTTGTCATTCTCCTCTCTCATAATTACTCAGTTTTAGCGCACTCCAACAGCGAAAAAAAATCATCCCCATCTGAGTTCATTGAGCACTTGAAAGGTTGCCACAAAGGTGACAAGGTTAAAGGCATCCACGAGCTCAAAAAATACCTGCAAAAGTTTGGCTACTTGAACTATGAAAATTCCAAGGTTCAAAGCACACACGCTAACGGCGATGATTTTGATGAGCTCTTGGAATCTGCCATCAAAGCTTACCAGCTCAATTTTAACTTAAAATCCACCGGATTCTTGGATGCCAATACCGTAGCGAAAATGAGAACTCCGCGATGTGGGGTTGCAGATATTGTGAATGGCACAACTCGGATGCGTTCCGGCAAGAAAAAGAAGCAAAACAATAATCATTTTCACACAGTGTCTCACTATCCATTTTTCCGTGGAAGCCCTAGGTGGCCAGATTCCAAGTTCAGTCTCACGTATGCCTTTCGTCCTGGAACCCGCGGTGATGCCTTGACTCCCGTTGCTACAGCGTTTCAAACATGGGCCGCAAACACTCAGTTCAGATTCTCAAAAATAGAGGACTTCGCAAATGCTGATATCAAAATTAGTTTTGAAAGTCGGGATCATGGAGATGGGAGCCTATTTGATGGCCGTGGTGGTCCCGATGGAATCTTAGCTCATGCTTTTCGACCAACAAATGGGAGGTTCCATTTAGATGCTGACGAGCAGTGGGCTGTGGGTGCCGTACAAGGTGCATTTGATTTGGAAACTGTTGCTTTGCATGAGATTGGCCATCTTCTTGGCCTCGGCCATAGCTCAGTAGAGGATGCAATTATGTATCCTTCAATATCTGATGGACAAACAAAGCGCTCATTGCAAGGAGATGATATTCAAGGAATTAATGCTCTATACAGTGTTTGAGCATGCAGGTAGCCCTGAATCATTAATAATATTAACTACTAATGATTTCGAGACCATTTCGCCTATCTAGCTAGTTCTACCGATCGAGTTAAGAATAAATGATAGGTGAAGAGGTAATGATGAAGAAGAAATTTAAAGTTATTGTGTTGTTCTTTCTGTCGTATGAATGAATGTCTTCCTCTTATTGTTATATGAACCATGAATGAATGTATTATGTACTGCAATTCACAAAATAAAAAAAAAAATTATATTTTTG
Source organism: Murraya paniculata (assembly GCA_030449075.1). NCBI lineage: Eukaryota > Viridiplantae > Streptophyta > Magnoliopsida > Sapindales > Rutaceae > Murraya > Murraya paniculata. Next base: position 3,025,493 of record JAEVFN010000003.1, read on the forward strand.
TATACATGAAACCTTTTTTGTTATCAATCAATATTCCATATTGTTATTTGAATGGTACGATGGTGGTGTCAACATTTTTATAATGGACCTATTTGCTGTCATAAGCTACACAAATGTTATTCTCGGAAAAAATTTAACTTTTTTATTTAAGTAATTATTAATTTGTAATTAAGCAGCACTTATAATTGAGTATCAGTATATTTACCACATTATATATGTTAAAAGAATAATCCTTCAAATAAAATTTCTAAGATTTCTGCATTATTATTTGAGAATACGATTTAATTAATCACCATGTTTAATTTTTTGCGTACATTTAACTTCCTTATATCAGGAACCAGACGAATTATTGGAGTTTCACAATGGGTCCAATATTCTTGGTTTGATGTATTAATTAATTTGTTTTGAGCTTGTCAGAGAGTATGTAATCAGGCCAATTTGTATGCTGTATATGTTTTGAATTAATTATCTGGCAAATGATGAAATTGTACTCAAATTCACAAATGATGTAGTTACATGTGCCTCGTTTAAAAATTGATTCCCTCCCCCCCTCCCTTTCCTCCTTAACAAAAAAAAAAAAAACTGGGTCCAACTCTCAAAAGACAGCGCCGGGCTTTTCCCACAAGACGGGACCCGGCTCAAATTGCATCCCCCCAACATCATCAAGACATTGATCACATCAAATGAGCAAAGGCACCAATTCTACGATGTCATGAAAATTGAAAATAACAACATCACAACAAAATTGTAAGCAAACTTTGCTTTTAAAGAAAGAGCAAACTAACAAAACGGCGAATTCATTGTCTCAAATCAATTATACTAGCTAATTAATCTTTATATATTAACAAATATGATATGATATGGTAAATGATATAATGTGACACTCAATTATTTCAATTAATAATGAAATAGAAAAATTAACCTTCTTGTATAACTTACGAGTGCAACTATCGATGATAGGTGATAGATGCTCCAAAATGTAGACATCACCTCCATTTCAAATATTGTTGTTGTTGTTGAGATTAAGTTAGAAGGATGAATAAAGACCAAATTAGTTTTTTTACCCTACTTCCCTCATTGGTTAGCTAAATAAACATGTTTAAAAATCACTAAAGCAGACCCTTAGGGTAAATAACAGTACTGATTGATAAAAAAAATTTTCATATATCGTGAATTGTAATACATATTATATTCATACAACAATAAGAAAATTACATAATTGTACTTTATTCCAATCTGAAAAACACACAAGAACTTTCTCCAATCAATTAACTTAATATGAATGACGCCGAGCCGTGTCAAACATTATAAAGATCCCTAATTCCTTGAATATCATCTCCATGCAAGCCCTTTGTGACCCCAGCAGCAATTGAGGGATACATAATAGCACCCTCCACTGAGCTATGGCCGAGGCCAAGAAGATGACCGATCTCATGCAAAGCAACAGTCTGCAAATCAAATGCACCTTGTACGGCACCCGCAGCCCACGGCTCGTCAGCATCGTAATGGAACCTCCCATCTGTTGGTCGAAAAGCATGGGCTAAGGTTCCATCGGGACCACCACGGCCATCAAAAGGGTTCCCGTCTCCATGATCCCCCCTCTCAAAACTAATTTTGATATCAGCATTTGCAAAGTCCTCTATTTTTGAGAATCTGAACTGAGTGTTTGCAGCCCATGTTTGAAACGCTCTGGCAACGGGAGTCATGGCATCACCGCGGGTTCCAGGACGAAAGGCATACGTGAGACTGAACTTGGAAGCTGGCCACCGAGGGCTTCCAGGGAAGAATGAATAGTGAGACACTGTGTGAAAATGATTATGATTATTGTGGTGTTGCCTTTTCTTGCCGGAACGCATCCGAGTTGTGCCATTCACAATATCTGCTACTCCACATCGGGGTCTTGTCATCTTAGCTACTGTATTGGCATCCAAAACCCCCGTGGATTTTAAGTGGTAGTTGAGCTGGTATGTTTTGATGGCAGACTCTAAAAGCTCATCAAAATCATCATCGTTAGCATGTGTACTTTGATTCTTGTAGTTGTCATAGTTCAAGTAACCAAACTTTTCCATGTACCTTTTGAGCTCATGGATACCTTTAACCTTATCACCTTTGTGGCAGCCTTTCAAGTGCTCAATGAACTTAAATGGGGATAATTTTTTTTCAGAATGGGAGTGTGCTAAAACTGAGTAATTATGAGAGAGCAGGGCAAGGAGAATGATTTGGATAACCGTAAATATTGAGAAAAAAGAAAAAGCTTTGGATGCCATTGCTGAGTGATATTTGATGAAACAGAGAGAAAGCTCTTGTTGTGTCTGAAGAGCAATGCTTTGATGTGTCTCTATTTATAGATTACTTATGAGAAAGAAATGTTATTATTATACATATAGATGAATCCTGGAGACTAGACTTGGAGTCAATCTTTTTGATTGATACACGGCATGACTTTTACTTGGCAAAGGTTTTTACTCGGCATGCAGAATTAATAATAGTCAAATTGGGATTTTTTAATTCTATATATATATATTTCTTTATATCATTGATACTTTTTTTCCATGCACCATCTTCCTTTTAAAAGTTAGAAACGTACAGAAAGATGAATTGGCCCAAAGTCCACACACAGAGACGAGGTAGTTAATTACTTTACTCTGCCTATATGATAATACAGAAAGACTAGGACTGAATCAAAAGGAAGACCAATGACTCAGCAGCCATGCTACTGTTTCCGAATCAAAGGAAGAACAGCGCATAAACTAATCAAATTGCCTGAAATTTGCCGAGCAAGCCAAACACCAGCTCCATCAAACGGGGCGTTTTGGGTGTTTTACTTGCCTGGTTAAAGCAGCTTCTTTTACAACATCGATATCTAACAAATATATATTGATATATATATATGAGCCGGACTACAAACGCTTACTTGGGTGGATTAACATATCTCACCAATTTTTTTTGTTTCATATCAAGTGCTCCTTTCACATTCTTAACTTTTTGGTTATGTTGTGTATCTCGAATTTTAAGATGTATGATTAAGAAATGTAATCCATAACCTGACACATATTGAAAATAGAAAAATAAAAATACAACGAAAAATTAAATGATAGTGGAATGAATGCAGTGACGATCTTTTTCCCTTTGGTGAAAGATAATTTGAAGGTGAAATTCCCGTAAATGTATTGTTTTACCCTAAATAAGTTCTAGTTTCACGTAAGAACAAATTTTCACATTTACAAAATTTAAACTCTGAAATAAACCCAATAATTTAAAGGACATCATCATTAATTGGTTATTGTAGCTAATTATCTCCAATAAAAAAAAAATTAAGGAGTTAAACATTTTCATAGCATCATATCATGAATAATCTCAATTAGGGGTGGGTGAAAATCCACAACCCATGGGTTTACCCAAACCCAAACCAAATGAAATTGTTTAGATTAGGTAAATCATGAAAACAAGTTAGATTTGGTTTTTTTTTTTTTTTTTTTGTAAGAAACTATTTTATAATGATTTGGATATGGTTTATTCATGGGTCATAGACAAATTCCCAAAACTGAAGGTGACATGTTAATGAAAAATAAATTAAACAAAATAAATAATTTTTTTTAATACTGATTACACATCAGATTACTGATATTACATTAGATATTTACAACTGCTATTATAGCAGACAATTCCACTGATATTTACAATTAGACATATAATTGGGACTACAATATTACATTAAATTCTATGAAGTACTTGTCAAGACAAATAACCCTCACAGAAGAGAGACGTCTCTGCTCCACTTACATTTTACAAGGGAGGAAAACCTATAAATTAACTCTACACAATTATACTTAATTGAGGGAGGTTGAGTCTATAAAGGATTCGAACCACTGCCCTCACAACGTTCACCGTTGGGCCAAAGGCCCAAGTGACTAGAATAAATGAACATGAATGTAGGAAACACGAACATGAATGCAACAAAACCAATGTGATTTAGAAATGCTACCATGCTTTGTTATTAATGGATTTAACTGAGGCTTATAAGATATAATATTGTGTGATTAAGTGTTCTTATATTAGTGAAATTAACTTTTTGCTTTGAATCGGTAAAGTTTTTTTGTTGAATTTGCTCAACGTTATATGATTCTTTTTCAATTAATTTTAGATGGATGAGAACTCAAGTTGTCATGGTACTAGTTCCCTGGACACTTTGGCAACTACTCAAAGCAAGAGGAAAAAGCCATTAGAGAGTCGTTTAATTTAAGGATAAGTTATTGTAAAATCTATTATTTATAATATTTTATTCACTTTTTTTTAATATTTAATATTAATTTAATAATTAATAATAATTATTAATTATTATAATTTTGATATAATTAAATTTATCAAAATAAAAAATATTTTAATAATAAAATTCAAACCAAACCTAAATGAACTGATTTAGATTGGGTTAAAAATATTTGGATTAGTTTAGACTAAACCCAAATTTTTATAATTTAATTTAAATTGACTTAAAACCTAACTCAAACCAATCCATACCCACCCCTTATTTCTCAATCACATGCTAGCCTGCATATGGTAATTAACTTTGGAGCACCTATAAATTTTCAGATAGGATATCCTTGCTTATGTGAGGCACTCAGATATATCAATAATAAACGCCATTAACTGTAGATCGAATAGAAAAAATTGTACAGTGACTAAAAAATGGGGAAAATAATTACGTACGGATTAACAATGAAATAGAAAAATTAACCTTTGTATAACTAATTGGTGATTTAAAATGTTGACACCATCACCATTCATATAACAAGATTAATTATTGATAACAAAAAGTTTCGCATAATTATTTTGTAAATTGCAGTACATAATACATTGATGTAGCAACGAAGACATTATTAATATTGTACGTTATTCCACGCTGGAAAACAAAATTACTTTCTTCTTGAATACCTCTACACCAATGATTTATTCTTAGTTCACTATAACTCGCTAGGTAAAATCTCCAATTAATTAACTTAATTGGTTAATATGAATGATTCAGGGCCAATTCAAATATTATAAAGATCCCTAATCCCTTGAATATCATCTCCATGCAAACCCTGTGCGACTTCAGCAGCAATTGAAGGATACATAATATCACACTCAACTGAGCTATGAGAAAGGCCAAGAAGATGACCAATCTCCCGTCAGCAAATCAAATGCACCTTGTACCGCACCCACAGGCCACAGGCCACAGCCCACGGCTCGTCAGCGTCATAATGAAACCTCCCATTAGTTGGTGCAGAAGCAGGAGCCAGGACTCCACCAAGGCCGTTGAAAGGGCTCCCATCTCCATCATCACCACTTTCAAAACTAATTTTGATATCTGGGTTTCTGTAGTCCTCTGTTTGTGAGAATTGGAACTGAGTATTTGCAGCCCATGTTTGAAATGCTCGAGCAACGGGATTTATGGCATCACCTCGGTTTCTTGAAGGAAGGCGTAAGTGAGACTGAACTTGGAAGCTGGCCACCTAGGGCTTCCTCTGAAAAATGAATAGTGAGATACTATGTGAAAATGATTATGATTATTGTGGTGTTGCCTTTTCTTGCCGGAACGCATCGGAGTTGTGCCATTCACAATATCTGCAACTCCGCACAGTGGCGTTCTCATCTTCGCCACTGTATCGGCATCCAAGACTCCAGTGGATTTGAAGTGGTAATTGAGCTGGTAATTTTTTATGGCAGACTCTAAAAGCTCATCAAAATCATCGCCGTTAGCATGTGTTTGATTGTTGGAATTGTCATAGTTCAAGTAACCAAAATTTTCCATATCTTTTTGAGCTCGTAGATTCCTTTAACCTTGTGACCTTTGTGACAACCTTTCAAGTGGTCAATGAACTCAAATGGGAATGATTTTTTTTTTTTTTTGGGCCATCGTCGCGTGCTGAAACTGAGTAATGAGAGAGAAGGGAAAGGAGAATGACAATTAGTAGACTAGATGAGAAGGTGGGTAAAGCTTTAGATGCCATTGTTGGTGAGGTAGGAGAGAAAGCTGTTGATGTGCACAGCGCAATGCTTTGAAATGTCTCTATTTATAGACTCGTTAGATATTAATACAAATTCCACATAATACAAAGACTAAGACTGAATAAAATTTAAAGAAATAATAACTCGGCGGCCATTCTAGCTACTTGGAAGAATAAGTATATAGCAGCGATCCTGGCTTTACCTACAGTTTACTCGGTTGCTGATCTTTGGAATTTGGCCGTTGTGGCACATTTTAGTCCCCATTTAGCTGATATTTGTTTGATAGCTGTTAGAATTCTAATTGATGATATCCGTCCTTTCTATTCAGTATTCACCAACTCAACGTTGCTTGTGCTGCCAATATTTTACGTTCAGTCACATTTTTCCTCGATACATATGTTATGCGTGGTAAAGATAAAGATATTATGACTACTCTTGGGGTTTCTCTTGGATTGGTGTTTCTAAGTTGTCTGAGCCAAGAATAAAAGGCACTAGTTTGAAAAATTATCCGAATCCGGGAATAAGCTTCCAAGTTGTCTCACCTCATAAGTTTTCCATTGTTGTTTTCAGTTTTTAAGAAAATAATTTTGATTCGGGGTTTAAGTAGGTTGCTTACATTTTCTCATAGCTTGTTGCCTCCGGTAACATAGTTTGACTTATACAAAACAGTCATCGCTCCGCCTATTCCGCAGACTACAGCTGTTTAAGCATAAATTGCTTCGTTTATTGGTTTGTAAAGACCAAAAAGAATCCCAATGAAAAAGAAAATATACACTACACATACTGCTTCCATTAGCTAACCAAATATCCCAACAAAGTTACAGAACTCACATTCTCCGCTTGAATAATATAATGCAACCTAGAACAAAAATCAATTACCAGCTCAACATTTCCAGAGCAAGTAATGGAGCAACATAACAAGAATATATCTCAACCACAGTCTCGTCCAAATGAAGATAATATTCTATAATCTATGAGTTCCTACCAAATTTCAGAGGATACCATTGCTTAATAATGGCCTAATGCATGCAACTGGATTGATCAATAATATAGGCAATTGTAGTTGAATAGGAAAAATGAAAGTGACCCAAAACAGAGAAAAATATTTAAATACGACAAGAATGGCTGAGAAGCAGGTTTCCGGGCATAAAAATTGAAAAGCTGCTTGCTCAACAACCATCCTTTATTGACAATCAAACTATCAATGTACATGCCGGTTGTAAGCCTGAAACACCAAACCCGTGGGGTCGCAAGGTGGCATGAAATCATTCTCATTCAATACTAGACTGCTCCTACGATGTTTACTCCAAGATTCACTGGTTTCCAATTAATGAAAAATCTGATCAAATAAAAAGCAAATTGAAACAAAATCCTCAAAACAAACACAGACTATAAGCAGCACCACTCTTCACAAAATAATCCCTTCAACAAGATGAGAAATGGCATCTGGCAATTACTTTCAGAGTTTGATCTCATTTCAGACACGTATAATGTATTATTTTCAGATGACACAATAATCAAAAGGTCAGTATCATAATCAAATTGAAGGGATTGATTTAATAAGGCACCCATTCCACAACCTCAATAAAAACGACATCACAACACATGTTTACTCTTACAAATGGAAGCAAATTAACAAAATGGCAATGCATTATCTCAATTCAATTATACAAAATCAACCTCCTCATTCTACATTAACAACATCATAAAAGAATAAACTAAACTAACACGCCTAAATCATTAGTCTAAACAACCAATAGATCTGATAATTTACGTCACTCATGAGAACCATAACCATTGCCATTAACACTAACTTCTACCTTTGGCTTTGCCATATTATCCTCTTCTTTAATTTCATCCTCATCAGAATCCAAAGTGAAATTACTCACAATCTCAATTGGCTGCATTTCAGCTCCAAGAGGCTTATACCGCAAAAAGTCAACACGAGCCCTGTTTCCTTTAGCCACCATTGAGTACAACCCTACAGAAAAAACCACAAGCAGTGCAAGATGGACATTAAACTGAAGTGTCGCAATAGCTCTTGCCCTGTGATATTCTGGATGTCCCTTACACCTAATAGTATAGTTCCCTCTGCTCTTTTCATGTAAAGCACAGCCATGAGCCACGAAACCAGTGAAAAAAGACAAACCCATTTGCAAAAACCACAATCCTTGCAAAATCAAACCAATGCCACGACCCAGTCTAGCATAATTCGATCTTGATTTCGATGGCTCCAATCCAAGAACCGTCGAAACCACACATATTGAAATGGGCACAAGCAAAAGATCAAAATATCTATTCTCAATCCCACTAGTATCTTTCCTCTGCAGATAAAACAGGAAAAATTCTTCCACAAATCCAAAGAGAACAATCAAATCAAGAACCACTTTTGGCAAGGAGAATGAATTCTTCACATTCATAAATAGCCCAAGAACTGAATAAAGAAAAAACAGAGAAGCAATAGCAAGAACTTGTAACTGAAGAACAGAACCGACTTTATCATTCAAACCAACCGCCTTGAACACAGAAACCAAAGAGTTCAATATGACCAATAACGAAAGAACCAAAACAAACACAAAACTCAAGGAAGAAGAAGACTTGCTTTTGCTTCCTTTGGTTCTAGACGCAGGTGATGCTTCTGTGAGCGGTGAAGATGGGTCTGAAATTTGGTCTTGCGTTGACTTTGATGAGCAAATTGATTCCCAGATACCGATCAGAATGAAGCCACCGCCGGCTGCGGTGAAACTGAAAAGGCTCATTTTGTTTATTGGTTTTTTTCTGCTAAAGGAGGGATCTTTGATTATGGGGAGATTAGTTTCGAGATGGGGGTTCTGAGGAAACAATGTTTTTGTTCTTGGTATTGTCGTTTTTTGTGATTAGATTGCAAATCGTCATGTTCCAAAGGTCAAAGATTGAAGGTTCCTTTCTTTTTCTTTTTCTTTTTTTAAATATTTTCTCCACACTCCGCCCCCCCTTCCTCTGCAAGACTTTCCTTTGGTATTGTTTTGATTCCGATCCCAGAGACAAATCTGCTGTTTACTGTTACCGTAATTGGGTTAAAGCACGTGCGACAAATCTTTTTATTTTCACAAATGAGGATAAAGTTTCTATATTTGATTATGTAAGTCCATGACTCATCGACAACTAACGAAAGGGCGGTAGGATTTCTTAAACTTATTTTGGTCAAATGATTTATTTTGATTGGATTGATATTAAACTTATTTCTATATCCTAAAAACTAATCACGTTAAAATAGAATTTTTCAATTTATTTATAAATTTTTGAGAATGAAAATCTCCAGCGCGTTGCCAGTTTGCCATGTTACAATTTTTTTAGGCATGTAGCATACCTTTACAAGCTATTTCAATCATTCCAATTAGAATTATGACCCATTGATAAAAAAAAATACAAACTAATATATTTCCATGAAATTTTAAATAGTAAGGACTTTAACGTTATTATTTCTCTTTGTGGGCTGGGCTGAGCCTGAGTGCCAAAACAAAGAAGCCTTTCTGGTGCAGTGAAATTTTTATTTTAATTTTTCTCGGAAGGAAATATGATCTAATCTTGCAAATTATTTGTCCTTTCTAAGAATAGATCATGAATACAATATATATATTTTTTGTCTCCACTGAATTATAAGATTAGATCATGAATCTCGACTTGGCACTTTGGCAGAGTATTATTGACCAAAGAATTGCGTTGCAAAATTGTTGACCGAATGGGCACATAAATTTTGACTACTTAAAGAAATATTGAACCGACCATTTTAAGGCACGTAAAGAATTATACGAAAATCCTAAAATCAGTTTCGGATCACGATACAATTTTATTGTAATGAAGTCGACACATAGTCCTAAATGTACAGCTATATTCTGCCCAAAGTCATGCCATAAAATAATATCAGAATCCACACCAGAAAATCACTTTCTTTTTTTCCACGTGTATTATTACTCTAAGATTGATTTTCATTTAAATATTCGTGCATTAAATTTTAACTCCATCATCATAAACTTGATAAATATCCGTATATTTGTAATGCTTAATGTTATATTGTATGTCTGTTATCCAGCGTGTAGCTAGTTAATGCTTCACGTAACTGTAATACCTCAGCCCATGTACTTGCTTGCTGGGTTGGTTCCTTCAAATTATAATTCTATTGTTTGGCTAAATCATTTTCGGCAGGACAATTATGCATTATTTGATTATAATGAAGTTATTGGTTTTGAAAAAAGAAAAAAATGTTCTATTAACGGGGAAAAAAAAAGACAAGAAAAGAATAATAATAGAAGATTTGATTTTCCATGTGAATCCGATAAGATTACAAAGCTACCAAGCTAAAGTGATAGCGAGAAGTTGAGAGCCCCATCATGTGGCACCGCCAAATCCGGATTCTGCTGCAACCCATTGTAGCAAATCTACCAGCAAATATGTTCTCTTAGCTTGTACTTCTCTTTGCCCAAAAGACCAAACTCATCAAGACTCGGAGCTCCGGAGTCAAAGTACAACTGTTTATAGCGTAGGAAAGCCTGCTTCTGCTGTAATTGACTGCACACAAATCAGACCTCAGCTTTTAAGCATGGCCTTGTCTTGTCCTTTTCAAGGGAGGCGTGAAATTGAAACCAACCCTTTGCTTTGCCGTATTGTGGAGTATTTTCAATCATAGACATGGTACAATAACATCTAAGTCTCTACTCTTTATGATCTTTAAAGTAAATATACGCTTTGTCTATTTTATATCAAATAAGCCACTAACTCTATTTAAATTTCAATGACACTACACAGTCTCTATAACAAATGATATGTCACATATCATTAATTCTTGTATGTTAAAGTATTGGTTAACCATTTTGTTAGGGGCGAGACTAGGAATGTTGTGTACACTAGGCTAAATTGATCTTTTTTTTCAATTATAAAATTTATCTCAAATACAAATAAATCTTTAAAAAAGTTAAAGTAATTAAAATATAATTAGACACTATTGGAAGCTGTGTCTTGCAATACTTCACAACGTTAAATTTCTTATCTTTACAACTTTGTTAGAAAGAGAGAAAAGAAATTTCTTAAGTAAGATGGAGTAGGGAAGAAGAATTTTGGAGAAATAATGCATAGTCTTATTTTTAAAAAGTAAAATAATAATGGATAATAGTTTTATAATTGTAATGATAATTTTATAGAATTGAAGTAGTGGTAGTTTTGTAAATAGAACTGAAAATCTTTTTTAAAATTTGATCATACTAAAACCTAATTTATTCTAAAAAAAAATTTACCACTGTAGTTTATTTTATCATTCATGGTAATTATAATAATTTGATAATACATATTATTAAACAACAGTTATTTAGATGGTATAGTGCTATAACATAACATGACTGAAACTCAATATTATAACCTACTTTAAATGACTTTATGAAATTACCAAATGCCAAGGACATATATCACAATATTGTAAGATGACTTTTTAATACGATCGTTGAGGATCCATTTGACATAAATGTAAAAAACTATTTCATTATATGAGAAAACATAAGAAATTAGGGATCCCAATGTCAGCACTACTCCTTAAGTCCTTATTTGATATCCTCAAAGTGGTCTATAAACAGAGTTAGAGAGACAGTACTGTACCGTTCATCTTCATCTTCATCTTTTCATTGACTTGTAATCAGTAAAGGAAATAGAAACAATAACATGAATAACAAAAGCCTGGTTCATTTTTCACAAGCTTTGTCTTTGGTCTTGTTTTTTGTTGTGGGCACTCAAGATTCTGTGGAGGGTCGCTTGATGTCAACAATCTCAAGAAAACCTCACCCAAATGACGCTGCTGCTTATGCTCGTTGGTTGGTCTCTCAGAATTATTGGGGGGTCTTAAAGTATAATCTCTTTACTTTTAACATTTATACCTCAATTAGCCTATGCTAGTATATATATTCTGTTATGTATTGTTATTGCAAGTTTAGTATTTGTTACTTCTGTACCGATAGTGTTGAGTGGAAAACTCAATAGAAGGTTATGTTGAATTATTCAATTTGAATTATGCTATTGTTGAATCCGTATTGTTCTGATGAGCCTTAGCTGTATTGAATTGTCTTATTTTTATGGTCTCACTATAGATCTTGTAGATTGATATTTAGAGTCGATATAAGAAATTTTGTGAGAATGGTTCATGAATGTGATTGTTTCTTTGGATTTTTCATCTTTTGTAATGAATATTGTAACATTAAAGTGTAGTGACCATTTTTGTTGCTGTCCTTGTTGATCATATCGCTGAGAGCTTGTAATTAAATATGTTGAGAAACTGAGATAAGCTTTCTTTGTTGTTTTGAATTTGCAGTACAATTTCAAGTGACTTGGGAGGAGCACCGTTCGGGTAGTTTATTTATCTTAATTTTTCAGTAAAAATCATCATATTGTTTCTTTTTCCAACCCACCTGTATATATTTTGACTGTTAACATTAGAACTAGTTAGAATATTAATCTCATGCATTTCGTATTTTCTTGGCAAGTATGGGAATGCTACAGCTTGTTATAAGATACCTCGTTGGTAGATGAAAACTGTTTCTTTGCTATTTGAACCTTTTTAAAAAATTATCTATTTGCTGTGCAGGAATGTTGTTTCATTCAGTGATGGACTGCCTAATGAGGGCAGTGGTGTCCCATACTTCTATTTGACAACTCTTGATCCAACTGCAAGTGATGCATTAAAGGACAAGAGGTCTTCACTAGCAATTAGTGAGTACCCTCTTGGAACTTGTGGTGAAAGAGACCCTGAGAACCCTGCTTGTGCGAAAATTACACTCACTGGAAAGGTGCGCCGCAAGCTGAAATGAATCATTTTTCTTTTAAATATTGGCCCCATAATTTGTTGGTTGTTTACATGTCTTCTGTAAGATATAGTTTCCAGTTTTAAAATTGATCTGTGTCTGTACGGTTCAATTATGTTGCCCAAATTACTCATTTACCAATTACACCAATATATGAGAAAGGAAGATTAGACCGGCATCTGCCTTAGCCCGAAGAAGAAAAAAGGGAATAATAATCATTTTCTTATTTCATTTCATGTATATGTTTCTACAGGCCCTTTTTATTTTGACTAATTCATCCGGTTGTTTTTTAGTTGGTGCTCGTTGATGTAAGTACTAAAGAAGCAGAATTTGCTAAACATGCCCTGTTCACAAAGCACCCTGAGATGATCGGTAATTACATATACACTCTTGTATTAGTAGCACAGAACCTGCTGTCCATCCCTTCTTTTGGTAACCATATATTTATTTGTTCTCTACTTGCTTTGTTGACAGAGTGGCCTGAGGATCACAATTTCCAGATCTTCAAATTGGAGATTGAAGATATATTTTTGATTAATTGGTTTGGTGGGCCTAAACCTCTCACGGTGGATCAGTACCTACACACCAAAACGTGAGTAATAAAAATCAGTTATACCATGTCTGCGTTAGTGGTGACATGGCAGAAAAACCTGTAAAAATAAATAGATATGACTTTTGTACCACAAATTATCAGTTCAAAGCTAATACATTTTACTGCTTTTTCTGTCAAGTGATAATTATATTTTCTTTGCTGATGCGTTGTGTTTTCTACAACATGGGGTCTCTTTCATCTGCAGGAACAAATTGGCCTTCATTCTTTCAAAATTCATCTGATGTCTCTGCCTCTTACGTGGTCATGTTGGATGCAAATGCAAACTATGTACGTGTATGATCTGTTGATAAATTCAAACCAATTGTGTATACCGCATTGACGTTGTGTAATATATGTTTAATATGCTCCAGTGTACTCAAGAAACAGTCGGAGAAATAAATTGTTGGTTCTTATTAAAAGGATTGTTATTGTTGATATTCTGTATCTTACTCCGAACTCTTGAGTATGTACATAATCAAATGCACTTAAACATCAATTGTTTAGTGTTTATGCAGCCTTTTCTTTGTAAATGAAGAAGCTATATATGCTCATATTCGGCCAAGAATGATAATTTACCTCTTCTAGGGATGAAAATGCAATTACAAGAGTATTCATGATAACATGCCCTTCAGATTAACTTTAAATTCTGCAATGAAGATATATTTGAAGGCCACAGAGATGCTGGGTTTCCAGAATATTTTGATTTGTACATACACACTAATGCTGTATAGCCAGCATGCAGTAGACCATATATCTTGCGTAACTCAGTTTGCAAATTTGTGATCTTACTTAGCTGTTCTGATTTCAGAATTCACAAAACAGAGCAAGAAACAACTGTTCATGCTCGATTAAAAGCCAATGATCCCATTAAACTTGAAAATGGTTTACGTACTGCATTCTTCAATGTACTTGCTGACACCAACCCAAATCTGAACTGGACTAACTGAACATTCAAGTTGCATTGAAATAGAGCCATCTAAATAGATTTCAAAAGATTTTTTATTAGAAATATGTTAAGCATTGTCTTCCCAAATTTCTGCTTGTAATGTGAGATTACATTGGTAATATTAAAAGATAACTGTGAAAATAAAATTCAACACGTGTGAATCACGTGACACGAAGAAAGCGATATAAATGGCCTTCAACGTTATTCATCATCCAAACGAAGTAACCGAAGCTTGCTCCCAAGTGTTCTCATCTTCACGTCCGACGCTAATATCACCCGTGAAATGTTGCTTTCTCCCTACTACCACAACCCAATACTCATACGAAAACTCGTAACAAATTCTTCGTCTCCATTCTTCACTTTCCACAAAACTCTAACCCTGCAAAACCCTGAAAAGCCCTCCATTTCCGTCATCAATTGCTCCAAAACACAAAAGCCACAAACTCAATCCGAAACCCGCATTCAAAATGACACCACATCGGCAATTCAACGCATAGCTGACAAGCTCCGGAGTCTAGGCATTGTTGAACAAACAAGCAAAGACAAGACCCTGAACTCAGAACCCGAAAGTCGAGCAACAGATAACGCGGGAGAGATATTTATCCCACTTCCCAATAGGATTCCGAAGTACCAAGTGGGCCATACTATTGATGACAGCTGGAGCACGCCCGAGAACCCGGTACCGGTGCCCGGTACAGGGGCTGCTATTGTTAGGTACAATAAGTTGAATAAAGAAGTGGGAAGACAGAAATGGTTGGCGAAGAATTTGAAGATGAATGAGAAGGAGAAAGAGGTGCCTACATTGGCTGAGTTGAAATTGTCAGGAAAAGAGTTGAGGAGGCTGAGGACTCTTGGGATTGGATTGGGGAAGAAGCTGAAAATTGGGAAAGCCGGAATTACGGAGGGGATTGTGAATGGGATACATGAGAGGTGGAGGCACGCGGAGGTCGTGAAGATTGTGTGTGAGGATTTGTGTAGGCTGAATATGAAGAGGACCCATGATTTGTTGGAGGTATAATCTTTGCAATTTCTTGAAAAGAATTTGATAGATGTAATCTATACTAATTGATTTATGAGTATTTGAGGGGTTTTGAATTTGATGAGCTAGAAATAGTTGGATTATGTAATTAAAGTGGAATGATCTAGAGGAAAAATGTGATAATTTTTTTTTTTTGGTTGAATTAATGCTGATGTGTTATAGTAATAGTAGAAGTTGAAAATTTTGGATAAATTATATTAGTTTTCTAAATTTGAAGTTGCTGTAAGATGCTTATGGTTCATATTAGGAATGAGTTAACCTAAAAATTGAGGATGTTTAATTCCTGCCAAATTTTGATTTTTTTTCAATATTACTTTGGCTGATTTGATTTTGCATTAAACTCTGTATCTTTCCCGCACACTTGTATATTTCAATGTATGTCCTTAATTCCAATAGAAATACCTTACTGGATGCTGTTTCAGATTCTCTTGATTTTGAATTAAACTATTTATCTTTCCCACACACATGTATACTTCAATGTATGTCCTTAATTCCAATTAAAATACATTATTGGATGTTGTTTCAAATTCTCTTATGGTGCTTTGAACAAATTCTCAGTTTGCTTTTTGTTAAGTACATTGTGTTAAGTTGCTTGAAATAGAATCCTCTTATATATGTGCACTCATTGAAATATCATTTTTGGCATGTGGTTGCCTCCAAGTCCCAAAATATTGGGCTCTGATGTTACTTTTATTTCTAACACTTACAGAGAAAAACTGGAGGTTTGGTTGTTTGGAGATCCGGAAGTAAAATAATATTGTACAGAGGAGCCGATTATAAGTATCCATACTTCTTGGCTGATGAAAGTTCAACTGATGGTGCTTCCCCTGATGATTTACCTAATCAACTTGTGGATTATGAAGGTCCTGATGAAACAAAGACTCACTCTTGTGGCATGGATAGTGCAAAACCTTCTGGACAAAGTCCAACCAACAAAAGAGTTCAACAAACCTTGATACACGGTGTGGGTTCTCCAGATAAAGTAAGATTTCAGCTTCCTGGAGAAGCAGAACTTGTAGAAGAAGCTGACTGTTTGTTGGATGGACTGGGGCCTCGATTTACTGATTGGTGGGGGTATGACCCGCGGCCTGTTGATGCTGATCTACTACCTGCCATAGTTCCCGGATACAGGAGACCTTTCCGTCTTCTTCCCTATGGTGTGCAGCCGAAATTGACAAATGACGAAATGACCACATTAAGGAGACTTGGACGACCCTTACCCTGCCACTTTGCATTGGGTGAGTTGAATTCTGTTTCTGCATGGTTTGTGATTTTTTTAACCTCTATTTCACCTGCTTCCCTCTTCATAACAGGTAGAAATAAAAATCTACAGGGATTGGCGGCTGCTATTGTTAAGCTCTGGGAAAAATGTGAGATTGCCAAGATTGCAGTTAAGAGAGGTGCCCAAAACACTAACAGTGAGATGATGGCTCAAGAGTTAAAAGTTAGTGTTGATCTGGCAATTTATGTTTTCCTTTCTTATCTTCAAATGTTAAGAATTTCTAGCTGTTAAAATCCTGTCAAGATATCGTGATTTATTGTAGAAATCCACCCTTCTTATCTCAAACTTTTAATCATAGCCTAGGATACTAAGATTGTGCATTTTTTTATCATGTGTATGATTAGGCAAGAGCTAATCGTGATGTTACAATATTATGAGGAATTACAATATTTTTGCTTTGTAGTATCAAGATAGTATTAGATGTTGTAACTAGTGCATTCTTCTGCATTACATCTAGGTGGCAATTAAATGTCCTAGTCTTCAATTTAACTTGTGTAGAGAACAACAATCAAAGCCTATTTATTTCTTTTCTATAGATTAATTTCGGGTCCGGGTTAACTCTTCCATCATCAATTTTCTACCTTCTTTGGGTTTAATTTTTCATTAGTACATGATGTCTTAAACAAAAACATTTATTAGCTCATTGTAGTACTTAACTGTTGATTTCCTTGTTAAATTATAATAAGATATCTTCATAGAAAATATTAATCACAAACACTTTATTACAGAGGCTGACTGGAGGAACACTGCTTTCCCGGGATAGGGAATTTATTGTCTTTTATAGGGGAAAGGATTTCCTACCGCCCGCTGTTTCATCTGCAATAGAAGAACGCAGAAAGCATGAATTCATCACATCAAATGACTCTAAAAAAGAGCCTGAGCTTGGGAATAGACATGATAATTCTGGTGATATTACTCAAGATGAATTTGGTTGTACCAATGACCAGAAAAGCACTGTGCATTCTCAACAAAAAGAACGAAGGTCTGCTGAGGTGGCTATTGGAAGGACCAGCATTAGGTTGTCTAGGGTATGATGCCAAAATTAGTTGCTACAGTTCACTTGAATTGTTGTTCCAATAGTAATTGTATTACACATGGCTATATATATGTATTTTAAAACTTTACAGGCGTTAGAAAAGAAAGCTGAGGCTGAGAAACTTTTAGCTGAGCTGGAGGAGAAGGAGACCCCGGAGCAATTTGAAGTAGATAAAGAAGGCATAACTGAAGAAGAAAGATATATGCTAAGGAAAGTTGGCTTGAGAATGAAGGCTTTCCTACTAATGGGTGAGTCATTGCATCTAGCTTGAGATCTTTGAACGTGAAAGAGGAGGTTCACTAGCTTTCATTTTTTGTAATCAAGGAATAAAAAGAATTTTGAAGACTTACACACACATATATCATATAAAAGGCATGGCTTCTGTAAAAGTGGGCAATGATGACCAATGTTTCTTTTGTGCTCAGGTAGGCGGGGGGTATTTGATGGAACAGTTGAAAACATGCATCTTCACTGGAAACATAGGGAACTTGTGAATATAATATCTAAGCAGAGAAACATCAAAGCTGCTCTTCAAGAAGCACGGACTTTGGAGGCAGAAAGTGGTGGTATTTTAGTAGCTGTTGAGAGGGTGAATAAGGGTTATGCAATTATTGTGTATCGGGGTAAGAATTATGAAAGGCCTGCATGTTTGAGGCCTAAGACACTACTGACTAAAAGAGAAGCAATGAAGCGCTCTTTGGAAGCTCAACGTCGCCAGGTAAATCGAAAAACTAGCATGGGCATGCACAAGTTCATACACCCTGTGGGACAATTTGTTTCTTGACCCTAGTCCAAAACAAGAGAATAGATAAAGAGAAAATATCCACAATTCTCATATTCCGGGAACTTTTGATTTAGTTTCTCATTTTTTCCTTTTTTAAGGTGGTTAACTCAATAATATTTACTCAACTTATTCGCTTTTGCACTTCATAATGCAGTCTTTGAAACTACATATTTTGGAACTTACCAGAAACGTAGAGAAGCTGAAACTTCAGCTGGTGAGCTTTTGGAATTTTTTTTTTCATTGTTTTGAATTGGATTTCCAAATTCATGGTTGTATTAAACAACCAAATTGAGTTAACTAATGCAGTGCTGCCTTGACCCAGGTTAAAGACAAGGAAGCAAACAGTTTGGAAACAATTGATGAATCCATATTGCCATTGGTGGGCAGCATCATATTTTTGATGATTCAGTTACTTTTTGCTGAAGTAGATCAGTGACTTGAGGAATCACAGAGTGTTTGTAATTTTGTAGGTCAAAAAGGAAATTGGTGGTTTGCAATCAGCCGAATATATGAGATCAGATACTTCCCATGAAGTGAATGTACAGGTAGGGCATATGTGGTTAGATTTCATAAAGTGAGTATGCATACTAAATTAGTTCTAATTATTTTGATTTTTGCAATTGAACATGGACGCATATTATAATGAGGAAATCTTCAAATATACCTGAAATTGTATTTGGCATATTTTTTAAGGCTAGAGGAGAATGTGGAGCTGATTTAACTTCCACAGAATCAAATAATACCGTGGATGCTACAATAGATGGTCCACCAGCCATTCAACAGGATAAGCAGACGGAATCCTTGACACATAATGGTATTAGCATTAATGAAATTGAATCTGAGTCATCACTTAAATCTGTAAGCAAAGAATCCCACGTAAATATGATTGCAGATTTCTTTGCTGAAGGTGTGGCTAGTGGCTCTCCATCTTGCCCCGATAAATCTATGGTAATATCTAGAATTCCTTCCCTGTTTGTTTCAGGTGTATATTCTTGGTTTTCTTATCTCACCTCTCTTTGGACTTCAGCAAGAAGTGATGGAATATAATACTGTTGTTGATGCGGAGCAGTGTTCATCTGATAATGAGCCAATAGAGTCCTCAATTGAATCAGCTAAAAGTGGATCAGAATTATCATCTGAAAATGAGCCGATAGAGCAATTAGGTAAAAGTAGATCAGGATTATCAACTCCATTTGGGACTGGAAATGGATGGAATGAGAATAATTCCAGAACTGTAAAACTTTCCAATAGAGACAGGCTTCTCTTGCGAAAACAAGCTCTAAGAATGAAGAAACGCCCGGTGCTTGCAGTAGGTGATTTCAATTCTCTCTTTCATACTTCCTGGTTGCACTTCTTGCCTCTAATGCAACATTGGCTGCTCCTGATTTGTTCCCTGGCAATTGACTTGTAGTCCTGGGAACTTATCATGGCTAATATGTCTGCTAATATAACTTACTAGGGAGGAACAACATTGTCACTGGTGTTGCAAAAGCAATTAAGGCGCACTTTGAGAAGTATCCCCTTGCTATAGTGAATGTCAAAGGCAGAGCCAAAGGGACGTCTGTCCAGGAAGTGGTTGCAAAGCTAGAGGTCTGCATGCCTAAATACAACTTTGTTTTCCCTCCATAAAGAGTTCAAGAGTAACACGAAGTGGCTGTACTGACTTATTTCCCATTGATGATTACTCATGCAGGAAGCAACGGGTTCAGTTCTAGTCTCTCAAGAGCCTAGTAAAGTCATTCTGTACAGGGGCTGGGGTGCAGAAGATGAATCTAGCCCTAGGGGTAGGCGAAATTCGAGAGCCAAAACCTCAATTGTCAGAGAGGTTCGTCCTTGGCCAGCTGTGTCCCCGGAGCTAGTTGCAGCAATCAAACTTGAATGTGGGTTGCAAGGACGACAAGAGCAGGAAGCTCCTCCATAGGGAAAATAGGAGCTTGTGCCAAAGGTATTGTTGCAATCATTTACATTGTGGTTGCTAGTTATTTTGCAAATTGTTTGATTAGAGCATGGTGAAAATCTTTGATCAATTTAGTGTGCAGGAAAAGTTTTTGAATGTATATGGTTCAGGATCACGACTGATACCAAATTCATTTCATATGGCAATTTTCAGCATGATGGCCATAAGGGTGTAGTGACCATGCCTAACATATTCTTCAAATCACATAACTAGGGTTCATCTTAGGGGCTTGATGCAATCTCTGAAACTTGCTCTGCGTGCTATTTTGTGGTGCTTCTATCAAAGAAAAAGCTGTGGCAGGTGACATTAATTTACGGATTATGTTTTAAGTACAAGAAAAGGTAAATCCTAACTTGTCCGTAAGAGAACATCGCCTTGTTTTGTGATTTCTGCAATGGCCCATCATCATCCATAGGTATGATAAGGGTATGTGGAATTTACAGTTAGTTCAGCCGAAAATCTAGTAAGTTTGTAGCATCCAAAATCTGTACATACATTCATACATACAAAAGACATAATTGAGATTTGGTTTTTTTGCTTCAAATACTACCATCAAGAAACTTGTACTTTCTTTGTTTTAACATATATATTTACTCAATCCACTTGACATCACTTGGATTAACTTATTGGTTGGTTGGACATCTACTCCAAGCTAGGGACAAGGAGAGCTAAGTAATGACTCACCATTGGACTTGCCATGATGAATTCTTTGACTGACCACAGCTGCTTTGCTATAAATATACAGGGTAAAAGTGGGTGACTAATAATTCCCCCGATTAAATTTCGTGAGTCTCTTGAAGGGACTTCTCAATAATGTATTGTTATTATTCACTGTGGTTTGTACCAGAGAGAATAAAGTTCATTGACCGTGGGACCAGATTCTCACGTGTGATTCAGCACAAAATGAGGGAGAAAATTTGCTTGAAATGACGAGATGAGAGGATAGGGATTCTTGGAAGTAATTAATTTTTGTGATTCATTATAAAAATGAAACATGAAGCCACGAACAGTGTAGTACATTTTTTTATCAGTTTATTCATGTTTATAATTAACAATCTACAAAACCCTCTTACATCAATGGTTTTTGCTACTAACTAGCTATATTCACATTTCGATTCAATAAAATAATCAATTTTTTTCTTTTTTATCTGCATTTCCAATTGCTTATATCAGATAAATGACTTGAAGTTAACTTATACAAACTATATGTGAAAAGAAAAAAAAAGTTAACAAAATCTATCATAATTAAAACAGAAAAATAACTATGATTAAGCATCCTCGAATTGAGCTGATAATGAAAATTTTCTGCACGCGCTTGCAGGTATTGCAGGTGAAGCAAAGCATGCACATGCTCTCTTTTCAAACCTATGCAATTACATTATAAAACTAATTAAAAAAAAAAGAGAGAGAGAGAGAGAGTAGAGTCTAGGGTTTTCATTTTTCAACTTGAAAAGAACGATAATTATCAATCAATCTCTCTTTCTCTTTCTATTCTCTCTTGATGTCAGAAAAGAATGAAAGAGACAGAAAAGGGCACAAAAAGCCTTGAAATGAATCATCAACACATCACCTAACCTTTCTTTGAAGCACAAACCCTACCAACAGCTAGCAATGATGTTGTCTTCGTCTCTTTCTCTCACCACCACCAACACCAACATCGCCATGCCTTCTTCGTCTCCATCGCCATCATTGTTCCCACAAACCCCAAAGTCTCGTCGTCATCATTATCATCACTTGCGCAACAAAAAGGAGCAAGAAAGATCAGAAACATTGTTCAACTCAACCACCATGTATGCACGCACGCATATATATGTACGAGACTCAACCACCTTTTACGTGTATGTACGTATGAACTTTGTCATTGGTTCTGAGTGAAGGGTTTACGGCTAGCTCAGTACTACTCTTCTTTCGAAGACTTTTAGAAGTCACTTTTTCACCTGGGGAATCAAGCATCTTGGTCCGATGAAGGTTTAATTTCCTAGATCAAGCAAATCTTAATTTTTGCTTGTTCGAGTATTTTAGATCTACCAGCAGCTTGTTGCTACTTAATTAGTCTAAGGTTTACTCTTCTCGTTTTAATTACTTTTAGGGTTTAGCTAAGACGGAATCTTGTTATAATAAGATCTGATGTTCCGTAACTTTTGTTTGTTTATGAAGAGAACTTACGAATGTTCAATAATTTTCTTTTGACAACTTTGTGTAGCTTAATTTTTCACTTTCATTTTCACTGGTTTGTGTGTGGAGAAATTAATGGATCTAATTAGATTTTATCTGAGAAACATATATCAATATAACTGGAGTGGCTTTGTATACATGCAATCACATATTTCATTGCTCGATCGTTTTCACTGAATATTTTCAGAAAATATATAGCTCTTCACCATCCAATGCAACTATATATATTATCACTCAGTTGTATTTTTTCTTCATTATTAATTTGTCATTAAATGAGTGCTCTCGCAAGCTATTGCCTTCTTGAAAGCCATAGACATACATTTGTTGGACAATCAAAGGGTTTGTGATTTCCTTGCTTGGGTTTCTCTTTCTCATATAATTGATTTCTTCAATTTTTTTTTCTCTCTCTCTCCATTCTTGAGCACTTTAGCCTATGGAGCACAGAGTTTATCATATAAAGGTTGAGCCAATGTTTTGTCTGCTAAGTTAATTAATGGTGATGAATTTTTCATCTTTACAAATTAATGACCCCTTGTTGCATGAAATTTATAGAGTTCAGTTTGTATATCAATTGATCGAGAAGCACATAAGGCTTCCTTGAATTGATGTTTCTATTGACTGCTCTTGCCGAGTACAAATGGATGATGGCTTCCATAGGATTGATTATCTCTCAAGGACAGCCTGCATGCTGCTCCATGTAAGCATGAACAATGTTTACCAAGAATGGCCAGTCTAAGCCATAATATATAAGTGGCTTCATTTTGTAACTTTATTCTCGTACACTCTTTTCCAAATAAAGAGAATTCCCGTTACCCAAAATAAAAATTAAAAAAAAAAAAAAGAGAGAGGAAAATTAAAGAGAGTTTCAACTTCAACGTTTTTCTAATTAAATTCTACAGCTTCTTACAGAACCAATTGAATTCAAATGCAAATTAAGTTAAGGAGAGCTCAGATGAAGAAAAATATCCCTGTACATCAATTATTGCTTTTATGTTGAACTATGAATTGAGTGTCGAAAATCTCTCGACACGTATAATCAACACAATTTATTGTGTCCTCTAGATATATAATACAAAATTCCCATATTTGAAAATCATGTTTTTCCACTAATGGAGTAGAAATTTCTTATGATCACATGTGTAAATATATAAATTTGCTTACGTGCCGTGTTTTGATTACATATGCTTTGATTCAAAGCAAGCTGCCGCCCGATGGCTTTGAATTTAAGGCAATTAGTTAAAGGCCCATTTGTGTGAATTTTTTGGGAGGTTGAAAAATGATTTTTAAACATTAAAGGATAATATTGTATATTTTTAATTAAAAATTAATTTTAGTATTTATAAATTTTTAAAAATTTATTTTTAGAAAAATTGCTCCATTGTACATCAAATTTTTTAAAGCATAGAAGAAATAGTGTTTTTCAATTTTTTTAAAAATCAGTTTTCCACTTATTATAATTTATATATATCCTCATATATATCATAAAAATTCAAAATTATTCTTATTCAATTAGGAAATAAAATTAAGAAATTTATAGATATTAATATCATTACCAATAATATTGAGATAGCAAAATAAAAAATAAAATTAATAAAATAACAATATTTATTTAGTTATGACTTATTATATATGCATAATAGAAAGTATTATATATATATTTTATAAAAATGTAAATAAATTTATTTTTATTTCAATCTTTTATATTCTTACAGTGATTTAATAACAAAATGACCGTTTTAAAAATTTATAGTATTTTTAAAATTAAATTTTATCAAAAATTTAACTAATTTTTTTATATAAATTATTTTTTACAGCACAATCAACAATAATTATTTTAAAAAGAAAAGGTATAGCATTACGAAACTGCCTCTGAGCTTCTGTTCGTTCGGTAGGATGACAACCGCATAATAATTAGCCGGCCGCTTGTGGATGTTCACAATTTTATTTTTTTCTCTTTTGCACGCATTTGAGAAATATATGAAGGCGGGGGCGGGCGCATTTCACATGAAAATTCTTAACAAGATGACAAAGAAAAAGAGATTTGAATTTGAAAAAACGGGGATTGATGAATTATTGCCTAGGCTTATTTTGTCGCTTTTCTGAGAGAATGCATGGAAAGGATAATTGAATGATGCCATCCACTCTAATATTCATATAGTTTTTCTTGTCTAAGATCTTGTTCAAAATCATTTGTTACTGTCAATATTTTCCTTCCAAATTATGAAATATCAATTAGGACTAACTCGTTTCAGCTCAACGAGAAGACAATTTTGGACTCCTAAAGCTGATAAGTGTTAAAACAGTAATGATATTGGAAATTTGAAATATTCAGATTTGATTTTAAATGACACGATCACCGAGTAATAATTAATTAAGGCACCGATTTTTTGATAAAATTAATAAATTATAAATTGGGTATCTGAATCTGTCGCTAACTTGATAAGGCGTGAATAGAAAAAATGACAATCTGAATTGCAGCCACCATATATAACATCGCAAGGTAGTTTGATCCCTTTAGATTAAGGAATAGTTTGATCCCATTGACTCTTGCTAATCTTGAAATAAAAGCCCTTTTATACCGACGTCTCTTATTCAAACTACGTAAAAGGTAAGAGATAATGTGTATAATTAATTAGTACTCTCTTGATTTCAACATTTTTTTGAAAGCATAGCTTTATGCCACTTTCATCACCTATATTATTATATTTACTTACTTTTTCATTAGTGTTGGGCGTAATGAGTGATCATCCTCTCTCTCTTTCTCTCCTCTGACATGATGAGAGGGAGAGAGAGAGAGAGAGAGAGAGGAGCACGGAAACCCTAGAATGAATTTTCTATTTTTTCATCATCTCTCTCTCTCTCGTTTCTTTCAACTTTCAACGCCAGCGGAATTAACCCAACATCAATAATCATGTCCTCTTACCATTATTCTCTCCATCATCATCATTGCTCCCACTTCATTCCCACACAACTCAAAACGCCATCATTAAGAAAGAGACTACTACAAAAGCAAATTAGGGTTCGTAATCTCTTTCATGTGTGTATGAGATGGCAATCTTAATCAATCTAGCTCTTGGGTTCGAGTGAAGGGTTGTGTTTTCCTTTCAAGTTTCAACACTTTGAAGTCTTTGACTTTTGGGGAATCAAGCGTCTCGGTCCGATCATTTAATTTGCTACATCAAGCAAATTGAAGTGGCTCCATCTTCTCAGCCGGTTTAATTTGCTTGTTCTGTTAGCTTATATGAATGTTTAGATATTGTTACCTTGTGATATGAGGGTGTATAATTTTTTTGTTTCCATCTACTTTTTGAGTGTGAGAGTATCACATTATGCTTGCAAGATAAGGGGAAAAAAAAAGGTGATTTTGTAATTTCTGTTAGAAGATCGATCCACGATCTCTCTCATGCTATTTTGATTTTCTTTTCGTTTCTGTCTACTAATCAAGCTGAGTGTGTTGAAATTGTTATGTTATATAAGCAGATTACTATGTTTGTTGAAGGCAGCGGCTCTTCAATTAGGGTTTGTGGCTCTTGCTTCCGATTTGATAAATTTATGGTCTCACAGTCCATTATAAATTGAAATTCATGATATGAAATCTTAACTATGCTCTAAAACACATTTAAACAGCATATTATTTCTTGCTCATAGAGCTGTTACTTAATTACTTTGTGCGCAAAAAACAGGCATCCCATGCAATATTCATTGGGATGAAAATGAATTATTCATGAGCAAGGCTTATATTAAATTACTATGATTAAATACTCTACATATTTCATCACAGACTTCCTATCTCATCGCTAGTAGTTTAATTGGTTTGTGACTTGTGATCATCATCATCTTCTTCTTCTTCTTCCAAGTGTGAGATAGGTAATTAAATATGAGTGAATATATATAATATATTATTAAGAAAAAATAATATAACTTAAATAATCATCCAATATTGAAAGAACTAGCACAAAGACGAGTATGTTGAAACTCTTGGTTACGCTTGGCAGGGCTTGAAAATTGCCATCAGAACATTGATATAAATCATGCAAGAACTGGGTTTCATTCACGCACGTGTAAACATATGGGGGACACACCAGATTGAAATTTAGGGTTTCGGTAGGGCCTGAACAAATGTATGTTCCCAATTCTGATGCTTGTGTTTCTCTTTGGAAGGGACTATTAATTAATTATGCATTTGTAATTTTATTGTGATTGATTGATGGTTAATAAATTTAAAATATAAAGAAGTTAAATTTTATCTATACACAATTATTACATAACACATAATATAAGATCGTTAAAAATTTTGATGAGTGCTTAGATTCTGAGAGAAACTTAATTTAATTTATGATAGGTAAGGAGGGTATGTATTATTTTAGGGTACTAGTTACTATAACATCATAAACCACATAAAAGAGTGTTACAACCTTATACTGTGGTGGAAGTTTTTACACTTTATATTTCAAGTTTTGTGTACTTCGTTGCAAAAATTATTTACCCTGTAATCTACTTCATAAAATAAATTCAAACACACTTGGAATCTCTAAAAAAATCCATTAAATTAGCAAAAGTTTATAAAAATATTTGACATCGGCCATTGTAAAATCTTAAATTCACATTTTAGAAAATACCGGCGTTCGCACTAGAGGTAAGGATTCTCAATGCAACACACACACACACACACACATATATATATAAAGATTTAATTACATATATTTTTCCAATCACAATAAGACATATAAGTTGGAGATACTACATTTATAAAACCGAATTCTGTCAGTTGCCGCATCTATAAAATATAATTTAATAATTTTTATTTTTCAGTTTTTTGTTTTCAAATATTGCGTGAATACAAATCAATCTTCTTCATATGAGAACAGGCCGAAAGTTCGAATCGAATAATGATGTCGGTAGAATAAATAGTACAATATTTATAAGAGATTAAAAAAAAATCCTATAGTGAAATTCTTTTCTCCTGCAGTAAAAAAAAAAAAAAAAAAATTTAATCTTGCAATGATGGTGTATAAACCCTAGTACTAACTGTAGTAAGCAAAATCATTACTACTTCGAATTAAACTCTTCTTTTGAGAATAAATAAGAAAGACTTGAGCATTAGAAGAAAACAGAACTCAACAAAAATCACTTCTACGAAACAATTGAAATAACCCAATTCCAAAACACGCATTTTGATTAGCATTTTGGATTCATAAAACCCAAAACAGGCCCAGCCCAATGAGAAATAAAGAAAGCGGGCGGCTGGCTTCTGTAAAATCTGCACAGATATTTCCCAATGTGTGGCATCAGTTATTTACGTGCCCCATCCACTAAAGGAAACAAAATAAAATCATAAGATTAAATCGAAAAATAAAGCACTATCAGCCTTGTAGTTCACTCACCAATCATTTATGTAGCGAGACGCCTTATACAAACAGCTTCTTCTTGTTACAGCCTATAAACAATCAACCATCCAAGCATGACTCTTCAAGCCTCTCTCTGCGGCTCCGGCGTTTCGACTTTCATCTGCACACCCAGTCCCAGAATTGCCCGCCATCGGCCGGTGACTCAAATTCGTGCCCAAGGTGAAAACTTTGACTTAAAAGTTTTGATTTTTATTGGGAATTTGATACTAATGTTGATATTGCTATTTCTTGTTGTGGAACTTTTAGTGGAGCCATCGGAGAAGTCAGTTGAGATAATGAGGAAATTCTCAGAGCAGTATGCTAGAAGATCTGACACTTACTTTTGCGTTGACAAAAGTGTCACTTCTGTTGTTATTAAGGTAACTTTTTTTTTCCCCTTAATCCTGTTTTTGAAATTTATGAAATGGGTTTGTTGTTTTTTCAGATTGTGAATATGGGTTATCTTTTTTGTTTGGAATGATTTTAGTAATAAGAAATTTAGTTTATGCATATGGGGATTGTTTCTAGTATCTTGCGTTTAGTTGAAGAATTCAGTTTCAGGCCGCGTTTGCATTGAAGTAAGGAGGGTTAGAGAGTTTAGGTTTCTTGCCGAGTTCTGTAATTTTTTTTTTTTCACTAGTTTTATAATTGACTTAGGAGGTTTCAACTGCTTGCTGCTTTTAGTTGCATTTGTATTTCTGATGTTTTGTTATTAACTTTGCGTGTTCTATATCTGCTTCTGAGCAAAATACCTGTAAATATTTGTGAAAAGTATGGGGCTTGTAACTTATTGTCTATGAAGTAACTAGCTAAATCAAAGAACTTTTTGCATTAGCTGATTTGGATGCTTTACATTGGTATAAATGTTATATGCTTCCTATTGATGTATGCTTCTGTGTTATTTGTTATGAATCATCTTTGCCTTTGTTGAATTGATCACCTTGAGTTGTGTACATTAATAAATTGGTTTCCATTATATTTCTAAATGGTGAAAAATCTTGGTGGAGGTTTTGATTTCTGTTGGATGAGAATGCTAAGAGACTCGTTACAAAATATGATATTACTATATGAGATCATTCTTTGGAATTTAATTTGTTTGTCTATATTTATATTTCCAAGACCTGAAATTACTATGACTTTTATTCATTGAATGCAATAAAGAGGTTTGTATATTTGGTGAAAAAGAAAGGAACTGATGTTAGAAAATTTTGAACAGGGATTGGCAGATCATAAAGATTCATTGGGTGCACCTCTTTGTCCATGTAGGTTAGTATCTCCTCTGTAATCTTGCTTTTGTCCAAAGATATGCGCCACAGTTGTTGGATATCATTATAAAACCTTGTTGGTACACAAAAAATTAAGTTTATACTTAAATCTCATGGTATAACTTTCAAGCTTGATCCCATTTATTTTACAGGCATTATGATGACAAAGCTGCTGAAGCTCAGCAGGGCTTCTGGAATTGTCCATGTGTTCCCATGAGAGAGAGGTATAATATCTTTACAATTGTGAGCGGTGCACTTTTAAGATAGTACGTTGTGAATTTAATTGAATGCTTTTGTGTGGCATTTTACTGATTATATTGAAATCTATAGTATGGAATTATTTTGTTGATGGTGCAGTACGACTCACTGTTATATGACTGCTTATTTGAGAATTTTGCAACTAAAATTTCGAGCATCTATTCCTCGAATAAAATCTTGTTTTAAGGAAGAATAGGTTTTCTTATTGTCCCAAAATTGCCAAGATTGTGAAGTGCAAACAGGTTTGAGATCACTTCTGCTTGCATCACATGTTAAATTAATGGTTACTTGAATTTTTGCATTGGCATATTTGAACAACCACTTACTGAAATCTTCTGATGTTGAACAGAATGTTATAGTAAAACATTGTGCAATTTGAACAACCACTTACTGAAATCTTCTGATGTTGAACAGAATGTTATAGTAAAACATTGTGCAATTTGAACAACCACTTACTGAAATCTTCTGATGTTGAACAGAATGTTATAGTAAAACATTGTGCCAATACTAGATATCTTTGTTGAAGAGTCAACTAGTGAAAATAGTAGCATGAAGCCAAAATTTCATTCTCTTAAGGACTTTTCAAAGATGATTTAGTGGCCAGGCCAGGTCTATGGAGAAAGATTTCAAGGAGTCTGAGAAAAGAACTCATGTATTCTATATATCCATAAATAATCATATTTGTTTGATCTGAGAATATCTACTATATGTTTGAATTGGCAGGAAGGAATGCCACTGCATGCTCTTTCTCACTCCAGATAACGATTTTGCTGGCCAGGATCAGGTAATGCTATCAACCTATAGGTTATAATTCATATTATCAAATGTGTATCAATGATAAACTTAGTACTTAAAACCTTAATAAATGTGTTGTTGCTTTAATGCAACTGCATTTCTTCCTGTGCAGTCCATCTCCTCAGATGAAATCAAGGAATCAACAGCAAATTTGTGATGTAAATGACTATTATAGGCAAGCTTTATTTGTTTAATCAGTTATCTTTTGTGTTTGGCCAAAAAGAAGAGAAGAGTTATAATGAAGATCGAACTCATAACATAGCAGCAACAGCGAAGATGTAAAGCCTAGTGTTGAGCTTATTATATCTTGTAGTTGGCCTAGAAAAGATAACCAACACTGAATCATTTGATGTATATTATTTGTATGGTAATTGGCTGTCGTATTTTCTCCTTTCTTCTGCCGCTTCTTTATTAGAGATGGGAATGGGGAGGGGAACGGGAGGGGACTGACATCTCTATATTTATCAATGGTATTTTGCATATATTTCTATCCCGTCCCTGTCCCCCTCAGAATTGCTTGAGGGGAGAGAAGGGATCTCCAAACATACTTATCAATGGTATTTTGCATATATTTATGTCCCATCCCCGTAAAAATTGCTTGAGGGGAGGGAGAAGGGATCTTCAAACAATAACAAGGAATTCGTCAAGGTTTTTTATTTCAAAATAATTAATATGTTTTTAGTTTTCAAATTTAATTTAATTATATTAAAATAAAAAATTTAAATAAATTTTGATGATATATCTTATATTAACATCAGTTTATTATAAAAATTCCACTAGAAATTGTAAATTATCATAATAATTATTTTTATTAATTTTCATAATCTTATGATAAAAAGAAAAATAAATTATTTTTATATCGATAATGAAATAAATAAAATGAATATAGATATTCAAATTAATGAGATGATGACACAATGTGTTATTGGGCTATGATGAGATGAAGACAAGCTGACTACTGGTTGTGGTGCGAATAATTTTGTAAAGGATGAATGAGACAATGAGAGAGTGACTTAAGATTTGATTTGTGAATTGTAGATTTGTGGGATTGTAAGCTTTGGGCTATGGTTAAGTCTAAATTATATTAAAAATTTTATACTAACTTATATTTATATTATTTGTGTAAATATTTGATATTTGTTTTTTACATCAATATTTAATATTTTATAATTTAAAATTTATTACTTATTCACTAATAATTTTAGAAAAAAAAAGGAAAAATGTTGAGGGGATGAGGATTCTATCTTATCCCTGTTCTTTCCTATAATAAGAAATTTATTATTTACATTAATATTTAATATTTTATAATTTTAAATTTATTACTTATTCACTAATAATTATATAAAAATAAAAAAAATTGGGAAAATGGGGATGGGATGAGGATTTTACCTAGTCGAAACAATAACAAGAATAATTTTAGTGGAACATTTTTCACAATCCCTGGAGAGATAGTTCACTAATAGATCGAGGGATAAGTAATTCGACTCATTCACATCCAGATCACGAATGTTTGGAATCCATATTCTGCAAGTAATTCGACTCATTCACATCCAGATCACGAATGTTTGGAATCCATATTCTGCAAGGAGATATTGTTTTTGCTAACTCGAATTGAAGGGTGATATAAAATTGTCCTATTTCTGACATCATATTAATAGTTAGCGCATTCATCATAATTAGAAGCTCCAGCTCCGTATTAAGGTCACGATCGATATTGTCACTAGCATCAATATCGTCACTATCATCATCGATATCATCAATAAGAAAACCCTTGTCCTTTCCTATAATAAGAAATTAGGTAAAAAGATCGTCCATATTCCTTCTCCGAATAAGAAATTGAATATAAAATTGTCCTCCAACTCTCCCCGAACGAAGAAAATCTCCCAGGCCCTGTCTTGGTGAAGATTTTAGCCATCCCTATTCTTTATACCAATCAATCTCCCTTTATCAAGTGTTTATGAACATTTACATGTCAAATTTCCAAGCTAAAGCTCTTCTCTAGTCTTGCTAAAAATTAAAGGACAACTTCCAACCCCCAATAAATGAATTAAATTCAATAATGCTACGAATGCATATGCAATTGAATCCATGCATATGATGTTATACTAGTTAATACTACGAAATCTCTCAAAAGTCAATTGGTTTCATACGGCTCTCATTGAATATTGATTATGAGTGTGACATGGTAATTGTTTTACAACGGATTAAGGATCAAGGATGGGTTGGGCCTTTCGGCTATAAGAAATAGGCCCAGCCCAAAAGCTAACAAGTAATAAAATAATTTTCATCTTGGATGAACTAAAATGCTATTCTTTTCCTCCTTCCTTCCGGGCAATGTAATGCTTGTAATATTTAAAAAAGACTTCAGCTTTTGTTCAAGTTAAAGACCCACTTTCCTTTTTCTTTTCTAATTTTCCTTCATGATGATGTGAGAACATTGTTAGCTTTTTGCAACAGCTGATCACTCAAATGTCTGAGCCCCGGGTCACCATCACCTTGGGCCGCTCTGGCCAGGTACTCCATTTACCATCGCTTAAATCTTTTTCTCTTTTGGTGGTTAAAATTATTGAAACTTGAATTGACATTGATGCGTTTTGGTGGTGTTTTTTTTTCCTCTGTTATTTTATTTTCAGGTGGTGAAGAGAGGTGGAAGCAAACGATTCATAGGTTCTGATGGCTTTCCATCTGCTAACAAACGGTGCGTTTTAAATTTACTCATCTTTTTTAATTATTTCTTTTGCACTATGTGCTCTCCTTATAACTTCCTTTTCTGGGTATGTCTTAACTGGTTTATCTAAAAGTTCTATATTAAGCGCTTTAATTGTTATGCATGACCTTTTGATTTATCATAGATTCATGAATTGAAGTTGGAAAAAAAAAAGTATAAAGAAATGGGATATTTGTCAATGGAGAGAAAACAAGTTCAACAGTTTAGATCTGCATTTTTTCTTTAACTTTTACCCTTGTCTTTGCAAACAATCAAACCAATTTTAGCTTGGATGGCCATATTTTTCTGTTCTCAGTGTTGAGCTTTATATTGGTAATGTCATTTTCCAGTCTGCGAGAAGATGATATTAAATGGAGGCATGGTGACCGGAGATTTGATGGTAATGATTGCTATTGTTTATGTCTTAATGCTTGTTTATATTATCACCTGGGGTGGCTTTATATCTTTTTGTTGTTACATTTTTCTCATGACTCGGGGCCTTTATGGTGAGTTAAGAATCTGGGATTGCTCAAAAAGATCTCCGATTAAAACTGTTGCGGAAAAGGCGTGCTAAGGAGCAGAGGAAGAGGGAGCAGCATGTAAAGCTCTCTAAAGTTGTTCAGCTTCCAGCCAGTGCAAATATGCCGCAGCGAGAGCCTCAACCAGAGGGGAGTAGCCTTTTGAGGCAGTATCCTTCCAAAGAAATATTGGGTGATATTCACCCAGAGGAATCATTGAGGAAATATTACTCTTCTCGGAATATGAATGGATTGAGGTTTAGATCTCCTGATAGAGTTTGGACAACTTCTAGGGGGCTCTCACCACCAAGAACCTTTAGTGATCCACGACAATTACCATCGACATGGACAGCTGATGTCTCTAGAACTGGACCCTTTTTGAGCAAAGAAGCTGTTGATTCTTCTAGGCAGACAACGCTTATACCTCTGAAAGCCACTTCTGAAATTGGCAGGCCAGCTGTACCAATTGGTGGAGTCATGATGAAAAGTTCTCACATGGTATTTTGCTTATTCTTGGTCCACACATTGGCTTGTTTTGTACTTAGGTTGGTACTTAGGTTAGAGTTTGGCGTTTTCATAGTGTTCTTGTCATGCTCTTTTGTCTTTTCTATAGGTTGTGGAACCTCTCAGTGTTGCTAGCTTATTGCATTCACTTGGTTTGGGGCAATACGCAATTACTTTTCAGGCTGAAGAAGTAAGTAACCTACTTCTACCAAATGTTTGTATTTTCTTGATGCACAGAAATGACCTTTCACAGGCTTGATGATGATATTTTACTTAATTGCATGTTGATAAAAATAACTTTTGTGGTGATTTCTATTCTGAGTGGAAAAATGATAAAAACAAAAGTTTGAATGATATCATGATGAGCATTAGTGCAAATGCACAAGTAACTATTAGATCCTAGCATGGAACCTTGACAATGTATTGCATTATATTAGGCAGTTTAAAGTTGCATTCTAGGCCACAGTGAATTGATAGACTCTGTTCTATTTTGAGACTGTTTCAATCCTTCTGAAAGTTATGTCCAATACTTTTATAAAAAATCCATAGTTGGACTTTTATTTCTTAACACATGGAGTTCTGTTTTACTGGTCCAACCTATTTGAAATATTTCAGTGCATTGGGTGATTAAGTTTGTAACACTGGTGTTTAGTGGTTTACTTTCATCACTTGAACACTTTGATATGACCGATTTACAGGTGGACATGACTGCATTAAAACAGATGAGTGACAAGGACCTTAAAGAACTGGGAATACCAATGGTATTGTCCTTTTGGCCTCTTCCATCTTCTTTCATCCATTGTTTATTGCTAGAAGAGGAATTCCTGATGTGCTGTAACATTTCATATAACAGCCTGTTGGCCATGCAATAAGTCTTTTGTAGTTACCATATATGGTGCATCCTACAGCCTATAATATTATATGATAGGCAACTAACATGGATGTTTATTTGACTACGGTGAACTGACTTGAATATGATCATCATTATATATTGCTATGCCTGCAATAATTGCTGTTGAAGGCAACAAACATAAGTCATCGGTTTTCTGACAAAAGCTGCTTAAATATGCAGGGGCCTAGGAAGAAGATTCTGCTTGCACTTCAGCCCCGTCCAAAACGACAACCGCTACAACCATAGAGTATCGTATTTTAAAGGGATTTCTTATGTTTGTATTTATGAGAACATATGTGAATGATACAATAGGCATGGATAACTAACTAGGTGTAACCTCTTGGAATTGAGTTCTCATATGCTATTATCTTCTCTCTATTAGATTTTTTTTTTTAATAAATGTAACTAAGCGTAATAAGTGTTGGTCGATTGCTTTGTTGTGGAACAAGATTTGGACAAATGGATTAGTGAAATATATAACCCTACAATCTCATTTGTCATTGATAATTTCTGATATTTTGCATTAATTTTAATTTTCTCATTGCTTGAATGTTAAATGGAATTTGTATTTTGAGAAATGACAAGTCACAGGTGAAATCATGTGTTGGCTTCCCAAAGCCATATAACATCAATAGGTTGAAGATGAACAGAGTACATATAAACCAAAACTAAATTCGGCACTGCTTTCTGGATTTCAATAGGCTTTAACAGATGGTGAACTGGAACTTGAACCCCGGCCACTCTTGCTACATTCTTTCTCATTTCTTGAAGCAAAAGCAAACGGAAACTTTCCATCTCCCCTTACCCACCGCGGCATCAGCAGCAGCATTCTTTCCATTCTTTCCCACTAATGAATCCTTCTTGCAGGAATGGTCGGCCGGAAACCGGTGCTTCAAACAAACCTTCAGATTGCAAGTCTTGCATGTAGCCGTGTTGGAGATCGTCAGTTTCTCCTTGCAACGCTTAACAGGGCAACTGGGTTTCTTCTGCTTTCCGGGATCACAGTCTCCAGACTTCTTGTGCTTCTCTAGCATCGTCTTCTCGCCCTCTCCAAACTCTCCCGTTGTCTCAATCGAAACCGAACACACTTCACAAACAATCACTTTCCTGCTCCTATTGTCTGAATTTGGACAGTCGTGAGACTTGAATGACCTATGCTCCAAGCAAAATACCTGCACAAAAAATCAATAAATATCCAGTGGAAACCAATCCAACAAACAATACAAAAGCACTTGAAAAGAACGACAATCTTTCATGAAAAGCACTTCTACCGAAAAGTGCTTCTATCCAGAAGTAGACTTTTCAAGAATAAATTCCAACCCGCCTAAGATTCTTAACTCACAACTGTTGTGCACGTGAGCGGATTCAAATCCAGCATTATTTTGTTGTAGCCCCCAGAAAAATCTTACCTTGTGACAGCCGTCGCATTTGAAAGGGAGAAAATCGAGTTGATGGCAATCTTGGTGCTGGCAGTGGCTTCCTAAATCTGGGAAAGCTTCTGTTCCTCCACCCATAATTGATACTTTATTTATTTCTTCTTCTTCTTCTTGATTTCGATTTCTCGTGTTCTGATAAAATTTTGTTGAAATTTGCAGAATCGACCAGCGTCGTTGACTTGTGGTTATATGGAGGGTCATGGTGTTGGCTTGGCGCGTAACCAAACCAAAACCAACGCGCGTGGACAAAAGACATTAAACAGATGATTCCAGAGCCACACGTGTGACGTCGATCTGGTTCCACGTTGGATTTTGATTAAGAAGGCTGCCGGCTGACAAGGGTTGTTGTTTGGCTTTCAGTTGCATGTATCCATTTTTATAGTTTCTAATAGAATAATGAAACGTTATTTGTTATGTATATGTATATTTTTTTGGAAAATACTATTTAAAAGTCGGGGATAAAATTGAGTAATGGTAGACTGATAATAATTATTTTTTTTTATTATTATTCTATCTATTTCACATAAAAGTGTTCCAAATTCAATCTGATCTGCTCAATCCGTCTGATCCGTAAAAATCCGATCTGTGGATTGGTGGATTGGATTAAAAATTTAAAAATTCGCAATCGATGGATTGGATATGGATTTAATTTTGTAAATTCACAAAAATCCGTGAATCCAAAAAAAATAAAATATATTTATTTAGTTAATTAAAAAAATTATAAATGTGACATTATTATTTACTAATAAACTAATAAGTTAGAATGTAGTTACATTAACAATATAATATCTTATCTGATAATAATATATAATAAATATAATTAAATAATTGAATAATTAAATAAATAATATAGCTTTCTAAACATTAAATTTTTATAATTTAGTTAATTTTCATGTATTGATTTAAACAAATGAGATTTTTTTTTCACTGTCATATTTTTAAATTTTGAATGTATTATTCTAACTTATTTAGACACTTAATTTATTTTTATATTAGTTTTTTTTTATTTAATTAGCTCGTAGAATAAACAGAATTAAAAATTTTTAATCCGTAAAATGATAGATTGGGTCAAATCCACAGACATACGGATTGGATTTGGATTGAGTTTGTCAATCCGTTGATTGGATTAGATTAAAAATTTACAATCTATAAAATCGTGGATTGAATATAAATTAATGTCTAATCCGTAAAATACAATCCGCGAACACCCCTAATTTCACATATTTTCTCTGATAGCACAAACATTTCGACCTCATTCTTAAAAATTGACAGGGATTTTTTGACATTTTCGACCCCATATAAAAGGTTGCTTAAAAGAATCTGATTCCCTTGACCACAATACAAAGTTACCCTATTAAAAGAGCTAGAAGCCAAGAATAAAGTAGCATATGATCAACTTATACACGCATAATGCGAAACAATAATGCTCAAATTTTTGTAAAAGCTGAAACAAAGTTTGTTATTTTCATGTAAAAAATCCTGGCAGTTTTAGTTCTGTTCGTGTATATTGCAATTATCGGCTGTTCAATGGACAAAAATGCCTTTTCAAATTTAATTAGTTAGAAATACAAATTGCATACGTTTCACATTTATTCTAAAATCTATTAAATAAAAAAAGGTTCCCAAAGTTTCATCATTTGCGTACTGCGGAGACACTGTCTTAGCGTTTAAGTCTCGAGCATGCATTAATTCGAAGGAATCATTAACTGTGTATGTAACAAACAAAAAGGTGCATGTCAATTTGTAAAAGAGCACGATGCTCCCAGTTTATAAAGTATAATGCATGATTATAATACAAAAATCTTTGAGGACGCCAATATATTTATGAATAGGCTTAGGCAAAATCTTAAAGGTTTACTATACATAAAATAAACAATTACAACATCAAAACTGGCCCATTTGTGTGATGATTTTGACTTCTTTGCTCAAAGGGAACTTTTTTTTTTTTTTAATTATGGATTAATTTTTAAATTGTTATTGCATGTTAGACTTTGATGACTCCATTAATTTAAAGTGTAACTTTGAATTTATATATTAATTTATTTTGGGACGTGAAAATAATTCAATAAATAAAGTTACTAACATTGTGACGAGTAGTACCATCACACTGCATTGCATTGGTATATTTTCCAAGGTCTAAACATTGTTGACAAGATGTTATATACTCCATAATATATGAGCATGGCCCATCAAATTAAGTTAATTTGCATACATGTGAAATGCTATATCGTAAAGATTGATAAGATAATCTTTCTTGTATGATTATCTTTAATTTGTTACCTAATCTGTTTTGTGTTAATTTAAAGGGGGAAAAAAAACAAAGCAATGGAAAATTCAGGGCAAATGACATGACGCGTTTTGTAAAAGGAACCTGGGGTGGGTCCGTATTCCTTCGCTGAACAAGCAAAAAGGAGATCAATCCAGCCTAGAACAGTCAATAAAGTCATCATCACCACCACATAACACCTTCTGCATGCAGAAACTTAGCTTAGCTAGTAAGCATATTTGGAATAATGATGCATATTGCATGCGGTTCTCGATGACTTAATCAGTCGTGTGTGGCGACAAATAAATTTGTTAAAATGATGAGAGGCAAAAAAGAAGAGCGAGGTGCTGAACAGACCAAATACTATCACAACAACATTGATAAAAAATGAAGTATAATATCGAGTGCTGGGGTCACATTATTAATTGATTGTTTTATTATTATTATTATTATTATTATTATTATTTGTTTTTTTGGTAATCGCCGCACAATATTACAGTTCATACATACATGTCATGTATACTATAACTGTAAGTATAAATAGTGCAATAGAGGCAACAAAGAAAAGAGAGCCATGCATGCTTTTGATTTTAACTTTTGGAATTAATGGAGAACTAAAGCAAACAAGATGCACGAGGTATTGTCTGGATGCACACACAGGCAAGCCAATTTTCAAAAGGATTTCTTTCTGGTCTTTTTTTGCTATCAATGGTGTAGGGAAATGCCAATTAAGCATTTTCAAAAGAAATAAGTTCTGTTGTGTCACGGAAGAAAATATGTCTATTTGATATTAGATCAATTATATGCGGCGCAACTTGATTATGTGAATATAATTAGGGACGGATTTATTTCTAATTAAATATTTAAAAAAATTATCTACCATCGTCTACAAGTCTCCTCACAACCTTAAAATGAGTCATCATTCAATCGAAAAATAAGAGACAAAATATTGGTAAAAATTAATATATGCATTTTGAAAAATTTTGGAGTACTTTTAATATATTATAATTAATTAATACATGCATGCATGATACATATAATTAAATTTAATATAATTATGGCTTATATGATAATTTTTTAAAATAAATATTACTTCTTGTATAATTAATATGTAATAAAGTGACCGCGTGACCCCACTCAACCAGTGACCAGTGCGGGACCCCTATGTTTATGCTCTCAGGTCCAAACAAAAACTGCATTTCTACCGTGATTTTTTTGACCGCAATTTTCGACCTACATCCTAAAAAAAAAAGATCGAAAAAAGTTAATGCCAGAGGCGTCCTTTGATGTCGCATTCATCAATTAATAATTGAGTTACACTTTAGTTAATTGGCATCGTCTCCCATCGTAAAGATTAGATATAGTGTGTGTGTGTGTGTGTGTTGTTGGCCCATCAGCCGATGGATTAACGCGGCATCCAATAGTAATAAGTTGATAACAAAACGAAACCACTTTTGGCGTTAATTTATATATCATGGTATATGGCTAACTTGAAAAGGCACGACTCATGTGACGGGGCCGTCTGGCAAGTGCTTTTTGTTCGGTGGAGAATAGATATAATCGTAAGTTAATTTTTTTACGGCAGGGATTTGAGCTAATGAAATTTCCTTAAACCAAAAGGAATCGAATCCAACGAAAGAATCCACAATCCCACAGTACACCCCATCAATATCATCATTTCATCGTCGCAAGCTCCAAACAGGCAAAGCACAACTAAGCATGCACTTTATTCTCTCTTTGCGTCTGCATCATCTTTCTTCATTTGCCTGCTTTTGAATCCGCATTGATTCATTTGAAGGTTTTATTTTTGAGTAGCCTTATGGAGATTCAAGCTGTTGGCACGAGCAGTCCAAAGACGCAGAAATGGAAGATCTCGTTCTACAGATCGTCTTCCTCAATTTCTACAAAAGCCCACCAGCTGCAGAAGCCAAAAACAGCAGAACCACCCAGAGAGTTTCTGTGTCCCGTTTCGGGCTCTCTAATGGCTGACCCAGTTGTGGTTTCCTCCGGTCACACCTTTGAACGAGCCTGCGTCCACGTCTGCAAAACCCTCGGGTTCAAGCCAACTCTCGTGGATGGAACAACACCAGATTTCTCCACCGTCATCCCTAACCTCGCCCTCAAATCCACCATTCTCAGCTGGTGCCAAAATCAATCTTCAAACCCACCGAAACCTCTGGAATTTTCGTCTGCAGAGAAGCTTGTCCGTGCGTCGATGGAGTCATCACAAAGCAAAGGAAAGGCTAGGGCGGTTTCGGAGAAAGAGTTGATTCGAGGAGTTAAAGAGAAGCCATCCGTGAATTTCAATCGCACTGTCACTGAGTTAACTCGGAGACCAGCTCACTTCTACTCGAGCTCATCAGATGAGTCCGTGGGAGAGAGCAGTAAAGTGTCAACTCCTCCTCTGGAACTTACAACACGGCCCAGTTGCTACTCTTCTTCTTCATCCTCTTCCTCAGAGCTCGAACCGCAAACCCTAAACCCTAACTCCAACGAACAAGAAGATTACTTCGTTCAAAAACTCAGGAGCCCCCAGGTGCATGAAGTCGAAGAAGCTTCGATATCCCTTCGAAAGCTCACAAGAAGCAGAGAAGAAACTAGGGTTTCACTCTGCACTCCCCGCTTGCTCTTGGCCCTACGATCTTTGATCATCTCAAGATACACCAACGTTCAAGTTAATGCAGTTGCAGCATTAGTGAACTTATCTTTAGAGAAAATTAACAAGACGCTGATTGTTCGATCGGGACTCGTTCCGCCGATAGTCGACGTTCTAATGGCCGGTTCAGCGGAAGCCCAAGAGCACGCCTGCGGCGCGATCTTCAGCTTAGCACTTGATGATCAGAACAAGACCGCCATTGGCGTGCTGGGTGCTTTGCCGCCACTTTTGCATTTGCTCAAATCTGAGAGTGAGCGGACTCGGCATGACTCGGCGTTGGCTTTGTATCATCTTTCCCTCGTAAAAAGTAACAGAACAAAGTTAGTTAAGCTCGGGTCGGTTAATGTACTATTGGACATGGTCAATTCGGGTCACATGACTGGTCGGGTTTTGCTAATATTGGGCAATTTGGCTTCTTGTTCGGACGGGCGGGTAGCGGTATTGGATTCCGGTGGAGTGGAGTGTTTGGTGAGTATGTTGAGGAAGGGGACTGAGTTGAGTGAGTCGACTCAGGAGAGTTGTGTGTCAGTTCTGAACGCACTGAGTCACGGGGGTTTAAGGTTTAAGGGGTTGGCAGCGGCGGCTGGCGTGGCGGAGGTGTTGATGAGGATGGAGAGAGTAGGGAGTGAGCACGTGAAGGAGAAGGCGAGGAGAATGTTGGAATTGATGAAAGGGAGGGCTGAGGAAGAAGAGGAGGATGTTGATTGGGAAGAATTGCTTGACTCGGGGTTAGTGAGTCGGAGTCGGTTTCGCCTCGGTTGTGGAAGGGGTGAGGCAAGTGCAAACTCGTCCGAGTTCTGAGCACAGCTCAATTTACGTTTTCTATTCTTTAGTTCGGCCTTTTTTTGTGCCATGTGGTTTGTAATTATTGGTTGATTTTTACGTTTTTTTTTAATTCTTTCTTTTCTGTAAGAAAGAGAG
This sequence comes from Murraya paniculata, assembly GCA_030449075.1. Classification (NCBI taxonomy): domain Eukaryota; kingdom Viridiplantae; phylum Streptophyta; class Magnoliopsida; order Sapindales; family Rutaceae; genus Murraya; species Murraya paniculata. The sequence continues at coordinate 3,067,718 of JAEVFN010000003.1, forward strand.
GACAGTAATAATGAGGTTTGTAAGTGGGCCTTGGGCCCTTTTTTTTTTTATTTTTTTTTCTCTTCTCTAAAAAAGTGTAAACAAGTGCTTTTAGAAAGTGATTGTGAAGGATTTAGGGGAAAAAAAAAAAGTGATTCTGATAACATGTTTTATTCCTTCGCACGTCTATTTTGCAAGTGTTATTATTGAATAGCGGCATGGATGGTGGCGGTCAAAATAATCATACGGTTTGAACAGTTCACATTATGTTTCATTAGACGTCCAGGAAGTGATTTGGGCTAAAAGAGCACTTGATAGCCTTTTCCTTCAAATCCATTAGGCCCAAGGAATGGTAAAGAAAGCCTTTACCATCGTCAATTCATCATAAACTGAAAGCCTTGAGCTCAAGGTAGAGCACATTTTGCTTCTCAAATTGTCAATCAATGTTGCCACGTTGGACACTCAACACAGCATGAAGTTGGTGGTTCCAAGTTGATTAGAACCTTAGCGACTTCTTGTTTTCAAGGAAAAAATAAGTCAAATTGATAAAGCTATAGTGTAATGCAGTGTTGAGGCAGCACTATATGCTTTGACAGAACGAAGCAGCCTAGAAAATTTAAGCTATTATGTGTAGAATCTAACAGTTAAGACTTAAGAATCAACCCAGAAGCCTAAATATTCAAGAAGTCCAACATGCATACAGAGCTGCCAATGGCCCAACGCAACCTCAAAGCCAAGGTCAAGGAGAGTACTAAGTCAATAATCATCATCTAAACACCGAGTGTATGCAACAGAGCTTCACTTTATGATCATATTGAGGATAATAATAAGAAGAAACTGCTTTCGATTATGACATATCAAATCCGTTGACAGTTGTTAATGCAATCACATTATCTAACATGCTGATAAAATGCCAAGGAACATAAAAGAAATGTAGATATTCTACTTCTATGTGTTAGCCTTCCGAAGTAACTAAGGTCGGCGAAGTAAAATTAATGCCGTCACAAGAAGATTCATGATGGCAGAGGTGGGTTCTGCTTGACTTGAGAGGCCATGTGTGCATTGATAAAGAAACATTTTCTGGACATGAAAATATGAAGTTACCCATTTTAAGATGCACAACCAATTCTAGTTCAATCATTCAAAAGCCAATCACATGCAAGGAAAAATTCAGCATACCAATCATCATTGACGGTCCTTTTGAATGAATACAGTTTATCTCCTAATTAGGTCCATCTCATATTATATGGTCAATCCCCATTTCAATATAACCAAACCCACATGACTGGCAGGGTCCATTGAATGATTAAACATTTCCCCAGAGATGCACAAAACTACTAAACATTAAATATGTATTAAGCTATCCAATAAAATACTGATCTATGTTGAAATTAATCTTTTAGAAGACAGAAAGCATAGAGAAAACTCAACTCAAACAATCGAGCTATTCAATACAGCCAATTCATAATTAAAAAACAAAGCATCCTTCCTTCAATTTCATCAAATATTATATACTCCTAATTTGAACCAATTAATATATAGTTTCTTGTTTCCATAAACACAATCTCCAAAAACAAATCTGTAATTTCCCTATAATCAATTGACAGAAAATGGCCAACACAATCACCGGGGAACCAAAATGAGATGAGGCACAGAACCCAGATGAGCACAATTAACAAAAACGAAAATGGCCATTGCTACAGAACAAGAAGAAGATTAAAAGAACCAAGAAACATAGAATAAATGAACATGTATAATTATCCTCGACATGATAAATGGTACAAACATGTATACATAATTATCAGATCCTCACAGCCAAAAGAACAAAGAATTGAAACCCAAATCATTTTCTATTCCCCAATGCAGCTTTACCACAAATCACAACAATGAAAAACAACTCCACAAGCTCAAATATTTTTTTTTATGTTTTCAGTTAAAAGCATCACACCTGCGCCTAATCTCTCCTCTTCTTCCAGTCTTAATACCATAAAGACTAAGCTTCCCCATAGCTCTAGCAAAAGCCTTAAAGAACTCATTTTGATCTCTGGCATAAAGCTCCACATAAGGCTTTGTTCTTGGATCACTAAACAACCCATGATCTGACTGCAAAAGCCCCAACCCTTTAGGCAGATTCTGATAATACAAGTTATCAAACTTATTGGGACTCATAATATCATTGAACACAGACAAAGTTGGGTTCTTTTGATAATCAGCACAAGCCTTCTGCAAAGCCTCAGCAAATCTGGGATTATAATGAGCATCATAGTGAGGTATCCTGCTGTAATTATAAATATTACCACTAAATTCTTTACAATGAGAGAATCCAATAGTGTGAGCACCACTTAAAGCCACCATTTCTTGAACTGAAAATTTTCTTTTTGCAAACATATCAATAATCTGTGACATAGGCATGGTGGGCTTTGGAAGGTTGCCTTCAACATCAGCGGCTTTTGAGACCGTCCCATCTTTACGGCCCAAATAGACATTGTAATAAGGGCCACCCACCATTGTGACCAGATCACGAGTGGCAACGGCGAGGATGTCGGAGCAGGAGACAGTGTTGGGGCACTGAAGCTCAAGGGCTGTCTTCGCACGGGTGATGACGTCAAATGCGTCGCCGGGGAGGGAGAGGTTGATGTCAGAATCACGCTCGGCTTTGTTGAAGGGTGTTGAGGTTATGAGGATGGAGGAGTCGCAGCCGTTGAGGAGGCAGTCGTGGAAGAAGAGGCGGAGGGTGGCGGCGGCGGTGGTGGGGCTCGTGATTTGCTTGTTGGTGATTGTATCTTGCATGATTTGGTTGAATCTTGGGCACGATTTGGAGTAGTAGTCGATGCTGAGTCTAGATTCTGTGAGGCTTGCAAGAAATGAGAATGAGAAGATGAGAATGCAGAGAGCTTGTTGAGGTTTTGTCATTTTTGGTGTGAGAGCGGTGCTGGCTGCTTGCTGAAGCTCAAGAGGAGAACTAAATAAGTGCTTTTTGTGCTTAAAAAAAAGCACTTTGAGAAGTGCGTGGCGGCAGCTAAGGAGGGTTTCAGCTTCCCTGAAAAGAAAAAGGAAAAAAAATGGGGCGCTTATTTTACTAGTGCTTTTCTAGTGTAAGACAGTGAGAAAGAGGAGGGACGTTTATCAAGCAACACCAATCACGGGGCTATCGGCTGTATTACTGTGAGGATATGGGCCCACTTTAATGTGGGTTGTCTGAATAAAGGTTAAGGCTACGTTTGGGTTTTAATAAAATGCTTAGTTATCAAAGTGTTCACTATGGTTTATAAAAATAACAAATAGTTCCTCATATATGGAATTTGTCTCAAATTCATCCCTGCTGCAGTGCTGCTACTGCTGGGAGTACCGAGTAGGGACAAATTCTATAGCAAGAGATAAGTCATTTGAGGGGAAGTTTGTTATAATAGGAAAATATTTGGAACTCACTGGATTTATAATTCTTTTTGCATCAAATTAAGGAAAAAATAATAAAATTGTGTAAATATTATCCGTACTAATAAAGTTAAATGATAGTAATTAGTATGACTAGCAACGGAAAAAATGTTCTAACTTGAATTGGAAGGTTTCAGTATTGGTTTTTTTCAGATGTTGAAGTGAGTTTTTTGATTTTTTTCAGTCGTTTGTAATTGACAAAGGAATCTTCATGAAATAACTTAATTGCTTAGAAAAAAACTAAAAAGAGTCTAAAAGATTTCATTATTTGGTTTGAATATTCAAATGAAATGAAATAAAAAAAAAAAGAAATGCCCAATGTAGACGCAAAAAGGTACCAGAATGGAAAACTATGGACTCCATTTTATACCACGACAATTTATATTTTCCCAAGATAATTGCATTCAATTGCCGCAAAGTTCAAAATTCTTCATAATCTTGAAAAATAAAAAAAAAACAATAAGTGTGTATCGTTGGAAGAGAGATAAGGTAAACCCTAAGGTCTTATCGCACCGTTTTTATAGGGCAGTTCTAAAAATTTTTAATGAAAATAACCGAAATAATAATAAGAAGAATTAAAAAAAAAAGGTCCTGACTAATGTGCAGCTGGTGTATGTATGCTTCAAGTTGACATGACATGCAGCCAACACAACTGTTACATGTGTGCAATAATGATAGCCAACCAACCGGTTACTCAGGTTGAATTCACAACAATCCTTGTTTGTGTGTTGTGTTCCAATTCCAAGTCGTTTACTCTCCGTCACAAGTTTCGCCAACTGTTGCTTGTTAATGTTCCAACTAATTTACTCCATGTCACAAGTATTGTGGTCGGTCTCTTGTTGTCCCAACTGCTAAACATCAAGCCACAAGTTTATTAAGAAACTCACCCAATAGTTGTACTTTTATTATCTTTAATTCAAGATTAATATAATATGACATGATTTTCTCAAGTACATTGTTAATTGGAATTCAATATGATAATATTATATATCCAAGTAGGATTAATTTTAGTTCTCTAATTATAAAATTATTTAATGACTAAATTCCACAAGTTTGTTTTCATATTTTCTAAGTACATATATTTCAAGTCACAACTCACAACTTACACTAATATAATCCTAATTCAAATTAATTTTTTTTTCCCAAGTGATCATAAGTGAAAAATATTTTGGACCATGAAATTGTAGAGCGGGATATGGATGCAAGGAAAAATTTTAAAATACCTATGAGGTATAATGTCAGTCATATTATAAGCAAATTATGTTATAACATTTGTGTATTTATTTTGAAGAATCAACAAGCAATTCTTGATTATATATAATTTAAATACATATATAATTAATCTATTAAATGTTTGTATTACCTGTGATATAATATATAATTTATCAGATGTAAGAGACTTGGAACTAGTACCATAAAACTTGTTGAAGAAGTCAAAATGGTGTTAATGAAGATGCCTTTGTGGTGGCATAAAATCTTTATCCTTTAAGTTGGAGTTAGCCTGTTTTTAATGGGTGGATAATTTTGCACAAATCAAATATATTTTTAAAAAAACTAGCCTGTGTTTTAATGGGTGGATAATTTTGCACAAATGATCAAATATATTTAAAAAAACGTGGGTTCCGAATCTATATATTTAACAAAGGTCTCAATGACCCCAAAACTAAAGCATCGTTTCTTTTTTGGATTGAATTAGAAATCCTGATGAGCGAGAATCCTATAATTAGGAGTGTGAATAGTGAGAATAAGTTGTTTACTTACACTAGAATGAGAGTGTAAAATATAAATTATAATTCTATTTATATGTTTTCTTTGTCTTAAATTGAGAGTGAATTGTTTTAAATTATAGTTTTACCTTTATTTAAGGAATTCTATTTTTTTTAATAGAAATTGTAGTTTTTAATTACCAAGTGAATAAAAAACATATTTGTAAAATAAAATATTTATTTTTAATTAATTTTAATTTTATAAATTAACAATAATAATTAATATTCTTAGTTATGTAAATCAAAATTTTTTATTAATTTTAATTTTAATTATATAAATAAAAAATTATTGATAAGAGCAACACATGATACATTATTATTAATAATATAGTAAAAAATTAATATTTTCTTAGAACAAATGATTTATTATTATTGATTATTAACATTTAATAAATATAATACTATTAAAATTAAATAAATATATAGTAATATTATTAATTCTCCATGAATATAATAATATTATTATTTTTAAATAATTTTAACTTAGATTAAATAAATTATTATTTTTAAATAAATATAATAATATTATGTTTAAACAAGTTTAATATTATTATTTTTAATAAATGTAATATTCATATTTAAACAAATTTAATATTATTATTTTTAATAAATGTAATATTCATATTTAAACAAATTTAATATTATTATTTATATTAATAAAAGATATAAATCCTTTAAAAATATAGTTACCTTTTAACAAATTGGTTAAAAATAATTTTTTACAAATGAAAAGAAGAAAAAAGAGTTATACTCTTATTATATAAAAAATCATATAGCATTATATAAAAAATCCGTAATTGCAATTGTAATAAGAATTATAATTATTATTTTAATACAAATTCTAATCGAAATTGGAATTTGTCAATGGTTGTAATTGCCACTGAACTGAAATGGTAAATGTCGTTGACATTGTGATTGGAAATTTGGAATTGTAATTGCGATAGGAACTGTAATTGCTATTTTAATCATAATTATTAATAAAACAATAAAATTGTGATTGTAATTGCAATTGTAATTACAATTGCTATTCTAGATATTGTTTCTTTTTCTTTTTTTTTTTTGGTGGGGCTATTCTAGTTATTGTTACAACTAAAACTCTGACATTGCTATTGTTCTTAAATATTATTATAATAACAATTTTAACCGCTGATGGAATTACGATTACAATTGCTTCTGTGATGATTATTATTGTAATTAAAATTGAAATTGAAACTGCAACTATTATTACTGGAATTACAATTGAAATTAAAGTTGTAATGGCTGTTTTAATTGAATTTGGAATTAATAATAAAAATATATATGTGGTTATTGTAATTGTAGTAATTTTAATCGTAAGAAATTGCAACTGAAATGATAAATTGTAAATATAATTAAAATTATAATTAGAATTGTTCAACAAAAAAAAAAAAATTACCCAAAAGATTGCCCCGTGACATCTTTTTCATTTTTGAAAAAGCAAGAGAAGCACAGTAACCAATTTCTTAGGGCAGTACGTGACTTTCTCCTTGTTTTGGTTGTTCCATTCCAACGGGACCACCACAAACTGTTGCTGCCGGTTGCCTGCAAACTCACAATTGTGCTTTAAGATAACTTCCAGCCGCTGATTGTACCAGGCATCAAATCTAGCGGTCTATATTTTTTTAAAATATTTTATTATTGCATGGGATCTATCAATAAATCTGTGCATGGCAGGGGTAGCCTTTTAAAATTATTTAAATCTGAAACGTTTGAAAGAAACGGTTTCTTCGGCGCATATTTCGTCGCTCACATGAGGTACCATGTTGTGGCCTCCCACTTCCCTGCAATCTCTTCAACGCCTTACATTGATGGGTCCCATCTTCTTCTCGGTGATTTAATAAACAAAACAAAATATTCATTACTTGTTTAGCATTAATATCTTGAATTATTTGTTCATTTCATCTTTATATTTCAAAAAATATCTCAAAATATTTTTATTGTTAAATATTTTATACTCTCATCTTTAATTTTTTCAATAACACCCATGCAACAATATTTTTGGGATATTAATAAAAAGAAAAAAAATATTAATTTATCAAATTAATATTAAAAGTAAAGTTTTTTTTACAATAATACACAAATTATGCTGAATTTTTCCTTGCATGTGATTGGCTTTTGAATGATTGAACTAGAATGGGTTGTGCATCTTAAAATGGGTAACTTCATCTTTTCATGTCCGGAAAATGTTTCTTTATCAATGCACACATGGCCTCTCAAGTCAAGCAGAACCCACCTCTGCCATCATGAATCTTCTTGTGACGACAGTAATTTTACTTCGCCGACCTTAGTTACTTCGGAAGGCTAACACATAGAAGTAGAATATCTACATTTCTTTTATGTTCCTTGGCATTTTATCAGCATGTTAGATAATGTGATTGCATTAACAACTGTCAACGGATTTGATATGTCATAATCGAAAGCAGTTTCTTCTTATTAACGTTGTTCTGCTGTTCCCTTTGAGCAAAGAAGTCAAAATCATCATACAAATGGGCCAGTTTTGATGTTGTATAGTAAACCTTTAAGATTTTGCCTAAGCCTATTCATAAATATATAGGCGTCTTCAAAGATTTTTGTATTATAATCATGCGTTATACTTTATAAACTGGGAGCATTGTGCTCTTTTAATAGGGTAACTTTGTATTGTGGTCAAGGGAATCAGATTCTTTTAAGCAACCTTTTTATATGGGGTCGAAAATGTCAAAAAATCCCTGTCAATTTTTAAGAATGAGGTCGAAATGTTTGTGCTATCAGAGACTCAGAATTGAGATCAAAGATATTTACTGAATAAAGAAAAGAAAGAAGACGGGAAAGAGAAGAAATCTGTGAAATAGATAGAATACTCAAAATAATAATAATAATAATAATAATAATAATTATCAGTCTACCATTACTCAATTTTATCCCCGACTTTTAAGTAGTATTTTCCAAAAAAAATATGCATATACATAACAATAACGTTTCATTATTCTATTAGAAACTCTAAAAATGGATAAATGCAACTGAAAGCCAAGCAACAACCCTTGTCAGCCGGCCGCCTTCTGAATCAAGATCCAACGTGGAACCAGAACTCACACGCGTGGCTCTGGAATCATCTGTTTAATGTCTTTTGTCCGAAACCGACACGGATTCAAAACGCGCGTCGGTTTTGGTTTGGCTTACGCTCCAAGCCAACACCATGACTCTTCATATAACCACAACGACGCTGGCCGATTCTGCAAATTTCAACAAAATTTTATCAGAACACGAGAAATCGAAATCAAGAAGAAGAAGAAGAAGAAAATAAAGTATCAATTATGGGTGGAGGAACAGAAGCTTTCCCAGATTTAGGAAGCCACTGCCAGCACCGAGATTGCCATCAACTCGATTTTCTCCCTTTCAAATGCGACGGCTGTCACAAGGTAAGATTTTTCTGGGGGCTACAGCAAAATAATGCTGGATTTGAATCCGCTCACGTGGACAACAGTTGTGAATTAAGAATCTTAGGCGGGTTGGAATTTATTCTTGAAAAGTCTACTTCTGGATAGAAGCACTTTTCGGTAAAAGTGCTTTTCATGAAAGATTGTCGTTCTTTTCAAGTGCTTTTGTATTGTTTGTTGGATTGGTTTCCACTGGATATTTATTGATTTTTTGTGCAGGTATTTTGCTTGGAGCATAGGTCATCCAAGTCTCACGAATGTCCAAAGTCAGACAATAGGAGCAGGAAAGTGATTGTTTGTGAAGTGTGTTCGGTTTCGATTGAGACAACGGGAGAGTTTGGAGAGGGCGAGAAGACGATGCTGGAGAAGCACAAGAAGTCTGGAGATTGTGATCCCAGAAAGCAGAAGAAACCCAGTTGCCCTGTTAAGCGTTGCAAGGAGAAACTGACGTTCTCCAACACGGCTACATGCAAGACTTGCAATCTGAAGGTTTGTTTGAAGCACCGGTTTCCGGCCGACCATTCCTGCAAGAAGGATTCATTACTGGGAAAGAGTGCTGCTGCTGATGCTGCGGTGGGTAAGGGGAGATGGAATGACAAGTTTCTGTTTGCTTTGGCTTCAAGAAATGGGAAAGAATGTAGCAAGGGTGACCGAGGTTCGAGTTCCAGTTCACCATCTGTTAAAGCCTATTGAAATCCAGAAAGCAGTGCCGAATTTAGTTTTGGTTTATATGTACTCTGTTCATCTTCAACCTATTGATGTTATATGGCTTTTGGAAGCCCACACATGATTTCAGCTGTGACTTGTCATTTCTCAAAATACAAATTCCATTTAACATTCAAGCAATGATTTTACCTGTAGGAATATCTTTTAGTATGTTTTAAAATATAGAAATTAATGGACACTTAAGTCAAAATAAAATAAAGAAACTAAATTAGCGCATGTCCTAAACAAACTAATACGATTTGATAATTAAGGTTGGGAGTTGGAACGACGTTGAGATTTGGGTGGCTCTGTCCCTCGGAAAAATATAAAAAAAAGAATACAGTTTTAATAAAAATTTACCTTTTTTTTTTTGTAGTATATTGGCTATCTCAGATTTATATTTTTATTTGACAGTGTTTTCAATTTTATTAGGTCTCTATTACAACTCTCACCGCACCAACGTCTTTGAGATTTTAATCTCATATATTTAATGATTGGAAACGGTTTGCTTTTCATTTATGTAATATTTAAAAGTGATTTACATAGGAAAAAAAAAGAAAAAGAAAAAGAAAATCAAACCAAAAGATTGCATGTAAATAATAATGATGTTCAAGTTGCATGAAAGAAACAAATTATCGAAGCAGTCTTGGTCGATTCATAGTGAAGATGTTCTAGTCAAAAATGAAATGAAAAGTTAAAAGAAGGAACAATTGAAAAGGTTGGAAAGTGGGAAACACGTTTAACTTTTCTTTTCAAGTAGAATCATATCACCTTTCAGAAACTCAACAGCTTTGATAGATTAAGTGACGTTCTTCAAGTTTTGATTAGTAAACTAAAATCCCATCTATAAAATCAAAAAATGCATTGCATGCGTTCTTGAAATGATTACATGGATTGTGTCAAAAGCCATCAATAACGTGGATTATATTATTTTACTGGTTGATATTCTTTCCTGGAAATGAGTAATCTTGTTGGAAAAAAGTGTCGGTGAAAGATCTTCAAATGTACCTGTGCATATAAACAAATAGACAGGTTTTTAGCCAGGTGGTGACAGCAATATTGAAGTGCCCAAATTCCATAAAAATATAAAAAATAATCCAATATCTGTCAGTAAATAGCTAAAATGACCAAAATAAGCAAAAGATTAGGTGTTAAGCTGTGACTGTGTTTTAATTGCACATGGAAGATGGTCCCATTTCCCAGAAGAAGGCTGGCTGTTGGCTCTTGGGTTCAAGTCTATTTCAATATCAACAGCTCATTATTCGTATTCTGTCTGTACACTCACAGCTTGAGCTCAGAATCAAAATGTTCGGAAACAAGCACCCTTGGGAACATTAATTTGGACATAGTGCAATGTTTTCTTGGATGACAGATTAGTAATGATTTAGTAGGCATTGTGAGCAACTTCTTCTGCATAATACATAATTTTAACATCATTTATGGGCGTTACAGAATTGCACTATCTGTACAATTGCTCAGCATACAAGGAGCGAAATTATGACCAGACTCATTTCTGGCATATATACCACAATCAAATGGATCAAATGATATGCGGTTCTTATTTCATTCATATATGATCGCTGCTGGAAGTCCATTCCATCTTGAGACTGATACACAAATCATAACAACAACAACCAAATTTCAGCTTAGAACTAAGGATCCGCGTCCACACATCAACAAATTAAAGTGACATATTCTGTTGCTCAACTCAATGAAAAATAATATGAAGAGTACATTTGATGAGCCTAATGAAACATGGAGAAGCAAATATTTCTTAATTAAATTAAACAAAGTAGCCAAGATACTACTAACTTTAGTACAAAACTTCAAGGAGAAAACAAAATACAGCTATTTCATTAGGGGAAACATGCCCAAAACTCAAATTCATCTACTTCAACAGAAACTATGATAGGAACCAATGATCCAAAGGTTTAATAGTCATTCCAAAACATCACCATTCTTCGGCAGGTACTTGACCATATCTTGTTTATTCTCACCATCACATCCACTAATTTTGAGTCTCCTGACATGTAACAATAAAGAATGGGGCACACAATGTGGTTCGATCCATTCAATATCATGATCAGTGTTATCAAGATTGATGTCCCGAATACAAAGCCAAATAAATATATATCTGAATTAGAAACGACAGATTGAATACCATTTGGTTCAAGAATTCATTAAATCCTTACCAGCACTTATAAATTAGGTAAACTATCAAGTATGGTGGGAAACATTTGCCCTTCACCTCCTCCGATCTCTATTCGCAGACAAGTCAAATTGGCAAATGTAGGAAATAAATTCTCATCAATAATGCTACGGCCCTTTCAAGGAGAAAAAGAAACAATCAAACGATACAGTACCACTAGAACTTGCTCCAACTCAATCACATTGATCAACAAACTTTTTCATAACATTCTCATGTAAAAATAACGTTATTAATTACCAGAGATGTGAAACAAATTTTTTTTTTGAAAATAAGTATATAAAAAGCAAAAAGAAACATGAAAATTAGCAGTATACATAAAACAGCCTGAAAAATATGAAGGAAATGATTGAGAGAGGACTCACAAACAGAGCGCCTCTAGACAAGTACAGAACCTTGGTGTTTGAGATACATTTGAGGACCTGTAGCGCATGGCGAGCCTTAGTTTCCTCATCCCGCTAAATAACGAAGTAAACTTCACTTTAGGAATGTAGTTCAAGCAACTTATAGGAATCCAACATATGATCATTGATACAGAGGCGTTCAGGATTTGGAGCGCTGATAATAATTTTGTGCTTATTACTAAAACCACGAAGATCCCAATTCACTAGATGAAAGGTATTCTTCTTCAGAGTGAAGTGGACTGCTGGATCGATATTAGCAGCGTATACCTTTATATACAAATCTTCAAGCACAGGACACACAGACAAAAGCCTCTTACTCATACAGCTATCGAACAAAAACATTTCAAGATTAAGAATCTTGACATTGGGGAAGCCCTTTCCAGAGAGAGGAACACCGATGAAAAAGACAACGCTCAGCTTGATATTATCAAGTGTTTTCGACGAGAAAAAACTTTCAGGAAGTCAATATGGTGAGCTCCGTCAGATGAAGATGAGAGATGAAGTTCAATATCTCGAACACTACGTATAATTGCATGAGCAACCCAGAATTTCAAAAGAGATAAATCTCTGAGGTTCAGAAAACGAAGATAAAACTTGTCAATGTCACCTGAGCTAGAACGAAGCATCCTACTCAGAAAATTATGAAACCTAGTCACAGTGTCGTCAGGCAAAAGTATGAGCTATTCGATACTTTTCCTTTAAGAATGAGGTGGAGGGTTGTCTGTCACTGAAGTGAAGATTTGTAAGTCAAGTCCAAGCGAGTTTCCATCTTCAGAGACAGACTGCAAGTTGCCACTGCATATTTTGTGGGCAGAAATGAAAGGAAGTAGTGAAGTATTTCATCAGGTAAATGGCTGATTTTGATTCTTGAACTCTATCTGAATGTTTTCTTCTACTCATTTCTTTTTATAATTCAAGTATGAAAGAGAGCTAACCTACGACTAAGAGATATAAAAATAAGGTTACAAATAATTTATCATAATGAAAATTGAAAAAAAAAATGAAAATTGGAGAGAAGATTATGTTGTTTGATTTCTGCGATGAACTTCAAGGAATCAACTCAGAGCCCTGCATGCCTGGAGACCTTAGTTGAAGAATGGGTTTTCAGGAGTCTCTGGAAATGGTTCAGTTAGGCTTTTAGTTGTTTAGTATAGAGTCGTGGGGTGGGGGTTATCCAAGAGGTCCTCAAATTCTGGACTTTACAATGCCAGTTATTTAATCAAAAGAAAACGGATGCGGAAAGTTCCCGACTTTTACAAATATTTTACATTTTTTTTATTAAATATATTTATGTTATCAATGGTTAAAGAAAGATTAATAGTTCAACTGTATGGTATTTAGTTATCAAAATGTTAAAAAACAATCACATTTAGAACATTAATCTGAAAACCAATCACTGGACATAATGTAGTGTGTTTTTTAAATGATATATTTACTAGTACTAGTAAACTAGTACATATGAGTCAGCCAGCAGTGGCATGGCGAAAGGCGTCTACGGTGGGCAAATTCATAATTTTAATATCATTGAGCATTACATAATTGTGCTATGTATGCCGTTGCTCACCATATCGTATACGCCGGACAAAGTTGTTTACTTGATCATTTTTAGCATATACGTGTAACACAATCAAATAGATCATTTCTAGACAGAAATGCATTCTGTATATGGGCCACCTGAAACATCATTCATAACACCAACAAGTCAAGTTTCAGGGCAGAATTAAGGATCCGTGATGATACTGCCGGTAAAGGCGGTTCTTCATGAAGTCAGTGAGTTGTGACTTATAGGAGGTTCCTATAATTTGTTCATAATCTTTCCACCATTGCATGAAGCTGCTTCCTCCCAAGAAAATCTCTGGAGACACTGCATACTTCTTGATCTGCTCCATTACATACTCTTCAAACTCAATCAGATTCTTTCTTGTTGATTCTTCCTCTTGACCATTCCTAAGCAACTCGCATTGAATTAAAGCCTCTTCAACATGTGCCCAAAAGCAAGAATCCTCCGTTAGGCTGGCGGACACATTTTGTTTCTTCGTGTTAACTTGACTGCTCAATGGTTTTCCCGCTTCTTCTAGCCATTTCTCCAACTTTATGTAATGCTGAGATCTTCCATTAGCTTTGTAGTCCTTTTTACTGTTCTCTTTGTAATAGTCAGCAATGTCAAGTGGTTCAACCATCCTTCGATAATTTGTGCCAGCATACAGCCACCGGGTTCTGAAGGATGCCTCTTCTTTCTGGGGCATTCTCTCCACTTCATCAACCATTTTTTCCCAGTAATTGGTCAGGTATTTCTTAAATTTAACAACTTCCATATCCTTTTTTAAGAATCCTCTGTTCTTATAACTGTCATAGTAGCCCTTGTCTTCAGACTTGCAATCCTTCTTGTACCATTCAAGCTTGGCCATATATACCTTCATGTTGTTCAGTTTCTTGAAGGGATCAAACACCATCTTCCTTTTTAAAACATAAGCCTTTTCACATTTTTCCAGTTTTGCAACCAGTAGATTGCTGTCACCGCTTTGCTGTCACCAAGAAGGCAGCCATAAATTAGACATGTAGAGAGCACATGCCAAACCAAAAACACAATAAAAGGAAGGTTCTATCACTTACAAAACAGTTTGGCACACATTTTTTGTTTAATTCTGTTCACGGGTTTCCACCCCCCCAACCCCCTCTTTTTTCAAAATCTGATTATGATTTGGCATGAAAGTAAAGTAATTTTCATTAGAAATTAAATTCAGAGGTTTGAAACAAAATTGGGTTACCTGTCTTCTATTAAGTCCAATGGCTTGCAGTTGCAAACCTACCCCTGCCTGAAGTGGACACTCAATCATTTCACTAAGCTGTGAAATTCTCTTGAAGCTTACAGTAGACATGAGACACTTCACAATAGTCCCATAATCAATCATGTGCCATTGTTCATTAGAGGTTTGGTTTCTAGCTATTTCTAAACCCATTGCCACCAATACTTCAGATACTGCTTCGGGGTCCTCAAGCGAAGTGCATCCATATTCAGAACATAAGAGAAATATACCAAAAGGCTTGTAAATGCCAGTTTGGAAATCAATTTCCATGGCATTAGGATTGTAGGGTGAAATGAAAAATCTTGGTACCAAGTCTTGGTTTGCAGCAACATGGAGAAAGCTAGAATTCCACATCAGGTGCTGTGATATGGCTTGTTGTAAGCCTTTGTCACCAATAAGGGGTGCACCAAAAGTAATGCAGAGAGGGCGCTTGGTGCCCGGTCGATTGATACTTTCTAGCAGCCATAAAGTGAAGAGAGAAGCAACAGATCCTCCCAGACAGTGTCCAGTAACAATTATCGAAATCGAATTGCCCAGCTGCATTAAGACAGATTTTCATGAAACTTCATCCAAGGTACTTTTCTGTGCCACAATATGATCCTTAACTACTATCATTAAATTTTTCTCTTTCTAAAGGTAAGTTTGGGAATAAGACATTGTTTATCAAACACTTTAGCTTCAAGCAAAACACAAACACATAACAAATTTGCTCTAAGCCTTTTAGCTCAAGTTCAACTGTAGTATCCAAATTCAGTGTAAAGATAGTAGTGTCTTTTGCTAGAATGAGAGTGAGCAAAATGCTTGTTCAAATATAGCCTAATGTGAACATTAGCCATTTCCGGTCATTCAATCTAATTTTTCCCAGGAATTAAGTTCAATCCCATTTTGGAAAGGTAAAAGAATGGTAAAAAACTTAAAGATTCAAGGAAAAGAGAGAGAGGTACCTGATCTTTGAAGCTAGAGAGCCGATCACGGATGGAGTCAAAAAGGGTCACTGCAGCTTTGTTAATGGAGAAAGATGAATTAATTTTGGTGCGTAAGAAGTGAAAGAAAGGAAGAGATGATGACGGAACCAACTCTTTCTCTTCAAGAAGCTGTTTTGTACAGTTGGGTGAAACAACAAAAGCTACGATGATACAACTGGATTGTCGCTGTTGATAAACTTTGCATCTTATTTCGTCATTCTGATTCAATTCTGTATAAAGCTCTGAAATTTTATCCCAAGAAAGTTTCAAAAGACCAGAACTCACCAACAAATTAGCCAACTCTATACCACTGCTGAACCTGCCACCAAGAACAAAATAAACAAACAAAAGAAAGATTAAACAAATGATATATATATATTTTTTCTGTTCCGATTAGTCCAAGTTGGGTTTTCGTATCAAGTATTTGCTAAAGTAAACAAAACAAGAAGAGAATGTAAGTTTCTACTTACAGAGGAAGTTGGTTCATCTTCTCCGACATTTTTCAACTTTGCTTAGAAACCCAGCAACTAGATGTTAGAGTGGGTAAAGAATCAACCTTCCATTTGTAGAAGGAACGGGACAATTTGATAGCAAAGTCAATGGGCCAATAGACTTCCTGCTTTGTATGGTCAAGGAAACTTCTTAGTTATTACCTTACGGTACAACTCCGAGCGTAAAATAAAAATCTTATAATTTATAAAACAATCAAATCCTTGACGTTGGTGGGTCTCCGCGGTGAATGAGAATGACTAGAAGAAGGAAATAGAAGGCTATTTTATTCATTTTATTTCCTTTCAGAAAAAATAAAATATAATAAAAAAAGAGATGCTATTTTATTCATTTCGAAGTAACTGGACCGTGCTAGCACGCAGGTTGAGTAAATATACCCCACCAAAATCTAAATTAGTGATGGTAAAATTTTAAATTGCGTTTTAATAGATTTGATTTTGGTGTGTTCCTGTAAAATTCCAATATTAAATATATCAATTAATTTTTTTTTTTGTTTAAAAAAAAAATTAAGTGGACTGCGCCTGTGCTAATTGTGACCCAGATTGAGATTCCAAGTCCTGATTGATAGCAGGTTAGTCAATTTGGTTTAGATTCAGACTGGCTCAACGGAATTGAACTCAATCCAAGATTGATCACTTTTTCTTTCCCAATTTCTGTAGGTGTTCTTTTTTAGCTTCAAGAGTGCTTTTATGATAAAACATTGAATCAAATATCAAATTCCTTCCCCGGGAACTCTATGCAATTTGGAGACTGAAATGCATTCGGTGCATTGACAGACATGTTCCACCTAGTACATAAATCTAACAACAATAATCAAAGTTTCATGTTAGAATCAAGGGTCTGCAATCATACTGCTGGTAACGGCGGTTTTTCATGAAGTAGGTAAGTTGCGACTTGTAGGAGGTTCCTACAATGTGTTCATACTCTTTCCGCCATTGCATGGAGCTGCTTCCTCCGGAGAAAATCTCCGGAGATACCGCATACTTCTTGATCTGCCTCATCACAGACTCTTCAAACTCAATCAGATTCTTTCTTCTTCCTTCTGGCCGTTACTCAGCAGCTTGCATTGGATTAAAGCCTCTTCAACATATGCCCAAAAGCAAGAATCCCCCGTTAGGCTAGCAGATACATTTTGTTTCTTCGAGTTAACTCAACTGCTCAATGGTTTTCCTGCTTCTTCTAGCCATTGCTCTAGCTTTATGTAATGCTGAGATCCTCCTTTCCTTTTTTAATCTTTTAGACCTTTGTCTTTGTAGTACTCAGCAATGTCAAGTGGTTCAACTATTCTTCGATAATTTGTCCCAGCAAATAGCCAGACGAGCCCGAAAGTTGAATGTTCTTTCTGTGGAGTTCTCTCTGCTTCAGCAACCAGCTTTTGCCAGTAATTTGTGAGATGTTTCTTCAACTTGACAACTTCCATGTCCTTTTTTAAAAGTCCCTTATTCTTATGACAATTGCAGTAGCCCTTATTTTCTTGAAATCCTTCTTGTACCATTCTAGGTAGGCCATATACACCTTCATGTCATTCAGTTTCTCGGTGGGATCAACCACCGTCTTCCTTTTTAAAACACATGCCTTTTCCTACCTTTCCAGTTTTGCAATCAGCAGACTGCGATCACTGCTTTGCTGTCACCAATAAGGCAGCCATAAATTAGAACTTCAAACAACATGCCAAAACACTAAAAAACGGAAGGTTCTACACTTATAAAATAGTTTCACAGCTTATTTTATTTTATTTTTTTTCTAGGTCCTGATTATGCTTTGTCATGAAATGAAAGTCATCTGCATTGCAAACTAAATTCAGAGGTTTGAAACAAAAAAATGAGATACCTGTCTTCTATCAAGTCCAGTGGCTTCCAATTGCAAACCTATGCCTGCTTGAAGAGGACACTCGGATCATTTCACTAAGCTGTGAAATTCTCTTGAAGCTTACAATAGACATGAGACGCTTCACAATAGTCCCATAATCAACTATTTGCCATTGTTCAATAGGATTTTGGTTTCAAGCTATTTCTAAACCCATTGCCACCATCACTTCAGATACTGCTTTGGGGTGGTCAAGAAAAGTGCATCCTGATTCAGAAGATAAAATAAATGTGCCCAAGGGCTTGTAACCAAAAGTGTGGGAATCAATTTCTGTTGCTTTTGGATTGCGAGGTGAAATGTACAGTCTCGGTACCGAGTCTTGGTTTGCAGCAACATGGAAAAAGCTAGAATACCACAACAAGTGCTGTGATATGGTTTGTTATCAGCCTTTGTCACCGACAAGTGGTGCACCAAAAGTAATGCAGAGGCCAGAGGGAGCGCTTGGCGCTTGCAGCCATAAACTGAAGAAAGAAGCAACATATCCTCCCAGACAGTGTCCAGTGACAATTAATGGAATCAAATTGCTCAGCTGCATCCAAGCAGATTATCCTGAAACTTTAATCAAAGTATCTTTCTGTACCACAATACGATTCTTAACTACTAGTCTACTACCGTTTACTCCTCTTTCTAAAGGTAGGATTAGAAATGACGTGTTGTGGCTTCTAATCCACCACGATAATAGAATGAAATCTATAATTGTCTAAAATAAGTAAGTGAGTAGTTGGTAAGAATTAGCGGCGAAGTAAAAGTAGGTATGTGTTAAAAACTTGAGCTACAAGCAGAACACAACACATGAAAACATGCCTTAAGCCTTCTAGCTTAAGTTCGACTGTAGTATCCAAAAATAGGCTAATGTGAATAATTTTTCCTCAGAAATAAAATCTACCCCATTTTGGAAAGGTAGAAAAAACGTACTGAACAGTCTGAACATAAAAACATTCAATGAAGAGACAGAGATGAGGATGAATTAATTTTGGTGCATAAGAAGTGAAGGAAGAGATGAGGATGGAACCAACTCGTCCTCTTCAAGAAGCTGTTTTGTACAATTGGGTGAAGCAACAAAAGCGATGATGGTACACTTGGGTTGTGCTGTCGATAAACTTTGCATCTTATTTCCTCATTTTGATTCAATTCTTTATAAAGCTCTGAAATTTTGTCCCACGAAAGTTGCAAAAGACAAGAACTCACCACCAAATTTGCCACCTCCATTCTGCTGCTGAACAAAAACCAAACAAAAGAAAGTAAAAAAACTGATTATTTCTCTTCCCACAAGTCCAAGTTGGGTTTTGTTTAACGTATTTTGCTAAGTAACAGAACTAGAACAGAATGAATGTTTCTACTTACAGTGGAAGTTGGTTCATCTTCTCTGCCATATTTCAACTTTGCTTAGAAAACCAGCTGCAAGATTTTAGATTATGTTAAAAATCAAACTTGCTTGCTGTAGAAGAAAAATGGGACAATTTCATGGCCAGTCAATGGGGTAATGGACTTCTCCCTTTGCATTACATTGTAAAGGAAAATTCTTAGTTATCATCTTCCTCCCATACAATAATTAATCACAAACCAAAACCTTGATACTGATGGGTAGACTGCGATAAATGGTACTCCACAATGTTACAAATATTCCTAGTCGTAAGTGAAAGAAAACTACAAGACTTGCAATTCATTCTGTCTCATTCTCGCAACAACCTTTTTCCTACGGTTCAATGATGCTATTTACTTCATTTTTAAGTAGCTGGACAGTGCCACGTAGGACACAGAGAGAATCCAAATGCTAATTAATAGCAGGTTAGTCAATTTCGTTTTGACTGCGTTACGCTGAGCCAAAACTGGTTATCTTTTTTGTTTTTTTCCCTTTTTCGTGGGAGTTCTTTTTTGCTTCACTCGTCTTTTATTATAAAACATTGAATCAAGTTAATCAGAGTGATAAGGGATCTGTGAAAAATATTGGCAAAATTTTCACTCATCTAAGAGTCCTTACAGATGACAAGCCAAAATTCAGCTGCTCTTGCACAGTGAAAGTTGGGGAATCTCAAAAAGAATCAAAATTAAATGTACAAAGCTTACCAAAAATAATTAAAAGTGCGAAGCTGATGTTAATTCGTGAAAGCCAATGGCTGTATGAATGTAAATGCTCATCAGAATCTCGATGACTGATTTAACTGTTTAAACTTCTGAGGCCAGCTTATTACATTACTTTCCGGGAGGAAGTACTGGCAGACCTAAAAATTTGGATGTCTTTCGTGTAAATGTTTGTTAAGGCAAAAAGTAATAGCACAAATACAACTTGGGCACTCATGATACCAAAATGGCTGATGCTATTGCCAATTTCCATCCAGCTTCCTTTGTTTCGAACCTGTTTCCCATCAGAACAGACAGTAAGTTTCCGAGGGAAAGGAAGTGATAGTTTCTTTTTGTATATTAATAAATGAATCAGAGTTAGAAAGTGGGATGCTGCATAATAATTAGGCAGTGATCATACCAGGAAGAAGAAGTGGATGGTCATTACATCTGAAAGTAGTATAACAAGAAAATAGCATCCCAACCGTGGGACTCGGAGTAGTTTGGTTATAGCACTGAAAGTGCATCTGCATTTAAGTTTGAAGTGAAAAAGACAATATGAACTTGTCATCGTCTCTAACAGCAGAAGCTAATAAAGCATTGTAAGTTACTTCCTATATCAGAAGATTCTACAAACTTTCTAATAACATGACTTCTAGTTGAATAAACAAATTGATAAATTCCCAAGTTGTAGTAGGTAAGAATGCCACTCATATAAAAGAGTTTTCAAAGTTATGTACTATACTTACATAACAAGCAGAAATGGTATGAATAACTTGAAGATAAGCAGAGCTGCCATCAGAAATGGCTGTAATTGAAAGAACAGTATGTCAGCTAAATTACAGGCTTAAATGGGAAGCACAAATGGATCTTTGTAATGATTCTCTACTTACACTGAAGACAGTGATGAACCGATACACTGATGAAATCTCAAAACTTGCAATACTTGCAAAATTCCCCGTTCCAAAGAATGCAACATTAAATAAAACCAGCTGAAAAGCAGAACAAATGAGAACACTATAAATTTAACAGTGTATTCATTCATCTGGGCTCTCATCAGCTTGTAGAAATTGTTGGGTAAAAGTTAATAATCAGTCAAAGTTCATCGAACGATGAGGACTGCATTAGCCACTGAACACGAAAAAATATGAAGAGAAAAAGCCAAAGCTTATTTTGTTTCAACCATCCAAATCTACTACAAATCATATATACCAAAATGTGCTACTTCATGCACTTATCATGGTAGCCTAATGGAAACATGCATAGGAAAAGTTCACAATTCATAGTGAAATAGAAAGAGAGAGGAATAAAAATGGGGAAAAAAACTTACAAAAATCAATGGAATTCTCACATCAGACAGCTGCAAGTATCTATTGTCATTTTCAAGAATAATGTGTTCCTCCATGTTTCTCGAGTATGTTGACAATCTTTCTCCTGTACTCAAGTGCAGAAGTGCGTTTTCAAATAGTATCCATGAAATAAGTACAAGAGCAAGTGCACTATAGAACACAGCTTCATATCTGCAAAGGTTCGGTGGCAACATTTAAATTAGTACTGTGTTCAACTTCAACAGGGAGAAAAGCACTACAACAACAAGTAGCTTGAACATACCCAATAGATAGAAGAAGGAATGGGGGTGCAAAACCGAGAAATATAGAAGTTAGTCGTGACAAGAGTCCATTTTGGGAAAATAACGGCAGAACCATTGAGAAACCTATCACAAAATAAATACATTAGGTTAATATTGAAAAACATATAATGTGCCATTGTTAAGCAATAACAGCATTGAGAACTACAAGATGCTAAAAATAAGAACATCAAAAGCTTTACTCTCAGCAGTATGAGAGTAGAACTTAGTATAAAATGTACAAGTTCAAAAATATACCAGCAATCGACCAATTTATCAACTGGTGTACTAGAAGCAGTTCTTGCTTCTCTGTTCTGTGAGAGGTCGATAGCCATACCATCACTGATGCCAACCCAACCAATAGAGCCTAGTTTTCAAGTAGAAAATACAATAATTATAAATTTTTTTCAAAATATTTGAATTCTAATAGCAATGATATGTTGTGCACCTGTAAGTGAAAGAGCATGGGAAACCTGGGTTTCCCCATTCCACGATTACAGATACTTAGCCAATACTTATTCCCAGTAGCATGCATATCTAGCCATCTTGCAACTGCTCCAATTATGATGATCATTGCCCCACTCGCAACTCTGCATAGTTTTTAACCATAATCATGAGCCAACCAAACATGACAGTGAAACAGAGGTAATTAATACCATAGTTTGATTTTCTCAAGAATTTTTGGATTTCAGTTAATCACAATAAATTGACTAGAAAGTTAAGGAAGAAATCAGACTTCAGCTATACATTATTGTATTCAATACTTAACATAACCATGTCATGTCTAAACCACTAAGACTTGAACTCTAAAAAAGAAAATGTTCAAGGGCAAGAAATTTACACTAATTGATTATTATCAGGAATCTCTGCTGGCATCTGAGTAAATACAGACAAAAAGCAGCAAGCAATTAAAACAAAAATTGGTATCCCAGATCTCCACGGAACAGTTTTAAATAGATAAAAAGAAGCTATGACCCCCGCAAATAGAAAACACCAAGTGTACAGCTCTCTCTTGGTGAAGCTATTCACCTGCAGAAGGCAAAATAACATTATTAAATATGCTAAAAAGCCACTTTAACATGGGTAATGGTATAACAATTTGTGAGGTGTGTTTGATGTTCATACCAGGAGTTCAAGGATAAATATTGACACAGCCGAAATGACGAGAAGTTTGACAATATAACTAAATTTTCTCGAACAAATGTGTCTCCACAATGCTAGTACAAATCGATATTCACTTAGTATTTGTGTCCAGAGAAACACGGTCATTGCAATGTAGGCATGGTAAAGTGGAGGAGAGTGTTCCAGAATAAATTTTATAGAAACTACTCCCATCAACAGACATCCGGACAGGTATACCTGCCACAGAGAATGAGATACAAGAGATATATATAACATAATTGAAATATAGAGTGTTTTATCACGAAAGATACAAGTGCTGAAATTTAAATGCTAATCTGCACAAAACATTCTCATTGCTTCACAACTTCAAGATTCAATTCATTATTATTATTGCTTGACAACTTCTGAAATTTATTTAGGTTTCAAAACTTATGCCGTTACCCACAACTTCTTTATACTCTTTGTTCCCTTTCATTTCTATTGAATAATTGAAAGTAAAACCAAGAAGAAGTTAGGATGATTTAGACATTACTTTTCTAGTATTATTTATCTGATGGAATGCTAGCTCCTTCTGTAATATATCTCTCGGTAATGAAGTATAAGATCGCAGCACATGGAGAAGAAGACTGATCATCCAACCAATATATCCAAGAGTAATGACTGACATCAGCATCAACCAGTCGTATGTTTGAAAATAATGAAGTCCTTGCAGCGCCAGGCTTCTTAAATTTTCTGAAAGCTTCATTGCTGTTTCATAGTCTCTAAGAGATATTAGACCCTCAATCCGGTCCAATATAGAAGAGTAATGAGCTAGCGGCTTAAAAGGCTTGAAATAAAATGAGTTTGTCTGCTTTATATCTGAGTTTGTCAAGAAAACCATTAGCAATAGCCCATTGAATTAACTCTGTCAATTCCCTACAGCATATCTCCACAAATATCAAAGGAGACATCATTGAAAAACTTTGCAAAAGCTACATAAATCAAAGGTTAACAATGAATAAGAAATAAAAGAAGAAAAATATGACATATTGATCAAAATAAGAAAGCACAAGCAGCAGCTCATTATGGCTCAATTCAAAATTGAATCTATGTAAAATCCATGCATGTTTCAGTCCATCTAACAGAAAAGTACACTGATATAAGAAGAGGATACATGATTTCCAAAGAAACTGATTGAGAATTTGCTTTGTATTGGCTAGCACAGCTTCAGCATTTTCTGCCTGGCCATTGAAGTAGAAAATAAAATCTGTAACTTCTCAATTGGGTGATATGATTCTCCAAATTGCAAAATTATAATTTTAGGAAGAAAAATACGTTTCTGTGCTGAAAACGCTTGCTTATGACAGTTGTGCAATAGTCTTATTTATGGAACTGACCTCATTCATGTTAATGTATTCAAGTGGAAGATTTCCGACAGAGTTCACAGGACATGGCAGACCAAGAAGAGTTGACTGCCAGAAAAGTCAATCAGCAGATCAGATCAACGAAAACTGTGGGTACATCAAACTAAGAAATTAGGATAAGATCCAGAACATCAAAGACAAAAGTTAAGTACAACCATGAGTGGTGCGATATCAGCTTGATTGACATCCACCCTTTCAATGCCATTAAGGCCCCATTCACTAGGGGTTGGCGTGTCATGTGCATGTTCATCGATGAAAAGAAAACCACAATCAGAATGATTCGTTTCGGAGATTGGCTTAGGATGTTGAATGCCAGCTCCCCAAACAACAAGGGGGGTGTCAGTGTTTGTAGGATGCCCATCTCCGTGACTACCTGTAAGTGAAAAAGTAATTATATCAGCAGCGTTTTTATTTATTTTTTTAATTTTTTTGGGGTTCAAAGGGGAAACAGAAAGATATTTTATTAGCATTAGATTAACCAATTTTACAATAGAGGTGAACAATCTGCGCTCCAACAACCCAAACAAACAATAAATCAGGTAGGAACTCATGAAACAACCTTTAATTCCTAAATCAACGAAATCCCAATTTTTATTGGCGAAAATTGCATATCTTGAGATCAACTTGAAACCAAAGCCCACAGAAAAAACACAACCATGCATTATGTGTATCAATCAAACAAATATCTACTCAGCAAATATGTCTAACAGATTAAATCGGCTACAGACCCCTAACAAAAAGAAAAGACATGACATGTTAAGAGTTAAACCTATTGCTACATAAGACATGATTCACATCAAATTTATAACAATCAGAGGTGCAACTACAGGGGATACAAAGAATCTTTGGCCAGCTATTAGAGTGCAGGCTTGAAGTCCATCTTCATGCCAACATACTATGATCTGGACTTTGCCCAGAAAGAAAAGCAATAATAGGTTTTACTGGAATGAAATTAGCAATAAATTCCTACGGAAATTAATTAAATATAAAAGTATTCTGACCTTTGTCACTCATCCCATGATCAGCTGTGAAAATGTATGCCGTGCGATTGTCCTTGAAATAACCTTCAAGGAGAAAATACATACGCCCGGCAATATGGTCAACAACCTTCACATTATTGAGATAGATGGATGAGAAGGGCCGATGTGCATGTCCATTTGAATCACAACCAAGTAGATGTAGAAATATAACAAGCTTATCCTGCAGCAGTAACTCCCTCAATTTTGGGTCTTCATTGGACCTATTAAGAAGGCTCTGAAATTGATCAAAAGACCACTCATCCAAAAATGACGCATCTGCAGTAACACTATCAAGTTCATAAAGCATTGAACAAAAGTGAGAACTATAGAAGCTAATATACTACTGCATGAAAAATTTGGACCTATAATTCCATTGATAGAAGGTTTTCTCACACAATTCAGTTTACAACAAGATTATTATAGACAGCTACTTCACTTGCAATGTGAACCAAAATAAAATTCATATTTTCAAGTTGACTTACAACATGCAATTTTATTGTACAATTTTACCATCAAGACCACCAAGAAAGCACAATTTAGAAGAAAAGAGAATTTTAATGCAAAGGAAGTTCAATAGAGCCAAACGTTAATGATGGTGGATCTTTCATAGTTAGCACTTTGGAATTACTAGTTAGTGTAAGTATATATAAAACATAAGCATTGAAAAACAAAAAGAAAAAGGAAAACAAGGGGAAACTGAAACAGCACATGTAGTTGAGATATTCTAGTTCACAAAATATTCCTAAGTTCTTTCTGCTTCGACTTTTTGATTAAAATCTTTAAGTACACCAATGAAATATATATTTCTAAAACAAAACAATTTTTGCTAATAGATTGTGATCAAACGAACCAGTTGCAAAATCTTCAAAGTCATGAGGATAGCTGTTCCAGGTGCTGTGTGGCAAGGCTCCACAAAATATTGGTACTATATCTGGGCTACCAAAAGAAATTGTATGTCGGCTTTGGTTAAAAACTGAATCAAATTCAACTGGATTAGCTTTCCATCCTGCAAAATGCAATAAAACATCTTTAGCAGACATAGGAAATGCATGCAACTAACAAACTTTACGGGCATTACAATTGGCGAAAAAGAAATATGAGATCCTAACCTTTTGTAACTGCACTAGGATCCTCATAAAAACCAGCAATTATGGCAACATGTCCAGGCCTTGACTCAGTTGGAGGCCGAGCATGAGACACTCCCCAACGACCTTGGTTCTGAATCACATTTCTTAAAAACGGTGCTCTATAATTGCCTTCTGAGTCCGGTTCATAAAATTTATCAGCTCGTAAACCATCCGCTGCATTAACGTTTTCAACCAAAACTTTAAAAAATATAAAAAGATACAAATTGAGTCATTAAAAGTGACCCAAAAAAAAAAAATTTTTTTTGAACAAGATCCTGCAGTAATTTCTTCGTTCTGCAATATCAGAAATTTTCTAAATGAATGCCAACCAAAAAGCCTAACTAAGAATTGGTTCAGTATCAATTTCATCCCATGGATCAAAAGAAACTACTGTATTTGAAAACAATCTCAACACTCATCACTACTTTCTCAAGCTTAATATGGAAAGATGAGAGAAACAAGTCAAACAACCTCTTTTAACCCTACAAACCAAAAACTAGAACGCGTCCATTCCTCTTCAAATGATAATAACCAACCCCAAAACCTCAAATTATGAATCAAGAACTTATATGATATGTCTCATGCAAGCTCAACTCGAATGAGTCATCACAAACAGAGAAAAATAACCAACTCATTTTGAGTTGAAGGTCATTTAGGCATCCGATTTCTGAAAGCACTGCAGGTAGAGCCCACTTTTAGTTGGCGGCTGATATTTAACCACCCACCCACCCACCTGGATTACTTGAAAGCTAGTGATTCCATTTCAAAACGACTGCACCTTAAAGACAGAGCAGTGCAATCCAAAACACACCCATACACTATTTGACACATATTCAACTTTTGCATTGGGACATTTTAACAAGCAGTTTTGTGGGCAAAGATTGAGGCAGTACCCACGAAAAGGACGAGGCGTTTGGCGGGAGCATTGAAGCGGGGGGTGACTGGATCCATGCCGTGAACGATAGGAGTCTTGAAATAAATATCGAATATGCTTAGCATGTACACTGCATGAAGGATCACCCCCAGAACCACCAGCCACATCTCCTGCGTCTTCAGCCATTTTTTTCCACTGCTCCTTGCTTTTTCTCTTCTCTTTCCCAAGATCCCATCGGTGCCCATTTGTTTCTTGCCCTTTTTGTTTTTGCTCTCAAACTACAACTACGCTGTTTGTTTTGTTGTTGAACCTGAACCCAGTGTCGAGTACTTCTTCGAGTTTCGAGTGCGGGCAAAATGCACCATACAGAAATTTCTAAATGCACCCCTCATATTTTCAATATTTACTTTTCAAGACAATTTTCTTGGAGACAACTAGTCGTGCAGGTTTTTTCTTTTTTTCTTTTTTAAATTAATTTTGCTTATTGCTTATAGCTTATGAAATTAATAAAAAGCGCACTACAGAACAGAACCAAGTATTTATCGAACTTATTACATTCTCATGGCTAACATATAGTTTCAGTTGATCATTTTAAGGACACTTCGGTAATGTCATGTTAGTTTAAATCATCGTCAATGCTTTACGACTCTGCAGTCTGGAGTTGGTTGTGTTTCTGCTTCTGCGTTTTCGTCTGCCTTCTATCTGGTTCTCACAGATTTTGTTGGCTTGACTTTCCTTGGTGTTAGGAGGAGATCGTGATTTCTTAACAAGACGAAGCGTCGTTTATAAGAACGACATGACATTGGACATCACAACCAAAATCCGACGTGACGTTTTACTAGTTTGAACAAACGACCAGCGTTAAGTTTTCACTCCGGAGTGAGAACTCGTCGATGTGTCATTTATAAACTTTTCCGAACAACGTCATGACATCCTTATCCTTAACAAACATCCGACACCAAGTTTACTAAATTTTAACAAACGACAGCCAGCGCAAAATCGACGAGGCGTCGCTTGTAACTTTTTAAGACAATGAATGACGGGACAGCTACTTTGTTTGATATACAACCGACATAACGTTTATAATTTTTGGAAAATCGACCAGGGTATTTTTAAGAAAGCTTAAGAGCTAGCAATATGCGGCTAGCAGAAGCAGCTTCTGTTGTATAGAAGCTGACAGCTAAATTGAAAATTACATCCACATAGAAGCTGATCTTGGTTCTATTTATTTTACTGTTGTAGCTTCACTAGATCACTTGTAAAAGCACTTGCAAGTGGCAGAAAATCTTAACCTAACGAACAAGCCACTGTGGGCTGTATTTTCTAAATTAGTATGTCTTTATATTCATAACTCCTTTGCATGTTACAACCATTGGTTAACCACGAGCTATTCTATCGTGCAAAACTTGGGATCTAACTACTTGCCTGATAACACGCCATTCATGAACCAGAGCACGTTCCTAAAGGACCAAAGAAATGGCAAATAAGTCTCCCAAGGGGCCAAAGATATGTTTTAATCCAGTATTAAGTGCCCATAATAGCTATGCAAGAGGCGGGTAGACCATTCTCCATAACAATTAAAATAGTTCTTGAATCTTGATGAAACTCTGGTCGCAAGTCAATTGATTTATCAAGGATATGTTTCTGATGAGACTAGATTTCAGTAACAAAACTCGGAATATAAAACAGAACATGCCATGGCTTGAATTCATTCAGAACAATCTATGGCTTATGCGGAAGTAACAGAAAGTCATTATAGAATAAAACCAGTTATTATTTCTCAGGCTTATTACATTCTATAGCTAACAAAAGAGTTTCAGTAGATCTTTTGAAGGACACTTCACTGGTTACGCCTGCTCAGCTTCCTCTTCTTCTTCTCCAGCAGTCTCTTCTTCAGCTAAATCTGCATCCGCTGCATCTTCATCTGCTAAATCTGCATCTGCTAAATCTGCATCTGCTACATCATCTGCTAAATCTTCAGGCATCTCTTCATCTATTGCTTTCTTCGATGGTGGAGGCCTTTTTGGCTTTTTAGGGGACGGCTTCACCAGTGGAGATTTCCCTGGCTTCTTTTTAGGTGGGATTTTCTTTCCTGCTTTGGGTGGCTTCCCTTTCCCTCCTTTAGGAGGTTTTTTGCCTCCCTTCCCTCCCGGTTTTTTGCCTCCCTTTCCTACCGGTTTTCTGCCTCCTTTCCCTCCTGGTTTTTTCGGTCCTGGTTTCTTGCCTGCGCCCTTCTTCGGAGCTTTGTTTTTTCCTCCTGCCTTTTTAACTGGTTTTTTCTGTTTCTGCACAAATTTGCAAGAAGACACTTTTTATCAGCTTGTAAAATCAAAATGGAACCAATCTAGCTACTACAAGTAAACTAGCAACTGTTTTATTCAGAGCTAACTGGCTCATATCCCGTGCATAAATCCAAGCATGTTAAGATTGTAAATTCAATAAGTTTATGAATTTGAATGAAAAATTTATCAAGTGCCTGGTCTCACGCCCCGCATGTAGCTGCCAAAAGCAGAACCCCGTATTTCTTCCAGAGAATCTCTTAATTCTTTTAGAGCAACTAGAAAGAGATTCACTGTCTAGATTTTTGCTCAAGGCCACACCCTCTTTTGTGAGGGTGTGACACTAGTGATTCTATAGTTGAAAAATGCGGGACTATGTTTAACATCAATGAGCAAAACAAGAGAACTAAGATGTAGGCATTGATGATACATTACATTTTGCAGGAAAAGTGCCCTGGCCTCAGCATCTCCTCCAGGCTCCCCTTCTGCTGATAGAAACAGTGGAGATGGCTTATCGGGTGATGGAGGACCTTCGGATCTAGATGGTGGCTTCACTGGAATCAAAGGAGGAGGTCTCACTCCACTTATGACTGCTTTGGAGGGAGTATTCTACATAAAATTGCAAAGTGTGAAATTGTTATCAGCTTGTAGACTTGAATAGAATTCATATAGCTACTGCTAATGTACTGGTAAAAAAATGTGATGTACAGACGAGGAAATGCAGGATAAGGGTGTTCAATTAATCCATTTATCGACTGTAAACCATACAGTAAAATTAAAAAAAAAAATGTTTTGGCTGCTTGAGTTGAACACAATGAATTTAGTGCCACCATATTTGATATCAGTACTAATTACCAGCTTCACTCCATTTACATATTCATTGGATGAGACCTACAAAAAGAACAAAGACAATACATTATTTAGACGTCATTTGTCAAGGTAGAGTGCCAAAATAACTAAGCAAGAGAACTGAGATATAAACATTGTATAAACATTACATTCGGGAGCAAAGGAGTTGTCTCATTATCTGTTGAAACCTACAGGAAAAGCAAAGCCACCCACTTATTCATATTTCAAACAAAACATAAGTTTAGGCTTTTCTTGCGCGTGATTCAATAGATGAGAGACAGCGAGCCTTACCGCTGTTGTGAGTAAAAGAAAAGCAGCTGATAGAAACAGCACAGCTTTGAAAGCCATTTTGAGGTCCCACCAACTGGGATGATGATACTGCAAGCATAAGCAGCTACTGGTTTATATAGAACCGAAGTAAAAAGAGACACTGTTACTTGGTAGCTGGTTTTCTTTCCATAAATGTGACAATTCCAGTTTCAGCTGATGACCTAAAACAGATGTTAGAAAAAGGATTGCACAATTTATTAACCACATAATGTTTGTCTTTCAAATTTTTGAACCTAAAGACATTCTAAGTTGGTTGATTCATTTTTTACCAAATTGCTTGGAAACTTTGCCATTCAACAAAGCAGATCACTCCACATGAATTGGAGTGGGGAGCATGTGGCCTGTTCTATGGTGCCATGCCTTAGGTAATGTTTAGTGGACGGTTGAGCTCATTTACAATTACATAATTATTTATGATATAAACAACTTGTTATTTGGTATTGCTGTTATTATTATTTTGTGACATACCATCAAATGTTTACATAGAGCTTCCTCATTATACCCCTGCAGAATGATTTCCTCTTTTCGTATTATGTTCTTCAACGAAAATGCATTCGGATGCGATTGAGATTTCTCTAACATGTAGATATAAGCTACAATCGAATCCATAAATTTTCTTTCATCCCATATGATTATTGTGATTTTCCTTTTTATTAAAAGATACAAAAGCAAATAGCCAATATAGTAACTACAAGTCCATGGTCATAAAATTTTCATTCTATGGAATTTTCATTTTTGCTACTTTCCATTGTTCAGTCTGTTTGAACACCAAGGCTTTCACCTTCCTCGGTTGCCTTTTAGGTGAAAGTTCAGAGTGCATTGAGAAATCACCTTGCCCCTATGAAATAATGAATCATCCGTGAATTCACAATGCCACCCTGAAATCATGACCTATTTGTGAACCTACAATAGTCATGTACAAGCCGATATGGTTACAAAGAAACTGTGTTAAAGAGCACTGATTTGTCTGGGAAAGAAGAGAAAAGTCTAGACTTGTTCCATAATCTTGGGAAGAAATACAGAAAGGGCATAAGAGCTACTTCATGCCAATGGGGTCAAAGATGAAGAAATGAAAAATGAAGAAAAATCATACAAACTACCATACGTTCTGGATTCTTATAGAGTTTCCCAAGCTACATATTCAGAATTGATTGCCTCGCTAACCAAGGTTCATTCAGAAAAAAAGAACTCATAATATTTAATGGTAATTTGTGTCTATGTATGCGTAATACTTCCACGAAAAGGGTTTGATATTCGCAATTATCATTAAATGGCGTTTACTTCACAAATTACAACTGCTAAGACATAAAACCATTTAGTCTCTAGTATAAGAGGATGGATGAGTGATAAGTTAAACAAGTAAAAAATGAGTGTTTATCAAATAATTAGGATACCTTAAGACTATATTTATTAATCTACAATGAGTCACAACATTTCAACCGCAATGAAACTGAAAATATACTACTTTATATATGAATGTCTAGAATTAACAAGGGAAATTTCCGCAGAAACTAACAGAAGTAGGCCAGCATGGCTTAACGCACTACACGCACAATCTTGCAGTGACAGAGAAAGTCACTAGAAAACCATTTACTCTTTAACACTTATTGCAGATCAACTTAAGCTAACATAAAGTTTCAACAGATGCTAATATTTATAACTTAAGGGCACTTGGGTTTATTGCCACGAGTAGTCATATCAGTGTAGCACTTGCCACACTTCTCTCTGTTGCCGTAAGTTCCTGGTGGAACACATTTGCACCTGACACAGCATGTAGTGCAAGCTCTACCACAAACGTTTGGCCTTGAATGTGCCTTACATCTTACTGCACACAGTGGGATGCAATCTGAAAAGAAAAGGTACAAAAGTACTGTCAAAAGATGAACCAAAACGATTTAAAATAAAAATGACACTTTTGTTAATTTCTAAATGATACCTTTATTTGACCTCACAATAGGCATTGGTGGAGATGCTGGTGAGGGAACTTGGGGGGCAGGAGCTGTTTTGGGTGGGCTCACTGGCGAGGGAGTGGTTGCGGGTGGCTTCACTGGTGGCGGATAAGTGGTGGGTGGCTTAACTGGTGGTGCTGGTGTAACTGTTGGTGGCTTCACTGCTGGTGGTGGAGTGACTGGCTTAAGTGGAGCCTTAGGAGGAGCCGGTGCAGGCACTGGGGCTTTGGGGTAAGTAGTATCCTGTACCAAATTGCAAATAAAACCTTAATGTCGGGTAAACACATTAGCTACGAGTGAAAATGCAAGCAGTCTCAAACATAGCTTATATCAAAGATCATGTTTACAACTAAAGATCAAGCATAAAATAAACTGGAATTTCAAAAATTAATGTCTAGGAGTTCTGCATGAATCTAAATATGAAAAATACTTAAAAGAAACCATTTTGTACTTTGTACAAAGCATGCTGTGACCGAGATTCAAAATTTTGACCGCAAAAACTAAACTATTTTCATTTTGTTTGTCCTACAATAATAAAATACCTTTTCTAGCAGATATTCCTCCTCATTGTTAGATGAAACCTACACACACCAAACAAAAAGATGCAAATATATTAAAACATAAACCAAGAGAGAAGTTTGAGTACTCAACTATATGTACAAATGTTAAGAGAAGAGACAGGGAGCCTCACACTTGTAGAGACCAAAAGCAAAGTGGCCAACAGAAGCAGAGCAGCTCTGAAAGCCATTGGAAGACAGAACCCAGCTGAAAGGATCCAAGAAGAAACTTTGAGAAGCTGGCCAGTCCCTAGTCGGTGCCTTAAGTACTCCAAGCAGGAGCACCTTGTCCTTATATACAGAGGTGTGGAGGTGAAAAAGTGATTTTTTAATTTCCCAGTTGGCTGTACCTGTATTGGTTCAATAAATGTACAATGCCAGCTTCCACCAGATCACTGTGACCATCACTTATGGCTAGCAGTTCATGGCCTGAGACTTTTGTCTGCCAAGTTACTAATATCTATTATTCTATTACTAGTACTCATAACATGATATTAATATTTTTTTAATCGGCACTCGAGGCCTCTATCTTTCAATGCTTGGGACAGGCCACATCTTTGTGTGATAAATTACTTGTTTTTTAGATGGTATTGGTTAGGTGAGTAGAGAAAGTCATAGTAGGCTATTTTAAAAAAATACGTCCAATTGGGTTAGTGCAAATATTAGACTTATGATTTAATTTATAACAAAAGAAATTTCTTAAATAAAAGTAGATTTTTATTAAATTTGAACATGAAAATGGTCTAGAATAAGCCGAGACGTCTTAGTAAATATGACTTAAAATGAGTCTAAAAATATAACAAAAAAGTTTTGTGTTAATATCCTTAACACTTGTACCACATATGGGTCTCACTCAGTTTGTACCATTTGCATTGACCAGCAAGAAAATTCCTCATGAATCAAAGACCGAGGGCACGTGGCCTGTGTCCCATTATTGATAAAACCAAAAGACCATGATTGTGGGTAATTTTGTGTCACTCCATTATAATAGAAGTAAAACTCCCCTGAATAGTGTCACAGCGGATACCTGATCTTATGTACGATTATAAGATTTATTTAGATGTAGCTTGAACCTGACCAATGCCAACTGTCTGGGAAGCTCACCCGCTACGTTAGTTTCAAATTAAGAGTACAGTATTTGGGTTCCTTTTAACAACACATTTTGATTTAAAATGATACAAAGCCTGCAGAAGCCAGAAACACTAGCCATGCTACAGCTGGCTTCGAGTGCTCAGTAGTATTCGGCGGTGGCAAGTGGGATATCCGCCTGTTTTATACATGTGATGTCACATGCTACTAACACTAGTCAAAATCATTAGTGAGTAAGTTTATTTAAACAATTTTAAGTTAAAAATGACCTCGTGTACTCGATGCTGCAGTAGATACACACGAACAAAAGCTGCATTTCCATGACATCGGTTGAAGATCCCAGTAACATTACACCCAGGCCCAACCCCAAAGAGATAGATCATCCAAATGGTTAAAGTTTTATCACATATTCAAACTTCAGACAAAACACAAACACTTCCTACAAATTACTGCTAAGGTTCTTGAAAATTATCCTGATTTATCTGATTTTTCTTTTCCAGGACACTTGGGAGATATTGATTCTTATTCTTCAATGTTGGGAAACAGACAATTGCGTTGCAACAAGGAATTGGACTGTGCCCTGCTCCCTCAGTTGGATGTAAAAGGAATCCTACTGCTCTCTTTAGACAAAGTGTCTGTCATCTCAACCTTTCTCTCGAGATCTGAGTCTTTTTGGACATTACCAATTTGCAACCCCAAATGTGTAAATTTGAAACAAAAAAATCTATGAAATCTCGGCTGGCCATGGGCCCTCGGCATGTGAATGCGTATTTGGTGATGGGTCAAGAAAAGTATCACCAACTTTGAATGATTGGATGCATGTTTTGGTTTACAATATCAATTTCATGCGTGTGTATTCTCTTACACAGAACATACGTACAAGAGTTAGATCCAAATCCTTTACTGAGCAGAAACAAAACAACAAGAGGAACCAAAACTGAACTTTCTTAAGATAATCTTTGAAGATAAACAAAATTAAAATACTTTTTGAACAAAAAATAAAATAAAAAAGTTCACTTTAGAGTTTTCCTATGAATCCTCATTTTAAAGCACAACAAAAAATTTGGAAATGTAAAACATCAACATGCTTTTTATCTTCATCTTAATAGTTTTACCAAGTGTACGGTCAATTCTAGAGACTGTCTGCAATAACTAATAAGAAATAAATCAATAATATGTCAACAACAGCAGTACAATGAGTATGAGACCAGCTTAGGCCCACTCATTTAGTTTTTAATGAGACCACCAAGTCCTACAAATTTAATGGTTTGGTATAAGCCCATGAACCAGAATTAATGAAAATCAAATTTTTATGGCCAAATTTGGTGGAACCTTCAAGTTTCAGGGCTTCATGGGCATGCGGTGGTTGGTGGCTCACTCCTCTACCTAGGTAATGAGAGCAGATATTGCCCATTCTGAGTTAGCTTACCACGTATGGGTGGAGACCAAGCTAATACTAAGTGAAACCTGCAAAGCAACTTAAAACAACGTAAATATCAACAGATGAAAGAATGGACGTGGAGGTGAAATGTCAGGAACAAAGGCCTAGACAAGAACTCGAGAATAAGGAAACTAAAGATACCAATGTAACTTGCAAAAAGTAAAATAACTGCCAACCATCACCAAATTTTATGCAAACAATCTCAAGCATAATGTCAATGATGAAGGACTTCTAATGAAGGACTACAATTTCATTGATGAAACCATCTGGGAAAAAGATTATGGTGGGTGAAATTCAATTTACAAGCACATGTCTAACAAAAATGAAGATTCCAGGGAAAATGAATATGGAAGATACCTATTCAATTTTATTTTTCTTCCTTCTCCTTGAACATTAAAAACTAAATCAACATACAATATCTAGACAAGAACTTCCTCTTCATCATCAAAACTCAAGTTCAATGTTTGTAACTTGAAGCCTGAACCCTGAATGATCTCAACCAGGTTCGCCGCCACTCCTGTAGCTTGCACTGTCGTCTGTTTCTTTAACTGAACCAAGCGAATAGACTGGTCAGTATACACATTGTAAGCAGAACACCATGCTCACGGAAGGTGAACTGCAGTATCACAAATATGTCATATCTTATTTTGAACTACAAGAAACTCATACGCACCTCGACCGTGGCAATACCCTCAAGGACTTGAACCTTTAGATCTAAGATTCCTTCAGTTCCCTGCAAAAGAACACAACTAAGCAATCTCCAAGTTCACAAAATAAAATACGAGTCTATGTGAGACAATAACTTAGCTTTTACCATAGCAATTGTCTCAAAAGTGAAGGCGCTACCAAGAATATCCTAGTAAGATATAGTAATTCTATAACATACAAGCTGACCAGACAACATAAATTCCCTCTACTTATTCATCAGAGTAGGAATTGAGATTTGGTAAAGATATGGGACAAATATCTTTCACTTGTTAAAAATATCCAAAATTGATAGATAATCTCTATTATAGTTCCTAACAAAGGATCTTGGTTGACCCCTACCTTTTCATCCTTCAAACCTTTGGCATCTGCACATTTCTATTTTTTTTTTTTTTTCTTAAGCTGTCACTGAATTACACAGTCAGGTATTTCAACAAACTCTAGCAATATCTGCTATCAAAAGAAGAAAAAAATGAAGAATTTCTACAATGATCCACATTCCACCATTTCATACTAACTAAAAACCAAGTATCAACTTGTATAAGACAAACTAGACGGGAGCTTCAGTTTAGTTTGACGGTAAGATGGGTTAATTGTTAGCCTTAGTTATGTTTTAGATTATTGCTTTACAATTTGTTCGAGTAATAAAACTCGAGTTAACCCTATGTTCTTTATTAATCTCTCTGCATAAAAGCTCATTCAGCAGTGCCAAAATAGAATTCATAATGTTAATAAGAACAGCAAAGTTGCTACAAGAAAATATATTCATCCTACATCATAAAATAAAGTTGATTTACCTGTAAGGCCTGAGTGACAGCAGGAATAGCTGTTTCATTCATTGTTCCATCGGCCTTCATACACACAACAACCAAGCATAAGAAATCTATTAAGCAAAAGGTAACCACAAACCACAAGGAAAACAAGCCGACATAAGAATATCAGTGCACCTTCAAAACCACATTTGTCTACAAGAAAATTCAAACATGCAAGAAAAATTCAGACATATCAATCAATAAACTTGAACTCAAACAATTATTAAGTGTAACTGGTGAGCAGGGCAAAGAAAAACCTCAATAAAAATGACAATTATTTAGTCAAAAGCATCAATACCCTTACCATATTGCAACATTTCAGCGAATATGAAGTTTAAATATGAAGTTTAAAGATTTTCATTTTGTTATAGCAGGAGAAATACTCCACTTAAAATGCATTAAAAAGAAAAAAATAATTTTTGGAATAATTTAAGTATCACTAATCAGACTCCCATAACAAGAAGATAAAATCACTACGCGTTAATAAAAACCACACATCCAAATGTAATCAACAAAAATATCGGGTACATAATTATAGTCATAATTTGCAAGAACAAAAACAAAAACACCCGACATAGGTACCTGGAAGTACATGGTGAGCTTGTCTGAAGGAGACACAGGAACAGCAACAGGCTGCTGCTCATCAGCTGCCACTGTTTCTTCTACTGCTTCAGTTTCTTGTTCTGTTACCAAAGTTTCCTCTTCACTTGACCTCAATACTCTCATTCCATTAAAACCCCACTTCTGCTTGTTGTTTTTCAATGTCAGTTTGGTCTGACAATTGAACGTTCTAGTGGGAATTGTTAAAGAACAATAGGGCATCACTTTGCTAGTGTGAAGCTTTGTTCCGTAAGTTGAATGAAGTGTTGAAGAAAGTGAAACTGTTGCCATTTTGTGGCAGTGTTTTCTTTGGGGTTGCTTTCGTTGTGCGTTTGAGGGTTGAGAGTTGAGACTCTCCCTTTCAACTTATCAACTGAACGGAAGGTGTTTTGATGATATGCTCCTATTCTATCCAATATCGGTTGCACAGAGAGAGAGAGAGAGAGAGATTGCTTACTGTGTGATAATTCATACATCTCTTAAGTTTTGGTACTGTTGAGAACCCTCGATTTCCGCTCCTTTTCTTCTTGGGGACCATGTTCGCGCAGGTCAACACAATCAACGTCTCACATTGTTTTGATGAAATTCATAGCGAACTTTATTTTTCTAATAGCAAAAATGTTCTTTATCCTTTTTCAGTAGGGAAGTTTCAATTTTATGTACCATACTTATTTATTTATTTATTTATTTTTTTGGGTGGTTCAGTACCATATATAAAATACGGAACTTATTTACTAGTTCATAAGGGATAGAATAACCAACTTCAAAGCAAGTGAAAAATGTTCAAAAGCTCTACAAAGTCATTCAAGCTAACGTCAAGATGTACAACAGAAGGGACCCTAAACATTTTGAGGCCAATGGTCCACTTGGAGATCATCGTTTACTCCCAAAATTGCTTTGTGTAAAGCCTGCCACTTCATTCAACTGCTGAACTTGAAGTGCCGCCGGTAATCAATCATCAATAGAGAAGTAGCTCCAATGCTTTCGATATTTAACATGCTTATGTACTTAGTTTACTTCACCTGCTAAGCAACAAAAACAATGGCGTGAGTTATGGAAAGTGCAACTAGCATAGCAATAATATTTTTGTCATAGAAAATAAAATATTATCCTGCCTTTTAGCATTTTGAGGCTATTTTGTAGAACTAGAACACTCTACTTCGACTTGCCCATCTGCAAAGGCATTCAGCAAATCCAATAAGCTTTGGCAAAGATGAGAAATATATAACAAACCTCGAGTTGCCATGAAAATTGATAAACTTTAATGGAGTTAGAAAGCTCTCACCCTTTAGATAAATACCCATGTTGGCTTGAGCATCAGCTTCAGAGTTCAAATTCTTGGAAGTGAGCAAAAAAGAAATCAGTCATTTGTGACGAGGAAACCAGCACGGTTAATCTAGAATAGGAGTAATCACAAATAGGGAAGAGAGCTTTTAAGCATAAGAGTTAATTATCAGTGTACCCTCAAAATATGATTGATCTGGAATGATAGAAACTTCTCTTTGAGCTCCTTTGCTTCTTTGCACAAGCCAGCCAAATTCTGGTTATTGATCTTCCATAATCCCTGAATCTGTTTCACGAGGAATTCTCATGATAAATTAACATCTAATTACCAATTTACCCAAAAAAAAAGGTTGGATGAACACTTGATACCCCGTATTTAACTACTAGGAGATATCTCAAGCAAACGTTCTTCCTTGTTGCACTTATAAAGACAGATTTAAAGATGAAATAGAAAATGCAAAACAAACCTGCATACAGACAAGCTTAGAGTCTCCTTGGACGCGAATATGTTTATATCCTCTCTGAAGAGCATACTTCAATCCTAAAATTAAAGCTCGATATTCGGCAACATTATTAGTTGCAATGCCCACCCCTTCCCGAAGTCGGTAGACCTGAAAACTCAGGACCAAAAAAATCTATTTCAGTAGAGGATGTAGCAAACTAGAAGCTTAACATATAACCAGAGCAACAATATACCACACTGCCGTCTTCGGCACGCAAAACTGCTCCTGCACCAGCTTGTCCAGGATTTCCTTTTGAGGCAC
This sequence comes from Murraya paniculata, assembly GCA_030449075.1. Classification (NCBI taxonomy): domain Eukaryota; kingdom Viridiplantae; phylum Streptophyta; class Magnoliopsida; order Sapindales; family Rutaceae; genus Murraya; species Murraya paniculata. The sequence goes on from JAEVFN010000003.1 coordinate 3,107,687, forward strand.
CGTCAAAGTCAAGAGTACATGAGTACTGGACATAAACATTGAATAGCATAAAGTTACAGAATAAAAATGACACCATAAATTTTAGTTTGAACAATCAGACATCAACACAGAATCAACATGGCAATTTTATCTAAATTAGTTTTTCCAAGGTGTTGTCAACTCCTATAGAAAGAAAATTATAAATCTAATCCCTTGACGAGCCAAAAATAATAAATGTAGATGTAGATACAGAATCATCATCATGCACCGTATAGATACTCACACAATTATAAGGAACTGATTGGGTGTTCAAAGAGTTATCTGAATTTATGTGCCTTTTTTGAGTATTAATGGAGAATGAAGTCGATCCAGCTGCTGCCACCTGCAGCGAAAAAAAGGACATGTTAAGTTATGATTCTTGTCACAAACAATCAAGTCCAAAAATAGATGTTCAGATCCAAGTGTCTTAACAAATTTATTGATAAGTACTTATTATACGTCATCATCTATGTTTAAAAAATATAAGAACACACAACAGGGAGTTCCTCATGCAACATCTTTGGAAGAGAGACCTTGTCAGATACTTTTTCTCCAGAGGAAGCAGGTTGCTGAGAAAAGGAAAATCACCAAAATATGTCAATTATTGAAAATAAAAACATGTGCATAAGTCATAGTAAATGTTTACACATAAGACACAAAATGTGCTTTGGTTCAGTATCTGGCAGGAAAAAAAGGTAAGAAAATGGTACACACTTTTAAAATGTCAGAAGTATGCAAAAGTTCAAGCCAAGAAAATAGATCATCAAGCATAGAACAATTTACCTGAAATGGGCAAGGAACAATTTTCCCAAAAAGGTCACTCTTAACATCACTTGCCGAAAGAGAATAGCTAGAACTCTTCAGCCCATGTGAGGCAAGGTACTCCTCAGCCTCCTTAGATAAACTGTAACCCTTATACACAGTTAAGGAAGGATCATAAACCTGTGAAGAAATGAAACCTCATTAATTCCACAAGTAAATGATCAAGGCATGACATATTCTTATCACTCAGCGTAGAGCTAGTAGCTAAATTCACACAACAAAGAGGATCGCAGATACTTTTGCAATAAGAAAGTACAACAGTGCTTTGTTAGAATTGAAAGAAAAAGAGAATGACCAAAATGATCCTCATTTCCTAGGGCTTAACAAGGTTTGAACTTAACTGAGAATCTTTCAAAAACAAGGAGAGCAAGGCATGACTAGCTATATGACCTTCCATTTCAAAGAAACACAAACATAATCAAACCTTTGCACTCTAATCACAAACGCTCATGATGAGAAAATGTAGCTTAACACAAAAACAGCATCCATGTTTACCACAATACCAAAGCACAGTCAAATATAGTAGCAGGAACGTTCTCTTACCGTCAGGGATTACTCTCATAGATGTCAAGAACTTCAAAACAAAAGGGGTTAATTTTCAAAACAAAGTAAACCAGAGAAACAATCATATGGGTACTTGAAATATGATTCACAATATTAAAAAAGATAAAAATTAACATACACGCAGCAGCAGAAAACAAATATATAAAATAAATAGTGAAAAAATTACAGAAAATCCAGCTTGGAGTTGGCAATCGCTTAGAGTCTTGTAAATGCCAACAATATCCCCCTTTCTAACAACATAAAATGCATCTTTCTCGTCCTCCATTGATGATCCAAATTAGTGACAAACAAGAAACGAAACAACAAAGCGAAAAAGCTTTAGAAGATTAAGCCAAAAACCAACGACTGTTTAAATACTGCAAGTGGTAACTTTTAACTTGCAGTTGCAAGTGAATGAGACTGAACAGAAATAGAAAAGATTGAAGCCGTTTCGACGTCTCACTGTAGTCTTGTTTTATCAACAGTCTATAATTGTAGAAGCTGTTGGGTTGAGTGACTGAAAAAGATCATAAAAAAACAAGAGTCAACGCCGACAGTCAATACTCGATGCAAGAATCAAAGGCCGTGCATCGAGCTGTGGAGCAAAGCAGTAAACTGGCCTTTTAGAATTCGAAATTTGAATGCATGGGGGCGATTGAAGGTCTTAAATTGCAAAAGCTGTGATTGTCAAGTGAAAAACACGTTCTCCTTCTCCCTTCTCCCTTCTCCCTTCTCCCTTCTCCCTTAATCTTTTTTTAAATTTTCATCACATTTAGGAATATTTTTTTTAATCATAAAAATCTTCTTTGAATTTTAAGCACGTGATATACATGTAAGCGGTGGCCCATTTTAATTAGAGTAATTAGCATAATCCCCGTTAAGTCCGTTAATAGGGAAATTTATAAAAATAACCCCAAGACTTTTAATTTTTAAATTATCTCCTCTATTTTTTTTTTTATCATAACTAGTTATATATATGATTTTTTTAAACTAAAACACCCCTATATTTCAAATCCCCAGTTGTAGCACATACTATAAATATGTGCTACACACATTTGCTTTTGGTGACAAATACGATGACACATATCTATTACCAAGATAAATGTCTGCTGCACATATTTTGAGTTTCATCTTTAATCTTATTTTAGCTAGAATTTTAATTGTTTTCAATTTCTTTTTCTAATCTATCAACCAAAATAAGTACTTTAATCTAAATTATTTTATGAATCGAAAATAACAACATTTTATAACAAAACCTACATCAACATTTATAACAAAACATTAAAAACCCATATTGCATAAAACATATACTTTCAGTTATGCGTTACTACATTTCTTTGATGAATTTGGTAATTTGTTGAGAACAATAGATTTAGTAAGGTGGTAAGGTTTGATGATCTTTTAAGAGTAATACTGGTTCAGTAATTTATTAAAAGTAATGAGGGCTATTTGGTCCAAAAAAACTTCTCCTTTGTTAGTTATGATAGAAAAATGTTGAGGGTCAATTTCGAAAAACCCAAAAGTTTTGGTACTTCTTTTATGGATTTCCCATTATAATTCTCCTGGCACATCAAAGAGCTCTGCAACCTGTATTATAGAGACCTGTACGTTTACATCAATATAAATGTACATCATCCAAGGGACACGCCCTTCATATACATGTCATCATAGTGATCATGTATGAAAACGACTGACAACAGCTCACACAGCTCGATTCTACCAGTAGTCTAACAAAGCTACACGGATCTGTGAGCTCTCACAAGTGTCCTTCCTGATGATCGGAGAAAAGCTTGAGCCATCTTCAAAATGCAAGGTAGCTCACACCGCGTGAGGATTCTCTTTTAACTTCAAACTGCATATCAAATGTTCGGGATCCTCACCGTCCATCGTACATCTCATTCAACCGGTAAAATCTTCAGTAACTTGGCAAGGTCGTAAGACTTGAAATCTCTCCCATAACACAAGCTCATATCGAGAGCTGTTTTCCCATCCTGAAACAAGTGAACCAACAATATCAAATATTTAGCATTCACCATAACTCTGGTACATATACTGGTAACGTAATAGCAAAAACATGAAGTAACAATATCAGGCAAACATGGCTCAGAGTGTGGTGCCCATACTATTAGAACCAATTTGATCTCATATAAGTCGGTGGCACAAATTTGAGAACTGGCAAAACAGCGAGATTGGCCATAATAGCAGCCTCCAACTGAAACATACAGTTTTAAAACTTTACCTTGGTTTTCCTCGTCTTGTCAGCACCATTGATTAACAATACTTTTGCTATGTCTCTGTTTCTACTTTGTATGGCGATATGCAATGGAGTCCATCCTTCCTGTAAAATAGGGTGTAAACAAGATAGGATACTTCTCTGGATCAACAACATTTAGGGATCAGGAAAATTTAAGAATCAAACTCACATTATCTGCAACGTTGACATCAACATTGTACTTGATTAATAACTTCACACTCTGCATGGCACCAACTTGAACTGCGTAATGAAGTGGAGTAGCACCATCCTGATATGAAGACAATTATATAAACCCATAGCTCTCATTCAATACCAATCTATGGGGAAGCTGGATAGAGTTCTGTGACCAAAATGTTTTACTCACCCGATCTTTGACATGTGGGTTTGCACCTTTTCTTAAGAGATGACTAATTACAGCCTCCTTTTTGCCAATTATTGCCTTATGAAGAGCAGTGAGACCATCCTGTTGCAACATACGAACTAAGATTCATTGCTTAAAGTAAAAAAAAAAAAAAAGTGAATTGGAGAGAGAGAAAGGAGGAATATATTATTGAAGTCACAAAATATAAATATCGACATACCTTGTCGACACTATCTATATGAAGCCCACCGTCAAGTAGCATATCCATATAACGTATCTGCATTGATAGTGCGAGACTCTGCAGTGGCTTCCATTTTGCCTGAATAATAGAGGTACAATAACTTGATAATCAAGAATTATTCTCTCAGTCAACAAACTGAACTTTAGTGCTAAAAACTACTCTAAGAAATAGTATGTATTTCAACAAAATTGCAAGCTAGAAGTAATAATAAGCAAGAGACTGGTGTTATATGTGCATATATTGGAAACAAATGTATCAAGAAAATGGAAAAAATGAATTTGCACAAGGAATTCCCGATATACAGTTGAAATTTTTCCCAAGTTAGGAGTGGCATTCTGGTTCAAAATTTCTCTCTCCTCTGGTTCCAAAAGCTGCTCAACCTCTGCAATCAATAAAGAACGCTCATATTTAGCAATTTGCCAATTACAAAAAAGCAAAGAGAAAACAAGATTATCTGTGCTTATAGAAGAAAATCAAGGATGTCTTCTGACTGTATTAAGGAAATACTAATTGTCTCAATACAACTACACAAGCATATGCATAGATAGCAGAGATGAAATCTACAGAATGACTTATGTGCTTCGTGTTGAAGTTCGTCTTTTCATTTGCTAGGAAACACTAACTAATCTAATTCAACACCAAATTTCCTCATCTCCACTTCCTCCTAGCTGTAAGCATATCAAAGACGTATTTACCTGAAGTCAGTGCAGACTGAGAAAATAGGACTAGGATGATACAAAACAAAAACAAGTGAAGGAGTAACCATAGTCCAACATTACTAATCAAAGGTTGGGCAGCAAAGTAAAATACAATTGACCGCCACATGAAAGGCAACAATAGAGAAACACAATTTTCGTACCACTATATATTTTAGGGATACAAATATGGAATTAATGACTTACTTTCATAATTACATTGAAAGTACCATCTGTATTATCCCATAACATGGGGAAAAAGAATGATCTTCATATGTTAACAAATCCCCTAATGTAATTGTGAGCAAATCACAAATGAATATACAGCAATCCCAATCACATACTTACACTAACCTAAACTAACTAAACAAAAAAAGTCCAAAAACTACAAGAGCCATCAAAACGATAATAAGAATATAATAGGATACCAAATACCTTCCGGCAGATCCTCTTCATACTTGCTTATTGTGGTAGCGGCATCCCCACTTGCAGCAGCAACAATACCACTCTTCTCTTCCTCCCAATCACTCTCAAAATCCAAGTCATTTTCCTTGACTTCCCCTTCATCATCATCATCATCATCATCATCATCATAGTCACTACCACTCCCATCATCCGGGTCCTCCCATTCTCCCATCTTGGTCTGCAACAAAGCTTCTTGCTTTGACTCCACAGCACAAGTTCTCAGCTTTATCAGCTGTTTGTCAGTCACTGACAACCCAACACTTCCTTCTCTTGAAGAAACCAAAACTTTGCTCGCATTGGCGCCAAAAAGAATCGAATTTGGAGCTGGCAGGGGAACGAAAGTTGAAAACCCATGTAGATAAGGGTTCTTTAGAACAAAATTTGTCATCATTTTCAATCACTCTTCAGCTGTTCCATACAAAACAACACATTTAACTATCAATGAATTTTCAGTTCTAACAGTTTCCCATTTCACGAAACATACGATAAAGTTTATGTCTTGTAGAGAAAATTAGAGCAGGTAAAAGTATTAAGAGGGAAAAAAAATAAATTTCCCCCCAAAAACTTAAGATTTATTACCTTCCGTGAGTTTTGTCAAGGGCCTCAACTCTCAAGGCTGAAGCCGAAGTTGCCGGTTATGCTTGAAGAAGCAAGCAGGCTGCAGGCAGGCATACGATCGACAGGACGTGCGAAAATTGCGTGCGGGATAATAACACGAGAATCCCCTAACTTTCTATATCTTCTAAAATAAGAATAAAGATTTCAATTTCAATCAAATACGTCCCAATTGGATTGGCTTACGAAACGACTTGCCTACTCCAACTCCAAAGTAGTAATGATACTACTAAAGCATATTTTAATATTTTACACAAGGAATTTGGACATATATGAACAAACAAATAAACTATGACCTCGCTTGGGATCCGCGTAAAATGTGATTAACTCAAATGTTTGTCTCACGGGCCTCCGGGGCGGCCCGATTCAAATAATCCTTTTGGGCTTCATTTTACGTTGGTGTCATTGTCGGACATTTTATTTTGCTAAGCAAATTGTGATGATTACTGCGAGTTTAGTTTGAGTAATAAATGAAATTAATCTCTAGACTTTTGTAAATATTTAATTTCTGTTTTGTTCGTGTTTTTTTTTTTTTTTGGAAACCAAATAAAATACAATTTTTTGGCCTTTTTTTTTCTTTTTTCTCTGAAACCAAAATAAATACTCAATTTTGAATTCTTCATAATGTTTAATAAATGTAGAAAACCACAACCAAAATTATTAGAAATGGAAAAGTTAGAAGTAGAGAAATGAAGAAAGAGAGAGAAAGTTATCATCTATGGGGAAGCAGAGCAAAAGAACCAAATTTTATCTTTACAAAAATAACATATCATACACTCTATTTACAGAATTTTAGTGACTCAAATGCTATTCATATAACCATAACAAAAAGGTATGCTACAGTCTCTAACCACCCTTCTATGCAATGGTACACGAAAGATGTGCCACTCGAAAGACCCTCCTAAGCCTTTGATTGCTTCGAGGATGACTCCTGCAGATATGACGAAATCATCTGTATAGTATTTCTAAGTATGTAGCTCTATGATCAAGAGGAAGAGAAAGCATAAAGGATTTTAACAATGGAAAATGAATCCACCTCAAGTCTGGCAGCCCGCGGAATATGATACAAAAAATTTACGAGGCTGACAAGAATCTGTGAAACCGCAGTACTCTCGCCTGATTATGATGTGAAGATCTTGCCCGGGATGTTCTTCTTCTTTTTCGCCGATAGAAGACATCTTCAGTGTCTAGAACATAAGTGATCTGCCACAAAATAGCACCCATTTAATTGCTACAGACTCTAAAATGAGGAATTCGTAAATTTTTTATTAGTAAGTGTTGCAGAAGCAAGGTAAAGCTTAAAGCAAATAGCCAAACTACATAAGTAGACCTTGCACGAGTTGCAGGCTATCCTGCACTCAAGACCATTAACCAATTGAACACCTTCCATGGCCATGCATGTAGCAGAAAGTTCATCTAGGCCTTCAAATCTACGCTTGTTTCTGCAGATAGAATAATAATAATAATAATCATATCAGATAACAATTTAACTGATTTTCAAAACCTTTTTTCTTAGGCATTGTACTTTAAAGCTAATAAAAATGCTAAAACCATATATAACTGAAACATAAATGGCTTAGAGTTAGATCAGCTGAATATATCTTTGGTATGCATACCTTCAATGACTTTTAAACTTAAGTGGCCAATCCTAGAACAGTTAGAGAATACTGATTGCCAACCTATTTGGGTATCCATAACTTCAATGGCTTTTCAACTTAAACCTGATACCTATTTGTTGTAATCAGTAACCTAGACTTTAAGTGATAACCCTTATATGGAGGAAGAACTTTCAATTATCAGACAAAGAAATGCATCCTTTATCAGCTCCCTATATAGTTGGGTGACTAAATAGAGTAATTAGAAAGCTACATAATCCAAACTATAAAGTTACTACCTCCGAAGAACAATGGCATGTGGCTCCTTTTTGCCAAGAAATGCAGACAGAAAATCATTGAGGAGATAAGCTGCAAAATTAGGATCCATGGTAACTGCAAATGCCTCTGGCTTTTCAATCACATTATCCATAAGCTGGATAGATAGACGAGATGGGGAAGATGACTGCCAAGAGAATTTAAGGCGGGAGAAAAAAAAAAAAAAACACAACCATGTGAGCAAATAGTTGCATAGACAGTGAAGTTAACAACTATAGGTAAGCAGTGTGTATGTTGGTGGGTGAGTGTATGTATGAGCAAGAAGAAAGAAGGAAAAAGAAAAGTTCAAAGGACTTAACGAGTTCTATTCGATATATATTCTCTTCATGGAGGAGGACACGGGCATTCTCGTAATAAACTGAATCAATCTGCTTCCCAGGTTTCCGGGATTTTTCATACTCATATAACTGAATAAGCTTGTTATCCATCTCATCAGCTGCAACAGTTTGAAGCTGCAGCAAGATTCAAGAACTAAGATTTATAAACTTCACAAGGCAGAGGTAACAAATTATTCAAAGAATGTGGGGAACTAACCTGTTTACATAATCTATATAGTAACTTGTCCAGGGTAAATAACACATATGACTGATTTCCTATAATGGCTCGACACTCATCCTCAAACTTCGCATTGTCAACGGATCCATCAAGCAAATTGTACAGTGCAGTCATAAATCTGTGCAGCATACAGATAATAAAAAATTCAAGATTAAAATGCATGACAGACTTTTAATTTTATTAAAACTAAATTATGTGATGTTGAGCCACCTGGCATAGAGATCTGAGCAACTGGCCTCCTTAGAAGTTCTCCGTTTCATTTCGGCACCTGTTGTATTCATTTTTGCCCATTGAATTCTTTCATATAGAGTCTGGCAAATTCAAATAGAATAGTTAAAAATAGAAATGATTAGTCTTTAAAAACACCCTAACAGTGCAATTACTTACTTTTTTTTTTGGGGGGAAATAAGTGCAATTACTTACTTGATGAAGCCTGAAAAGCACATAAAAGTCATCATTTCCATAAAACACCCTACAATCTTTCCTTTCTTCAACTGGGGTTGCTGGCACAAACTTTGCAAGAGGCTTGACAGACAAAAGAAAACGTTCAGACAGAGGCAATGACATGCCATCTCCACCCACAAAGTGTTGATCAGCCATTCCATCTGCTTCGCCTTCACTCTCAGCCTTGCCATCAACATCATCTCGATCTGCATCTTCCTCCTCTTCATGCTCCTCGCGGGAGCACTCATCACCTGCAGACTCACTTCCTGAGGCATCATCACCAGCCACAGAAGCATTTCCACTGTCCTCATCATCAGCATCTGCATCATTTTCTCCTCTAACAACATGACGTTGTAATCCTTGTTCATTTTTAGACTGATATCGCCTGCTTTCAACACCATGCTTTGCCTTGGGCAAGGTCTTCACACCAGCATCCCCATAGACACCAAAATTATCCTCCTCAAAATCACCATTGGGCGATAGCTCACCCTCTTCTTTTTCAATTTTGGTGGGCCCAACTGATTTTTCATGATAATTAACACCTTTAGCACCATCTCTTATAGCTCCATTTTCCAATAAAGTCGGTTTTGCTAGATCACCCCCCTGTGTCACCTATACTAACAAATTAATATAAAAATTAAGAAGAAAATCTCTTCTTCCCAGCTGCAATGTCTATACCAGCTAGGATCTGAAAGTTGCCCCAACTGTAAAATCATACCTCTGATGGAGGGACTGGATTGACATTAGCTTCGTGTTTAAGGTCATCTTTAGCAGCATCACAAGGTCTCAAAGAAGCTGCACCACACCCTTAAAATTGAAGATATTCTCAACATTGCAGCAGGATTCAAGTTACATACAAACGTATAACTACACTTACAATAAAAAGGAAATCATAAAGACTAACTAGATCAAGATAAGAACCAAATACTATATAAAGACAATTTTCATGCAATTGTTGACCCTAATTTACAGACCTGACATCATTTCAGTGCCAGTTCTGCCATGACTGTTTTCTGCACCAATTGCATGCGAGGCATCGGAATTTGCTACTCGTTCACCAGATGCGACTTGTATGATAATTCCAGACCTTTTATCAGAAATATCTACATTTTTCTGCTCTTTTTCTAGCTGAAGAGCACTACAGGACAAATCATCTCTGTAGACACGATCGGAGTCCAGAACATTTTCTTTAGTTATTGTATCCCCATTGGACAAAGCAGTCCGGCATAAATTATTTAATTCTGTTGAAGTATTTTCATCTCCATTTCCAGAAGACATTGGTTGTCTAGAATTAACGGTGCCATCAGGCCCAGGACTTCCATCACTTTCCACCATGCTTGACGCACTGTTATTTTTGGCAGAATGCCTAGCTTTTCCCGCATCTTCAGCACCCTCTACATCACTAGGCCGAGAAGGAACGCTCAGCATTGGCTCCAAGAAGGTAGTCCATAGCTTCATAGCTTTATTCAGTTGATCTTTGGTCGAGCACATCTCTTCACAAGAATACTGAACAAGTTTATACAAATCTTCATCAATGTTGCTATCAGAGTATCCATATTCCAGGTGAGGAATTATGGGTTGTCTGTGACCGGCAGCAATAACAAAAAGCACATCATCCTCTGTCTGCTTATTCTCTTTCAACTGCTTAATTTCAGCCACCAAAGCTGCAATATCAAGTATGGACTCTCAGAATGGAAGATAAAAAAAAGTGCTTTGCATACATCTCAAAAATTTTAGAGCGTTGAAGTCTACTCTCCTTAAGATGTATAAAATTCTCCCTTAGCTAGATATGCTCATATGTGCTATGAAGTGACCATTAACTTGGACGAAAAACTTTTACTTACATTTTGTGCTCAAGTTCTTCGAATCTTGTTGCTTAAAGTAGAAGCTCCGATGATCAAGTGATTTGTAATGGTTTTTAGCATATATGTCAGCCCAAACCTTGTTAAAATCTGATCGGCACCTAGTCCACTCTTCCTGTTTTTGCTTCAAACGAGTCAAAATAACTGGTAGTGCAATTGCTGGATTTTTACGCAATATGTCCATGACATCAAGACCATGATCACCATACAAACGCTCAATGCACCTTAAATTTAAAGCTGCAATATGGGCAACAGAAACGAGTCAGAGTCAAGAAAAGAAATAATAACTCTGGCCAAAGGAATATAATATATTTCTTGAATAAGATACACACACACACACACACACACACACACACACACACACACACACATACCACTAAAGTGATCTTTAAGATGGAAGGGGGTCTCCAGAGTGATTTTATTTTCATTGATGCTATTCAGCAATTCCTCTGCACGTTTAGCAGTTGAGCTCACAGATTCTAACAACATGTCCAGCTCAAACCTAAATGATAATAACATCGCCATCATCAGTTGCCAGAAATATTGAGAAAAATTATTATCACCTTTTTCTATTCCAATGCATGATTATAATTAGCTTTCAAACAACACCACGAACTGAAAAGTATATAACACAGAAAACCGCATCGATCCTCAAAAATTCAATTCAAAAGTACTTTCATCTCCTTTTAAACATGATATATGCCATAATTGAGGGCCATAATAAATAAATTCCAAATCCAGCATCATGCACTCGTACCTATCATCTTCGCATCTGAACAAGCTTTCTTCGTATTGATTTCTACGCATATGTTTAAAAGAGTAGTCCTCGCTTCCAGAAGTCACAGAAACCCAGTGATCATTCAGAACTTGAGCACCAAGTTCTGATCTCTGGCTAGCTGAAGGTATTGGATACTACAAAGTAACAAACACCCCCCAAAAAAAAAAAATTACAAATAACTAGCAAGTCAAAAAAAAAAAATCCATGAATATAATATAACTGAACAGTCGTACATCATCTGGAAGAAGCCGATAGCTGGGCGTGCAACGTTGACAGTCAGAAAGATCAAGCTCTTGAATGGATTTTGCATAATACTTCTCCTTGTATCGGTCCTTTTCTTTAGTTACTTCCATTTCACGCTTATGTTCTCTATCTTTGTCCTCTATCTTCACAGATCTGGATACATGTCCATCATTGCATAGTGATTCTACAATCAAAAAAGCAAGAAACATCAGAACATACAATACACAGGGTGGGGAAGGGATTAGCAATTCGATGAATTCAAGCAGCTTTACACCCGTTAAGAATTGAAAAAAAAAAAAAAGAAGAAAGCAAAATGCATCATTTAACGTACTTTTACTCATGACACCAGCGAGGAACCCGTCTGCAAGAAAAGATCTTGATTAGACACAACCTTCAAAATTAAAACCAATTAAGTATGAGAGGTTTCAACAGTTACCAATATTCTCACAACGCTCAAAGAAATGATTGAACTCATCCATAAGATCTGTATACTTTCCAAGTAAATCAGTGACCTAAAAGAAAAAGACACCGAGTTACCATAAATAATAGAACAGTCTATCTCTCAATTCTGCTCTTCCATAAGGAAAAAAAAAACACAGAATTTATAGCCACAGAAATATAGATTTGCGATCCTGCACAGAGATCAAAATTGTACATAAAATAGTTAAATGAATATATCATTATGGTAAATAGGAGGCAAAAGCCAATGGCAAAATATATGCCTGCCAATGCCCTTTAAAGATGAACAGATAATCTAACATACGATTAAAAGGCTCAAATAACTGCCACAGACAGATAGCACATACCAAATTTTGTAAATCATTCCTTTTAATTATTCCATTGCTATAAATATGAAGACACTTCAAGAATGCCTGGTAGTCATCTGAACATAACTTCTCCTTGACTTTGTCACAGAAGATGAACCCTTGGTTGTAAATGCCTGGCACAGTAACTGAGAAACCTTAGAACAAGAAAGAAACTAATATATGAAAGGTGACAATTTAAGCCTAAAATCACCACAAAGAACACGTAAAGTGTAAAACTTTAGAACTCCAAAAGGCTAGTTCACATTGACAAGCTAAATACCACCATAAAGAAGCTCCACATGTAGCCCAAGTCCCTTTACCTAGGGTTAGAAAATTGGGCTCACAATGGAAAAGCCGGTTGCCTCCATACCCATACCTTAAACAATATCTTCATGAAGCGCATCTTGTTAATAACATCAAGATCAAGTATCATTTCCCCAGGCTCACATAAATCAAAAGCCATGCAAAATGCAGATTTACGTCATTTCTAGGATAAGTTTCACTATTTGAAGGAGAGATATGATAATCATTAAAGAAATAGGGTCCAAATATTCCTGGCCAACTAGAAAAGTAGCGTAGCATTATATCCCCCACCCCTAGAGGGGGGCAGTACTCTAGAGAGCATTACAACACTATGACAGGGAGAAGCATCTAAGGATCATCAACAATGACTTAAACACTCACCAAGCACAAGAAGAATGAATACAGCAATGTTAGTAATGGGTAACACGTTGAAAGCTCATCCTAGAAATGCCAGAAAATAACTACTTGCAAAGAGCCCTAGTAGGAACTATATATACATAAATGTATTAAAGAAATTACTTAGGCATTGGTGCATTAAATGGAATGACTGACTCACCCTTCAAGGCATCCTTGTCATCATAAGAAGTAAAGCTAGAATTTGCTCCAAAACCTTCAACTTTCTTGGTTGACTTCTTTTTGTCAGGAAAACGCTGCAAGTTGAAGTCCCTATTATTGTCGTGCTCAATTTCTCTATCATCTTGATCACGATTTCTCCTATCCCGATTTTCCTTTTCTGTACGTCTCCTCTGCTCCTTCTGCATTTTTATCATTAATTTCTCATCATCCATCTCAGGACGATCAACACTAAGATCACGATCAGCATGAGAAGTAGCAATCCTATCTCGCCGACGATGCTGGAAAAATTAGATTAACTAGCTTATCAATAAGAATCTTCAGAAGAAAGAAGAAGAAAAACATACAGTACCAAAAAGAAAAGAGATTGTAAAACCAAAAAAAAATTGGGGGCCCAGAGCAAATTACCTTGTCCATTTGCATTTGCCTCAATGCTGGTATACCAGCACTTCGCTCATTGCCACGTTGTGTTGAATTTCGGACAAATGGAATATTGTGAGTTAAAGATGTTGCCGAAGTATCAGGTAAGAATCTAGTGAATTCCTCGAGAAGATCTGCATGGTCCTCAAAAAGAGAGGCAACCTAAAAAATATTTGAACAGAAACGACCAAAAGCAATTAATTAGTAGACAAATAATAACTTTCAGAAAAAGGAAAGATTTGTTGAATGTGGAAAGGTAATAAATCATCCTAGGCAACAGAAAACTTTTTACATTTATTTACCTCACTGTAGACCTCATTAATATCCTTGTGCTCCTTCCTATACATATTCAAAATTTCAAGGAACGATTTATAGACATGTTCATCATTGTGGAAACGTTTCTGTAACAAGGAAACCCATCAATTAAAAAAACTGAAAAGCCAACATTTTCACCTCAAAATAGCATAATGGGACGAAGCTTTCACCTTTATCTTATTTACGAAAGTAATTGCTTCTTCAAATTCAACCGTTTTCTTCGGAGGAGCCTCATCCTCATCAAGTGTTATTTCGTAACCCTTTGGCAAGAAGGTATTGAATCCAAAAATCAAATTATTATGTCCTTTAAATAACTCCTTCACCCTTGCAATGACACCGGCAGTATCGGTTCTGCAAAATGACAAAGTTAAAAACAACACCTCCATTTGTCACCAGCAAAAGCTAACAGAAGCAAAAGAATATACCTCTGAGCCTTGAAATCCTTCATGACTTCTAGGAACATGTCATATTTTTCCCTTTGGTCTTGAAACATGTCCTTTACCTCCTTGAGATAAGTTAAGGCATCGCTTGTTGTCAGTTTCTGCGAGGTAGTACCCATTCCAACCGTCATTCCACCTCCTCCACCTCCTACCCCACTGCCTCCGCCTGCAGCTCCACCTGCAGCTCCACCTCCGCCCCCACCTGTGCCTCCACCTCCTCCAGTGCCTGGCAGTTGAGGGGATATCCCATAGCTTCACAGCCAAAGAAAATTAACAATTTATATCCTTTATAATGAAAAAGAAAATAATAACATTTTCCCTCGACTACCCACATGTTCTTGAAGCTAATAGCAAAACCTAAGTGCATGTGCTCTAGATTTGAAACTGAGGCACTAGTGTTGCACCCTACGACTTTCGTGCCAAAGCAAACCCAAACCCATTTCTCAGAAACACACAAATCATGAATATAATTTGAAAGAACAACCATTAACATAACGATTTTTAAGTCCTTCATAATCGAATAACAAGCAAACAAGCACAGTTCATGAATAGCACAAGAACCATAAATCAGCAAAGCAAAAAAAAAAAAAAACAAAGGTAGCTTACGATTCACCGCGAGGAGGAGCAGTTGCTAAAGGCCTCTTAAATTGTGAGCCACCATACACATCGTCTCTTATTCGTTTCATTTCTGAAAAACAAAAACAAATATTACACAAATAACCAATTTATGAAATGGATAAAATAAGATTACAGTTTTGAATGAAAAATAATTACGGGACTTGAGGGCTAAGGTTTTGAAACAGATCTTAGAAACAAACAACTAACTTAGAAGCAAGAGTTTGATCGGGGTCACGAAAGGAGAATAATAAACTTTTTTTTTTGTGGTTTGTTCTCCTCTAAATTTATTTGCTGTATCTTTTTTAAGAGGTGATGAAACGGAGAATAGTGTGTCGGGGGGCTTAATAAGAAAATGGTGAGAGTCAAAATGTGGAAATTCGAAAATAGTGCTGTTATGTGCGAGAGCGAGAGCGAGAGGTTTTGCTTTTGCAAATTGCAAAATTGCACTAGCACAACGAAGGTTATTAAAAAATAAATAAAGGTCTAATTTTGGAAGCAGAGATTTTTTTTTTTTTTTTTTTTTGGGTGTTTTCTTTGATGCCTTGTGGCTTCAAATGGGCTCTTCTAAGATTTCACAGAAAGGTCCACCGAAGAGAGTTGATTACTTGATGTTGCTGCAATTTCGCATGCAATCGGGTTACAATTTGATTAATTCTTAAAATAAATCATACAAAATGTGGGAAATAAAAAATAAATAAGTCATACAAAAATGGGCCACGGGTCATTCACTTCCATTTTTTATTTTTATACTTTTTATTAAACAAGAGTTCATATCGTAAGAGAATTTTAATCTTTTATGTAAAAAAATATAAAAGAAAGAAAACTCAAAAATAATTTAAAAATTTATAATGATTTCGTTTCTATTTTAGATCTAACAATTAGTAGAATGGAAAGAGAAAACTGAATTATAAGATGGTACATAAAAAAAATAATCCTAAAATTTCTTTACATTTTCAATTGACATCATAAAAAAGAACATAATTTTTCAAAAATGATTTGCGAGAGATGGTAGTACATTTACATATGCAAATTTATTAATAGATTAACAATTTGGCTGGTGAAAATGAACTGGTCGAGTGCAACAAATGAGAGTGTATGACGTGTTATTCATACGTTCATTCATGCATTGTATCATCTTATATTTATTTGTATTTATCCAAATTCGCACAATTAATTTGTGTTTTTATGTAATATTATCGAAATTTCAAGACCCAGCAACCATCACACAGTCATACTAGCATGAAAGTGGATGTAATCTCGTTAATGCCAATCAAAGAAGGGATCAAATCATTCATTCCGGTGCACGATTAAAATCAAAATATAAATACTTTTTTTTTTTTGTGGTTTTAAGCAAACATTTACAAGTTTTGATATCGTGTACTGGTTGGGATCATCCTCATTAATGGAAATAAAAACCAAACAAAAAAATGGTCCAAGCCCAACCGAAGATACTTAGAGCAGCCCAATACTTGAAATCTGAAACCTAAAAAGAAAAAAAAAATGGCACAGTTTGGTTTATAATTGTTTCTGGATTTTGTAACGGATATTCAAGATTTGCGTCACTATGAAAGCTGGGGGTGAAGTACAAAGCTGGGGTTGTTTTCAACTCAAACTTGGCAACTGCAGCCAAAATAAACCGAACCAGTTCCAGTTGTTTCAGCTTCCAAAGTAAAAACAGACAGCTGAGGAAGCAAGAAAACAAAAACTGCGAGCGTGTTTTTATCCTGAAAAGCGAGAGTTTGGAAATTTTATTTTTTATTTCCAATAAAATAAATCAGAGGATAAGAACAACATAAGCCTGTCCAATCACCTACCTGCCTATTTTTGGATGAGCTCATATGATATTAATTAACACTTTTTTTTTTTTTTGGGGGGGGAACATTTAATAATTAACACCTTAAAACAAAAAGAATAAGGTAAAATAGTCATAAAAATGTATCCAAAAGATAGGGGGAAAAAAAATGGAAATACAATACAGTAACCTTTTAGAATCTTCAGGCGCAGTCCTTGTACAGCGGTCCAATACAGGCAGCACAATCTGACCCGACAGAATCCGACCCTTTAGTAAGGTCCGCAGTCATGGTACGGGGCATGGGCACTGACCCGATACGTGCCCAGCCCAATATTGCCAGAGTCCATGGCCCTTGCAATGACTAGACCCACGATGAACGAAGGCTACTGAGTGGTGCCCACCAAAGGCTAAGGAGGGGACTCAAAGGGCCAAAATCCAATTAGATCCCAAGCCCAGATGCCGGGCTGCCATCCACGTGACAACATGACCCCCAGCGCTATTTGCATAATGTTAAGAATTAAGAAAGACCCAAATCAATGATTATATAATCTTTTGTACATTAAAAAAAAAAAAACATAATATGCATTAGTACTCGTTTTTAAATAATTTTCTTTAATCGGTTATTTAAATTCATATCTTCAAAAAGATATTGGCTATAAAATTTATTTAAAATTTACCTCACAATGATAATTAGCTGGTGAATCTTTCGCAAGATTGCGACATTATAACATGAGTGGACATAATTTAACTTTTTGTTGTTGCCTATCAACTTCCACCATAAATGAATTGCATGGTGCCATTACACTTGTTCATTTAAAAGGGATCAAACACCATTACTCTTTAATAGATATGAATTCAAAGACCAGTACGTTACTAGCCTCATGCTAATCTCTATTGTGCTGTATACATTATGAGTGGTGTTGTTGGAACCCCCCACTGCCCTCTAAAGCTAGTATAGAATCATTTTTATCTGTTTTTATGTTTTTGCCCTTAGTTAATGCATAATCTCTGTATCATTTAAAAACTATGCTCACCTCACTTTAGATATATCTTCTCTATAATTGTGAAACTTGCATTTGAAAAAAAAAATTAACAAGATGCTAGCTAATCCTTAATTTTGCATATCATGCATTAATACACCCACATTTATTTTCAAAATTCCCATTTAAGAGAGTGGAGACCATTAAACTTGTACATATTTTTGTGTGTTTTCAAATTTCAAATTCTAAGAAACTACATAAAGAAACCATATTGGGATGGTCATGGATAAAACAAACAACGTTAAGAGATTGGAAGTTGTAAATTGTGTACAGTGCATGAGATTTTAGAGATAGATAGAGAAAAGGAGATAGAATGGGAAAAATAAAGACAAAAATTATTTTTTTGAGAAATTAAAATGTATTTTCAAAAATACCCTTCAAAAGCGGTTTTTTGATGATGTCATAGGGCGGCTAGTAGCATCACTCAAATAGTCTCTAACCAAATCATAGGTATAGGACTGGAAAATTATATTGGGCTCGTGTTGAACCCTGCCAGCCCAATTCAATTTTTACCAATATCTGGCACCGTGAGACCAAAAAAAAAATGTAAATAATAATTTTTTAAAAAATCTTAAGGAAGGATTTTTTTTCTAATTTACAATATATATATATATATTGAATATTATTTTACTAATTTTTTTCTAATTTTGTAGGAGCTCAGGCAATATTTACACCTCATTAAGAAAAAGAGTTAAAATTAATAAATATAAAAGATGATTTTTTTTTGAACGGATAAATATAAAGATGATAAAAAGCAGGAAGTTAAAATCGTAACTGGTAATGCTAAGTACATTAGTCTCATTCTTGTATTATACAGTTACACAATATAAAGATAAACTCTTCTTATTACAAATAAAATAACCCCAAAAAAAAAAATCAGTTTGTTGTTGTTGCGTGGGTAGTATTTTGAGGTGTCCTCTGGAGGCTGACCAATGAGTAGTAAGCTCCTGTGGGTCCCACTGCCAACAAAGATTGGTGGGTCCCTTTCTCCACCACGTGTCCTTTATCTAACACTGCAATTATATCACAGTTTTGAATGGTACTTAGCCTGTGCGCTACCACCACACTCGTTCTCCCCAGCATCAAACGCTCAAGTGCTTCTTGTACCACTTTCTCTGACTGACTATCAAGTGCACTGGTCGCTTCGTCTAGCAACAAGACCGCAGGATTTTTCACTATGGCACGAGCTATTGCAATGCGTTGCTTTTGGCCTCCGGATAGCTGCAGTCCCCTGTCTCCACACCACGTGTCATAACCTTCATTCAATCCAGCAATAAAATCATGTGCATTGGCTGCCTTTGCTGCTTCAACGATCTCTGATTCATCGATTTTATCCGATGCTCCGTATGCGATGTTTTCTCTAATAGTACCTGCAAAGAGAGTAGGCTCTTGACTAACAAGCGCAATATGTCTCCTCAGTGACCTAAGATGGTATGATCTGATGTCGCGATCGTCAATTTTCACAT
Source organism: Murraya paniculata (assembly GCA_030449075.1). NCBI lineage: Eukaryota > Viridiplantae > Streptophyta > Magnoliopsida > Sapindales > Rutaceae > Murraya > Murraya paniculata. The sequence goes on from JAEVFN010000003.1 coordinate 3,127,287, forward strand.
CACCCTTTAAAGGATCATAAAACCGTTCGATCAAGCCAATGATGGTCGACTTCCCAGACCCACTTTGTCCCACCAATGCCGTTGATTTTCCAGCTTCAATTTTGATTGAGAAGCCTTTGAAGATCATCACATCAGGTCTAGCAGGGTATGCGAAATGGACATTCTGAAGTTCGATGTTGCCTGTTATCCTTTCAGCCTGGTATCCTTCAGGATCTTCGGGCTCAATTTTCGTGTATCGGTCCATTACAGCAAAAACCGACCCGACAGCATCTGAGCCTTTGGCAAAGTCCGTCGTCATGCTACCTGCATCCGCGATGACCCGTCCCGTACTAACAAGGATCATGAAGGTCTCAAAAAGGGCTTTCGAACTGATGTATCCATCCGTAATGAGCCTGCCCCCGTACCAGAAGTCCAGAGCCCAAGTGCATGATGTTAGGCTCTGGGAAAAGGCAAGGCCTATACCTGCATACCATGACTGTCGTACACTCTCTCTTCGCGGGCCTTCCTGGGCTTTCTCGAGCATTTTCAGGATTCTGTCTTGGGAGGAAAACGCAGTGATGGTTCTGAGATTAGACACAGCTTCGGCAGCAAGCTTGCTGCTTTCGGCTTGGGCTTTTATGGCCTTGTTTGACATGCTCCTAAGCAGTACCCGTCTAGCGTAGAAGCATATAATGACTAGAGGCTGAACTGCAATCATCACCAATGCAAGCCTCCAGGCAATGAATAGGCCCATTGTGAAAGCTATGGTTACAGCAGAAATTGTCTGCACAAGCAGAGCCGTACGATCACCCACCAAAGATCTCACCTGCCACAAACAAAATGCATAACGGATCGGATTCGTGCTTACTGTTTTCTTAAAAACGTGCTTTTTACAGCATTAATCTTTCAAAATACTACTTACCACATTGGCATCCTTTGCAAGTCGAGAGCAAATGGCACCACTTGAATTCTCATCTTGATCAAACCAACCAACTTCGAAAGTGAGAATCTTTGAAAGCATCCTCTCCCTAATCCTCTTAGTCAAGTGCTCACCCATGTAAGCAAAACTGTAATGCTGGATAATGTTAATCACAAAAGTAAATACCGCAAGCCCAAGGAAACAAAAAGCATAAATACTTGTCTTCTTTTTAATCTCATCATGATCTGTCAAGAAATACACTGATATCATAGACCCCATGGCAAATGCATAAATTGGCTGCACTGCACCAAATAAAGTTGCACCAACACAACCCAACGTTGCTTGTTTCCATTCTGGCGCATTCAAAGCTACCAATCTCCTGAATGATGGCACAGGCAATTTCTTGTTGTCCTCCTCATTGCTTTGTGAAGCGCCTCGGCCCTGAGCAAATGAATTGGCTGAACTTGAACGACTGACAATTGAAAGTCTCCGGCTGCTTGTGTTGTTCATGTCCATGTTTGATGATGTAGAAGCCAAGCTGTGCATGGTTGCATTATTGTTATCCTGTGGGGTTGTTGTTTGAAGACGAACAAGTGAAGTGTAAAGGCCATTTTCATCTTGTATGAGCTCATCATGGGATCCTGCTTCCATGACTTGCCCATTTTGGACCACGGCGATGACGTCGGCATTACGAATGGTGGAGAGCCGGTGGGCGATGATGATGGTGGTCCGGCCAACGGCGGCCTTGTCTAAGGCTTCTTGGACAACGCGTTCGGATTCAGAGTCAAGTGCACTTGTTGCCTCGTCTAAGAGAAGGATTCTTGGTACCTTGATTATTGCTCTTGCAATTGCTATTCTCTGCTTTTGGCCCCCTGACATTTGAACTCCTCTCTCACCAACCTGTGTAAAATGGTCATGGTAAAAATTAATAACTTAAATAAATTCTTTAGTACAAAAGACTAATTCCATTTAAAAAAAAAAAAAGTATAACCCACATAGATAGAATTTATTCACAAATATATAATAGTCGTGACGAGGTACATGAACACGGGTGCTCATTTTAAGAAAGCGAAGCAATTGCAATAAATAAAGAACTAGAAGACGTGGAGAATAGATATCACACCAAAATTGACAACACAGTGGTTTACTTTAATAAAATTAATAAACAACAAAACATTGACATTGTAACTTGAATAGAACAAGTGTAATGTATATTATATTCCAATGAATCTTTTTGAGGCTTTTTATATATTTTGAGAAGAAGCATCATTGAATTGAAAGATGCTGTTTTATTTTTTATTATATGAATGGCTAGCTAGGAGACAAGCAGAACTAACCTGAGTATCATATTGTTGAGGCAACTGACTGATGAAATTATGAGCATTTGATGCTTTTGCTGCTTCAATGACCTCTTCCATTGAAGCATCTTCCTTGCCAAAAAGTATATTTTCCTTAATTGATGTGGCAAATAGTGCTGGCTCTTGGCTTACCAGACCCATTTGTGACCTTAGCCGTTTGAGCTGTAACTTATCGATGGAAACTCCATCCAAAATTATTTCTCCCTCAAGTGGTGCATAAAATCTTTGTAATAATGCAATTACTGTTGATTTTCCTGAGCCACTACCACCAACTAATGCCACAGTCTTTCCGGCTGGAATTGTTAGGCAAAAGTCTTTAAAGATCATGCTCTCAGGCCTCGATGGGTATGCAAATTGTACATGCTTGAATTCAACTTCACCCAAAACATTTTCCAAAATTTCACCTTCCATGCTATCCGAATCTATCTTAGGAACCCTTTTGATCACCTCCATTATTCGTTCTCCGGCTGACATTGCTTCGGAAAAGTACTTCAAGTTCGGTAATCCAGCTCCTAATGCTCTGATTAACAAAATATAATTATAAGTACCAATTAATTAGCAATTAGTTATATAAGAATGTTTATTCAAAGGGCAAAGGAACTTACAGGCCCCCCACGGCAATGGAGGCGCCAACGGCAAAAACGGTCCCTCCTTGAGCACCATGGTACATGACCATTCTACTACCGTAATAACACATGAAGGACCAAATACCAAATGTAATTCCATTGCTACCGATGGCCAATCCTTTGGCCAAACCTTGCTTTAACCCCAATTTCACAGAGCCTTGTAAAGCTGAAGAGAATTCATTGATGGTTTTACTTTCGCCAACGAAGGCATAAACTGTTCTTATAGAAGATACTGCTTGCTCTGCAATTGTACCAGCCTTATTGTACTCATCTCTCATCTTTCTTGCTAACGACATCAAAGTCCTTCCATACATTAATCCAGGAATCACCAGCAGCACAACAAAAGGAAACCCAACAATCGCTAGCCTCCATAGCATCAAGAATGCTACTAAGTAGCAGCCAAAGAATAAGGAAGCATTCATCACAAAGTTTGGTAGCTGTCACAAATTTAGACATATTAATTAGGTAATTATCAGCAAAGAAATGATATTAAGTACTCCTTAAATTTAAAGTAACTTTCATCTCTGAAAAGAATAAAAAGCACTTTCCCAGTTCAATGAAAAGTACTTTTCTGAATTTATTCTAAACCAAAAGGTTACCTACTTACCTTTTCACTAATAACATCTTGAATCACAAGGCTATCATTAGAAACGCTTGTGATGACCTCTGCAGTGCTTGTAACGTGCAAATCAAAGTAACCCACATCTTGCCTTAACACTGCTTTCAAATATCTTGCTCTCATCCTTGTTGCCTGCCTTTCGCCTGTTCTTGTCCAACAATATCCCTCTAAAAGTTCCAAAAAGAAAAAAAAAACACTCCTTTAGGATTATGCTAACTTGTAAAGAACTCTTACGAAAATACTGTTGTATTTATTTTTAAAAAATTTACCTAGAAAACAAGCAACCCATGATCCCAAAGCCAAGTACAACAGATGCACTGCATTCTGTCACATAAAAATATGACAATCTAGCAGTTAGTCCCTTATTGCATAGACGATAGAAAAGAAAATTTGGGGAAAAGAGAGAGAGAGAGAGAGGGAGAGAGAGAGAGAGAATGAATAATATAAATGAACCTTGTTAATATTATGTGTGAAGGTATCGGTGGGGACATTTGATACATCACCGATATTGTTCATGAATTTACTTGTTAGAAACAGCACCAAAGGTGTAGAGAACCCATCACCAATGGCTCCGATGTACCCTAAAACCATCAACAACATATCTACACCGTCCGCATGCATGAAAATGGATCGAAATGACCCATTTTTGGCCCTTGTAACCTCACCACTACTACTGCCCTTTTTTTCACCACTCATATTCAAACAAGCAACAATTCTGAAAAGCACTTTATTTGCTTTGGCTAACCAAGCTTAGCTGCTTTGGCTTTTGGCTTTCTCCCTTCAAGTTACAAAAATGGGAGAAGGTTATCATGTAATGAGGAACTAACGTGCTGAGGTGCTGCATTTATAGGTGTTTTGTGGGGAAATTACTGTACTGTTGAGGCAGCAACATATTGAATTAAAAATAGAGTAGGTGATGCATGCTCCAAAATTGAGGCGTTAGTTTTATTGATAACATGTGGACAGCTCTACGATAATTTAACAAAGTTAAACATGTGCTGAAGATGATCGGGATCGACTTTAGTTGTCTCCCTTTGATCTGCGTCATTTATGACGATTTCAGGACCGACCCACTTTTGGAACTTGGGGGTTATTTTTGTTTTGTACTTCATCATGAGATTGAAATTTACACTAAAGCTAATGAGCATCTAGTTACCGCTAAGATTTAATGAAGTTTTAAAACAAAAAGCACTGTAAAGTATTCCTTCTTTTATTATTATTATTTAATTTTAGCATCGGCTTCATATTTTAAAAACCTGAACGTCTGTAGTAAGTAATTTCTTTTTGATTAACTATTTATGCTGTTGTCGGATGATATTTCTATAAAGCGTTAACAGGATGATTCTCTTTACGATCCTCATTAACACTAGCCGTGAAGGACAATTGTTAATTGAGGATGTAATCGAGTAACCATATATTGCTTTTGCCGCTGATGTGTTTCCTTACCTCATCTCTAATACATGACCCACTAACAAAGTCGCCCATATATATATATATATATATATATAACTTTTTATTGATCTTCAAATCATTTCATCAACTTCATGTCATCGCTTGCTTACAAAGTTAGTATTTATTATTTCGCTATTTATAAATAACATTAATTTATTCTTTTGTTCCCATCGAATTTATTGCTGACCAGCAATAACTAGTATGGTATACTAGCTAGGAATTAAAATCCACATTGATTAGGATAGCATGCACAAGCTATGGAAATCGTGCATCACTAAAACCACGAATGTTACCCACATGGTTCACGATAGACATGGCCTAGCAAAGTAACATAATTTCCTAGAAGTGATTCTTATACATGCAAAAACATACAAAAGAGTTTTACGTAACAATATTTACAACCTTAACAGTTAATTGCATCTTAACATTGAACATCAACAGTACTCGCGAACCATATATATATATATATATATATGTGATCAAATTTAAACTGCTAATTGGCAAGGATGGGAAAAGGGGGAAAAAAAAAAAACAAAAATCCGTGGTCGTTCACTACATTGAGTGGAAAAATAAGTGGTATTTTTTTTTCCCCCATTTTTTCCATGAACCTTTGACAAATATCAAAAGGATGGCAAGTAGTGGAGACGTATATAACAAGACCATCTTTATGTGTCAAATAAAAAGCAAAAGTCAGTAATTAAGTGTTTCCAATATACGTGAGTTTAGGGTTTAACCACCCATATTTTATGGGTATCGTATTGATAATTTAGACACCGCCAAATAAAAAATTAATAAAAATTTAATCATCCGATGGTGCTAAAAAATATGGGTAGTTTATATTTCGTATGATAGTTGTTCATAAATATTCTAAAGGAAAGAGAGTGACGCACTTGCATACGCACACGGTATTTAGCTACGACATAGAGTTCACACATATTATTAATAAATTAACTAATTGACAAGCTTGATGACTTACTGGGCGGTTCTGTGCCAAGCCAACACAAACCGAACAAACTCCAATGCCTTTAATGCGCGTTTCTAGCTAGAGATATTTATAATCGAAATTCGTAATTTTCAAAGATAAATTGCTTGACAGATTGGATTATACAGAAAAATTTTCTAGTAAAAATATAGAGAAAATTAGTAGTTAGATTTTCCGAAAATTAAATTAGTTGAATGATAAATGTTGACATGGCCTGTCAAAATTCTGAATGAAAATTATACTACAGTTGTTTTTTTTTTTGGGTCCAAGCTGAAAAAGAAAAGCATGAATGTTTGAAGTTCAATTAATTTTTTAATATTTGACTTGTAATTAATGAGTAAGTTATTCTTAAATCAATTGTCAACCATTGATGACCTAGTTTTGCGTATTTTAGTTAGCTAAGCAACTAAGCTGCCCCATCCAATTCACGAGTAACACAAAAACCTTTTTAAACGTGCGTGAATTTTTTTAATCTTTTATTTCTTTTTTAAATGAGTATGAGCGTAGACAAAATTCTACACCATTTTTTTTTTTCTTTTTTTCTTTGTGTGGCTAAGTTACAGTGTATCTGATTTACATCTAACTCAAGAGTTGCACTGAATAACTTAATACATGTTAATAATCAAACAACATTAATTGAAGTTATTGAATGCAAACTCTATGTGTAACGTAGCATCATGACTCTAAATTTTTAGTTCCTTCCTCTTATAGTATTCAAACTTTAGTGTACTAAAGTTATTTGAAAAGCACTTGACGATTCTAATGTTTTTATTTTTAACCTTGTATAATAAATAAGCATTTATAGTCAAGCGTAAGAAATTTCAATACCCTTATATTTTAACATAGAATTATATTTACTAGGTAGAATGAAACTTGCACTTTTTTAAATAGATAACTTTATAGTTAGAACATTGATATATACAATGATTTACTCACCCATTGTAAGAGTCACCCTCGACATATTTTGAGAGAGTGGGTTACACCACTGAGGCTATGCCCTGGGTATGAAAATTGTACTTAGACATATCTTACTTCTAAAATTTTTACATCATTATTCTCGGATCAGATTTAGGCCAATTCTTCTTTAATAATTTTTCAAAACATAATATTTGCAGATACCATAAATTATGCTTCAGTAATTTTTAAACATGAATCACATCTCTTCAGATACCATAGATGTTATCAATTTCATCGTCATTAATTGAAGGTGTCTCTAGAGCTACATGTTAACGTATGCAATGACGTAGAAGTCTGACACGATATCATCAATCTAGTTAACTAGTTAATTATAAATCAGTTTAATTAGGACTAAAAGCAAGAGAGTGATTAATTATTTTTAGCATGGTATGGTCCTCAATTGCTGCTGCTATTCTGCTGCCACAGTTTAGATTGTGTGCTAATTAATATATTGCTTAGTTTAAGAATCAATTTGCATGCCTTTTGCATGACTAGATAACCACATTACAAAGTAAGCGCTTTTAGATGCTCCTGAGTTGAGGTCTTAAGTAGAATGATCTCACATACAAAATTTCTCAATAATTCCAATATGACAAGTGGATGTAGCTGTTCATGTAGTTGTGGTTGTGAGTATGGTCAAATTCGAATCCACAATAAAATATAGGCATGTTTGTAAATTTTATGACCCCATGAGTCTCAGAAATATGACAACTAAAATATTTCAGAAAATATTAATTTTTCATTGACCCCATGATAAAGATAAATAACAAATTTGCAATATCAAGAGAATCATTGCCGTTAATGAGACGACTTGCCAAATCTTGAATAATGAAAAGCCTTGGCTCAAAGAGATCATCAAGTTAATGCTGTTACCAAATGTTCTTTCTTATCTAATCTTGCAATATCAAGAGAATCATTACCATCACATGAGTTGGCAAATCTTGATTAGTGGAAAGTCTTATTAACTCAAAGAAATCAAGTTACTGTTACCAATCTTCTCACAAATTTTTGTTTTTTTTCCAGGAACAGAAAAAGCAATAAACAACCAGCTGGGGACATAATGAGCATTTCAAATCAGTCTTAAAAAGAACAAAGCAAAAACAGTACATATGAATACAAAAAATCTTCTCCCCAATTCTCTCAATGACTTTCCGCTGATAAGAAGCTGGATTGAAACTCCCGGGGGTCAAATTTTATGGGGGAAAAGTTAGACTACATATGTGTGTCTGTGTCTGTGTGTTTAATTATTGGAATAAAACGTTAAACTATTAAAGCCACAGGATAAAGTGTAGAAACTTACATGTTAAAGGTAAAAAATTAGGATCTTGCTATGTTACAGTTGCTATGAGTATATGTGTTATTGTTCATGCTATAGTTACAGCTACTGTAATTTACAGCAACTGTAACATAGTATTTGCCAAAAAATTATAATTATATACACTGTATATTTACTATTTTGGGGCCTATGCCTATTCGTCAAGCACCAAGCCTCCGCCGCCCTCCTATGTCACTGTAGATAAAGAGGTTGCTATATTCCAAGAAAAATTTATTCTTCTTTTTATGGACAGTTTTGACTTTGAAGGTCGTGCGTGCGAGACCAACTGTACTGTGTGTGACTATTATTCTTTAAAATGATATATCAATTTTGGATTTTTGTCTCGTGAGATAATTATTTTTAAAATACCTTTAAATTATTGTATATAACTTGTAAGCCTCAATTTATCTCTGTTGTTGTTAAGAGAAAAAAAAATTATCAATGCGTTCCCATTTTTTCTTCTCTTTTGAAAAAAAAAAAGGAGCAATAAGTTGATTTTTACAATAATTTAAAGGATATTTTGAAAATTATCATTCTCTAATTTATTCTGAATTTTCACATGTGCCACTTATCCTTAACCATTATTGATTATAATCACTGCATTTTCAACCGTACATATTATGAATTGTGCAGTAAAAGCGAGCGAAAAAAAAAAAAGCACTCTTGAATAGTTAATTTGTAACATATGCGTCATCTTATCTATTTATAATGTTTTTAATTTTTAATCTGACCACGATATAAAGAAAATACAAATTCATATTCTAGTTAAAAGAAAACGAATATAAAAATTTCCAAATAAGGTAATACAACACCTAAGAAAGGGGCTTCTTCCATTTTTTTTTTAAACAAAATTAGCTTTTGAAATTAAGCATAATAATTTTCTTGATATTAATCATTAAAATGACATCATTGTTCACAAAAATCATTAGTGGATTGCCTAACATATCTTAAATCGGTCATTTGAAGTTAACCATGAGTGGGTTCGCCATAGAGTCATCACGGCTCAACTTTAATTATAGTTGGTATTAGTCAGAAACCCTAATAGATAGTAGTTAGGCTATTGACAGTATTGCAACTCTACTCATCAAACTCGAATCTTCCTATGTGGTTTTAAGTGGCTGTCAGTACTAGCCACTTGGGCCTTTGGCCCAGTGGTGAACCACGAGTCTCCATAGATTCAACTTCCCTTAATTAAGTATGAGACATCCCTCCCTCAATTAAGTATGAGATATCTCTCCTCTGTGAGGGTTATTTGTCTGAGCAAATACTTTATAGAATTTAATGGAATATTATAGTCTCAGCTATATGTCATAAATATCTGATGTAATATCAATAGTCTGATGTATAATCAGTATTTAAAAAAAGCGACTTCATAGAATTTAATGTAATATTAAAAAAAATGACTTCATAGAATTTAATATAATATTGTAGTCCAAACTATATGTCTGATAGTAGTTGCAAATATCCTATATAATATTAATAGTCGGATGTATAATCAGTATTAAAAAAAAAAAAGTGGCTGTCAGTACTCTCTCACGCACACTCATTGACGCCAAAGAATCGATAATGAATCTGACACATGCCAACCAACTAAATTAACAAAGTACCAACATATGTCATGAAGACTATCATTCACCATTTTTTACCCCTTGCTTTAACTTGAGATGAATTGATATTCTCGAATTAATAAAGCTTAAACATATATAAAATTTATGGATTGACTCAAGCACACTCATAGAGGCCAAAGAATCGATAATGAATTTGACACCTGCCAACCAACTAAATTAACAAAGTACCAACATATGTCATTAAGACTATCATTCACCATTTTTTACCCATTGCTTTAACTTGAGATGAACTGATATTCCCGAATTAATAAAGCTTAAACATGTATAAAATTTATGGATTGACCCAAGCTTATATATATAACGATTTATCATATTTTCTCTATCATTCCTCTAATCATGTGAAAGTCAGCCTTTTTGCATGGTTATTATCATGTGATAAAGTAGTGTAAACTCACTAATGCATGAGTCTGAATATGATATCATATAAAAGCCTACGTATATAAGTGTAAGGGCTTAACTCAAACCAAAACTTAGCGTAAGAGTTGAAAGTTCTCCAAATTTTATATATTTAATTTAAGTTCAATATTCAATCGATGTTTGTGATATTTTTCCTAACACTATGGATTTGACTCACACTCAAAAGTTATTTTGAATAAAATTCATCAATAAAATATAAAGAAGAAGAAAGTGAGTACAAAATTATGGAGGAATCTATCTCCTAAAACAGTTGTAACAAAAACTAACTTAATAATTATGGTTATCCAAACTTTATACTTAACCTAAGGTTCATTCTTAACGGATATACAATATTGTTACTAAACCAACGAGTTTGTATAAAAACAAAAGACAAAACATGTTGCATGAATAAATTAGCTAACAATCGTAAGAATCTAACGACCGGTTTTACACCAAACGAGCTAATTATGCAAGACAAAAGGCAGAAACAAATCCAACTGAGATAGACGCCAAAATTAGGGAAAAATACAATAAACTTTCAGGGATTCATACATAAGATTTCTTCGTTAAATTGTCTTTGATATCATATTGCTAGATAAATCTCTAGATTTAAAAGCTTAAGCTGTGCGTAGTTAAGAACCCAAATAACAGTGTGCAAACAGTGCTTTTTGCTCTTCTAACATTGCAAAAAGCATGATATACGGATTTCGATATGCTTGTATGTATGGTAACAAAGACTCGTTTATTAACCTCAGAATATCTTGTTGAATTTATTCCAGTTGATATTCCATTATTATATGTAGTGGGTCATGGGAACATATGCTTGGAGAAGTACTCGTGATAAGATCAAATTGTGCAAGAGTTGGGAAGACTGGGAAAATATGTGAAGTGAAGGGAACTATTGGCAACACATAAAAAGCATTTTTGCTGTTTTGCGAACTGTTGCTTGAAGATGTAGTGGTGGCGGGTGGTGTTTGAGCAAATGGTCTCGAAAGCTAGCTAAAAGCTTTTCATATATCAAGGCTATAATTGGGAGAAGATTTTGCTAAAAAATCGAGAGGAGATCTCCATATTTGGAATGGGATAAGCTTAGTGTCTATTGCTAAAAATAGACATGTTCCTTTCTCAGACAATTGTAGCCATGAAAGGACCCCGCTAGAAGCACTTTGACTGATTTAGATTGAAGCTAGCAAGGGCATAAGGCATTCTCTTACTCTTCTCAAAGAGAGAGATAACATAGAATCATATTATAGACAGTTGGAAGTTCTTAAAATTAATTACTTAGAAGTGCTGAAAGAGGTCCACATGCAAATCATAGATGCTTCTGCTTCAGTCGTTAGACAAGAACCAGAGCTCCCATATACTGCCACTTCCTTAAATGTATTGCATCCCATTAACAAGTTTAAAGAGATGAGATTTCTTTCTTATTTTTTGTGGAATAAATAAGACCAAACAAATTTTTATGATTTGAGAATATTCTTGATTAGAATATTAAAGGCCATGCCTAGCTACTTTACACATTCTTTCCGTGTCTGAAGAATTATGATTTAACTACCAATTTATCTCTCAAAGTTTTTAATGTATTGGGCATTATTGATTTGTTCTATGGTTAACATAAAATGTACTTCCTATTGGTGCAAATTTTGTCCCAATTTATAGAGTGGTAATTCCAACCAAGGATAGCCCCCTTAGGATTGGACTTCCTCTTTTTTGGATCCGACGATGATGAATTTATTCTTTGGGCTGATCTTAATAGGTCTTTGAGTTTCTTCTTAGAAGTCTACTTCCTTAGGAGGTGAGGATGTCTTTATCCAACGATACTCTTCAAACATATGAAAAGGATCAGAGGGTCAATTTTGTTGGTGTAAATCCTCCGATGGTCAAGTAAGTCACCGAATTTTTATAAATATGAATTTAGAAAGAGAAAAACTAGAGAGAGAAAGTTAGCATTTCCTTTCTTTAGTTCATTTTTCTTACCTTTTAATGAGAATGGAGGGTATAGTTATACGCGAAATTAATTTAACTTGAATCCTAGTTACTTTGATGACAAATGTTGTTGTTCTTGTGACATCTGACGACACTTGTCTTCTTGTATCCATGTTGATTGACACACGGATATGCAAGCTTGTTTGCATATTAAAGGAAGAAACGTTTAAACCTTAAGGTGTTTTTACAAAAACTCTGAGATCATAAGAACCTTGGAACCTATGAGGCTTATCCTATGTATTTTGTCTTATGATATGAGCCTAAAACTTGGAACATTTTTGGATTTGAAGCCTTACCCCTAGATAATTTATCCTAGGTGATTTGTCTTAGGATGAGAGCCTAGGAACTTGGAACCTTTTGGACCTTAAAGCCTTGTCACATATGTTTGTCCGTCTCTTCATGGGCTTTATAAGGACTAAATTTATTTGGGCCCTAACTAAACCTATCCTATTTTTGGTCCAACACCTCCTACAAAAAAGTTTCTTCAATTATGTATTATATATATTATTGGATTGTGACAAGAGATTCTCTAAAGTAATTAGAACACGAGTAAATTGTTATAAGTGCTTCTCAAAGGGGAAAATAAGAAATTTTCTGTTTAATTATGTTGCCCTAATTAAGGTAACGATAAAAAGACTATGTATTTTTAAGCACGGAATCATTCGAGTGATTAGGTTTAAAGAATTAAATTAACACACTACAACTAATATTTGAAATTCATGACATTGAAATAATTCCCATGTTAGTTATGCTTTTCTAATTTCTGGCAGTGATCAGCCTATTTGAAATTGAATCATGTCAATCTATTAAAGCACTTTCCTGCCTCTGTTGTCACCAGTAAATCGCGAATATGATTTTCTTGTGAAGATATTATCAAACACCTTGTGATAATTATAGGTGTTTTTCTTTGTTATAACTAGCTTTTAACTTTCTTCATTGTATAACCTTATTAAGCAGTTGATTTTCTATAAGAATGTGATTCTCAGGTAAAGAAAGTGATGGGTTAGGCATATTTAGGCTTATTGTACATATATAGCTACAGGGTCAAAGTTTAAACTTTTATGTGGGTGCATTACAAAGTATTTTTATGAAAAGTTTGTCCAAAAAAAAAAAAAGTTTTCTTTTGTGAATTATTTCAAGTGTTTCTTTCGAAGCACGTTACTACTGAATAGAAAAAAGAAATGCCAAGTATTTCTTCGATAATATTGTTGACTGTTTAAAATCACTCTTCATACATCATCGTGTCTCACAAATTCTTTAAAGTGGCAAACAATGATTTTAAGTGTGCATATGATTGAACTGAAATATAAAGCTTACAATGAGCGATAATGAGTGATGATCCAGTCCCATCATTTTCCTTCACAGATATGAAAATTCTCCACCCCACAAGAAAAAAAAAAAAAATTAAATTAAATTAAAAAGGTTGGACATGCCTCAAGTTGGCCTCTGTCGGGTGTTGCGGGGTTTTCGGGTGGAAGAAATTCATAACTCGTCAATTCAGAAACCCTAATTGGAGAAACAATGTCACGTGGAATTTGATCTCATGAAGATGTGACTCGCTAAATACATTTTTATATCACGCTTTGTACGACATTTGGTTCGCCGGTATGAATGCGAATAGCATGTTCATTTTTCCTTGGCCAATATTTGTTGAGCAAGTAGCTACCTGGCCAATTGGTTTTGTCATGAAGCTTTTTTTGTGTGCATCAATATTTTCATGGGTTAATGATGAGATTGCTGATTTTTTTTCCCCTTTTTTCTCGTCTAATGCTAGCTAGTTGGGAGAATGATAAGGACGCAACTTCGGTGCTTTCCAAGCGTGCTTTCTTTAGCCGGCAACCATGGCATCTTGAATTTCTGTTGTAAGGGATCAGAGATTTTGCGCTAGAAAGCATTTACAAATATTTTTTAAAATATATCATACAAAAATTGTTGATTTGAGAGTCTAGTTGGATCATTCTTGCCTCCTCTAACACAAAGTTCAATTTCCTTCGTAAAAAATTTGTGGAGTTGATTTCTCGTTGACACTACTCGTCTGCGCACAGAGATTCGATATAGCATTGTAATTATAAGTCTGGTTATTAATCTACACCTAAGAAATTAATAAATTCAAGAAATAAAAAATCTATATAAAAAGTAATTTTTTATTATTTTAAAAGAACAAAAAAATTGATAGATAAATATTTGTGATTAAAAAAGACAAATTGTCCCTTTAAAAAATATGGCACAATACAATTTTTGGTTGGATTTGATGCTGTGACACCATTATGCCACCATCATTGAAATGGGAAAGTAATAAAAGGTTATACTTTAATAATTATTGTGGATATTTGTTATCGTAACATAAGTGGAGTGAAAAAAGGATGACTCTTTTTTTTTTCTTTTGGGTTTAATAAACAAACTAAAAATAAATAAAGGTATTATCCTTTTAAATAAATTTATTTATTTTTTTCACTGAGCAATATATTGTTTAATCATTTGGTAAGAGCTTTTGGTGCCTACTAGTTCAACAACTTTCCACATAAGTATGATACACTTTTGAAATGCTTAATTTGAGTATCTTGGTAATGCTAAATCTATTCATAAGATATCAATTAAATTAATTTTCAATAAGACACAATCATAATATGCCCATCATTCTTATTAAAAAAAATAATAATACGCCCATCATTATAAATTAATAAATTAATTATTTTTCTATTTTTCCCTCATAAATCATTATGATGTTTACCAATTAGTTTTCTGTCTTTTTTTTTTCCTCATAAATCATATAATATCATAAAATATTAAATATCTAAGTCATAAAATTTCTCATAAAATAAAAACATTAGCATAATCCATTTCGGGCTCCGCCTTTCTCTCATATGTGATGGGCCGAATGTTGTGCGTAGGAAATCTTGAGACGGGCGTGCGTGAACTTCTTAAGAGGTCGGGTGTAGTTAGAATAGTGATGGAATGCATTTAACATAATTCGGTGCATCTATTTATAAAATGACCCTGCTCGAAACCTTTTCTCCTCTACGGTTTCATTTTTCCAAAAGATTTGAAAATTTGAAATAGCAGCGCGCACAGAGAAAGAGAGCCTGAATGGCGGGAAGCGATCCAAAGAAGCATATTCTAACCCTAATACGTGATTTCGCCTCTGAAAAATCTCAGGGAGGTTAGTTTCATTGTTTGATTATTTCTGTTTGTGAAGCTTTTTCCACGTTTTCTGGAGGATCTAACTTTTTGCAAGATGTAATTTAATAACAAACGTATTTTTAAATGTTTAAAACAGTTTTTCTTTTTCCTTCACTTTCTCCGCAATTTCCTGCATTTTCTCGGAAAACAAACAGAGGTCATAAATTCTGTGCGATTTGAAAATGAAACAGTCAGTCCGCGCTTGGAGATGTGTAGATCAATAAATGTATCAGAAGTTTAAAAATTCTGATTTTCTCGGAAATTAATCTGGAGTATAAAATTTGATTGGAGTGAGTCCGTACATGCAGAGAGAAGAGTGCTACGTTTAAAGAAACGAATTGAGGAACTCCAATTGGAGTTAGAGGCGGCAAATTTCGAGCGAGAAGAGGCCAAGCAATTCAAAGAAACAATTGAGCAAGAGCTTAAAGGATACGAGGTTGAATTGGCTTTAAACGACGCAGCATTTCAAGCTCTAGAGGTTTGCTTTATTTATTTTTAGTTTTTATTTTTTTTATTACGTTTTGATTTAATTTTTTTTCGGTTGAATTAATTGCAGTCAAGAATTTCTTTAATACAAAATGAGATTTCAGCAGTTGGAGCCGAAGTGGAAGCTCTCAAGGTACTGATTTAGGATTGTCTTGTATCTTGTTATCATTTAACTGAGCTGCTATTTTGTGCTCTTATGTTATTGATACTTTTTTGTTGTTTCTGTTGAACCTGGCTGGATGCATTATTGTGTTTGGATTTACAAAGAAAGAACTAGGAAGTTTACGGTACATGCTTTTGTTACAGAATTCGTGTTTTTCCTTCTTCAAAAGATTGAAATAGTCATGATTGATTGTGTTTTCCGTTTATGTTTCTGTGCAGAGATGGCTTTATTATCCAAATGATTGAGTTGAATGCTAAGATAAGGTTGGTCTCATTTTTTAGATCATGATAGTCTTATTTTTATTCTTCCTTTTGTTCTTTGTTTTCTTTAATACATATTAACTGAGAGTTTGCTCCAGGATTAACACCTTACAGATATGAAATTTATTGTGAATATCTGGATTTTGAACCTAAAGTTCATCTTGTTTCTAAGGTTCCAGTACTTATCAAGTTTTATTTAAGTTTTTGGTTGTTTGCATTGCTCAAATTTTATATCTGTCTGATGGCCATGACTTTAGAGAATACAATTCATTCTTAACTCTATTGTACTAATTCTTCAGCTAATTACTTTTTATGATAGGACATTCCACAAGTCTATAGCTTTCAATCTTCAGGAAGATGATAGTTTTGGAACTGCAGCAGGTGACTTCCTCTACAACGCCATTCCACTTTTCAAGTGAAACTTGTAGCAGATCTGCAACTTGTTTTGGTTGTTCATGGATGAAGATCACTCATATCATCAAGTTATTTTTGCTTAATTTTACAGTTTCAGAAGCAGATTGCAATTTCAGCAAGAAGGAAGTCCCTGAGGTTGCATTAAAAACTCTTGAGGATAAGATAGCTGAGGTAGTTTCTCAAACAGCTAAAGAGGAGGAACTGTACCTAGAAGAGGAGAAAATTCAAAAGCAGGTAAAATATGATCACCTGTGCTTTACAAACATTAATACATTGCTCTGCAAAAGCTTTACATGATTTTAGTTTATCATAGAACTATTTCCATGTCATATCTTTCCAGATTTTAAAAGATTAAAGGTAACAAATGTTTCCTCCGGAATTTAGTCACAGAAAGATGAAATACTTTGGCACCCCTGCAGGTCCAGTTGGAGTTGATTAATCTTCAGAGGAAGGTATCCTTGATGGAGATGATTGCTGAAGAAACAGGATCATTGCAGGACTTAACGAGATATCCTTGTTAAAACTACATTAGCTACTACCAACTTTATGGTCAAGGTTTGAGCACATTTTCGACCAAAGAGAAACTATGTACAAAGTAGTGAAAAGGAAAGGACAAAATTCAGTCCTTATGGTGATTATTAGATTCATGGGTTGATTTCTGAGAATTTAAATCACATGGACAGCACACAAATGGAACTTTTCGCTTTGAAAAGATGACCTTGAAAATTTCATCACTGAAAAGCCCATTTTCAATTGAAGTTTTCTGAGTTGTTTGTTTAGGATATTTCCAAAAATAACCTTCCACTGGTTTGCCTCTGCTTTGTTATAACAATAAAGAAAATCATAAGCAGTTCTTGGGAGGTGATTGCTTCTTTGTTGGCCTTCTCGATCCAACATTCTTGAAACTTACAATAGTTGAAATTTCTTCTCCTACCTCCTTGGGAATTAAAAGAACTCAATCATGTTTGAAGTTTGGTTTCTACTTTTTTCTTATTTCGGTGATTGAAAAGGCAAGTGCAGAGTCAGTTTTGCTGCTTTTGCTTTAAATTAGGTTTTTGTTTTTGAAGCTTTATGAGGTACAGTTAGAAATGTCTCTTTAACTGGAAACAAGCAGACTTCTGAATTGGAGCGGAAATGTGCTTCTCTCGGTGAGGAACTGCAGAAGAGGTGTATATGTTCAAATTGCAGCAAAGAGAATGTGGAGGACTTGGGTTGTATTCTTCAGGCAACTGGAGCGAACTGATCTCTTGTAAGTATTTCACGAGTTACTGCTATACTTGAAGTTTTGGCATCACCATGGGTTTACATATTTGAACTCAAGAAGCTACACAATCTTGGAACTTTAGTTGAAACTGTATGGATAAAATTGGCTGGAAGTCTTGATAAGTTCTTGTGCTCTGGAAAATAGTTACAGTCCAACTTGGGAAACTGCTAAAAAGAATATTACTGATTGCTTTCAATTGATTCTTGCATCTTGAACTCTCGCATAGATTGCTTAAGCTTATTTGTGATAACAACTCAATTGAAAGCCACAAACATCTCAAAATATTTTTTTTATTTTGAAATTACATCTCAAAACATATTAATTACATTTATGTGATGACGAGCTCCTCTTTCTATCTCTGGGGTCTAGCTTTCAATTGCCAATTAATGTTACCCTCTCCTTAAGTACAAAAACTGAAGAAACTCTACAGATAATAGCCTGTCCCTGGAGCTCCAGCCTGTAGCAACATGATTAGCCAAAGACCACTTTGTCTTCTTCTACCTGTTTTATCTACAGACCTTTTGTAAGTGTCGGTGATAATTCCACATCCTTTACCATTAATGATAACAAAGTGGATGTGGCCTCATCATCAATTTTTGCTAGATCCTGAAATATTGATGACCGTTTAAGAATCAATAATCATGTTCACATTATACTAATTCCTAAAGATGGTAGTATTATAAAAGTCCAAGAAAACATCAATATGCGGACCGTCTGAACTTACAGTATTTTTGGGAGGCATTATGTTGGCCGGAAGATTGGACTGCATTGTAATAGCTTTAGGATTCGACTTTGTGACTTCCACCTGTGTAGAGAATAGGGCAGACACAGGCCGATGATCAGAGAACCTACTTTCACTGCGAAAATAGGAAAGCTGTTTCACTCCTTTTCCATACCATAGAATCCTATCACACCTGCCACCAGATTAATGCATTATTCTTAATAAGCTATTATAAAAAAGAACTGTAGGACTTAAGAGGAGTCCTGGCTCTTTAATGGTGATTCTGGAGTTGTAGAACCTAGACTAGAACCGTGGCTAAGCAATATACCAAGCTGGAGTCCTTGGCTTTTCTCCTGATCTGTTTGGACCTCCCCCAGAGTACCGGTTACAATTTGATGAAGAATACTTGTATGTCGGTGGAAATTCAATGTTTCCCTCTCTCCAACCTTGGAATACTCCACCTTCTTCTTGTTCCCTTCGAAGCTGATCAAACTCTTGCAATCCTCTCCAGTCTTGCTTCTTTATCAAATGCCTCGCTAAATTGTCTTCCAAATATAACCTATAGTTGAGATCTCCGAACCAAAATATTTGACTGCTCAACAAACAAAAACATTTGTTGATTCAGTCGAAGATATATTTTAGCTTAAACTAAGAATGCTAACTGATTATTTCCTCCAGTTTATCTTTAAAATTAGTTAACATCGTAATTCTTATCTACCCCTATTTGCTTTAGTTAGGTTAGTATCTTATGGATATATTTTGGAGATTCAAAATAGAAGCTTGGTAGTTGAATAGTCATAAGAAGTTACAAATTCAGTACAAAAAAGGTTTTAAATGTTGAAAGTTATAGATTTGAGTAAATGAGATTTGAAATATTATTCCAAGTTATGTGTTTTAGAGAGCACTTACTCGTGCCCTAAGATGGTGAGAGGGTGAGCATTGACATCATCATTCGGAGATCGAGGGAAAGAAGTTCGTTTAAAAATCTCTGAAACTTGGTGATTCCTTCTGCCCTCATCGCCTTTCTTCTCACCAGAAGCTAAATGTGCTGCTATAAAGCAAAAACGGGTCCCTTCAATTGACATGCTAACAGAAACCGAACCTTTGTTTCCCAGATACCCCATGATGCCACAAGCCACTGAACAAACTTTCACATTGGAAATGCAATACTTTCTCAGCAACTCCCTTCTCATCCACACACTTATAAGCACTCCAACCATCTTCTTGCTTGCCATGAGCTTGTACTTACTGCCCCAATATAACTTCTGACTTTGAGTTCTCCACCATTCTTTTTTTGGAGTCTTGGCACGGCTGCTAAAACTCCTCTCCATTTCAGTGTCAAAAAGATAGCTGTCACTTGAAATATTTTGACTGAACATAGGAGTCAACCACGGGCATCCGTACTTATTGTTAAGAGTTTTTCCAATAAGTAAGTTCCAATTTGTTGCTTCTGTTGGGTCCTCTGCTCCTATCACTGTGCGAGCTTTTAAAGGAACAATCTCCTGAAATCTGATAGAGAATAAGTTTTGAATTAGATGTCAAATTAGACTTTAGGTTCATCATGATATAGAGAGCATAAAATGATCCCCTTTCAATAGTTACATACCCGAGAACATACATATCCGCTGCATCCTTTAGATTTAGCCACTCATCCAAGTCTACAGCCAAGCTTCCTACAGGTGATCTTCCAGCTACATTCCAAGTACCCACAAAGATCCTAAAATAATGAACATATGATGATCGAGACATTCATTTCATTTAACACTCCTTTAACAAATAGTTGTAGAAACCTCACCTTAATTCACTAGTTGAAATGCATGGATCCATCTTCGCTGAACCAACCTCCTCAACTTCATCCACGCTATCATCTCACCGGCATCTGCAAAAACAACCAGCTTGGTGCATAAGGCTAAACACAATAACCACTCATTATCGGCTAGCTATAAAGAGTGATATAAAGAACAAACTAACCTGAGATTTCATTCAAATGATAAGAGTCAGCTCCATTAGGCTTCCTTTTAAACCACTTAAACCTTCTTGTTCTTTGCTTCTGGTTCTGCCTATCCATGGAGTCAAATTACAAGTTAATGACTAGCTGCTTGTTTCTCCCATGTCAGAGTCTTACACTGAACATAGACTTTGCTGTTAAGAGTCATTGTGTTAATCGCTAGATAATACAAAAGAAAGAAAGATGAAAGAGACAAGACCAGAAAACTAAGACCAAGAAAAATAATACATCTGGTGATACTTCCAAGAGCGAGAAGCAAGTAAAAGTCATGGGGATAGCTTTCATTAGTTGGGAAATGACACGAACAAGCTTCCCTTCATATTTGATTGTTTAGTTTAATCAGTATCTGATTTGAAAAGGAACCAAAATGATATAAGCCTCACAGGGCTCTATCATTTGCTTGATTATTAGAGGTGGTAGGTGGTGGTGCTTCTCACGTATGTCCCGTGGATTTTTAACTTCCAAAGTTCATTATTAAAAGGACTAGTCAAACAACACAGCCCATCACGGTGTGACGTAAACATCTAATGGGTCATCAGCATTTAGATGTGGCAGACCGTACTAAATGTCCTATTCATTCATCAACCAATGACAGGGCCATTATTTGTTAGATAAGAATGATGATGATTGGGGATTTGTTATTATTCGAGTGAATTCAACAGTATAAGAACCTTTCTAGTCAGTTCATGATAAATCAATTCTGATTAACTGTTATATGAACGTCAAGGAACAAAGAACTTCGTTAGCAATTTGTAATATCTTAATATCCATACGTAATGGGGGTATTTGAGAAGTTATTATCGAAGCTATCTCCCTCACCAATCAATCCAAGGGGAAATACAAATCCTAGGCAGGGCGAATCGTATGGCCCCATATCTTATCAGTACTGGTACGGTAGTATTATTTCTTCAGTTTCGAACTCCCAACTTTTTTTGAGACATTTTAAAAGCTTTTTTGTTCTTTACTATGACATAATTTTTTTTCTCATTGATAAGAATAATAAGGTAGTGGTTACGGTGGAACTGTTCTATCGTGGAACACTAACGATGACCGTTAAATCATATTAATAAATATAAATTTAATATTTATTTTTGTGATTGTAAGATCATCATCAGTGTTTTATCGGTAACATTTCCAACATAACCGGGCCACAATAATAATAATAATAAGTGTAATTGGCGCTCATGCTTCTACCCTCTTTCCTTTGACGGCATGAAAAATTTATGCACATATAAAGTGAAAAGGAATGATATATTTTTAAAAGACATGAAAATCGAAGAAGATGCACTGGGGGATCTATAATCTACTAATAGTTTTATTTGTTTACCTTTTCTTGTGACATATTGATAACAATGATGATTATTAGCTGGTGTAGCTTTGGAAAGGTTGCGACATTCCAACGAGAAGTGGATGAGATTTTTCTCTATATTGTTATCTATCAACTTCGACCATAAATGAATTGCACGATGCCTTTACCTGCCTTTGTTCATTTCGTTTAACTACCAGTAGCACTGTACACGATAGATGACACCAACTTTATGACCCAAATCTTCGGATCTTTAGTAATAAGATTGAATCATAGCCACCCATAAAAGTAGATTACCGACCAAAAAAAAAAATTTTGGTAATTCGACCATTATTATTGCCAGTAGTAATCAGGAACAAATCTTGAACATATACCGATATTCATGTACCATATTTACATTCTTAGAGTTGTTCTCAGGGGCAAAATGTAAATTTCAAGGGTAACATGCTCCTTTGTCACTCAATGATAGTGTCTTCCCATAAAATTAAACCAAATCATTCGATATAAATTAAGAATTCTATATTTTGTAGCGTAAGAACCCTTCCATTTGAAAGACTTTATACACCTTAATTTATATCTTGTTTATTTCTTCATTGTATACGAGGATCGAGTTAACAATTCTATGTGTTTCGGAATAAATTTCTTTTTTAATTACCCATTCAAGTGATTTTATGAACATGAACAGATTTAAGAGATCAAATTTTATTACATAATCATTTGTCGAAATTAAATTATAATCTTTTATATATTCAAAAAAAATTAATTTTAATTCTTGATTTTCTCAGATTTCTTTGAAATATAAAAGCCTCTTAGTTTACTCAAAAACCATTTAAGTAATGAGCTTTAGGTGGTCGGAACTTGGAAGTTTTTCATCTCCTAATAATAATATTTAGCTGTTTTTTCAGCTCTCACTCGTTTGATATGAGCTTTAATTAGTGGTTTGTGGCTGGAAGTCCGTGTTTCGAAAGTCCTCGTAGTGGTTGACACGTCGCACGTTGAAAATTATGGACGACAAGTCGGCTGCTTTGCCCAGTTGTGCAAAGGAAATAAAAATAGGTAAAAGAGAGAGAGAGAGAGAGCTTTCTTTCTTATCATGTCCAATAATACTAGTGTATAAATTTAGATTTAATGTTTTACATTTTTATCTAATGATAATCGAATGTCTTATTTATGTGTAAATTGTCATTTAATAAGAATTTTTTATTTTCTTCTTGATAACGCTCATAAATCCAATTCATAAATTATATGTAAGGATACGTCGTAAAAATTGAGGGCACAAGATCGAGTCTCTCTTCTAATGGGATAAAAATCTTTTTCAAGTATTAGTAGCTGTTGATTTCAAACAAATTGATGTTTATATTTCGCTCATTAACACAGTGTTATTTTTATAGGGTGGATAGTTTTCTTCTTCTACGCAAATGAAAATTTACACTTTTCATCACCCTACAAAATCTTCCTAATTCACCTAATTAGCATCTACAAACACAATTTTCGGGAGTCTGTTTACTAAACATCTTACAAAAGAACAAAAAGATTGCAGATACTTAGAGCAAAATCTTAAATGGAAAAAAGAATTACAAAAATCAAAATATAGATTGAATTTCCAAAACTCCTGACATAATTTACTGAATTAATTGTTTGAAAAAGGTACTGAATTAAGTTCTCCTAAGTAGCTTACAAAACACAACTATTAGTTGTCTTCTGTACCTTGATGAAGCTTCGATTTTCCCTCTTCTGCTGCCAGCCGAATAATTGAACTTCCCTTCCTTTTCTTGCATCTAAAACCAAATGCTGCCTAAACGTTGCAATGAATGCTTCAGCTCTTTCGTTCAACTCCTCCTTCGAAAGCCGCGGCGGCTCTGCTTCATCAGAATCAGCATCATCGTAATCTTCCATGCCCATCACTTCTTTGTTTTCACTAATTTCTGTTTGTAACTTGTTGTTTGTGTTACATTCTTCAACTTGATCATCAGCAGACCAACACACACGTTCTTTACTTCTTTTCTTGATCATTTTTTCGACCTTCACATTGTCACCCCTACTTTCTTGATTTTTAGTTTGATCATTGGATTTGCAGCGCATGGAAGTGAAAAAAATAGCCAATAACACAAGATTGAGAATAATAAACACCCACAAGCGCCATTGCTCAATCAAAAACATCATTATAACCCTTTTCAAACCCACCAGTAAAAGAGCTGTCCCTGCCGTAAACAAAGCTGTGTATTTACTTTCATCTTCAAACTCTCTTTCTCTTGCTTCCATCTTAACACACTCTCTCTTTGCCTCCATATTTCTTCCTCAATTTTCTTGTTTAATTGTGACTGCGAGGGTGATCAAAAGAGTTTATATAGAATACGAAGATTGATATTCTTTGTGTGTGTGGGGGTCCATTTTGAGGGACCAGATGTGCTTATGATGATCAGAAAAGGGGGATAAAGTGGGGATGATGATCAGAGAACGCGACTGATGAAATTCAAAGTGTGCAGCTGATAAGGGAGACAAGAAAACATAAAAAATTTTCAACCGCATGCATTATTACAGCTACCATGGGGGATATGATTGCTCCAACTTAAGGATTTACCTATGTAGGTTTGCGTATTGTTTGGTTTTGGCGTGCAAAAGCTATGTGGCTAAGACACAGACACAGACACACACTACCGTACCTAAACAAAGGCCTGGCAGTGGGACCGCCCACTATTTCGGGATTGCTAATTTATTTTGTATTGCAACACACACACTATGAATTGATAAGAAATGGTTTTGATTATTTGATTTTTCTGAAAGTTCTTTTAGAAATGTCGAAAACACATTCTAATCCCATTACCAAAAAATAGTAGATGGAAGAATCCGACTGGTTTCTGTTTTTTCGTTTTTGTTTTTTCTCCAGTTTATGACCACAATCAAGTATCAATCCCAAACTTAAAAAAAAAAAAAAGTCTCATTATATATTACTTTACTGTGTAGGACGCTCTAGTCTCTTCCCTCACCCATGTGAACGGATTCGAATTTCAGAACTCTTGTTTTCATTGCAAAAAATTTTACCTCTCCCAACTAAACATGTATTAATCAGAGTATTCTTCCAATTTTATTACTTTAGAACCAATTCCCAAGCCGTGCTTGTTGCTATTATGTTAATGAAGGTTGGTCCTCCCATTTCTCAATGCTAAATATTGCAGCATATCATTGTAATAATTGATTAACATAGGTGGGAAGTCTTTCCCCTAGAAAGCTGAAGAAAACGCATGCTTATAACAAAAGCAAAAGTAAGAGCAACCGCTGATTGGTCATCAGGCTTTTGCCGGACGTTATGAGGGCAACTTTTCTAGAAAGAAACGTGACGGTCTAAAAAGCACGCCTGCCTCGCACCATATCAACGGAAACGACCCCACCGTGTCCCATTCATCAAAATTTGAATTTACGGACTGGGCGAAAATAAATGGGGAATAATCTTTCAGGAAAAATAGATATGAAAGCTTATTTTATCCAATCTGAAAACTGTTTTTAAATATTATAATTAAAAAATTTGACACAAGTTCACAAGTGACATTGACCTCTTTGTTAGATCTTTCTATGTTTCTCGCTGAGCTCGTGTTAAATTCATGTATTCTTTCTTCTTCTACACTTGCTGTGAACAGATTTATAAAAAAAAAAAAGGAATAAATAAAAGGAAAGCAGAAATGGTTCCTAAAAGATGAGCAAAATTATTTTCTAATGTTTCTTCATGGCACAACTTTAGGAAATTGAATCTCTTTCCTTCTTTCTCTTTGCATCCGCAGAGTTTTTCAGAGGCAACAACTAACCTGAGCAGTAAAAGTAATACAGGACTATAGCAAACAAAAATTTACTTCTCTAATCATAAGTTTCGAGCAAATAACATTACCCTGCATTTGAATACCAGTTATTACATTATTAATAGATCAGGTTTCTGATAACTATGCCCCTCGTTGGTCAATGAGACTATAGAAACAGTATGCAGCAGAAATGAAGAAGAATGATCAGATAGAAATATGAATGCACGGTTACTGGGTATCTTTGTAACTCTCAAACTATGCAGCCATTGGTGTCGGGTTAAGGAACTTTCTCAAGAGCAAGAAAAGATGAGCTGTTTACATTGCCTATCACCATCTTCTTCCCGATAAAGATATAAGCTGCAGAAAAGATGGATGACAAAATGAGAATAGGAGAGTTTAATTACTCCACAATATTCAATCAAAACAAGATGGGAGTTGAAAAAAAAAAAATTGACTTGTAAATCGCAGACTAACACTCATTTTCTTTTTTTTAAAATATTTTTAAAGAATAAAAAAGTATAGACCCATCTGTTTACACAACTATAGAATATCGCCAGCAGCTTCATTTTTCTTGTTCCACTAACTCAGTAGAATGTGATATAACTATTCGTGCAAGGCTACACTACACATCAGGTAATAAAAATTTCAACCAAGAATTAGTTAGTTCAAACATATTTTTTTCTCAGATACATGCACTGTTTTCAGAATTACTTGGCACATGGTTAAATTCATTCACTGAAATATACCATCATAAATGTCATGCAATTTTAGTTGCATTCAAGAGAATAAAGGACATGAGGAAAAGGAACCAACCTGACGGGCAACCTGAGCCACTCGCCGACTATGCCTGGATGATTCCTTAATTAAGGTAGGTTTTTCTGGCTCTTGTGAGTCATTTTCTTTCTCTGTTGCCCTCCTCTTCACAATGGTCTTGTCAGGAGAAGTGTTTTCACCAGAGTTGCTCATGGATTCTTTCTTGCGTTTTCTCTGGAAAGTGTATTTAAGGACCCTATTGAAATCTGGTTTACTAGGTGATTCATCTGTTTCTATCGATGATTTGGCATCTTTTGAGTCAGAAAGTACTAGTTCATTAACCACCTCACTGCCTAACTCAGAACATACTACCATTGAATTTTCAACAGCACCACCATCTGGTTTTACCAATGCCGACTCACTTTCCAACTCTGTATCCTTTTCTTCAGTTTTCTGAACAAGTCTACATTTATTAAGTGCCTTAATGCTCACAGTAACATTTTTCGATCCTGAAACAGGATCCACACCACTTCTGATTAATGTCAGCCCAGGATCCAAACGAAGCAAGGGCTTCATCTTAGCTTCATTGTCAGCTGTCTTCAACCCAGCTTCACTGGATTTTACATTTCCACGTTTGGCAAATGAATAAATCACACCACCGTTAACAACAGAAGAAGCCTGACAGGGATTGATAAGCTGGCCTGGAGTAGACATGATTGAGGTAGCTGCTGAATCCCTACTTTGCATTCCCACATTTTCTTTCTGTTTTTGACTGATCTTAATTTCCTCTTCAATAAAGCTTCTCTTCTGCTGCAATTTCCCATCGAGGCTGCTATAAATTTTCACATTATCCCTATTATCCACCTTGATGGAAGGTGGAGTATGTGCACTTACCTTAGATTTAACATCCCCATTGATGGAATATGTTTTGCAACAGGAAGGAGCAGAGGATAAGCAAGAGGCTTTTTTAGGCTGAACAGGACAAGATCTGCGTGTTGAAGCTTTGGCTTTCCCAAAGTGAGTCTTCCTTCTTCGTGATGTGGGAACCTTGGCTAGCTTCTTCACTTCTTCCCCAGAAAATTTATTTGTTACGTCCATGTTTTTTGTCTTAGGAGAGGGTGCAGCGCATTTTCCTGCAGCCTTATCAATTGCTTCAATCACCGACGGGGCACATTGACCATCTTCATTGCCCAACTGAGGCAATGTCCCATTCAGCAAGTTACTTTCAAGTGCACGAATTCTCTGAGTACATCCATTCCTGTACAGCTCAGGCTCCTTGCTTCTCATAATTGTGGAGACCAAGTTGGAAGTATGATCATCAGGCTCCAAATGAGAATCACTAGAATTATCAATTTGTTGAATTGTACTGCAGCACCTATCATCCATAATTCTCAGATTTAATGGGCTGTTCTCCATGTCAAAAGTAGTCACAGCTTCAAGATGTGAGTTTGAAATTGAGGGTGTGATTGGCTCAACTTTCACATCTTCATGAGAATGTTCATCTTCCTTTGTGGTTTGTCCATTCACAGGTTGCAGTCGATTGTTCTTCACCTTCTCTAATTTATCCATAACCCATCTCAACTCCGATCTGAGATCTGTTATAACATCCTCAGCCTCATTGAGCTGTGCTTCAAGCTCATCGATCTTTCTTTGCTTGGTCAAGGATGTTATCTCAGCTTCCTTTGTCTGTAAAGAAGAGAAGATTGGTCAATGCAGTACAATGGCCAACATTATGTTCTTTAATGTTACCCCAGTTATAACTCTAATTGTTTTGCATTAATTGTTAACTTTTATTTTAATGTTGAAACACATGAATAAGTACAAAATTAAACAGCAATATGGCCAGTATTCACCTCATGCCTTGATTCCAATTTCCAAAGTGATTTGAGGAAAAAAAAAAAAAAACAAGGCCAAACAAATCCATAACAAAACTAAATAAATCTGACAAACAATACTGGTGATAAACATTCAAAAATCAATAAATAACTATGAAACTCAAATTTCACAAAAGATTATAACTAATTAAGAACTATAACACTGGCAACGCTCGAGCTCCAAACAGTCACTAACAGAAACTACAGCATAATTCTTAGAATTGCTTTAAATTCTATCAACACCGAATCGTGCACTCCAAATCAACCACATATTTCTACATTTGGAAGTAATCTTTCACTCAAGAAATAGAATTTGCAACTACAAAGACAAAACAAAATAGAAGCGAAATCATCGTACAACAAATTATCTAACATTAAATTAAACAACAATAAACAAAATTAACACGCATTTGATTTGATTTTAGTATTTTTTAGCATAAATACATTACCGTTGAATCGATCATCTGTTTAACGCGTACAAGCAAACGAAGCGCCTCCTCTTTGGTGTTACTCAGATCCTTCTCAAAACGCACCGCTTGTCGCTCCGATGCCATTATTCGAGCTGCCGCCTCTTTCGCCGTGTTCAAAATTATGTCCGCGTACGCCTTCTTTAAGGCCACCATTTTCTACAACACAAAAAACAAAAACAAAATCAAGAAAATGAAAACAAGAAAAAAGTTTTCGAATTTTATCAAAATCAAAGAAAAAGAATTCACAGACCTCCGATTCTGCCATGTATTGAGAAAGGCCAAAGCCAAAGGGGGCGTTTTTTTTTTTTTTTTGGAGGG
This sequence comes from Murraya paniculata, assembly GCA_030449075.1. NCBI lineage: Eukaryota > Viridiplantae > Streptophyta > Magnoliopsida > Sapindales > Rutaceae > Murraya > Murraya paniculata. The sequence continues at coordinate 3,156,512 of JAEVFN010000003.1, forward strand.
TTTTTGGAGAATTTTAACAGATTGGTATCTGTTAAGAACTGAAACCAGTGTACGAAATTACTTTATTGCCCCTGTTCATTGTCCAAATTACAAACTAATTTTGTCAGTTGGGAGTTCTGGGCCCACTTGGAAAAAGAAAGTTCTGGTTGGGAGACGGATACGGTGTCGTTTCTCCTTGGGTGTTTAGGCGCGCAACAAAATGTGGGACCCGCGAGGAGGTTTTTCATAGTGGCCAGATTCTAGTTGAAACGCGCGGTTAAGGCATGATTTTCAATTTTTAAATTTTGAAATTTCACTTGCCACGTAGATGAAACGAAAACCCTTTTGCAAACCAAATCTCAAATTGTCCCAGTTATTTCTCAAATTACCTTCAATTTAATAATAAATTAAAATTGAACATCTTCAATAATTATTGAGTTTAGTAATAGAATATGATACATGAATGAATGCATGTGGCATACTAATTTCTAAAATAATTCTTTATTATACTTTAGTATATTCTTCATGTCATGTATTTGTCTCGAGAAAAAAGAAAAATTAAAGATAAGAATTCATGTCTTACGAACTAGTAAGAGCGTTGATACTCTTACACAAATACAGTTGGAATACAAAAATTTAAATTCCAACTTTGTAAACTTGTCATTACCGTTAGTATACATGGCAAAGCTCAAGTCTCAAGATGGCATCCATGCACCTAGCTTTGGTCATCCAAGAATTCAATGTTTCATATCGTGAAATGGCTTGAATTCCATTCCATAATGTTTCTGCGTTGATGTTACTTTCAATCGTAAAATCAAAAATCAACTAATCAAAAGCAGCTCTTAACTTCCGTATCTTTCTTAGTTTCAAGAATTAACGTGCAAAGGGCATCATAATAATGAATTATCAAAATCGGATTGCTTTTCCCACTAAATTTTCAGGAGCATTATTCTTCTAAATAATGCTTTGACATAATAACTTGCAGTGTAGGAAAATTATTGTAAATTTGCAATGATGCAACCATGATTTGGTTATTCATATCCTCTAAACGATGTCATTTACTCAAAGCACTTGTCTCTTTCCAATAGTTTCTTAATTCCCTCCAAGCATTGATCACACGCTTTCATTTGTTTTCGGTCAATGACCAAATGCACGTGAGTCGTGCGTTGAATTTTCAATATCAGGTTTCTGTAAATAAAGAATCATGGAGTTAACCAAAATCATATTATTGTCTCACCATGATCAGGCCAGTCCATTTTATAAGCTATCTGAAATTCATAACCTTGATTTTGGCAACAACCCAGATAAGTTTTCCAAGTTTTACACCAACGGCTACTGCAGAAGATGATGTGAAGTGCTTGGAAGGCATCAAGAATTCGCTTAATGATCCTCAGGGGAAGCTAAGTTCATGGAGTTTGACAAACTCTTCGGTTGGTTTCATATGCAGGTTTAATGGAGTTTCTTGTTGGAATGGCCACGAAAATCGGATACTCAGTCTGCAACTTGAAGAAATGAATCTCTCAGGACAAGTTCCAAAGTCATTGCAATTCTGTAAGAGCCTGCAGGTTCTCAATCTCTCAACGAACAATCTGTTTGGTAAAATCCCTGCCCAGCTTTGTAAATGGTTGCCATATTTAGTATCTCTTGATCTGTCCAACAATGAGCTTTCAGGTACTATTCCACCTGAACTGGGTAACTGTATTTATTTGAATACTTTATATCTTTCATATAATCGTCTATCAGGACCTGTACCACCCCAGCTGATCAATCTAGTTAGACTTAAACAATTTTCTGTAGCATACAACAATCTTTCGGGTATAATTCCTTCATTCTTCAATGGAGCTATGACGGCGGATATGATGGCAGATAGCAGACTTGGTGGGCCAAACTTAGGTCCCAAGTGTTGTGACTTGAGCAAGAAGAAACTAGCTGTCATTGTTGCTGCTGGAGCTTTTGGTGCTGCGGCACCATTGATGTTGGTCTTTGGGCTATGGCTGTGGTACAATTTGACAAGGGTTAGTAAGAGGAGGAACAGAGGGTATGAATTTGATAACTGCTGGGTTGAGAGATTGAGGGCCCACAAGCTTGTTGAAGTTTCATTGTTTCTTAAGCCACTTACTAAACTTAAACTAGCCCATTTAATTGCAGCTACAAGCAATTTCACTGCACAAAATGTCATAGCTTCAACAAGGACGGGGATTACTTATAAGGCCATGCTTCTTGATGGGTCAATGCTTGCAATAAAGCGGCTAAGTGCTTGTAAGCTTGGAGAGAAGCAATTTCGGATGGAGATGAAGCAACTAGGACTACTTAAGCATCCAAATTTGGTACCCTTTTTGGGGTTCTGTGTTGTAGCTGAGGAGAAGCTGTTGGTCTATAAGTACATGTCTAATGGAACTTTATATTCGTTATTGCATGGTAATGGTAATACTGCATTAGATTGGCCAAGTAGATTGAGGATTGGTTTGGGTGCAGCTAGAGGCCTATCTTGGCTTCACCATTGCTGCCACCCTCCATGCCTTTATCAAAACATAAGCTCCAGTGTGATTCTTGTTGATGAAGACTTCAATGCTCGCATAATGGATTTTGGACTTTCGAGGCTTATGAATGGGGATGCTTCATTGCAGAAGGATGTGCAAGGATTTGGGGTGGTGCTTTTGGAGCTGGTGACTGGCCAAACGCAATTTGGAACTAATGCATCTGAAGAAGGATACAAGGGAAATTTGGTGAATTGGACCAATCAGCTTTCTAGTTCAGGAAGAATCAAGGATGTAATTGACAAGGCTCTGATTGGAAAAGGATACGATGATGAAATTTTGCAGTTTCTGCAAATTGCTTGTAAGTGTTTGGCTGCTAGGCCTAAAGAGCAATGGTCTATGTACCAAGTTTATATATCATTATGCAGCATTGCTGAGAAACTTGGTTTCTCAGAATTTTATGAGCAAAATTCACTATTTGTAATATGAAGTTGTAACTTGTATGATTCAATAAACATGTCAAATACGGTTTCTTTAATTTTTTGAACAACTCAGAACATGCTAAAGGTTCATATTCGGGACCTTGACTCTGATACAACAGTAATTTAGGTCTAATTAGCATAAATTGCAAAGTCAAAGATTTTTTGTGCTTGACTGATGAAAGCGCTAGTAACCCATTAGCTCCACGGACTGAGCAAATTCAAAAACTGCTTCTTTACTAGATATATCTTACTAATGAAATCAGATTAGAATTATGAGATTGGCAATTTGGTAAAGCACTTTCAAGAATTTTACAGAAACTAGAAAGCTATTCCGAGGAAAATTCCTCTCAATTAAGAAGACGAGACAAATATCGTGCAAAATAATCATAGCCACTGGAGAACAAGAGGATTGAAATTTGCTATTTGAAGGAAGGTGTTAGGTTTAATTAAATTAAAATACTGTAATTGCATTAACTATTTCACCCACTAAAATTTTGTGGAATCACAGCAGTACCACAGATTACTGTCTTCTGCTTGTGAGGTGGCAAGGATTCCTTTTAACTTTTCCTGTGGAACTTGCTTCCCAATTTTGAAAATTCATTTAAGACGGTTAAATAAAGCTTAAAGATCCAATTTGCTTCTCGTGTTCAAAAGCAATTGGTTTTGAGTCTTTTTGACCACATGTGATGAGAAAATTGAGACAAATTTGACGAAAAAATAACCAGTTGTTGAGAAAGGACCAAGAATTTGATTTTAAAAAATAATGATTATGATAGTTAATAAACAAAACATTGCACGACTTCCCATATATTTTCTTTGAATGTTTGATGCAACCATGACTTGTTTAATAAGTAATCATGTAGTAGTATTGCAACTCATTCCCTACGCAGCTTCCTAGTTAAATGCATTTAGTCAAAGCTGTTGTCTCTTCCAAATTGTTTGTAAATTTCGATCACGCGTTGTCTTGATCACACGGTTTTTGGTCAATGATTAATTGAACGTGAATCATCAGATTGCTGCAAATAGGCATAAAAAGGACATAAATTTCATTTATTTCTGTGACTGCATTCTTAAAATCTGATTTTTTGGTCTCACCAGTCAACATTATGGCTCCAATGCATTATATAAGCTTTCTAAAATTCTTACCCTTAATTTTAATATCAACCCAGATAATTTTTCCAAGTTTTGCATCATCAGCTGTTGCAGAGGATGGAGTTTCACAAGCCCTTCAATTGGTTTCATTTGCAAATTTGCTAGTGTTAGTTGTTGGAATGAGAAAGAAAATCGGATAATCCTCCAGGAACCTGTGGAAATGAATCTCTCGGGACAAGTTCCAGAGTCTTTGCAATTCTGTCAAAGCCTGCTGGCTCTTAATTTCTCAGGTAACAATCTTTTCCGTGCTATTCGAGCACAGACATGCACTTGGTTGCCATATTCAGTATCACTTGATCTTTCCAACAATAAACTTTCAGGCCCTATACCACCTGAATTGGGTAACTGTATTTATTTGAATACTTTAAATCTTTCAAAAAATGGTCTGTCAGGACCTATACCATCCCAGTTGTCCAACTTAGATGGACTTGAGAAATTTTCTGTAGAATACAACAATATTTCAGGTGAAATTCCTTCTTCAATGGAGTTACGAAGGCAAATTTGAGATCCAATTGTTGTAGGTTGAGCAATAAAAACCTTGTAGTTATAGTTGCTCCATGAAATTTTATTGCCGTGGCACGACTGAAGTTAGTCCTTGGGCTATGGTGGTGATAAGGGTATGAGTATGATGATTTCTGGGCTGAGAAAAATGCTGCTCTATGTAGGCTTAATCAAAGACAGATGGTCTATGAGCCAAGTTTACAAATCACTGTGCAGCATTGCACGGCAAATTGAGTTGTATGATGAAAATTCCCCATTTGTAATATGAAGTTGTAACTTGAATGATTCAATGCACTTATCAAATAGTGGTTTCTTAGGTCTATTAAGGACTTTGACTCTCGTACAAAATTAAATTAAGAATTTATTTGAAATTGAGGTGTTGTAACTTTTAAGTTATAGCTGCTGTGGAAAAAAACTGTAAGTATGAAACAAAAATTAATAATATGTAGTAAATATAATCTTTAAATAATAATTTTAATAAAATTATTAAAGATATAATAGATTTTTTATTATGTAAGTGAATTTTACATCAACGTAGCTTCGAAGTTACAGCAGTTTGTACTTACCAAACACTTTAATATTGTAACTTTTAAGATACAGCTGTGCAACTTTAATTCCAAACAGACCCTAGATCTATCAGCATAAACAGAGTATTTGTGTTTGACTAATGAAAGTTTTAGTAACCCATGACTTTCAAGGAGTAAGCAAATTAGAAAAACAGTTCTTTACTATAGATAACTTTACTAACGAAATCAGACTAGAATTATGAGTTTGGCATTTTTGGAAAGCACTTCCAAGAATTCACACAAAAATTAGAAAGGTCTTTGATGATATTTCCTCTTATATGCACCTTAATTAAGGTAACGACGCAAATATCTTGAAAAATAAAGATAGCAACTAGAGGACATGAGGATTGAACATTGCTGTCTGAAGGAAGGTGGGTTAGGTTTAATTAAAATATTGTAATTGGTTGCGTAAATCCGTTAACTGTTTGACCCACTAAATTTTTTTAATTTTTATGAATCAACCCACAAATTCTTGTCTTCGGCATGTGAGGTGGCAAGAATTCATTTTCACTTTTCCTGTGGAAGTAGCTTTCAGTTTTGAAATTTAAAACTAAGGTAGTTAAAGTATAAGCTTCACAGCGTCCGATTTGTTTTCTTAGGTTCAAAGACTTTTGACCACAACAACTCTAGATCCCACCTTACAACTTTGGGATTATGATATTAAAAGTGAATTCTATAAGTAAAGTTCCTAAATGTTAAATATAATTGTGCACTTCAAATATGGAAGAGCACTATTGAGAATATTGGCATTGAACACGAAGTGACTCAAAAGGAAAAATCTTCCACTTTCAAATAAAAAAGGATCGGGCGGCAGATTAGTAAATATCATATACAAACCCAAATGCCTAAGATTTGATTGGATGTCCATTAAAGCAAAACAAAATTCTCATGGATAGTTATAAAAAAAATTCATTAAGATAATGCCGACATAAATTAAACTTGGCTTTAAAATAATAATAATAATTTTTAGTGCACCATCCAAGTAGCCCATTTTTGACGGCCATGGCCACAACTTCTTCATCAAAAGCACTTGATTTCTTCATCAAAAGCACTTGATTAATCCCCTCTATATAACGTCTCGTTTAGTCAAAGAAGCTATAATCATCAATCACAAACTCACCATCATTGACAAAACGCCCAAAAAGCACTTCCCGCAACAGCAAAAAGCGACTATTACAATACGTACATGCTTAGCATAGCCGCATAGGAGTTTCCGTGTAATTTGCATTCTCATTTCAACACATACATTTGAAGTCAATGTCACCATTCCATAACGTTTACAATTAAGCTTTGGTTATTCCATTTTTCTCTTGTGTGTGTGTGTGTGTGTGTGTGTATGGCTATGAATTTTCATAGTCCTGTAACCATCATTACCTGAACCAAGATCATATTTCTGTAACAAATTTTATTTTCATTTTTGTTATTGGTTCATCATGCAGGGCTTACCTTTAATCCATGTTGCAACCTATGTAAAAATCTGTATCTTAATTTTTATCGCAACCCAGATAAGTTTTTCGAGTTTGGCATCAGAAACTGTTGCAGAAGATGATGTGAAGTGCTTGGAAGGTGTCAAAAGTTCACTCCATGATCCTCAGCGGAAGCTAAGTTCATGGAGTTTTGGTAACTCTACAATTGGTTTCATATGCCAATTTGTTGGAGTTTCATGTTGGAATGACAAAGAAAATCGAATCCTCAACTTGGAATTAAGAGAAATGAAGCTGTCTGGCCAAATTCCAGAGCCTTTGAAGTTTTGTAAAAGCATGCAGAAACTTGATCTTTCAGCTAATGATCTTTCTGGTAACGTTCCTGCCCAGATATGCAATTGGTTGCCTTATTTAGTACATCTCGATCTTTCAAATAATGATCTTTCAGGCCCTATTCCAACTGATCTTGGTAATTGTACTTATTTGAATACTTTGATTCTTTCAAATAATAAGCTTTCAGGACCTATCCCATATCAGCTGTCAAATTTAGGCAGGCTTAAGAAATTTTCTGTTGCTAATAATGATCTTACGGGTACAATTCCTTCGTCCTTCAAAGGATTTGACAAGGCTGATTTTGTTGGAAATAGTGATCTTTGTGGGGGGCCTATGGGATCAAAATGCGGAGGGTTGAGCAAGAAGAATCTTGCAATCATAATTGCTGCTGGTGTATTTGGTGCCGCAGCGTCAATGTTGTTAGCTTTTGGGCTATGGTGGTGGTATCATTTGAGATGGGTTAAGAGGAGAAAGAGAGGGTATGGTATTGGAAGAGATGATGATGATAGCCGTTGGCTTGAAAGGTTGAGGTCTCACAAGCTTGCTCAAGTTTCATTGTTTCAAAAACCTCTTGTTAAGGTTAAATTAGCTGATCTAATGGCAGCTACAAACAGTTTTAGTTCAGAAAATGTTATAATTTCGAATAGGATAGGGACCACCTATAAGGCCATGCTTCCTGATGGGTCAGTACTTGCTGTCAAGCGGTTAAATACTTGTAAGCTTGGTGAGAAGCAGTTCCGTAGTGAGATGAACCGATTAGGACAGCTTAGGCATCCAAATTTGGCACCACTTTTGGGATATTGTGTTGTGGAGGAAGAGAAGCTTTTGATTTATAAGTACATGTCTGGTGGAACTTTGTATTCTTTGTTGCACGGAAATGGTACCGAACTAGAATGGTCAACAAGGTTTAGGATCGGTTTGGGAGCTGCCAGAGGTCTAGCCTGGCTTCACCATGGGTGCCAGCCTCCATTTCTGCATCAAAACGTATGCTCAAATATGATTCTTGTCGATGAGGATTTTGATGCTCGGATAATGGATTTTGGATTGGCCAAGCTTAGGACTTCTTCTGATGAGAGTAGTTTTGTGAATGGTGATTTGGGTGAATTTGGTTACATAGCTCCTGAATACTCTAGCACAATGGTTGCTTCGTTGAAGGGAGATGTGTATGGAATTGGGGTTGTGCTTCTGGAGTTGGTTACAGGGCGAAAACCACTTGAACTCAGCACTGCTGAGGCAGGATTCAAGGGAAATTTGGTGGATTGGGTGAATCAACTCTCTAGTTCTGGCCGAAGCAGGGAGGCCATTGACAAGGCTCTTTGCGGTAAGGGATACGATGAGGAAATTTTTCAGTTTCTGAAAGTTGCATGTAATTGTGTGGTCTCTAGGCCTAAGGACAGATGGTCTATGTACCAAGTTTATCAGTCATTAAATAGCATTGCGGCGCAACATGGTTTCTCAGAAAGGTATGATGAATTTCCGCTAATTTTTCACAGGCAAGATGGTGGATCAGTTTAATACAAGTTCTACGTTTTGGTAAGTTATCAAAAGGCTCTTATGTAAATGGTTTGATTGCCAGTTCTGCTGCATTTTCTTGTTTGTTCTATATATACCTGTATGATACAATAAAATTATCAAAATTAAAAGTTCTTGAATGTTGAGGATTCTACTTGTTTGAACTTTGCATTATTGTGCCTCTTCATCTGTTTGTAGCCTTACAATTTTTATTGAAAAGAATAATGAAGCTGGAAATAGTGTTCAATATATAATATGATGCCCTGATGTTCCACGAATAACTTCCATTCAGAAGGATAGTAATGCTTTTGTTACCTGCTCTGCAAGACAGCAGAGTCATTACGGCTTATTTCTGCTGACAGCAGATGTTACCAGAAACGAGGTCAATTTAGAACTAGACAAAAGATGTTACCAACAAATTTATGTGGTTATTTACGATGTAGCAGAGCAAAATGCAATGCATTTAGGTATGTCATTAGATATATAAAATGGAGCAAGTTGTCATGGACCGCTCAATTTTTTTGTAAACGGAGGCTCAATTAACATACCTAAATGCAACTTGCTCCATTTTATAATCAACAAAGAGATAAATTATATTAGAAGTCCACTTAACAGCGGGACGCGCTCAGCAGTAGGGTATGCTCAGCAATGGGCCACCTCATACAACTAGCGACTAGTGGTTTGCTCAGCAGCAAATGTACTAAGTAATTATTAGTCTCAAAGCGAGGTACGCTTAGAAGCTCGACCAAACTGTAAAAATTTCCCAGCAACTTGCATGCACTTGTAAATTACCTAAAACTTTCCTCACTTCTCTACACACATGTACTCTAGAATCTATGAGATATTTGCGTAACTTGCATGGTGAGCTCTAGAATTAAACTAGCAACACTATATATCGGCCATCACCCTTGTCATTTTGCTCACCACACACCAACACACCAGCGCACACACAACACACTCAAGCTCCTGTAAAAAGCTCTCTTGTATTTTTTTCTTGTGAGTAATAAAATTATTTTTGGTTGTATTGTTCTTTCTTCTCTTTAACTTTTCCGCAATTATCTTATTTGACTAGTTTGAAAAATTTAATAAACTTACTTAGCAATTTTTGTGTTAAATGTTGTTTAAATGCTCGCATGTTGTTGCACAGTTAAACTCATCCCGTGACAAAATGCCCATTTGCAATTACTATGCTTCTGGAAATCATGAAAAACCGAGTTTCTGAACCAATTTTGAGCCGCTAGTTCGATTCGAGTTTAAGGCCAAAACCGAACATGGTTTCGTTTCGGATAAAATGCCCACCTCATAATTCCATTTTACAGCAATTGTGGATGAAAAAGCGTATAGCCCAGAACTCAAAAATGAGTTACTTTAGTGCAATTGTAGATGAAAAAGCCTATACAGCCCAGAACTCAAAATTGAGTTGCCCTGGGATATTATGTGATGTATAATTTAATCACTTAATTTGATGGATATGATTTGAGTGCTTTTACAAAAGACATTGTTATTCAAAAAATTGCTTTCTATAAAGCGCTTTTAGAAACACCCCTAACCACTAAAGTTAACTTTAACTAAGAGTGGATCCTAATTTAGGGCCTAAATAACTTTGAAGCAAAAGCACTGCACGAGAAGAGAATCTGTCTCCCCCATGCAACGATGAAAGGCCTCTAAATTTTACTTTGGACCGAGTCTTTGCTTCTGCTTCTCGAACCATTCAAAATCAAATAAGTGAAAAGAAACAAAGAAGGATTAAAAAATGTATAAAAAGAAAGTGAAAGAAAAAAGCAATGAGCAGAAATTGCTCCTTGCTTTGCTCTGTTTTTCACTTTGGTGATATCAGAAAAGAGTTGTAATTTCTCTGAACTAATATGAATATCAATTTTCATGAATTCCTCAAGTATTAAAAAATCCAAATATAATCTCTTCAATGTCACGGATCCGATTGTTGCCAAATCAGCAAGAGATATTATTTTCTAAAATTTATCTTGAGGCATGTTTGTAAAATAAATGCTTCTTGACCATATTATTTTTTTAAGTTCATTTTTACTTGACAGTTAAATTTTATCAAATACTCATTTATTCATACTCAACAACTAATAATTTTATTTAGCAATAATAAAAAATCTATCAAAATCTCCTATGCACATTTTATAATGATGCAATTTAAAAATCTGAACCTAAAAAGGCCGAACTTACTTCTAAATATTTAAATAACTTAGAACTTATTCCGACACGTGGCACAAGAGGTGGAGGTGGGTTAGCACACTACCAGTGGGTACCGTTCACTATATTTTGTTACCACCATTCAAGATTTAAGAGAATACGTACATTGAGAATTGAGCAGCTTTTAGTTGAATATTGCTTTAGTTGTACTTGGAACACAATGCAGTCATCAGCTTGAAAGAAGGAACCCAATCTAATAAAGGGAAAAATCATACAGAGATCAAAGTTTCTGCAAATTGCAAACAAAAGCCTACTCATAATGCTGGGAGAGACTGACACTTCTTGGACTCTGTTACATAAATTCCATGTATCATCAACTTGGCGTCTGGTTTGTTCACGCAAAATGAAACCCTACCCATGAATCTTTCAATAAACAAGGGACATGCAAATGCTGGTGAGTCACATTCAAAAGTTGTTTACCAAAACTTTAACCAGTGAACATTTCAGGCCACAAGATTGAAGCATGCAGCAGCCTTTTTACTAGCAGTGGTGGAGGGGGCAAAAAAAAAGAAAGAAAGAAAGAAAATTTGGAAACCCCCACTCAAACAATTTCTGGGAATAACAACAAACTTTTATAGTGTAATACATCTTAGCTCCTGATTTTCTAAGGGTTGAAAAAGCAGTGGATATATAAGATTTCTTGTACATTGCCTTCTAGAGAAAAGCTGGTGCTTCTCTTTCGGAATCAGACTCGACCTGGTGGTTGTCTGGACTTTGATGCTCTCCTGAAGAAAAATGTCACCAAGAATAAAATATGAGAGAGCTTATTAACGTTTATTGTATGCATTAAGCCTTTTTGCTAGTAAGGAGAGTTGTTCAGAAATTTAAAGACATCCAATGTTCAATATGATAATTGTTAATTAGTTTAAGAGTGTACTTAAATTGCAAATTAGATCTTAGCTTTATAACAGTTATTTGATTATTTTGAACTCCAATGGAGAAGAAAGAAACTGCATGGTGTTTCCCTCCACATATTTAAAGTGGTCAAGATCTTTCCCCAATGTCTTTATTTGAACCTCATCAAAATAAGAGAAAGATTGACGGTTAAAGAAGCTTTAGTTAAAGAGTAATGACCATTATCTGCTTCCATAGATTTCAAATGAGTTTACGATGTCTCTTTCACTTGACAGATATTATATTAGCTACAGAACATTTACCGCTGCATTTTTCTTTTATAATAATCCGCCACCCACAACCCAAAAAAAAAAAGGGACTGTTACGATCATCAGATAAAACACGAGGACCAGAAGAACCAACTAGAGACCAGTACAGTATTACTGCATGCGTATGCATCAACTTCCAGTTTCTTATCAGTATATACGGACATTAATCTATAAGTACAATCCATTGAAAATTGTACTGATGATCCCTACAGTCATTTTAATTATTCTACAGTTTTACTGACAAGACAATTGGGAGAGAATATGTGCATAGATTAATTGAGAAGGAAATGTATGTACCTGTTGTGAATGGGATCGGGTCCATTGGGTACTCTTCTCTTGCTCACATAGTTGAGATCCATGTCCTGATGAGCATGATGCTTCTCTCTGGCAATCAACTTCCAGTGCTTGGAAATTTCAGTTGGTGGAACTGTCACTGTTGTTTTGGTTGCATGATTGGCCAAGATTCCGGCAAACAAAAGCCAAATAACCCCCAAAAATATAACAGCTCCAAGTAGAAACCTCAAAACACAGCCACCACTCCCCATATGTATCTATCACTTCGCTTATCTCCTATGACCTTTTGATGAAGAACAATGGCTGAACATTGAAAACAGAGAACAAGGAACCAAAAACCATGCTGGAATTGAGAACAGAAAAATGCACGAGGAGCTCTCAAATAGGGAGTGGAGTTAACAAAGGAAGAAAAGATAGGAAGAGAAAGCTAGGCAAGACCAGTATGTTAAGATGTTTTTAACTTGGCGGGTAAAGAAGTAACTGTGTCTTATTTAAAGGTGGCAGAGCAGAAGCAATGCTCTTGAGAGAGAAAGAGAATAAAATGACTAAAATACAACAGAAAAGTTTGTTACCCTTGTTGCTTTATTTGTTAACTGGGTCCATTGTGGCGCCCTTTGCTTGCTTTGGTTTGTGGATTTTCTTGCAGCAGAGCAAACATAGGGGGACCTCACTATCTCCATCAATTCTAATGCATATTCCAAGCTTTACAAAGGTATAGGGCCCTGTGCCTCTAAGGGGAAATTTGGATTGGACTGAAGCACCAGTTACTTGCAAAAACTTCCAATTACTTGATCCCTCAATCATTCCTAGTAGAAATACAAATGAGAGATAAATGAATTGACTTATCAAAGAAATGTTGATAATTAAGTGCTGGCACCTGTCTTTGAGAAACTGACAGAAACAATGAGGACTCCATTGATGACGCTGCAAAATAAGAAAACTACTGAAAGAATGAGGTTAAAAAGCAGATTTCCATTGTGCCAGGAATTGCAGTTTTCTAGCACTGTAAGTGGCTTGTACTTCCTTCTATTCCAACATGAGTGTAATGTAGAGAACCAAAAATAATTGTAGCCAATGCATTTTCAAATAAAAATCCAGACAGTCGAGGATGCATTCCAAGAATTTCAAATTTCCAAACAGGCATCAACAGTCCAGCCAAAGAAAAAGAAAACACAACAAAGGCAATTGAGACTGCTGACATGGCCATCAGTTAGTTTATCTAGCAGTTTTTAAGTTTACAATGCTGCAATAAATCTGTGACAATAATTGTCTCTGGTCCCCTTAGCCTGTCCCAAATGGGCAAAAGTTCCCTAGAATACATAATAATGGACCATTCCTCCTTAGAATACCGTTAGTTCTTCCAATAATTATCAGAAACCTCCCTCTGCTGCAGCACAAATACAAAAGCATCTCATTCTTTTCAGAAAAAGATGGGCTTGTCACACTAAGAACAACCTCCATCCTTAAGCAATGAATCTGGCAGAACTTTAAATCTTTACATATAAGAAGATTCACACAGTACTTGCTGATTTACAGAATCAATCAACCAAGATGCAGAAAATGACCAAAATATGAGATAGGAAAAAAGTCACAAGGAAACAAAAATTAGATTCAAGATTCTTATGTCAACAAGAGGAGTGACCCTGTAGAATCTTCGGCTATTGCAAAACTTGCTTCTTAAGCCCCACCAAGTTTTCATGGAAATTGAAAACAGTGAATAAGAATAACAGAAGTTAACAAGTACTAATTCTTAGCAACTATAAAGCTAATAGCCTAATACTGTCACTGCATAATTCAGCAATGTCCTTACATCACCAAGAAAAACCCTGAAAGTGAAAACTGGATGAGAAGGCTCCAGCAATCTCCAGATGGTCATGAGGTCCATGAGATCCCAATGCTTAATGCAAAGTACATCAATATAACTTAAAACACCTATAATATGAACATCTTAAGCAGTAAGGTTTATCATATGGTATCTGCTGTAACTGACATAGCTGAGCTCCAATTATTCATCAAATCAAATCTATATTCAAGATAGCCTTGTTGAATCAATCGATTTACTTGTGTGAAGGTCCCTAGTAATCACATCAGATTATCTTCCCTCCTAATAGTACATTGTATTAAGATTTGCTTTCCAGAAAGACGCTTTGTCACAGTTTCAAGAGGGACAGAGCAAATAACTGTCACATTCAGAGCTAGATATGATTTTATGAACAAATCATGATCTTTACTTTGGGATGCCCTCTATAAAGATGTAGTTAAATGATAATCGTGGGGAAACTCTTTCAATCATGTGGGAAATGTAAGGTCCACTCAAGGTCACAGTTCTTTCTTCACCCTTTGGTTCATTAATACCAATTTATTAGGCCCTACCAAGGGATTTTCTAATATTTTCTTTTTTCAATCTCCAACAAGAGATCAAAAGAAGAGCCAAAAATGGGAAGAAAGGAAGCAAATAATGCATGAGAAGACATGAATAATATAAACCTTAACACAAATGGAGCTTAATATCAAATTCAATTTTACTCATCCAGAGCAGGTATTATCCCTCGGTGCATAATGGAAAATTGCATATTTTTCTTGTTCCACATGCAAGTTCCTTTACATCTAGGATTCCTCATTTAAACTCAAAGAATCAATGATGAGGTCCACCTTATGCTCTAAAATCAAAACTGCTTCTTTTATTACTGTTGCACACCGTATTTTCAGCACCTCTCTTCCCAAAAAAAGACAATGACCAAGGAGTCTAAAATGTGTAAGAACATTGAGTTTGAAGGACCCAGTGTTGATTCTATGCAGCAGAAGCCAATATATGGTAGGCAAATATTATGTGCTTTAAGAAACCTTAATAATTGCTTAATATACTTCAACAAATTCAAACCAAAATGGGAATTATCAATCCTCTGAGAACAAATTCAGAGCAAAATGGGAATCATCGATTCTCCGACAATACTGGCCCTTGTTTTTAAATGGTATTTCAGCTCCTGTCAAAGTGGGATATCAAAAGCTTGCATCATAATGGAACAGCGAAGTTGGGTACCATCTATCAACAATTTTCAAATTGAATAAGTAGTCCAATTAGTGTATACAAGCTACAGATATCTACTCTCGACTACAATACATACAGATTCATTTATAAATTTCTCACAATCTTGAGAAAGTCAGCCAGATTGACTTAATCTCCTGATGGTCATGAAGTATCCAAGTAACATAAATCAATCAACCTGCAACCAAAAACCAATGTTCTGCTTAGAAGATGCAAACACCACAAATGAAAATAACGAAAACTACACAGAAAAAGTTTCTCATAGGTGTCCAAAAGAAAGCACAAATTACCATGAAGATTCACCACAGCGGAGAGGCATGAGTATCACTCGAAGTTGAGAGACGTGAATATAAATACTTCAAGATACGGCATTTGTACAGATACAAATTTATCCACAACTATATTAATTTACCTCAATCGTGCTACGCACACTAGTGGTCAAACTTATCTTATTAAAGGAATTTTCTTCTCTGATTTTCTTTTCTTCTGAGCCCACTCGGGTCCATAAATTGCCAAATGTGTCCTACCAAATCTTCGATCCTTTATCTGTAATTTTAATTTTCCAATATAATCAACAAAGAGGTAAATTACTAGCAGATATCACTTCAATCACACATATAGAATCAAATAATTTGTCATTCTCATCATGAAAGATATTCAAATAAAATTTAAATTTGAGCTACTTCAGCACTAGCAAGTTGTCATAGCTCCTACAACCGACATTTTAATCTTTAACTGTTTTTTTATTCAATAAGAAAGCAGCCACACTGCCACGTCATCTGAACCTTTATCTAAGATTTATATGATTATATTATTCAATTACATGGTAACAAGCAAAACAGGTAGTCATTGATCATCTTTTTCTCTTCCGTGTAGACATGCTAACTACTGGCTGCAAGAAATACCTTTACAAGACATCCACACGCATCCAACATATCAGTTCTTAAAGGATACTCCACCACCTGCACCAATAAAATTTGGAAGATAAGGGAATAAATAGAAACACCCCATGATTTAAAAATATAACATTAATGAAGAAGAATACAAGAAATCATCACTCACAATAAAGGAATCTTTTCCAACCAAGGCCGACTTTGAAATTTGAGCCATCAGTACCTCATAATCCACTGCTGTATATGGAGGCGTAACACTTATGTAATCAAATGGGCCATCTTTACCTACACTCAGCAAAAGTTTATTTGTGTTGATAATGGATATAGAAGAATTTAAGTGTAATCAAAGAAAGCCATTAACAAATTTGTAAATTCCCATCAATGTGTTTCAACAACAGATATGGTTTGCTTTATTAAACACAATTCTGCATACTTACACAGAGTGCGGAAAATGAACGCTAAGGATTTAAGGACGGGCTGCATTATGGATAGCACTTTATCAAACATTATTCAGTTACAATATGATGATTATTAAGCCTAAACCCAAAAATTGCCAAGTGTAGTGTACATGTCCATAGCTCAAAAATTCTACAAATGAAGGTGGTTTGCTACAATCTTGAGGTTAATGTGTCTATCAAAGGTTTTTCTCTTTTTCTTTGTTAAGAGCCTTTAACACTATTTTCAGCTACACTCTTTCGTTAATGATCAGCAAGCAAAAAAAATGACTCAACTCAAATACAGCCTCTATGTACCCAGAAAATACCATAGCATAGATCTTTCTATCTTCTCAGCATGGTTTACAACAAAACTGCTGCTCTCCTGTATTATTATGATCCTTCAAACATTTTGTACAGAGGCAAGGCCATCTCGAGTCACCCAAGATAATTGCATTATTTTTCCTCTTAGGATGAAGGCCAAAAAAAATCATGGCAATCTGACAGATCATGGAAAATGACAATATGTATTTGGACCAGACATAAGAGGAGGGGGTGGGGAGAGTTACTTTTTTTTGGAGACTCAAAACTTGTAAGCGATCTTGGAAGATTACTAAAAACAGAGAGGAGAGAGAACAACCACACACCTACAAATTGCTCAGCTCGATCTAAGAAAGTTTCAACACGAACTGTATGTATAGATGAAACGTCAAGAAACCCAGTCCATTCCAAGTTTGGTGTTAGAACATTGGAAACAACCCAAGGGTCCATCTCGACAAAATGCACCTACGAATTTAAACAAAGACAAAGGAATCTCAATCACACATAACAAAAAGAGAGGAAAGTTGAAATAGTTAGGTAGTGGACCAGGTATCCACCCAAAATCATTCAAAGCTATACATGTCAATCCCCAAAAGTGTGCCTCTTTATTGGCTTAACAAGGGTAAAGCCAAAAGGAACCAAAAGCCACATTTTTTTGCCTCAAGAGACCGAGTTAAAAGGTATTAGATGTACCTCAGAACATCCTCGGCTGATTGCCTCAATACCAACAGATCCAGTACCACTGTACAAGTCTAACCAGCGACCAGGCCTTAAGGATGAAGGGCAACCACCAGCTGCCTAAAGAAAGCTAGAATAGATTATTCTTACCCAACAAAAATAGCATCAAAAACTGAAATTTCCAGATCTCACTAGCAATTAGCATGTGACTGTGAAGTATATGCTACCTGCAAAATATCAAATGCTGCACCTTTCACAACTTCCATCATTGGTCGTACATCCATGCCCTTCCGAGATAGCAACTTCTTTCTTCTAGCCTTTCCTCCAAGCACCTACAATGGCCAATATCTTGGCTGTTATTAGGTGTCACAATAAATAAAGACTTATAAACACCAAGATTAAGCTAAACCCCACAGGAGGGGCATAAATATACTATCCCATTTACTATTGCCATTCATCATTTCACTGAATAAATTGAACTAAAGCAAAATAACACCTGAAGCAGCCTGTGTGTGGTTCGTTCTTCCTGAGGTGTCTCATCCGAAACCACCAGCTTTGATCCCCTTCCTTCCTTTCTCCTTCTTGTCTACATACCCAATTCAAAAATAAATAAATAAATAAATAAATAAATAAATAAATAAATAAATAAATAATCACTTGTCGAAAAAAGAAAAAAATAATAACAAAGTCATAAAGTTGCAATTTTTATGTCTGTATCATCAACAAGAAATCACTTTAAAACAAAACAAAACATAAAGTTTCCAGCTTTAAGTTCCCTTGAAAGACAAACCTTAGGAGACGGTTCAGATAAGAACTCATCTGGATCAAGGCCGTATTGTCTGAACAACTCTTTCTTGTCCTCATTTGTCAACCCAGTTCCTGATTCTGACAAGCAATCGCAATAAACATAAAGTTAAAGCTTTTGTAAGCTAAAATTAAAAAGTATATACATAAAAATGAATTGAAGAGTCATGCTTTGAGCTTACTGTACGAGACAATGAGGGGATATCGTTTCTGAGAAACGGGTTTGGTGAAGCTAGTGGAAAAGAGTGGAAGGTTAGTGGAGGAGTTTGAGCTGAGGCGCGGTGAAGATGGCAAAAGAATTGGAGTCCATGAGACTATAGACATCGCGGGTTCTCTGTTTTTCAGTTCTGAGTTGGATGAAAAGGAGTTTGCTCCACTCTTGATATTTTAAAGAAAATTAAAAATTTATTTATTCACATATTTAGAAGCAAATTAAATTGAACTGTTTTAGAAATTTTTTATTTAAGGGTAAAAAGTAGTAATATAACAGTAAAATTCATTATTTTTTATTTGAATTGTAAGTTATATGATTGTAACTCTTCAAATCTCTTTATTAAAACATGAACAAACCATAAATTATTGTTAGGGATTTGCACCAAAATATGACTCATCAGCAATACCAATACTAAATAGTTCAGAGGTCAAAAAAAAGAAAATGACAAAAGACAAAATATAGTGAAAATACATAAATATCAAAACTTATTTTGTTTTTGCATTAAAGAGTAATTCTATTAATTTTACAGTTAGTAATGTGCAATTAACCAGTCTGACTAGCACCAGAACGATCAGCTTAAGAATCAACTCAAAACTATGCAAGGAATGCACTCGCATTCGATCGCCGAGATAGGGACCTCCCCGTAATAAAATTGGGATTAATAGAATCAACTCGAAATTGCAGTATTTCGTACTCCGCCAATTAAAATTCTACTGGGCCTGAAGTTTGAAGCCTTTGGTTCTACATTGGCCCCCAATTTAAAATTCAACCCAAGTATCAAAACGCCCATCTCAATCCAAACCCAATTGATTGTCCTTGCACGTTTTAATCAAGAGTGACAGGGAGACCAAACTACCCTCAAAAGTGGACGACGTGCAGAAACCGAAGTCGGCTTCCACATGGCAACCTCTGCATCCTCCGATCACCGCGGGTGGACCCCAGAACTGTCGTCAAATCGAAGTGCCTATTTTATCGTTGGTTTTGACTTTTGAAAATAACAACAATAAAAAAAAAAAAACATAAAAAGATAAGTCGGAGTACTTTTAAGAAAAAGAAGAACCGAGTAAGATCAGCCTTTTGATCATGACTACAAATTCGTCAATTTCATCATCGATACCGTCATAACCCAAATTCCAATTTTTTATTTTTTAACAGAAAAATGAATAGATTTTAGAATTGGTTTTTTCATTCTGCGTTGGCCGGCAAATCCCTCCACGCAATGGGAGCTTGTGGGTCGAAATTTTTGTCGAAGAAGAAGTTGAAGAGTAAGAGAATCTCAAAACGACGCGTTTCGTTTAATAAACTTGACAAGATTGATGAATGTGGCAAAACGGATGCTCGCTCTCACTCTAATTCATCAACACTCTTAGGTCCTAATCTCAACTGGATTTTTATTTTATTTTATTTTATTTTGTAATTTCTTTCTCAGTTTTTGAATTTATTGAGTAATTTTTGTTTTTGATTTGTTGTTATTTTACAGCAAGCAAAGAATTTGCTTGGTTTGACTGCTGTTCAGCGCTTGATCAGTCAGAAATTGATGATGATTTTTACAGTGTTCGTGATGGTATGTGTGTTTTAAGTTATTTTTCAATTTGTCACTTAACTACGTATGAGATTGAATCGGAATAAGAAAAAACTTATTTTGAATACTTAGATTTTGAAGAGGCATCCACGATGAGAGTTGCATCACCTAGAGACAGCTTAAATCGAAAGGACCAAAATGGTAATGCCCGGAATGGGCAATTGCCTTGTGTTGCTTCAGCTATGTCCTCAGATGATAAAGCAAGAGTGTCCAGTTCACGGACACCGGCTGCAAAGAGAAAACTGCTTTCAAGGCTTTCCTTTAAATTTAAGGAGGGGCACAACAATCAAAATTCATGTGAGTGCACCTTTTTTAATTTATGTATGATTGTAGGTTACTTGTATTGGTGACTGGTGGGCCATGCACAGATATGATGGTCTCATGTATAGGTTCTTGTTTGTCAATTGTCGTAGTTCCACCCAAGGTGCTTCTGCAAAGACCAAAAGCCGGTTCCTCACTTTCGTTCTGCCCCTTGGAGAAGAAGATGACTAATTCTTGGTCACCTATTGAGCCAAGTACTTTCAGAGTTCGGGGACAGAACTATTTACGGTGAGAACGAAGCCTCTTTATATGTATAATCTTTCTGATTTCACTCAACAGTTTTATATTGCTCTCATTTGCTCGGGGACCTGGAGTGGACCAGTTTATTAATCTTCTTTTGCTTGTAACATGTTTCATTATGGTTTCTTGCTACCTGAACTTAAGTATCAAATCCACTTTTCATTTGTTTTACAGAGATAAGAAGAAAGATTTTGCTCCTAATTTTGCAGCATATTGTCCCTTTGCTGCTGATGTTTTCTTATCTCGGCGGAAAATCGATCACATAGCTCGTTTTGTGGATCTTCCTGTTATGGATTCATCAGAAGAATTACCTTCTATTCTTGTTGTCAATCTCCAGGTATTTCTACCTTTTTCTATTTTTTCTTTTTGTACTCTTTGTCGGAATGTTGCTGCTTCTTGATGTCTTACAAGTTTCTAATTGACATTTATGTTTCAAATGGCTTTCACATTAAGTATTTTTCCTGTTTGAATTCATAAAAAATTATGGTCACTACTAGTTGAAAGAGACTGTAAATTAACTAAATTTGCAACTGACTGGAAGTGGGTTATGCGCTTGTGCTGGCTCTAGCTAGTACGTTTACTGATTCCTCGGTTTAATATTTTGAAAAAATAGTTTAGGAATTTCATTGTCCTTCCTTATCGAACATGTGTTCAATATTTTGATAAACTTTTTTTAACCTTCAGATACCGCTATATCCTCCGGCAATATTCCAAGGTGAAAATGATGGAGAAGGAATGAATTTGGTTTTGTACTTCAAGCTATCTGAAAGTTACTCAAAGGACTTACCAGTTCATTTCCAAGAACATATCAATGTGAGATAGTCCTTGCTTTCTGCTTCATAATTTTGCAATAAGTTTATTCATATTGCTTTTAAAGTTCTTTACATTGAAATGTTACTGCATTACATGGTACGTTTTTAACTAACTAATTTGTGAGTCAGTATTTTAAATGATCATTAACCAATTTGCTCCCCATAATTTTTCCATTGACAGAGGATAATCAATGATGAAGTGGAGAGAGTTAAAGGTTTTCCTTTAGATACAATCAATCCTTTCAGGGAAAGGTTGAAAATCTTGGGTCGACTGGTAAATGGAGAAGATCTTCACTTAAGCACGACTGAGAAGAAGATTCTAAATACTTATAACGAAAAGCCTGTTCTATCACGTCCTCAACATGAATTTTACTTGGTAATTTATCTTTTTCTGTAACTTTTCCTGTAGTCTTCATTTGCTTATTACCTTTTATGATTTAGCTTTTATTATGTTAATTTGCGCAATTATTAATTTGCTAATACAAAAACTGTTGCAGGGAGAAAACTACTTTGAGATTGATCTGGATGTGCACAGATTCAGTTACCTGTCTAGGAAAACTTTTGCTGCTTTTCAGGACAGATTTAAGTTGTGTAAATTGGATTTTGGCCTGACGATTCAGGTAACCTTGATTAACAGAATGTTTTAATTTTCAAGTTTATATCTGGTCTATACCTTAACCCAATCTTTTATATCGAAACAGGAAAACAAGGCAGAAAACTTGCCAGAGAATATGTTATGTTCCATAAGATTAAATGAAATCGACTACTCTAATTACCGCCAACTTGGAGTTTAATCTAAAAGCCTCAGGAATCTGCCAACTTGGGCTTTGATCTCAAAGCCTCAGGAATCTTAGGAAGGACAATATGCCATATGGTTTATGCAGTCAACAATGAGCTGATAGAGAGTCACCATCCCCCTTTTTTTTTCTTTCCCCCTATACCCGCTTGTAACCTCTATGTCAAATGCTTTGCAAGACAGAACATCAATTTTGTAGCCCCCAGTTTTTTAATTTTGGGGGTCCTTTCATAGAATTATTTGAATGTAGAGTTTGAACAAGTGAAGAAATGGACCCAAAAAAAAAAAAAGGTCAGGAGAGTTCTTCAATGACATCTCAACTTTTATCATGACTGTTGTTTTCTTGCAAAATCGCTTGAGAAAAATATTGAAGGGATTATTTATCAAACTATTTTTCTATGTTCTTGATTACATGGGCACAACCAAGATAAGGGATGAAACGGAAATTGCAAAGATGTTGTAACAGAATGTTCATATAATCACAATGCCCCACGATCCAAAGATTTGAAGAATTCAGAATGGTATAAAAGGAGAAAAGAAATATATCCAAAGAACTTTACAGATGCTAAAAAAGGAAAGCAATTGAATGATCCTAAGATCCCTTACATCGCCCGAAAATGGCGGAAAAACCACAACCTGCAGACTTTCTTTCAGATTCTTTTTCTGCTCTAGAAGCTGGGGAAAGGGATATTGAACCTGAATCAGCAATCTTATTCTGTTGAAGATTTTCCTCTCCTGTATCACCATTTGGGGCACGCTTCTTATCTTCTCGATTTTCCGCAGCCACTGGCTGCCCAGATTTTGGATCAACAAGGTGTAAATCATCCCATATACGGCCTGAAGAGCCTTGTCTTCGAAATGAAACAGCTGATCTCTGCAATGTTGTCATTGATCACTGCTTCCTCAATTGATTAATTTTGCCTGTCTTTCTCTTCTCACTTTATGGTATGATCTTTTACCTTCTTTTTTTAACTAACATAACTGGTTTTGGTTTTTGAAGTTTTTCTGATCCCCGTAATCGTGGTTTGTTTGTTGGTGCTGGAGAATTTATGTGCGGCTTATTTTTTAATCAAATGCCATTTACAGCTGCAACTGAGTCTCACAAGATGAAGAAAACCCCATTTCAAACTCAACCCTTTTCTATCCCTTGAATTAAGGGAAGTTAATTTTGGAGGTTGGTAAATGCTATAATTGCATGCTAACAGATATTTTTCCTTGTGCTGTGTCCTGGGATTCTTGATACTAAGCTATTTTTAGCTAGTGCCCACAATCCCAAAATTGCATTCATTGCAAGGTTTTGAAGCATTAACTTATAAAAATAGAAATTTTTATTCGGATTTAATAGCCGAAAAGTGAAGTCACATGAATGAATGCGTTTGATTTTGATTGCTCAGCACGTTTCATAATGTCTCATAATTGTTAAAACCCATAAAGTCCAATGATTTTATTGATGACATGAGCAAAAAGACAGCCTTCGCTTACACATCACAAGCTCTCATGATTTTTCTCACTACAAAAAACAGAATAAGAAGGAAACAAAAAACAACCCAATGTAAGATAGCATCCAGAAATATCCATGGAAGCATTCAATAATCAAAGGATCCATCTGAAAGTTCAAATAATTGTGAACTCATCTCACTGTCCTTACTTAAGATAGTATCCACGAATGAACTTGAAGAAGACGAAGCAGCATTCATACTTTTGTTCGCTTGATTTGCATAGTCAGTTGTATGGTTGTATGCCGCGGAACCCTGATCATTTTTGCTAGTAAAGTGGCAGCCGGATGTTTCGTTTTGTGTGAAAGTTGAGTTGGGTGACGACAACATCCGCTGAGGCCCCAGCTGCTGTTGTTGCTGAAGATCGACTGATAAGCAAGGGTCACAAGCAAGAAATTCACTCCAATTAAAGGGAGAAGAAGGCGTAATTTGCGCATGAGATTGTGGTGAGTTCAGTTGTGTTACAGCACTATAAGATGATGAAGAACAAGAAGAGGCGACTTCAGTTAAAAAATGCGGCTGGACTGGAGCATGAAACTGAGCCATGTAATCCCATAATGGTTTGTCGTAGCTTGTATTTCGAACTCCATTTCGGACCAAAGATGGTTCCGGTTTCGACATTAATGAGCTGTTAATGCTTTTACCAAAATGGTTTCCAGTGTTAATTGAGAGGCCACTAATATTGCCATAATCAGAAAAGATTTGAGAAAAAGGCTTATGAGTTATAGGATCAATTCCCAATTTCATTAGCTTCTTTTTCACCTTAGTGTTCCAAAAATTTTTTACATCATTGTCTGTTCTTCCGGGCAGTTGCTGAGCAATTACAGACCATCTGCAAAAACAAGAGTCATCCAACTTGTAATAGAAAACAGAAACAAGCGGTTTTGACAGTTGTACTTCAATTTGGAAGTTAAAGTTTGTTATTACGACACAAGATCTTCTAGAAAAAGTAAAAATAATAAACAAAAAATTAAAAATAAAGTCTTTGAGATCACTTGAAGCTCACCTGCTACCAATAGCTTTGTGAAGATCAATTATAATCTCCTCTTCATGAGGAGTGAAGCTGGCATGTCTAAGGTCAGGCCTCAAGTAATTAGTCCATCTAAGCCTGCAACTTTTCCCACATCGATTGAGTCCTGAAATCAAACTCCAGCATGCAAAAAATATATATACATATTCTGTTAAAGAGAAAAGAGTGAAGTTTCTTGGCATGCAAGATAAGACAGAGGGAAGAGGAAGAATATTGAAAATGAACCTGCTTTCTTGGGAACCAAGGTCCAGTTACCAGTTCCATGGTTGGCAACATGAGCAAGTAGTTTTGCATCTTCTTCTGGTGTCCAAAGACCCCGCTTAACGTTTGATTTATCGCAACAAGGAGGCCTCCCCATGGATGAAAACGGCGGCGGGAAGAGAGAAATGATGATTGTGGTGATGATGGAATTGAAGAATTATGTAATGGTGATGTAATTGAAGACCTATTGTAAGTACATTTTTAAGGGAGAAAATGGAAGGCTTATTTAGTGAGCAAGAGGCAAGAAAATCATGCAATAGGCTTCCAAATTAACAGCAATTGCATGATTATTTTTCATCTTCTTAGAAAAACTGTTTAATATGCATCACAAAGTATTGCTCATTCTCTCACTCTCTCTCTCTCTAATGCTTGCTCTTGCTCACATTCACATTAGCAGTTTTTTCAGGTGCATTTTGAGTGATTATATGTTTTTTTTTTTTTTTTTTTTTTTTTTTTTCGGGGTGTGGTGGTGTATATTGATTATTCTCTCGGGTTTCGTAAGAAATGCAACTCTCATGAAACTTGGCCGCCCTTGAATAAATTTTGACGCCAAATATTAGCTTGAATTAATGTTTTTTTAACACTTTTTAGATAGGGTTTATGCTTGTGAAATTTGATTAAACGTAGGAATTGCTCGCTTCATTAAACAGTTATTTTTTATTTCAAGTTCTTTTGTCAAAAACTTGATCATCTGAATTCTATATAAACATAATTTTTGTATATAAATTTTAAAAATAGCTTGAATTTATCCGTGAACAGAAAATGCTCCACGATAATACACAATTCACATTTTATCTTGAATTTGAGATAAAATTTCGAATATGAAATTTTTAATTATTTTTTTTACACGTTTTTGTTTAATTCATTTAATTAAATAACCAGCTCGTCCGTGTTTGGTCTGAACGACATAATCTATATTTATTATATATTATATCCTTACAGTTTAATCAATTACTAGTAATATTGATGCGATGGCAATTATTGACATGGTAGTATCAAGCCATGAGAACCCTGAAGGAGAGATAATGCAATTGTTTTCTGATTGCATTGCCATAAACTAGTTAACTCAAAAATGTACTATAGTGCGTGTACTTAGATTTTCAAACATGTGGCAAAAGCTTCAGAAAATTCAGAACAAAAACTGCAAGAACAATCTAGAGGTATTATTGTGACAGTCAACTATATTAAATCGATATAGAAAGTTTGTTATGATATCTGATAATACATGCTCCCCAACAGCGGATTGGATGCTATCTACAAGTTTTGGAGGAGTAGTCCATCCTCAGTCGAAAGAGAACCAAGGAACAAAAACTGGAAAGAGGACCTCCTATGAGGATGCTGATGATGGTTTGCATACCTTGCAACTCTTCCTACAATATCCCCGAGTGCTTTTAGATCCCACCATATATAGAGGGTTCTTTTTACACTCACCCGCCTTCGCCCATACAACGCAGTTTAAATCCGCATCAACACAATCATCATCTTCTGGTTGCTTCTCTGGTTTGTCAAAGTTTCTGACATGGATCCACTTGGTTGCAGACCATTTCTCACCCTCAATGACGGGACAGCTCCCGTGCAAGCTGCTTGAATCCGTAGATGCATCAGGATGAAGACTGAAGAACAACAAGGCATCACCCTTCATGGGTTTCACTGAAAGTTGACACAATTCAAATTTAATCAGACAATAACAATGATTACATACAGGGAACCGAAATGCCACATATTAAAATGACAAGAAAATTAGCATACCATCGAAATGTTCATGTTTTCTTTAGAATTTCACTAAGATATCATTATTAAATTTGAATATAAATGATTGGACTGATTTAATTATATAGACAAGCATTCACACATGCAGTCATAATTCATGGCAGAACAAGAAAACTGCAAGGGATCATCTAAAAACCTGCATAGCCCCTGTGAGCACATTCAGACCAGTTACCGTCCTTTGACTGAGAAGCCTGCAGAACAGAAAAAAGCCCAATCTGTATGAGATATGATGAAGAACGTGGATGTTTCACAACCACCAAGATAGGAAAGAGGGGAAAAGAAAAGAGCATTGGAGAATGATAAAGCCATGAGCAATTACATACTTCTGAGTTGGGAAAGAGAGTTTCACCACCCTTCTCAACATTAGACAAATACATTAACACTGTGGCAATTCGATGACCACCTAGCTGTTGATTCATTTTGTCACGAAAAAAATCAAAATGTGGCTCATACTTTTGACCATGCTCATAGTGCAGTATTTGCATGGCTTCCCCATTTTCTGATCAGAAGACCGAGTTCGAGACAGTTGAAACAAAATTATTTTAGCATACATTATTAAAAAGTAAAAAAATCAGCTGCTAGTGGGTAATGGTTATACCTGGTGGAAGAAAAGTCCATGCAGCGATCCTGGCCTCAATACTAGCTACTATCTCATCCTTCATAGATTAAACAAACAACATCATATAATTGTTAAAGTGCAAAAACAAGACAGTTCATCTGCATAAAAAAAAAAAAAAACTGAAATACAAAGATATGAATCAATGTAATCAATTGCTGCAGTAATCATCAATGTGCCATCTCCAAGATAAGCTTCAGGATAATGCAAGCACCAACGTAATTGTTATGCATAAATACATATAAAAGATGAAACCAATCATGGATTCATGGTTAATAGCTGCTACTAAAATTATGTCATTCATCTTCAAAATGCAGAAAAAGCAACAAACCACAAATTTCTGCAGAACTTCTATTGCTTACATCCTAGAAGTTAGATCAATATTGACCCTTTGCAAACCACAACCTCAACCTACTTCAAAGAAAAACTCCAATCTGTTCACTGTTACATGCAACAAATAGATGGCTGTCGGCAGCACTGAATCATTTAAATAACCAAAAAAATTTCCATTATCAAAGGGGAAAAAAATATGTACCAACCTGAGCTTTGCTAAGAAACATGCCAGAACTCGTTCGAACTTCACTCGCTATACTCTTACCCGATTCATTATCAGCAACCATTGACTTCTCAAGTTTGTCCTTTGCCTAGTCCATGAAAATAACACAAACCCAGAAGCAAATCATGAAAGTAAATCATATGCAGCAACCCATACACTATATTCAGATCAAGACAATTTTTTTTTTTCCCCAGATTCATAACACAGTTGCAACTTAAAATAAAAAACAAAAATCAAACTTTACACCAGATATTAACAAATCTATGAATAACATATAGTGCCTAACCAGATCAATAAGATGATCACACTCCTCATCCGACAAAAACCCTTTATTTATAAAAGCCCTGCAGAATCAAAATCAACACAAAAGCATTGAATTTTCAGTACAAATAAATACCCTTCTTAAAAGGCAAATTTTGATTCCACGACATGAAATTAAAAAAGAGGAAAAAAAAGGGGGGGCACCTGGGATTCCATGACAGCTGAGTTACATGTGAAGGATCAAAAGTAGTACTCGTCTTCAACCTCAGCACCGATGTCTTTCTGAAAAATCCCACAAGTACCGCAACGAGATCAAATGTAAATTGCATCTTTGATTAACAAATCCATGAAAAATATACATATATTAATACGTATAGAGAAAGAGATGAGTACTTTTCTTTGTCGCTGAGCCAACCGGGAACCTTGACGGAGCCAGATGGATCAGGGAAAATAAGAAGGAAACAAAGAGAAAGTGCAAGAAAATAACAAGAACCCATTTGGAAAAACCTGTTTTTGCTTTGGAAAAATCTGTTTTTGCTTTAAAAAAAAAAACAAAAATGATGAAATGCGGGTTTGTTTCAGCTGTGATTTTATTTTCAATTCAACGCGCTATGTCTCTGGTTTTTTGTTCTTGGAGAAAAGTCTTTCTTCTCTTTCGCGTGGAATTTTTCTTTTAATATAACTTTTTGTTTTTATTGTTATTATTTTTATTACAATTTTGCGCTTTATGGTCTCATTTAAGATAGTTTTAATGGGCGCCCATGGTTTCAGTTTCGGTTTGCTGTTTATGTTTCAATGTCAAAATGCCGTTGCTGTTGTTGCTTCGGCTCTGGAGGCTTCTTCCTTGCGGGAAAATATTTTTCCGCAGTAATAATAAAAAAGAAAAAAATTAAAATTAAAGATATAAATAAAGATATTATACGTCTTATCAAATAAGTTCATTCGTTTGCATCATGCTGCGTATATGATCCCCTTATAATATTTTGGTTTTGGTTATCGAAATTCAAAATTTTGAAGGATATTTTTGTTAATGTTCACGAAAATGTAGAAGAAAGCCACTCAATTGTAAAGAATTTATTAATTTTTATTAGAATTGTTTCATTAATTTGCCAACGCAAGTGCTGTGTTTTATCATCTTCTGTAGATTTCTATTAAAATAACTATTGCTATTTCATACGTATCCACTTGAAATATAAATCAAAGAAAGAAGAAAAAAATTGCACTACAAAATTGTTTTTCAGGTCTTGATTTTTTAAGTATTATTGTACATAGGCTTAACGTGGTGCTTTCATCGATCAATGAATGTCTTATTACCGTATATGTGTCTCTATTTAATTCAATCTTTTGTGTAGCAATTGATAAAGAATCTAATACGCCGCTTTATAGCTGAATCTCCCCATGTTATGAGAATATAATTTTCCTTTAAAGAAGAGAATGTTGAAGAGAGTAGCATTTCACTAATCAGCCACAGCTACATACATAATTACGTGTGTCTATTTCATCGTTTGGCTCAGGAATATATGACATTGATACTTTAATTTTAATTTTAATTTATTTCTTAATTAATTTTGTGTCAAATTAATTAATTAATTAATTAATCTGAACTAAGATAAGCATGTATGTATGTACGTACATACGTACGTACAAGGAAAATTATGGAGAATGGGTATTAAATTTATGATTTATTCAACCCTCGGTGGGATGTAGGTTACCCATCATTGAATAGCTTTAGTTTTAATACATTTAAATATGGAGTCCTAGACATACTAAGCCCCACATATTCTTGTACAGTTAAAGAGCAATAGATTTTATAAAAGATACCAGTAAATGAAATAGAAATTATTGCACCAATTTCAACATATTTAGTTACAGAGTTTTGAAATAACGGTTCTCATATTCCTCTAAAATGCAATTAGTGACGAACATTAAACTATTTAACTCCATTCTTTTGTAATTTAAGAGTAGTCGTTGGCCTTATACAGTGAACAATCTCCCTTCAGCGATACTCTAAGACTCGATTAGTCCTGCGCCATTATGACATGGCCACACACAGCCTCCGCCACCACGTTGCTAGTTGTCACCGGGCTTTTTCCCTATGCGTGTGGCAACCCGCGTGATGGCGCTAAGCACTCCGCTTAGCCAGCCTACTCGAATGCAACGGAAGCAATTTTACGCAATGGAAGTGAATTTGATAGGAAGCGCGCCAACACTCGCACAATGGACGTTCTACAAGAGCAAATTTCGCCAACACAAAGAACAACCACGCACACAACGCCGAACACAAGTAATATGGCTTTTACGGAAGCTTTGACCCCCAACTTTTCTATTCCCTCAATAAGAAAAGATTACAAGATAGTTCAAACGAAGTATGCACAAGGACCAGATGCTCACCAAAATTCTGGTCCCCTACATCCACCCATCCCATCTATATATACATGGGTTGCAAGTGACACCCCCACTTACTAAGGTTAACTTTCCCCAAGTTTAGGCTCCCACTAAGCATGATCTTGGAAACATCTCCACTCCCCCTTGATTTTGGAGTAACCGCTGCCCATTATGCCATTTAGCAAAGATCATGGGCTGTAACCGCCCAAAACCACCCACCTTTGCCCTCAATTTTAGGCACATGATCAAGGCCATGTCTCCCCATGTTAGCTACATCCATAACTGCCACTCATCTTTGTTTTCAGCCCACTACTTGGTGAATTTCGGCCAGCCATGCTCCACGTCAAGCCGCCACTGTCCGCTCACAGTCCGCCCATGACGCCTCTCATTTTCACATCACTCGGCCCCATGTGCGCGCCCCATGTCGTTGCACATTCGCATGCACTCTGGCAGGCTATTAAGCCGCGTACTCGCAACCATCGACATAATCCAGCAACTAGCCCGCGCTGCCAAGCCTCATGCCCATGCGCTGTTGTGCCACGTTTGCCCGCGTGTTGCTGTGCCTTGCGCTCGCGCGCCCCAGCACCTTGTGCTTGCACGCCCACTGTGCCCCGCACTTGTGTGCACTGCATCACAAGCCCGCACATCCCACTGCGCCTCATCGCCTTGCGAGTTGCTGCATACGCCCCCCCATACGCACTTGCTCGCGCTGCCCCGCATTGCTTGCGCTCATGCTGCAACAGTGCGTCATGCCTCCGCGCCCCAGCCAACACGTCAGCTATGCCTTGTTTTCGCGCTCACCACAAGTGCACCCGCCTGCTGCCAAAACTCGGCACAAGGTCCCCAAGCCAAGCCACGTCAGTCGACCCCATGACTCACGGATGTGACACTAGTACACTACAGACTAATTGATACGGTGCTAGCTCATGAATTGCTTCAACTTCAACACACTTAACTACATAATTTTAAAATAAAGATTGTCATATTCCTTTGAAAATCAATTGATGACCACAAAATAGACATTAAGCTATTTAACTTGATCCGTTCGTAGTCCCAAAGGAGTCGCCAGGCCAACAACTATATATTAAACTACTATCTGTATTAATAATGTTAGCTTTGCGGAAAGCTTCACTTGCAAAAGATGCAACGGGAATAACAAGTGAAAATTTAAAATTTAATCAAGGTCATATTTGAAAATTCCATTGAAGTGCTGAATACTTTATGTGAAAACGCACAATACTTTTCTCTTAATAAACATTGGCTCACAGTAGGGATGGCAGGTAAACCCGGACCCGGGCCGGACCGACCGAACCCGGATTTTTCGGGCCGGGTTCAACCCATACCAGATTCATTTTTATCCGAACCCGGATTTAATTTTTAAAACCCGCATATATTCCGGGTCCGGATCCGGGTTTAGGTGAACCCGTAAATCCGAAACTCGGATCTGGATTTTTATTTTAATATTAATTTTTTTATAAAAAATTTAATATAAATAGAATATTTGAATATTGTAGATTTATGTTATGGATTTGTATTTGTGGATGTTTATTGCTTTGAAACTTTGAATTTTAGATTATATATTTGTATTGTATTTATTTTAAAATCTAAATATGTCATGTGATTTATATTTGATTTTCTTTAGGGTAATTTTTTTTTCAAAATTTTATTTTTAATTTAACAATCCGGGTTCAAATTTTTTCCGGGTTGAACTCGGCCCGGACCTGGATTAAAAAAAACCGGGCTCAAATGCGGGTCCAGTATAAAAAATTTGTATCCGGGTCCGGATCCGGAAAGGCCAAACCCGGACCCGGACCCGGACCCGGAAATTGCCATCCCTAGCTCACAGTGTTTCTTTAATTTTATTAAATATTTAAATCCTCTCATTTGATTCAATCAAATAAGATATATCATAAACTATTAAAGACATTTTTTGTTTAATCTAAACTAACAACAATTGTAAGTGAGACAAAATTAAAATAAATGAATAGTATCAAAAGTATGTGATAAATTGCTAATATAATTTGGGTCTTTGGAGCATGGTCCTCAGGTCTCCATTACATTCATAATAAATTAAGCACATAACTAACGATATGAGTATTAGGAGAAAATCCAAAATATATCAAAGGTACCATGTCATCCCTACAATAAGTAAATGATGATCTGACATGTGTGCATTTATTTTAAAAAATAATTATGTAAATAGTAGTTATATTAAATTCAATTACACATGTCGTACATGTATTAATTAATTGTAATATATTAGAGATATTCTAAAATTTCTCTACTATTAGAGATGTCTGTGATAACATACATTCAAAATCTGTTAATGTTCTTAATCTTTTTTTGTTAAATCTCAATTAATTCACATGAGCAGGAACATTTATGACCAAAACAATTGGGCAACAAAACATGATGCTTAAACAGCACTGTAAATTAGCTAGATATATTATTATAAACAGATTAATTAGTCTCTAGGCAGCTAGCAGCCCATGATTTTGTTAGCAGCAAGCTTAGGTTTTTCAACAACAGTGCCATCATTTCCCGCCAGCGCCCTGTACTTATCCTTTCTCGTAAAACTAGTGCACTCATAAGATAAGCTTGAAGCGATCAATCTTTGAATGTAATTAGCAACATCATGGCTCGATTTCCCTGCGCTGCATGTAAGTTCATATGGCAATTTATTCAAAAACGTAACCTCATAAGCCGGGCTAGGGTTCATGAAAAAGTAAAAAGGATCCATTCCTTTCCACCCTCTAGCCGTTGTCCCATGAAACATGCTCATTCTACTCGACATAGCCACCGGCACAAGCTCGTCCGTTAACTCGGCGAACAAAGCTGAGAACCTAAGCAAGAACGGCTCCCTGCATGTTGTTCCTTCGGGGCATATCACCAGGTCACCTTTCTCTAGTAGTTTTTTTATCATGGAGGCGTCCGTGGCGCGGTCACGGGTGAGGCGGACGGTCTTGATGGGGGAGATGAGCTCGGAGAGGCGGGAAAGGGAGTAGGTGACGGCGGGGATGGGACGGCCTAAGGCGGTGGATAGGAAGATGGGGTCAAGTAGGGTTCTATGGGAGCAAATGAAGAGGACACCGGTTTGCCCGCTGGACTTTTGGGCCGGAGGAGGAGGTGTTCCGTTGACGTAGACACGTACACCGAGAGCCCAGAAGGCGTAGTAGACAAGTGGCATGGGAAGGAGTGCACCCGCGGCCATGCGGAGGCAGGCGAGGAGGAAGCCGACGGGGATCCAGAGGATGGTTAGTAATGCCATGAAGGGTGTTGGTTTTTGCACTAGACGACCGTCATGAAAGACTATCGGCTTTGGTAGCTTGTCATGGCTTACGGGGTCCACTTTTGGGTTTGGTGGT
Source organism: Murraya paniculata (assembly GCA_030449075.1). Lineage (NCBI taxonomy): Eukaryota > Viridiplantae > Streptophyta > Magnoliopsida > Sapindales > Rutaceae > Murraya > Murraya paniculata. The sequence continues at coordinate 3,190,496 of JAEVFN010000003.1, forward strand.
ACCATGTAGCTCTCCTGCATGCATTCACAAAAATTACTATAAATGATTTTGATTAAGTAGTGACGACTTAGTAGGTGAGATGCTCAAAAAGTTCTTTTTAACCATTTTAGTTAGAAATGATAAGTGATTTTTTTTTATGTCCATGCATGGATCTACCTATATTCCAAAATCAACTTACATAAGATTGTAACTTAGATTATGGCTTTTCCACAAAATGAAACTAGATATAAAATGAACAAGTACTTTTACTATTCTCTTTCAAGATGTTTTTCATAAAATTTAAAGTTTTTTACTAGTGTTTTTCACCAAATGAAAATTCTTTGATATTTGGCTTGTTTGACAGAAAAACACAAACAAGATTTGCTGCTTTTTAAGTGTTTTCACACAATTAAAATGATGACTTTTCAATCGAAAAATTTTCTTTTTTTCTTATAAGCCAACAGCAGATAAAAAATAATATTATTTAGTGAAAGTCTCGACACGCTCCACACACACACACGCGCACATATCTATACACTATTATTGTCAAATGCTTATACAAAAGACAGAATCAAATAAAACACCTTAATTAAATCGATGCACACTTATGTCAACATGCATGCTTATACACACTCACAAAAAATATTAGTGTTAGATTAGAAATCGAACCTTGCACAAATTCAAGAATAAACAATCAGTCTTCCTATCACCAAGACCAATATCAGGCATCTCCACATCATCACCAAGCATCTTCATTAAAGCATCAGCTTTGTTCTTCCCCACAAGCACACCGGGACTCTTCACAAAACCAGTAGCTCTCCCTCTATACACACAAATTTCAGTCCCAATCACCATATCAGCCCCCAAAAAGTCCTTCAAAAACGCCTCCACCATAACCCTAGGATTAGCCGTGAGCACGCATCTCCTCCCACAAGATGAAAACACACGCCAAGTCTCCGGGTGCAAGTCCACGGAGTAAAACTTTGGCAACACAGCTCGTGCCACCGACTCGATACTCGACACTTTCATTCCGGCAAACGTTGCAAAGATCAGCACGCGAATGCCGGCGGATTCGGAGATGTGGTAGTAGAGCAATCCGGCTAAGGGTGATGATAAAAGCAAAAGAAGGAGTCTTAAGACGCCGCCGACTTCGAAGGCGACTAGGGCAAAGTATGGAAATGAACTCCGGCCTCTAAGTAGGGTTCCGTCCATGTCAGCGACAACTGTATCTTTTTCACGTCCAATTGATGCACATTTGTCTATTGCAGGGAAGTTAAAGCTATCGCCAAAATCCAACTCTTCTGGTTTCCCCATTGCTGTATATTAAACTTGAGCTAATAAAACTTGTGTATTTATGCTAATTTGCTTTATTTTGTGGGTTTGTTTTGGGGTGTTATATAGTTTATATACAGAGGAGTTAATTGGAGTGTGGACAAATGTTTGTGTTTATAAGATCAATGCATGGTGGCGCCGAGATTTCCAAAAATACTTGCAAGTGTTTTCAAAGTTTGTATTGCTTTTCTTTGTAATGATTGGAACTAAATCTCTTTGGAATATCCGATGCTTGTGCAAGTTGCTGCTTAGGAAGAATCGAAGCTTATAGAATGTGGGAAATGAAGAAAGTTATGTTATGTTTTTGTTGGGATTGATATTGGTCGTTTCGCAATATAGGCTAATTTTGGAGAAAAAAAATGGATTTAGATCGATATTGATTCAATGCCGAGCTTTTTTTTTTGCTACTATTTTAAAAAGAAAAAATTAATTATTGAATAAGAATATAAAATTAATAAAATACTGACATATATTACTATACATGTACATTGACAATTAAAAGATTATGAAGAGTTTGAATACAATTCAGTTAAAATTAAATATTGAACATTTGAATATGTCATTTCTTAACAAAAGAAAGATAAAAGAACATAAAATAATCATGAATTTAGAGGTGATCCTAATTTCTTTTTTCTGGAAAAAGTAAAAACATACTTGTTGGCAACTCAGGACTTTTTGCTCATTGTTGATCTCATGAAATTAAAACCTAACACGTCCTGTATATATGAAAAAGAATTAGTTAATAATCCAACCTTACATTTGGCAGGAATTAAGTTATTGCTTTGGTCCGATCATCCGATTAATCGATTTAAGTATACGTTTAATTAATTAGATTAATTTATCTAGAATTTTATCAGAATCACTATATATATTCAATTTTTTTAGTCCATTTAATATGTTGCTTCTGCATTAGATAATATGAGAGAGGGAGAGAGAAGCATAGACCCAATTAAAATCTCCTTTGTTAACCCCGGCATAGTTTTTGTCACTTTTACTCCTCGAAAATGATCATCTGTGTCCCACCTTTTTATTTGTTTATTTTTTTGCACTTTTTCATTTTCTTTTATTGGGTCTTAGTCTTTCCTTTTTCATACAGTAATTAATTAGTGAAAAAAGGGGAATATAAAGCTTGGATGTTACAATCATGGCCAAATTAGAGTACTTTACATTTCGGTATGGGACCAAAAATCATATATCACATTCTCAATATCTTATTTATTGAACCCCAATTGACAAAGACAGGTGAGCTTTAACATCTATTTAAATGCATGTTAATTAATTAATTAATCACATCCATATTTTTGATGCCTTGTGTGACTCTTTTTCCCAATGCATCCATAAGAAACAGGGTCTATATAATTTGGGCGTGAGGTACAATAATGGACCAGAACTAAGTAGATTATTCTAATAATCTAATTTGTTCATCTTTGAAAAAACAATGCGTGACTGAGACTTGTTCAAATGGTACCAAAGAAGAGCATATACTTGTATTGTGTTTTATATTAATTAATTAACGGAAACATGAACTTTAAGGAGTATCAAGATAGTAGGAAGTATGAATATCCCACAAAAGAGGGATAATTTAGCTTGTTGTTTATGCCCTCTCGGGAAAAAAAAGGAAAAAGAAAAACCTGTTGTTTTTGCAATAATTTAAGATTAGTAAATTATGTAAATGGAATGATTTGAACTTGAATTGAGACCAGTGCCTTTACTGACAACAGTTCTTAAACTAGAAACTATGAAATGTTCTTTCTAAATGTAACCCATTTTACTTAAAAAAAAAAAAAAAGGATTTTTATTTATCTTAATCCATACTTGTAGAAAGTTAAAAATGTTTTTGACACTAAGTGGGCTTGTTTACCGCTAGACTATAAGGTTAAGTACCAAATGGATTAAAACATAAATCAAAACCACTATCTTTGATTGTAGGCTGTGATTGTACAATCCTGATTACTTCTTAGATTGAAGAATGTGAATTATTAGTAGTGTTTATTTATTAAAAGTATAAAAGAATGAGAATGAATTTTAGATGATGCCCATAAATTTAAGAATAAGAAATGAGAATTCTACTCCTACTCCTAAGGAGAAAATAAGAATGAATGTAGATGGATAAAAACGGAGAATTTACAAAAATAATAATAGTAATAATAAAAATAACAGCGTACCTCACTCACAACTTAGACACTTTTATACTCAAATGCTAAGATTTTATTGACTTTCTAACAATTTGAGAATTCTCAGGTATAGCTAACGGTACCCAAGTTGGATCCTCGATTCTATTCGATGGCAGCTCAATTTGATTGCCATTTTATTCTGGCTGTTCAAAGCTTCTGACCTAACTCATGAATCTTGGGATTGACAAACAAAGTTGTCTGAGATGGGCTTCCGTTTCACTGGCTTTAGAGCTCTTATACAATCGAAGGATGATTTAAATGAACATGTGTTCTACTGCAACTCATTCATTAATAAATAGACAGCAAATTTGAAGAGAGCTTCATCAAGAGCATCAACAGTCAGTAGGCCATATATATAACTTGATAAATTTTTCGAACATTAAAAAATTTCAAGTTCTAAAACTTCTACTGCAACATGAACTATTGTGAAGCAATTTCAATGCTCAATCTGTCAATTTTCAGTGCTTTTGAATTGATACCAATCAGCAACAGTGGACAGTAAATACTAAGTTTGTGGGTATATTAAATGCAAAACCCTGCAGTTAAAAGAGAATTTTCAAGGACAAAGGTTATGCAAATCTTTGTGAGACATCACTGTCATTTACAATTTCACACCCAGTTGCCAAGAAAGAAACGCACACTACACTAAAAGTGAAAAGTGACAACTTGAAGAAAGCCTGTTCACTGCAAAAGAATAAAGTAATTATCCAGAATCCAATACAATGAAAAGAAAATTCACAAAAGAAAAGATTAAAATGAAAGCAACATCACATTTTATCGTCCATGGATGCATCCACAATTGTACACAACTGTAAAATTTTACAATGAGTTGTCCAGTGTGGAATTTCAACTTTTTCTAAAGCTAATTTGCAGATAAAGTTTAAGAGAATAACTGGGTGAGTTCAGGAGTGGTTATGCTAAGGGAAGCACATGAAAAGAGCTTAAGACCCAACATTTGAAGGACCACAGTGGCGAAAGACAAAATCACAACAAAAGTGGCTTCAATTTTTGGTCTCTTTTGGGAAGTAAAAGAAAGCATGTTTCATTTTTCGAACGGATTGCCAATTCTTACAAGAACAAACTAGAGAATCAAATAATCACTGACAATGTTGATTCAGAAAAGGCTAAAATCTTGTAAAGGAGATAAGATTTCATTAAGAACATAAGAATACACGGCAAAAATGTAATTAACACCTCAAGAATAATCAGTACATTTTCGCCGCCAAAGTTCGCTAGAAAAATTCAAAATCTAGGAAAGGGCCTGAAGACCTATCTGAGTCTGTAGCTCCTTTGTCATTTTGAGGTGAGGGTGGCTTCTGTTTGTGATTTATAAATGAGAGATCAACCGGTTTTGGAATTTCTGGAGGGTAAGTGCTGCGAATCAACGCCCAGTTAACACTTTCAAAGAAAGGATGCTGTTTAATCTCTGTGGCACCTCTTTTGAACCCTAATCTCTTTTGTGGGTCCTTAACAAGGAGACCCCGGATTAAGTCCTTACCAGCAAAACTGACTGAAGATCCCTCTGGCAATTTTAGGGGCTGACCTACAACATTGAATAATGTCTCCCTGTTTCCATTACCTTTAAATGGTGTTCTTCCGAGCAGTAATTCATACAAGAAAATACCAAATGTCCACCAATCAACTGCACTTCCATGGCCATCTCCTCTTATTATCTCAGGGGCTAAGTATTCATGGGTCCCAACAAATGACATGGAGCGGGCACCAGTTGGTTCTGCGATAAGTACGGGAAGAGAATCCAAATTTGTGAAACTTGTTTTTTCACTTTTCACCTTTGTTGTCTTGGAGTTGAGGAAACGAGGCTTAAAGCAAGATGGTTGTAAGCAAGAAGGCTCCACACAAACTGGTAATTTGCAGGCTGGATCTATGCATGATGGCTGAATACAGTAAGAAGATATTCTGCAAACTGGGTCATTGCTGGACTGAACAAGTGTAGGACTTACAAAACATCTTAATGACAAATCAAAGTCAGAGAGCATTATGTGACCATCCTCCCTCACCAACACGTTTTCAGGCTTTAAATCCCTGTAAATCACACCCATCATGTGCAGGTACTCAAGTGCAAGAAGCACTTCAGAAGCATAAAACCTGCAAAAATTATCACAAATTATTCATAATTTTGAATGTTGAAATGTTTACTGATGGAATTAGAGAAATACTCACCAGGCAGTGTGAATCAATTGGGAGAAACCACCAAAAAAAAAAAAAATTCCATAACAGTGTAAGTGCCATACTAGCTTATTACTAATCTTCTTAATGCCTTCAGCCATAGGCTACACAGTTATCCTACTAAAAATGCTTATGTGACTCGGAAAGAGAAAGCAAAAACTGATGATTTTGGTAAACTAACAAAGCCCTGCTTGAAGAGGTGCACCAACCGAACTGTTAGATGGATACTAGAACATTTCTGCTCAAGTATAAGAAGACAGATTTTCTTGTACCAACAAAACTAGAAAGATTTGCAAATTGCAAAATTATCCTAAATTAACACTCATAATTCTATGTAACAAATGTAAATCAAAATTGACGAACAAATCAAATTAAAAAAAAAAGAGGCAATTTCAAACTCGGGTACCAAGAACTGACCTTGTTGCTTGCTCCGAAAAATGCTTGCCGGGCTGGCGCTGCCGGAGAGTATGAAGGTCTCCACCGCTACAAAACTCCATCAACAAGCAAGAAAACTTGTCAGTCTCAAAATGTAAGTAAAGGGTAGGCAAAAATGGATGATCCAACAAGCTTAAAATCTCTCTCTCAGTTTGTGCTCTCATCAACTTCTTCCTCCCAGCCAACATACCTTTATCCATCACTTTCATAGCAAACAAACAACCCATGTCTCTCAATTCAGCCAAGTACACACTCCCTATATCACCACAACCAAGTTTCTTCAAAAGCCTAAAATGTCCCAACCCCAAGTCCCCATCTCTACTTTTCACACATTGCACTGCATCCCATTTCATGTCATTGCCTTTGTGAGGTTTCGAAAGGCAAGCACTCCTAAAACTAGCCTCATTTGCATCACTAGTACTTAAACTACTCTTTCCACTCTCTTCTTCGCTATGAGCAAGACAATCAACACCCTTTTTGGCTTCAATAGTGGCATTGCTCAAGTTACTACTGACACTAGTATCAGACCCAGAAACAGTACTACTACTACAGAAACTCACGCTATGCATGCTGATACTAGTTACAGACTCAGTGTCACAATCTGCAGCATTATTGAGTTGCTTGTTCATGCTTAAAAGCATATGGTGCGACTGTTTGATGAAATGCCTAAAAGAAGGATTTTTTTTTTTTTTGGGTTAAGAATTGAGGAGGTCAAGGTTGATATGACCGAGGTGGTCAAAGTGAGCGAGGGAGACGCGGGCTTATAACACAAGGAGGGTTGAAACTTAAAACGGCGTTCAAATTTGAAATGTGAGTTGTGTTTGGAGTAATTTTTTATTCCTCTCTCATTGTGTACAGTGTCCAATGAGAATGTGTTACAGCTTGGAGACAAAACAGAGCACAGTCCACAGAGAGAGAGAGAGAGAGGGAGAGAGAAGACCCAATTCACGAGGAAGACCAAAGCCATTCAGATTTTCTAAACAAAGATAATATAAAACAAACAAAACACTAACCAATACCGGTTACTCTGGTTTTTAGAGGGATAAGATAATATGGTGTTTCAAAATTCTCATGTGAGGGTTCTTGCTCTTGCGTGCTTTTTATTGGCAACGTTGGGAACTCTAATGTATAAAGACCATTTTGGACAATAACACTTAAGTAAAATAGTATTTGCTGTGGACTGTGATAGACATGTACGGTCGGCCAGCCTGCTATCTTACTGAGGGTAATATTGTCTAAAATGTTCATTTTAGCTACTAAATTCGGCCTAACTGTTTGAAATTTGATGCTTAAGCCTTGGATTCATCTTATAATACATTGAATAGCAGTTTCGTATCTGTGCATGAATCAATAGGATTTATGTGTACACAGTTAAACGATAAAGCTCTTTGATATTGTTGTTGGTCTGCTTGGCAGAAATTAAACAACACAGAGACCCACTTGAGGCGGGGGTGCCATAATCATATTTATTCATAGTATGAGCTTACCGTGCTTTTCAGAAAACAGTCATATAATATTTCATTTGATTATTTATGTACAATTGATGGATATATTATGCTTTAATGATGAAATGTCAAGCCTTGTTTAAGTTAGTTCAAAAAAAAAAAAAAAACTGATGATACTTACAGGTCATCTAATGTTTTACATTTGGCTATAATTGCTTATTTCCCTTCTCACAAAGCAATTCCACACCGTACTTTGTTTAAACTTGTATGCAAATTTCATGTAAGTTTCTTCCTTTTTCTTCCGAGCGAGGATAATGACGATTTGCATATGATCCTGGCATTTACTTGTCTCCAAAGATTGCCCACATCAAACCTTGAAGTGTAATCAAAGATGAGGCAGCCCTTTCTTCTCTACTTCCAATTATATATATACTTTCTGTACATTCACCCCTTTCACCCAATTGCACTCACAAGTCACCATGAAGTTGCCTGCTGCTTTCTTTCTTTGCCTGCTTTGGCATTTTATGCTATCTGGTAAGTTTATTGTATAGTGTTTTCTTTTTGTTCCCTTTCTTTATTTAAGGATTACTACTCTATGGTTTTAATAAAATGTGATTCTGTTCAGGGCAAGTACAATCACATGATGTCACATTTTATGTGCACAACAAATGCCCCTTTCCAATATGGCCAGCAACTGCTCCTAATACCGGCCATCCGGTGATAGCCGATGGTGGCTTCTACCTCCCCTCTGGCGAGACTGAAATCATCTCTGCCCCATGGTCTTGGACCGGTCGAATTTGGGCAAGAACATGTTGTAATTTTGCCTCTAATTGGAAACCAGCATGTGAAACCGGTGACTGCGATGGAAGACTAGCATGTAGTGGCCTAATAGGCACGCCACCGGCCACATTAGTTGAAATTACACTGGCAGCAGATAGAAACAAGCCAAGTTTTTATGATGTCAGCTTAGTTGATGGCTATAACCTTCCTGTAATGGTCACAACAAGGCAAATATCAACAAAATGTACAATCAACGGATGCCGAAAAAACTTGAACATTTGCTGCCCACCAGAACTGCAGGTTTTGAACAAAAACGGACAAATTGTGGCTTGCAAAAGTGCTTGCTTGGCCTTCAATCTTGACTCATTTTGTTGCAGAAATGAGTTTGGTACTCCCGACAAGTGCAAGGCTAGCTTGTACTCAGAGATATTTAAGGATGCTTGTCCTGCATATCATAGCTATGCGTATGACATGCCTGCACCTTTGGTAAGTTGTGCTTCAAGAGAATTTGTGATCACATTTTGTCCTTCTGGTTGGGGTGAAGGTGAGAGTGAAAGTGAAAATGTTGCCTCTACTTCCATGTAGTGTGTGTGTCTGTTTACTTATTTATTTTTTAATGTATAATTTGCTGTCATTTCTTGTTTGATGCTTAAAGTTTAGTTCTTATCCTAATAAATTTGTATTTGGAAATTGTAAGTTCTATTGGCTTGAAGTTTAGTTTCCACCTATAAGAATAATTTACTTCTCATTTCTAAGAAGAAATTCTAAAATACACTACACCTTTCTAAGTAAACTCAACGCCAATTTATATATATATACACATAACATTGCTGTAAAATCACCTCACTGATATCCTGACTACAAATCGTTTTCGCATGGCGGTATATTTAGAAATACGGAAGGTGAACTTAGAGCTTTCTCAGGTCACCCGGCCCATTTTCTAATGTTGGGCTTCAACAGCCCAATATTGGAATCCAGTGCCAGGAGGCTTATCCAACCAACATCATCGTTTGGAACTAGGGTTTTTCAGACACATAAATCCCGATAGCTCTCTATATAATAAACATGCAAGAAAAATCATCGTCGACGACGCTACGACAGTCTCTTTCTAATTTTTTCATTTTAAATCTAACGGCTATACCCGACCCGAAGTTTCCTCTCTACTATTATCCACTGTGTTTTTTTTTTCTTTTTCAATTTTATTGAAATCAGAAGCGACGACTAGTCGTATTTGGTCCGTGCTTCTTTCTGATTTAACGGTGACCGATGATCTTTTACCAAAGCTCTGATCTGATATTAAACATATTTTTTGGTATTATTATTATTATTTTTTTTTTTATGTTCTTTTTTGGAGGTGAGTAAATAAAGTGATGGCTCTATGATTAAATGCCTAATTACGGGCAGTATACGCTATTCCGATTCCAAATAGGAGCAGAAACTTTCTTTGAATGAGGGCTTTTACTTTATTTGGTCTTTATCATTATTATTATTGTTTATTTTATTTTATTTTATGTTTTTGGGTTCATTTTGTTTTCTCTTCCACGGCTGTGAATTTATGTTGCAGAAAATTTCACTCAATTCAAATTCAATGGCGAGAAATTCTGGGACATAAAACTTGATATATCCTTAAAATTAAATCATATTGAGAGTTTCAAATATGTAATTCTGTTTGCAGACAAGCTCTATTTCATTAAACAAAGCAGCTGATTTATACTACTATGATATTTAATGTATAAAACCTAAACAAAAAATACCCAGTAAGTTGATGGTGTGTAACGAAAAAAAGCAATTGAAAAGTTCTAAATTGATGGACGGAATTTCGTTTAAAACATAAGTTGGCCAGGAAAATAGTTGCAAATTTGACGTATATTTGAAGTTGAGGTCTCGATTGAGCATTTTATTGTCAAGAAATTGGGTCCGCAAAGTAGAGAATCGATGCATAATTGGCTCTGCCTTGAGTTCACCATCTGAAATGGTGATCAACTTCCAGAGTTAAAGAGGTAATTTTTCTCTTAATTATTAGAGTTCATTTTTGAATATGGGGTAACTTTTATTGGTTAATGTTGGTTATTGGCTTGAAAATGATGCAACCAAAAATAGTTTCTAAGACACCTCAGTACTGTAGTGAGATTCAGGACATTATGGAAAGATTGGCATCAACAAAACAAGCTTATTGGAATCTGTCCTCATGTTTTGAATGGACCGTGCTGCTAAATAATGTTTTTATTTTGGTAGGCTGATTAATGCAGGTTCATTGCATCACAAGTCCACTCGTATGAGCTGACTTTTCGTGTTTGTATTAGATCAAGTTGTTGAAGCTTCAATTGTTAACAATATTATGTTATTGGACTCCATCAAAGAAGGGGGATTTTCCAGAAAGGTTTTCTGAACTGGGTTTGTCCAGTTCCTCAGATTTCATAAATACAAGGAACTAATCTTATGAATTGCAATTTCATCTTGTTGGTCACTCTTTTGTTTACTTAACTCAGTTCATTTAATTTAGTTTTTAATTGTTTCTAAGGGTTAACTTTTCATGTGTGTTAGACCAAGTCTATGGACCTTTTTTTTTTTGTGGTCATAAATTTTCTGAACTTGGTTTGTTCAGTTTCTCATGTCTATTTGTATTTTGTATGAGCTAGCTTTGGAGAGACTTTTCATGTGTGTTAGTCAAAGTCTATGGACCAATTTTTTTTTTTTTTGTGGTCATAAATTTTCTGAACTGGGTCTGTTCAGTTTCTCATGTCTATCTGTATGAGCTAGCTTTGGAGAGACTTTTCATGTGTGTTAGACCAAGTCTGTGGACCTTTTTTTTGTGTGGTCATAAATTTTCTGAACTGGGTCTGTTCAGTTTCTGACTGATTGGAAACGCCAGGAACTATTCTTATGAGTTGTATTTTCTCATTTTTTTTTTTTTGTTTTTCATATTGTTTCTAAGAATGGACTGCTGCTACTTGTATTATTTTGTTTTTTATTTAAAATCACTCTCTAGATGTTGATCACGTGGCAGTTGCTAAGTTACAACATAACTTCCAATTGAGCTAAAAGTAATTGTGCATGAACTTCTAGTTGTTTGACAAGCAACTTAATGAGGACATCTAACCTTTGCTAAATAGGAAAGGAATGGAGGTGGAAAAAAAAATTTAAGGTTTTTGCCATCCAATTACAACTTTCAATTTTACGGCATGCCGCATGACCATTCGTCATCCACAACAGGTTAAAAAGAAAAACAGATATGGAAAGGATCAACATTGACTTTGATTTTTTCTTTTGTTCTTAGTTAACTCCTATTTAAGTATATTAGAAGTCACTCAGAAACTTAACATGCAAGGGTGTGTAGCTTTATAACCTAATCAGCAAGGCACAACCTAGTGCAGTCCTATCTATCTCCACAATATATTACAGAAAACAATAGATAAGGAGGGTGAGAAAAATGGGGGAGATGGGGGAACTATGGGGTACTCTAGGATCAGTTTTAGCGAGTCTAATGGTTGTATATGTTATTTTCAAAGAACACTTCCCATATTGCCTTTGGGGCTATGTAGAAAGATATAGCCACAAATTGGCGTGACTTGTGCATCCTTACATTGAAATTACATTTGATGAATTTTCAGGTGAGTGACTCAAGCATAGTGAAGTCTTCTCTACCATACAGACAAAGTCTCCAGGCATGCTGCAAGTGTTTAAAGCTGATGTTGTCAAAGATAGCCAGTCATTAGTCCTTAGTATGGAGGATAAAGAGGAGGTAACTGATGAGTTTGAAGGGGCTAAGGTTTGGTGGGAATTGGGTAAGAATATGTGCAGAAGAGAATTTGAATTCTCTATTTATTCTGCTGCAGAGGAGAAGAGGTATTACAAGCTCACATTCCATAAACGTGACAGGCAACTCATCCCAGGATCCTATGTTCCATGTGTTGGATGGAGGAAAGGCCATCACAGTGAAGAACCGGCAATGGAAACTGTACAGTAACAATCCTAGTAGAATTGGTATGGCTGGAAATCAACAAAGTGGAGCTGTGTGCATGTTGAGCATCCTGCAACTTTTGATAAACTGGCAATGGAAACAAAGAACAAGGAAGAAATCAAGAATGACCTCAAGAAGTTAAGCGAGGGGAAAGAGTACTATGCGAAAAATGGGAAGGCCTGGAAGAGAGGCTATCTCCTTTATGGTCCTCCTGGAACTGGTAAATCAACCATGATTGCTGCCATGGCTAATTTTTTCAAACTATGATGTCTATGATCTTGAGCTTGCCACAGTTCAGGATAACACGGAGCTGGGGACTCTCTTGATTGAGACCTCAAGCAAGTCAATCATAATTATTGAGGACATTTGACTGCTCACTTAATCTTACTGGTCAATGTGAAAGGAAAAAGGAGAAAGATGGGAATGAAGAAGAAATTGATCCAGTTAAAAAGAAGACAAAGAAGAGAGTGAGAGCAAACAAAGCAAAGTAACGTCATCTGGGCTTCTGAATTTCATTGATGCCTTTTGATCAGCTTATGGGGGAGAAAGGATTATTGTTTTCACTACAAATTATGTTGATAAGCTTGATCCTGCTTTGATGAGGAGAGGGAGAATGGACAAGCGCATAGAAATGTGTTATTGTTGCTTTGTAGCACTAGCCAAGAATTAAGTGGATATTGAGTCGCATGCATTGTTTGCAGAAATTAACAGTTTGTTGGCTGAAACCAACATGACTCCTGCTGATGTGGTGGAGAATTTGATGCCAAAGTCTGATGAGGAAGATGCGGACTCTTGTTTGAAGAATTTGATTGAAGCTCTTAAGGTGGCAAAGGAGGAGGCAAGAAAGAAGGCTGAAGAAGAAGCACAGTTAAAGGCGGAGGAGGCAAAAAAGAAGGCCGAGGAAGAAGCAAAAGCAGAGAAAAAGCGGACAAGCACGTCAAAGAGAATGTGAAAGATGATGAAACTTCTGATATTGGAGTGAAACAGAATGGTTTCATTAATAGAGAAGGTAGAGGGGAATAGTTGATCTTGAATGCTAATAGGGATATAGGCAATTGAGGCTCCAGCACTAGTAAGATTTAGTAATAATTTTGTTGTTAATAATAGAAGCTGAATGCTGATTAGCAGATATTTGATTTTTTCTCAATACTTTGTATGCAACTTCTGTGAATTCCAATGTTACATTAATAGAAGTTATCTTAGCTACATCAGCTTTCATTTTAACTATCTAATCGTACAATGCTTTTACTAGGGCTTTAGGAAATTCAAAGAGATTCCATTGTCAATTAATATATGATGGTGACGAAAGTGAAGTTGGATAACTAATGCATGCCAACTTATCTGTCACCTTGTTCGCAAATTTTTAGATTCATCCAAACTGATTCAATTCATTTTCATCCTCCACTGTATTTAATCATTGATTGTGGCAGTTGGACCATTTATAAAATGAAACCAGTTTGTTTATAGGACTTAAGAGTAAAGCCTGCTTACACGAGAACTTTACTACAAGTCAAAGAAAGAATTTGCCGACTGTTGTCACTCCTCACTGGTCAGATATGAGGCTTCATGGAAATAGCGGAATCAAGAAATTCAAAGCCAATTTGGAAAGTAACATTAATGGAATCTTTGCTAGGGTATGAAGAGACCATGACAAGTGAATACCTGTTGTACGGTATACATCAACGACTTGTTCTGATATCATCGAAACTATTCACAAGGATTTATGCGATATGGAAATATGACGTTTTTATCATTCACTTCTCCTTTGCTTTGGATATCCTGAACTGGGTTGCTGCTATGCTGTTGTTTATGAACCTTTAGAAGGGCTGCTACAGCATATTTCATGAGTTGCAGGTTGCAGCCTAGCAGGTACCATAGCTTAACTTCTTTATCATCATGTTTGCACAGCTTTGATTAATGTTTTCCAAGGTTGTGCTCGTGTGTTGTAGCATGTTATATTTTTACTGTTGAGCTTTCATTTTAATAAATAACTCTGCGTTGATTGTGTGAATCTAACTTTTCTTAGTCAAACAAAAGGAGGTTGACGTTAACGTGAGGGGCCGATGACCACCGGGATTTCTATGCTAAGGTTTTTATTAAAAAGACCATTAAAAAAGAATATTCATTTGTCTTTATAATCCCTTTGTGTAGGTCCCTTGCTGACGTGAGTTGTATGATGTCAGATGGTTCAAACTTCAAAGCTCGGGTGATGCTTTACATTATGATATCCCATAAAGATATTTATGTAAATACAAATATATTTATGTAAAAGATATTTGTAATGTAATTTATAACATTATTTTGTAAAGGTGCACCTTTTTCTAGAAAAATCTTTCGGTAACATCATTTCTGTAAAGGATCTTTTTTAAGAAAAATGAATGGAACTTCCATTGTTAGGGGATTATAAGCTCTATTCAAGATGAAAACACGAATGATGAGCTTTTATTTTATTTTTTTAAATATGATTTTCATGACAAAATCTTATTTGCGTCGATCTCACTACTTTGACACATTAATTATGTGTTTAATTTTAGAATTGAAGAATCAAAATTTAGAATTGAAATAATTAACAGCATTTACTTTATAAAATAAAAGTAAAAATTTGAATTAAAATCGAAATAGTAGGAGCTCACCTCAAATTGGGAACTAGTAGTGGAATGTTGATTCCCAAGGAGGGTGGAAATTAATTTTCCATTCCCAAAAATGACGGTTCTACCTCCACTAAAATTTTAAAATTCTAAAAATAGTCTCTTACAAAAAATGAAAAAAAAAACTCGCACATAGCTCCATCTTAGCCAACACACCATGATAGCCAAACCTCATTGCCACTGCCAAAATCAAGCGTCGTTGTATCATCGTTGGTCCGTCGACTGTGGAACAGTAACTGGTGGCCGATTTTGTCTCATTCTCATTTTTATCTCTGTTTGACCCGTCTTGATTTCATCTCCAATGCACGGTTCCCATCGAATGATGATGATTTCAGTTTTATTTATTTATTTATTTATTATTATTATTATTATTATTATTATTATTATTATTATTATTATTGAATAATAATAATCACAATAATTGAAATATAAAATAAAAATTGTGACAATAATTAATTATGATATTTTAGTAATTTATAATAATCTAACTCATTATGAATTCAATAAAAATAAAATAAACACATAAATAAGAATATAGTTCGTTTCGATTTTAATTCTCACAGCTTATTATTCTAATTTCAATTTTAACATATTTTACTTCCTATTTCATAAATATAGCATAAAATAGTACTAATAAAAAATAGTCTTACGAGGGGTCATGTGGGTCTTATTTAAGAAACTATTAATTTTTGCTTTTAAATAATTATTTTGTAATATTAAAGAGGACGGATTCCATCGTAGAACCCAGGCAACTAGCGCTTTTAACCATTTTTATTGGCCAGAGAGTCAAGCCGCCGGGCCCCACATGCTTTTCTGCCAACGTAAACTGGCATTTGGCTGTCAGCAAAAGCATTAAGTGCAAGTCAAAGATGAAGGCTAATATGTACAATGGAGTTGGTGACACAAATAAAAACAGAGAACAGAAAAGACAGAAATATTTGTTTTTTAAGTAAATTTTAAATTATCTCTCATAAAATAATAATTTTTAAAATATCATCAAATAATTATAAATTTTAATTTACTTTATTTTTATTTAGAAAAATATTAATTTTTGATCTTCCTTACAAAATTAAGAACAAGTTGATATTTACAACAACTTGAAAAATGTTTTAAAGAATGTAATTTTACAGGAGTAACTAATTTTTTTTTTTCAAATTAAAGAAATACCGACCTCGACTCTTAAGTCCTTGCGGAAGCCACTGGGAAGAAAGCAATTAGGCAATGGTGGGGACAGCTTCATAGCCGTGACCAGCAAGCCAAAACGCGCTACATAAAGACCTTTCTCCACACTAACATTACAGATTTTATATACTAGTTTTGCCTGAAATAGCTAGAGAGTGGCACAGCAAAATGGTGACTGCTGGAGAATTGTGGGCGACTATAGGCTCGGTTATGGCGAGTGTAATGTTTGCATCAGCTATATTCAAGCAATACTTTCCATATGAAATATGGGGCTATGTTGAAAAATATCGTCAAAAATTGTGTCGGATTCTGTATCCTTACATAGAAATTACATTCCATGAATTCTCCGGTAAGCGTCTCAAGCGCTGCGAAGCCTTCTCTGCCATACAAAACTATCTCAGCACCACTGCCTCTGTGCACGCTACAAGGTTTAAGGCTGATTTTGTCACAGACAGCCAGTCTTTAGTCCTTAGCATGGATGCTAAGCAGGAGGTCACAGATCAGTTTAAAGGGATCAAAGTTTGGTGGGTGTTGGTTAAGATTATTCCCACGACTCAATCGTTTTCACTTTATCCAGCTGCGGATGAGAAGAGGTATTACAAGCTGACGTTCCATGAGAGTCACCGGGAACTAATCACCGGGCCCTATATTAACCATGTGTTGGCTGGAGGAAAGGCTATCACAGTGAAGAACCGGCAACGGAAGCTGTACAGCAACAATCCTAGCAAGAATTGGTATGGCTGGAAGTCAACAAAGTGGAGCCATATCTTTTTTGACCATCCTGCTACATTTGATACGTTGGCAATGGAGACAAAGAAGAAGGAAGCGATCAAGAAGGACCTCAAGAAGTTCAGCGAGGGGAAAGAGTACTATGCGAAAGTTGGGAAGGCCTGGAAGAGAGGCTATCTCCTTTATGGTCCTCCGGGAACTGGCAAATCAACCATGATTGCTGCCATGGCCAACTACATGAACTATGATGTGTATGATCTTGAACTTACCACAGTGAATGACAACACAGAGTTGAGGTCTCTTTTGATTGACACCTCAAGTAAGTCGATCATAGTTATAGAGGACATTGATTGCTCTCTTGATCTCACTGGCCAACGCGAGAAGAAAAAGGAGAAAGAAGGGGACGAGGAGGAGGAGAAGAATCCAATTGAAAAGAAGGAAAAAGAAGACGGTGATAGCAAAAAAAGCAAGGTTACATTATCCGGGCTTCTGAATTTCATTGATGGCCTTTGGTCAGCTTGTGGGGGAGAAAGGATTATTGTGTTCACTACCAATTACGTGGACAAGCTTGATCCTGCGTTGATTAGGAGAGGAAGGATGGATAAGCACATTGAAATGTCCTACTGTTGCTTTGAAGCATTCAAGGTGCTAGCCAAGAACTATTTAGATATTGATTCACATGAATTGTATGCAGAGATTGAAATTATGCTGGCTGAAACCAACATGACTCCTGCTGATGTTGCGGAGAATTTGATGCCCAAGTGTGATGAGGATGATACAGAGACTTGTCTGAAGAATTTGATTGAAGCTCTCAAGGAGGCGAAGGAGGAGGCAATCAAGAAGGCTGAAGAAGAAGCACAGTTGAAAGCAGAGGAGGCGATAAAGAAGGCTGAGGAAGAAGCGCGGTCCAAGGCAGAGAAAGAAGAGAAGGAAAAGCGTGCAAAAGAGAATGAAACTTCATCTTCTCCTGTGAAAGAAAATGGGTGCATTGCTAATGGTAATGGGAATACAAGCAACTGAGGTTCCAGGATAGGTATCCGAACTAGCAATAATTTATCCGTGCTGAATGTTTATGTGTATTGTATCATTTTCTGTTTGTAGAATAATTGTTTGCTGCATTGGGGTGATTATTAGTAGTGAAAGCTAGAGTTCGTGCAGCTTTCATATTGGATTTGTGGAAAAAGCGCTACATTCTTCGGTTATAAAGTCCAATAAAGATTGCGATAGACACACGAACAAGACAACTTCAAGTCATGTGGGAAGCGTATTAAGAGTTTCGGTGGAGAAAATTTGTACAAACTTTTGTGTGATCACTATTTAAGCAAAAATAGTCCATCTGGTTTCATCTTCGTTAGTACCCAAGCAAAGATGTTTAATATCAGCCAACAAAAATAGTGCCAGCATCAAGTTTCAAATGAATATAAGGCTGAAGAGGAATCTTATCAAAATTTTGAACTAATAATATAATTTTTAATTATCGATAAATGAAAATCGAAATGGGGTTGACAGTTTGTTGAGATTAAAAGAAAACGTATGAGGGTGTACTAGCAATTAGATTGGGGCAATCTGCAAAAAAGTTATAATATAACTTTTTAGAATTTCTGCGGGGCCAAGATTCTATAGCCATTCCGAACCACAGTGCGATAGTGCCTATTCACTATTTCTCTCTAATCTATCAACTTATTCAAAAGAATGGAAACATCAAGTTTGTGAAATTCAAAGACACCTTGTATAGCAAGAGGGACTGAGAAAACTGATTCTGTAAATATTCTAAGAAAAGGAATTAGGGTAATACAAGAAAGCTTCTACATCACGTGAATGGAAACAATTTTGTTAATGGAATCTTGGCTTAGGTTTTTAAGAAACCATTCAAACAACCCATCTCCATTAAGCCATTGTCACTTTCCCCCATCAGGTTCAATAAATGAAATTTCAGCTTTTTTTATTTTTCTTTTCTGTTTTTGCTTTATTTTCTAAGGAATCATAACACCTTTATGTTTTTTTTTGCCTCACATTAGAAACATGAAATTTTCATGATTTCACGCATGATGGGGTAGTTTAAATTTAATGACTTATGAATGAATCCTCTTTAGGAAACAAAAAAATAAAATAAAATAAAATAGAATAAAAAGGATTTAAAAAATAGCTTACCATTTGTAGGTTTCTGCAATAAATAGGCTAGCCAATAGAACAAAATTTCAATAGCTTTTTATTTAACAGAGAGAGTGTTTGTGTTACGATGGGAGAGACATGGGGTAGTTTAGGCTCAACTCTAGCAACTTTCATGTTTGTGTTTGCAATGTTCAAGCAACACATCCCTAGACAAGCTTGGTACTTTCTTGAAAAACACTGTCACAAATTGGTTAGTTTGTTCAATCCTTATCTTGAAATTACATTCTATGAATTCTCCAATACCAATTTCCTGCGCAACAAGGCCTATTCTGAGATACAATCTTACCTCAGTGGCAAGGAAGTGACCTCTCTTCACGCCTCGCGGTTTAAAGCTGAAGTTGTTAAAGTTAGCCGGCGCATAGCCCTTAGCATGGAGGATTATGAGGAGGTTTCTGATGAGTACAAGGGTGTCAAAGTTTGGTGGGCGTTGGGGAAGAAAGTTCCGCGCACATCTGTGGTTTCTTTTTACCCGGGGAGTAATGATGAGAGGTATTACAAACTTACATTTCATAAGAGATACCGGGAGCTTATCACTGAGGATTATGTGAATCATGTTTTGGAAGAAGGAAAGGCCACTGCTGTGAGAAACCGGCAAAGGAAGCTGTACAAGAACATGCCCAGCGAAGCTTGGTATGAAAAGAAGTGGAGCCATGTTTACTTTGAGCATCCTGCTACTTTTGATACTTTGGCCTTGGCATCAAAGAAGAAAGAAGCGATCAAGAAAGATTTGATTAAGTTCACCAAGGGGAAAGAGTACTATGAGAAAATTGGGAAAGCTTGGAAGAGGGGTTACCTTCTGTTTGGTCCTCCGGGGACTGGGAAATCGACTATGATTGCTGCTATGGCTAATTTTCTGAACTATGATGTGTATGATCTTGAGCTTACAAGTGTGGAGAATAACAATGATTTGAGGTCTCTTTTGGTCGATATTTCGAGCAAGTCTATTATTGTTATAGAGGATATTGATTGCTCGCTTGATCTTTCAGGCAAACGCAAAGAAAATGAGGAGGAAGAGGAGGTAAAAGAAGAGAAGAATCCAGTGAAAAGGGTGGGACACAAAAGGAAGAAGAAAAGCAATGTCACATTATCAGGGCTCTTGAATTTCATTGATGGTCTTTGGTCTACTTGTGGGGGAGAAAGGATTATTGTGTTCACTACAAATCATGTTGATAAACTTGATCCTGCTTTGATAAGGAGAGGGAGAATGGATAAGCATATTGAAATGCCCTATTGTTGCTTTGAAGCATTCAAGGTGCTAGCCAAGAACTACTTGGAAATTGAGACGCATGAGTTGTTCCATGAAATTGGCAGCTTGTTGGGTGAAACTAATATTACTCCCGCTGATGTTGCGGAGAATTTGATGCCGAAGGCTGATGAGGATGATGCAGAGACTTGTCTGAAGAATCTGATTGAAGCTCTTAAGGTGGCGAAGGAGAAGGCAAAGAACAATGCTGGTGAAGAAGCAGAGCTGAAGGCAGGGGAGGAAAATGGATTCATTGCTAATAGGAATGCAAGCCATTAGCAGTAATTTATTCACACGTCTCTTCTAAGTGCCTATGTTTATTGTATTATTTTCAGTTTCTAGAATAATTAACTATTGCATTTTGTTGATTGTTAGTAGTGAAAGCTGAAGGGTGATATGCAGCTTCAGGATTTGATTTGTGTACTTTCTAGGAAAAGCTTTTAATTCTGTTGTTATAAAGTTGATCAAAGTTTCTAGTAGCTTCCAATTTCGATTTATATGTATATTAGCAGGAGAAGTTTGATAATCAATTAATCAGTGTGACGTGAATAGTGTTTTGTGAGGTACTGTCATTTATGGTGAAACTTTTTGCAAAGAAAGAATTGACAGTGCATGCTATTTATTATTTCATAAAAGTTTACAGAATCTTTGATCGACTTAAATAAGATCTATAAAGGTAGAAAGCAATTGTTTGCAATAGAGTGATATAGGGTTAAGTATTCATGAGCATTTTTACTTCAACTTAATGGAGTGTTTTGCAGTGCCTGGAATTTGGGTTCTGAGAATGTTCCAATACTTACATAATTAAGACTTATCTTTAAATTCAGGGCAAGTGTTTACCTATTAACTTAAACTGTTGGGTTAAACGATTTCTCTAAAACGACATTAAAGTTATATTAATTATTTCGAGTTTAATTTCTTGGCTAACTTTTTGACAGTCTTTTCTTTTATTTCGCTTATCTACAAACTACACTTTCTCGTCTTAAGTTTCATGTCAAAAGATTTTTCATGAGTACTATTATTGAGCCGGTAGTATCAAATTAATCTTGCGAGTCTATTAGTTCCCCTAACGTTTACTATTTGATTATCTGCACGTGGTCTATAGCATATAAACCTCTATAATTAAATTAAAATTTACAATAAGATTGAGAACCACTGAATGATTTTTTTTTAATAAGAACTAAAGTAGAATTTAATCGCAATGATTTTATAAAAATCTATAAGTACAGTCAAACAAGAAAGCTGTGTTCTTTCATCACGTGAATGAAAACAATATGTTTAAAAGATTTATAATAAGATTTAGTTTTATATAATATGAAAATCTATAAAAGCAATTAATTAATGCAATTTAATCTCCAACCCAATGTATAAAAGCAATTTTTTGTTAATCTTCAAAACAGAAGCATGAAATTTCTATGCATAATGTGGTGGGGTAGGGCAGCTTTAAATTTCATGATGCACGATGGAAACCTTTATAACGAAGGAAAAATCAAAACTTGAGAAACAAGAAAAGGACTTGAAACAATTTTAGAAACCCTTACTTGATTAAGACTGTAACTTATTTTCCTCACTTGAACGATGTAATCTTAGGATTTTAGGGTTGCGCATATAAATAGGCTTTCAATAGCATTTTGATTCAAGAAAGCCGAGTGTTAGTGTAGAGCATCAACTAGCAAATATTGTAAGCATGGGAGAAACATTGGGTAGCTTAGGCTCAACTCTAGCAACTTTAATGTTTGTTTTTGCAATTTTCAAGCAACACATGCCTCGGCAAATTTGGCACTTTCTTGAAAAATGTTGTCACAAATTGGTTAGTTTGTTTTACCCTTACCTAGAAATTACATTCTATGAAGTCTCCGGTTGCAATTTCCAGCGCAGCAAGGCCTATGCAGGAGATACAAACTTATCTCAGTGGCAAGGAAGAGACCTCTCTTCACGCCTCGCGGTTTAAGGCTGATGTTGTTAAAGACAGCCGGCATATAGCCCTTAGCATGGAGGATAATGAGGATGTCTCTGATGGGTAGAAGGGTGTCAAAGTTTGGTAGGAGTTGGGGAAGAAAGTTTCGGATACAAAATCAATTTCTTTTTATCCAAAGAACAATGATGAGAAGAGGTATTACAAGCTTGCATTCCACAAGAGATACAGGGAGCTTATAACTGGAGACTATGTCAATCATGTTTTAAAAGAAGGAAAGGCTATGGCGGTGAGGAACAGGCAAAGGAACGTGCCCAGTGAAGATTGGTATGAAAAGAAGTGGAGTCATGTTTACTTTGAGCATCCTGCTACTTTTGAAACATTGGCAATGGCATCGAAGAAAAAAGAATCGGTCAAGAAAGATTTGATTAAGTTCACTGAGGGAAAAGAGTACTAAGAAAAAATTGGGAAAGCTTGGAAGAGGCGTTACCTTCTGTTTGGTCCTCCAGGGACCGGGAAATGGAATATGATTCCTGCTATGGCTAATTTCCTTAACTGTGATGTGTATGATCTTGAGCTTACAGGTGTGGAGAATAACAATGAGTTGAGGTCTCTTTTGGTCGATATTTCGAGCAAGTCTATCATTGTTATAGAGGATATAGATTGCTCAATAAGGATGAGGAGGAAGGGGAGGTAGAAGAAAAGAAGAATGCAAAAACGACAGGACAGAAAGGGAGGAAGAAAAGCAATGTAACATCATCAGGGCTTTTGAATTTCACTGATGGTCTTGGGTCTACTTGTGGTGGAGAAAGGATTATTGTTTTTACAAGAAATTACATTGACAAGCTTGATCCAGCTTTGTTCAGGCGAGGGAGAATGAACAAGCATTTTGAGATGTCTTATTGTTGCTCTGAAGCATTCAAGGTGCTAGCTAAGAACCATTGTCATATGCAGTCACATGAATTGTTTGCGGAAATTGGCACCCTGTTGGGTGAAGTTAATATGACTCCTGCTGATGTTGCGGAGAATCTGATGCCAAAGTCTGATAGGATGATGCAGAGGCTTGTTAGAAGAATTTGATTGAGACTCTTAAGACGGCGAAGCAGGAGGCAAAGAAGAAGGCAGAGGAAGAAGCAGGGCAAGAGAGTGATAAGGAAGTGAAACAGGAGGAAGTTGTTGCTGAAAAGAATGCGAAAGAAGGTGAAGAAGCTTCATCTAATTCAGAGCAAGAGAATGACGTCATCAACAAGGATCCTATACGAGGAAACGGCTGACCTTGAATAGTAGTGTGGACAGATAATAAGTAACTAAGATTGCATAATCAGTGATTTAGAATTAGCTTTCAGAGTTAGTAAATGTTTTATATGTTCTCATTTTATTATCAAATTTGAAAGAGCTTTTGAAGTCTTTGTGCTCCATAGTTGCATCAGCGTAGATAAGAATCTGAGAAAAAACAGATTTTTCTAAATATTTTAATTAAAAAAAATCATAAATCTCAAGTGATGACATTGTTACTTAGCTCAAAAGTTTTCTGTTTTAGAATATTCAACCGCCCATTGCCGACTTGAAAACAAGCAGACAAAACCGAGAGTCAACTTCTAGGCCTGCTTTTTCAATGTGTTCACATTTGGATAACACAGGTGTAAATACACGAGCCACCTATTACCCTTCCCTCAGAACCAGACCCCCATAGACAAAACCATCGAGCAGAAGCAGAATAAGCAAAAAAAGGAATATCAGAAATTCATCAGACATGGAATCCAAAGACTTGTTTGCGAGTCTTGGTTCCATAATTGCCAGTGTAATGTTCATCTGGGCAATGTTTCAGCAGTATTTCCCTTATGAACTTCGACACAACATCGAAAAATACTCTCAAAGATTGGGCGGTTTCCTCTATCCTTTCGTCCAAATTACCTTCAATGAGTTCACGGGTGACCGTTTCATGCGAAGCGAAGCTTATTCTACCATTGAGAATTACCTCAGCTCCAAGTCATCTACACAAGCGAAGAGACTCAAGGCTGATATAATCAAAAACAGCAACCAATCACTTGTTCTAAGCATGGATGACCATGAAGAAGTTGCTGATGAATTTCAAGGAATCAAACTCTGGTGGAGCTCAGGCAAAAACATATCTAAGTCTCAGGTATATTCTTTCTATCCGGCAACAGATGAGAAGAGATACTACAAGCTTACTTTCCATAAACGTCACCGTGATTTAATCTTAGGTCCATACTTGGTTAGCGTACTCAAAGAAGGCAGGGCAATCAAGGTGAGAAATAGAATGAGAAAGCTTTATACAAATCATGGTTCAAATTGGAGCCATGTAGTGTTCGAACACCCTGCAACATTTCAAACACTTGCTATGGAACCCGAAAAGAAGAAGGAAATTATTGATGATTTGATCGCATTTAGTAAGTCTGAGGACTTTTATGCAAGAATTGGGAGGGCTTGGAAAAGAGGGTATCTTTTGTATGGCCCCCCAGGGACCGGTAAGTCCACTATGATAGCTGCCATGGCCAATCTTTTAGGCTATGATCTTTATGATCTTGAATTAACTGCTGTGAAGGACAACACTGAGTTAAGGAAGCTGTTGATTGAGACATCAAGCAAGTCTATTATAGTAATCGAGGACATCGATTGCTCGCTAGATTTGACAGGGCAAAGAAGGAAGAAAAAGGAGAAAAAGGAGGATGAGGGAAATGACAAGGATCCGCGTCAGAAGCTTGGGAAAGACGAAAGGGAAACGAATAACAGTCAAATTACTCTTTCGGGGCTATTGAATTTCATTGATGGGTTGTGGTCAGCTTGTGGTGGTGAAAAGCTAATTGTGTTTACTACTAATTACATTGAGAAGCTGGATCCTGCTTTAATCCGTAAAGGAAGAATGGACAAGCATATAGAGTTGTCGTACTGTAGCTACGAAGCATTCAAGGTTCTTGCTAAGAACTATCTCAATATTGAGTCACATAACTTGTTTGACAAGATTGGTGAATTGTTAGGGGAAGCAAAGATGACCCCAGCTGATGTTGCCGAGCATTTGATGCCGAAAACGTTTCCTGCTGATGCTGAATTTAGCCTTAGAAGCTTGAAGCAGGCTTTGGAATTGGCAAAAGAAGAGGCAAGAAGGGTGAAAGTTGATGATAAAGAAGCAAATGAGAGCGAGTCATTGGGTAATGAAGAAGCAAAAGAACGAGAGAAAGAAGTAACAAGAAGCTAAGAAAATTACAGAAACAAAGAGTCTTTTTTTTCTCTCTCTCTCTCTGTATGGACAGTTAGTTGGTGAAGTAAGGAAATATAATTTTGTTTTTCTGTGATTGTCCTGTGAGAATTGAGAATGGAATTTGATTTTCTCGATTCTTCTTTCTGCTGGGAGAAATTCCCAAAAATTGGAGATTTTTGCAAATTGCAGGCTCAGGGGTCCATAAGTTTTCCAATCTTTCAAAGTAAATTGGCCCTAATCTAAGGCTTAGTTTGGGAATCAAGCTGGCCCAATTGGAAATTAGTCCAAGCAATCACACATGCGGAGATCTAGAAAATTCGTTTTGGGCCGAAGATGAGAGCCCAACAGGAAATCTTTTAGTCAAGAAAATTTACCAATACTAGTTGCCCCAGCCCCCCGGCCCCCCAACACCCCAACACAAGAAAATAAATTATTCTTCGAAAACATAAACTTCTAATGCAAATATTAAGTGCTTGTCCTCGCAAGTGGAATAGTAATCATTCTTCCATGTGGCTTTTAATAACACAAGCGTCGTGTTAAGGTGGAATTTTGTTTTACTAATTAAAAACTAATTGATGTGTGCTAAAAGTGGCCAAAGCGGGGTCATTTATGGAAAATTTTCCAAAACAAGATATAATCAAATGAAGAGTCAAAGAGTTAATTAATCACCTTCTAGGAAAATGTTTGCCTAATTAACTTCATTGCAGGTTCCCTTGGTAGAAAATTTCATCATATACGAGTTTCACTGAAAATTCCCCGGCCTGTCTGCTTGTGTAGAATTATCAAAACGAAACTAATGCTTGAAACAAAAGTGCTTTTGGGTCCTATCCCAGCAAGTGCTGCAGGGTTTTCTATGACTCCTGGTCTCGGAGAAAATATATGTGGCTGCTTGACTTAAAAGAGAGCACATGGTTTTACTTCATTCAACATTTGAAAATTTTCTAATATCAATTTTCCCATGCACATTCACTCGTCGATTTCAGGGTGGGGCTATTTGCTTCTTTAACCATGCTTTCAATAACTTATTTCATATTAGTTTTGTTTTCCTGGTCAACTTCCGACTTAGTTGATTTTGTTTTTGTTAATTAATTGATTATTTGACTGACGCTTTATTTATTTATTTAATCCTTTTGACTGGCTTGCTAGAGTTTTATTTTCCTCATTTAAGCTTCGAAACTCCGTGCAATAAGTTTCTTTAGCGAACGACCGAGAAGGGAAAAAAAAAAAAAAAAACCCTTATAACTTGTGTGTCTCGTTTTTCTTTTCTTTTCTTTTTTTTTCTTTTAGACAAAAAAATAAAAAATAAAAAATTGCGATAGCAACTTTAATTATGAAATTCATCTATATTAATCCTTATTTTTTTTTATTTGGGTGGAAGATATACCACAGCATTTATCTTATTACCTTTGAATTTATTCCTATTAATGTCGTGGCTTAGAATGCAAAATGTGCATTTGTAAAAGTCATCAAATTCAATTTTATGTGTTTATACATATTGCGTTTATAATAAATTCTTAAATTTTATCTTGTCGAAATCAATCAATTAATGAATAGTTTCTAATTATGAATAATTGAATATCATGTCTATATTAGGTGTTTGTTGCAAATTCTCAACAAATCACCCATCATTAAATTGCTCTAGCTTCAACATGTTTAACTATAAAATTTTTGTCTTTAATTAAAAAAAAAAAAAACCTATAAAGTTTTGAAGTAAAAGTTAGCATATTCCTCTAAAAACCAATTGGTGATTAGAGAAAGGACATTAAATTACTTAATTTCAACTTTTTACGGTTCTAAGAGTGGTTATTGGCCTCTATAAGGCCAACGACCTTAAAAAGTACCCAAACAATCAATCTTGAAATTTTTTCTCATGGATTTATTTTCTCATATATATATATATATTCTTATTTTGTAGGTTGTGTGATTCAGGATCTGAAATTCGGGAAGCAGATTGGGAAAGGCAGTAAGGAGGGAAAGACTGTCATGCACCATAATAAAAATATTCAAATGTGGACCCATCGAAAGGGGCAAAAAAAAGAAAATGATATTGAAAACAAAGCGGCATTCTTTAGTTCCCCAAATCATCGACCATGAAATGGTCATAATTAATATGACTTTTCTATTTTTTTTTAATGTGGACAAGACCTTGAAGCTTGACTGTGCAATTGATGTTTAATCTTTTCACACCGTTGAACGTCCCATGTTTAGGTATATTTCTAATTACAATTATGATAAACTTACCTCTTGTAACTAGCTAGTCCAAATTAACCAGTCCTTAATTAACACTTCCCTTTACAATTAATCTGCAAGCTAATCAAATCAAGAAATCATTAACTCAGAAATATCCTTGTAACTGCATTAATTTGTCATCTAAATAAAAGATAAATAATCATTTTGGAAAACCGGCCCAACATGTAACAAGACAATTTGCATAACTAAATACCATGAAATTTCTGAAGCTGGGGATACTTAATCGTAACTTTCGCTATCTTTCGCAGAAACAATGAAATTATATTAAAGTAAAAACAAGGTAAGTGAGTTACTATAAAGTTTCGTATATGACTATATATATATAAATTAAATGTGAATATGGAACATTCCATATCGTTGAACACATGGTGGCATTCACATGCAAGCGTTTTTCCAAAGACCTAATTAATTTCCCAGTCAGTTCCTTTAACAACAACTTTCATACCATACGTCGATCAATGAATCAATTCCTTGATATTTTGGCCTATAAATACTCACACACAATAACACAAAGAAGAACCATAAATTAAAGCACCCAAATTAACTCTATATCATATATGTATACAAGAGAAGAGAGAGCCAGAGCTGCAGCTAGCAGCAAATTAAATATAGAAAGTTGGGGCGCTTATATCGCAGGAGAGATGGCACCAGCTGCAGCAGCTAGGTAGCAGCGTGTGCCATCCTCCTGTGATATGAGAACCCTTCAACTTACTTTTGTCCAAATTAATTTGCTCTCATTATTTATTCTCTTGCATATTTGCATGTCGTAATTAGTTTATTAATTACTTGTTGGGGGCACTTTTTGTCGCATGTAAATTCTCCACAAGGTATGCAAGTATGTGTACATATATAATTACTCTGTGATCATTTCATCTTCTTCATCTTTTGTTTTCTTACTTTCTTTAATTAAAAGTACTCCCGGCTTCCTTGTTCGGATAGCTAGGCATACTTTCTTTCTTTTGTTTTTTTTGGATAAACAAATTATTTAATTTCTCATTTTCCTACTACACCAACTCTTATTTGCTAGCTAGATAATTTCCATATAGATTAAAGGTAGCTTAAGTAAATTAAAACATAGTAACAAGGTACGCTTATTTTGTTGATGCCCAGCTGATTTAACAGTTAATAATGGTATTTAGGAAACACTCATCAACTTTCTCTTGAAAGTTAATACTTCAATTCCAAAACTAGTATGCGGTTAATTTCAAATTAATTACAATACCGCAATACCTTTAATTTGATTATGTTGCTGCTGTTATTTAATGTATAATTGATATATTGATCATTCCCTTAATTTTCCCCAAACTTTCAGTAGATTAATTGATATTATCTGAGAATTTTATAATGAAACTACTTGCATGTCTGATGAACCGGCATTGATGCATGTGACAATAACCTTGTCACACAAAAGAGAGAAAAATTAAAAAAGACATATAACATATTCATTTCTCTGTTAATTTTAATAAATTTCTTTCATTTTTTTCCTATTTGGTTTTTGTGGTTTTTGTTTTAGGACACATTGAAATTTCATTTCAACAAACAAATTAAAGTAAAATAACATAGCTAGAATATAAATCAAGATTGATTTACAAACAATAGCCTGTTGGCCAAACTATTATAGTAATTGTACTTTTACACTGAAGATACCAGGGAAGGAAGCTAATGTATTGGAGACAATGATGATTGCATACCAGATCTGAGCTTCAAAATAGACGCCTCCTTGTATCTTTCATATCACCCTTCATTATCAGATTTGGTTCTTCTGACTAGTATTATGATGGAGTTTACAGAGGTGAATCGTTTGTTGAATGAAATCTTCTAGATCTGTGCCTGAAGAAAAACAAAAAGAAAAAAGAAAAAAAATATGTGAACTGATATTAAGAAAAACCCTAACCCTAACGATTTTTAAAAAAGAGCAAAACATTGGGATAAACATATGAGCTTTTTTTAGATAATTTTACTTGTTTTGTCGAAATTAAAAATCAAAACGATTTTACTTGTTTTGTCGAAATTAAAAATTAAAACACACATACGCACATATATCTTGTTTTTTTCGGTATCTCTAAGAGTGAAAAATAATTGATCAAAGATAAAAAATTATTTCTTGAATGAGTGACAGGATTAAAGAGAAAGAAATGAAGAAAGTTGATCATTAACAAAACCTTATTTCGTGACTTGAATGTCACTGTGCTGCAGCGACACAAACCAAAATCAATAGACTAATCACATCTGATATATATATAGAGGATGGAGGGAGTCTTGTCGCCGGGAGATGGCGCTTATGGCGTTATTTATGCACAGCTTAATTAATGCAATTAAGAGGCAATAGGTGCCATCTCTCCGGCGACAAGAATCCCTGTAGCCCCTCTCTTTCTCTCCTGCTCCCTTGCCGCAAGCTATGATTGCCTTTGTGTCTGAAAATTGACCGATATATAGAAAGCGTTGTGTTTGCCTGTGCATAGTGCATGCGCGTGCGTGCATACGTCATGTGCTAAGAGCATTGATGAATGATCCATTGATAATAATCTAATGGAGTATAACAATTATAATTGTTTGTAGTTAATTTGTTATTTTTTTTAGATATATACTTTTTTATATTTATTTATTTTCTTTTTGTTTCTTTGAAAAAATAAATCTTTTCTGAATAGAACAACTTGACTTCTTGCTTTATGCAAAGTTTAAATCATCAATTGAGTTATATAATTTGGTGTGATAATAAAATAAGTAATTTTTTTTTTAAATAATGGATAATTCAAATCCCTCTCTTCCAACGTGGGAGGAGTTCAGATCTTAAATTTATTCTTCGACCCTAATGGATTTTACATTGTCAGAATAACTAGCATAGCACCCGCAATTAAATTTTCACGATGCATGAAGATAGGTAATTTTCATATTTAAAGAGATGTTTCTCCCTCAAGTCAAATTAAAATCGAGTAACGGTGCTTATAATGCTTTTATTATTAATATTATAAGCTTGAAGCGTCATCATAAACAGAATTAGCCTTCGTACGTTATCCCTTTCACCTCAAAAAAGATAAATACATAGTGCGAGCCAGATCATTAAATGAGCATTTTAATGATTATTGACCACAAATGCTTTTTTTGACCTTTTGCCAAAGCAGAAATAATTTCTAAACTTATTAAATTATATATTAGTCAATCTTTTAAAATTAATGGTCTATAAAGAAGTATTAATACGTCAACTTTTTGTGGGTACCGTTTAACCCCTGCGAATTGCGGTTAATGCGGCAGGCAAAAGTTCGACTTTCTCGATTTTATACAACAGAATGTAGTTGAATTAAGATTATTGGATTACATGGTATAATGGGGCAAGTCAAACAAATTGAAAATGTTCTTAGATCAATTAGTTGATCAATGAAATTGGCACTCACCCTAATGGGGTAGGCTAGCTAATATTCAGATTCTTGCAAATATGTATCTTCAGGGATAAAATCCACAGAATCTTTAAAGCCTTATGCTCCGTCTTGTATTCGAGCTGGTGCTGTGATTAATCCGTAAAATTGCTATTAAGAAAAACACTACTCTAATTGACAAATAAAATCAAGTTGAGATCTAATTAAATCTACTATAAAACCGACAGAACTGATGTCTAAAAAGAAAGAAATTCAACACGGCATATAAAAATAATTTTAAAAATTTGAGGAAAGGAAAACCGACACAAACAAATTAAGTCTCTGACTCTGACCTTATAAACTCAATAATTATTAAAAGCTAAGTTGAACCCACGTAAGTGGATTAAGAATATGACAGGGATTTGTTTTAAAGAAGCGCTCAATATTTCCATCTTCCATGTTATACATTCCCATATCCACACCTCCACCTCCTGTCTGTTTCCTGATATTCATGCTCGAGTAAGACTCAGGCCAGTCATCGGTAAAATATATGCAATTGGATTTACAATGAGAATTATTCAATGCCCCAGTAGACAAGGAAGAATTATGACCCAGAAAAAGAAATCTAGTACCCAAACTCTTCATAGGGGACCAGTGAGCAGTGCTTAAATCAAGCTCCCAAACAAGATATTCGTAAGTTCCATAAAAGAAATCTTCTTTACCCCCAGCCCGAGGTTCAGTACTTAATTAGTCGCAAATCCAATTTCCATCCCCTTATAATGCTCCGTCCGACTCTACCAAGTAAACATACTCGTCACGATCACTATATTCAAAAGGATACCGACCAAACTTTATATTCACGATCAATATATTTCGATCCCCTTAGCTAGCTGCGGATTAATTTCCAAACTTTTATATTGTAGTTTTATTTATTAATAGGCCTTTTTTGAGTTACAGGCAGAACACAACTGATCTGATCTCAAAATTAATTAAGTGGATTAACTAGTAGATTTCCCGGTTGCATATGGACTTCGAGTTGGAGTTGGATTCGGATTCGGATTCGGATTCGGATTCGGAGTCACTCTTCTTTCTTTGTTCACGATTTTTGCAGTAGGCCTAGAATATATATCTCTTCTTCTCAAAATGCTATCTACACAGTATAACCTTGATAGCCTTGGTTAAGTATTCAGGGTTTAGCACAAGTATCTAGGGTTTTTCATATTTTTAATTTTTCATAGCCTCTTAATTTATATAACTTCATGCGCTAACTCAGGCTTATATATTTTTAAGCCTTAGATAATCTATTCTCGGCCAATACAACATTTTTCCTTTGTTAACTTTTTCTCTAGTTCTTGTAACTTGACAAGATGATGTGGGTAATATTAGTCGTGGATTTACTTGTGCTCAAACTTTATCTATGATACTATATAGCAATTTCATTAGCTTAAAAAGTTTTTATTTTTTCTTTATTAATGCATGCACAGTGACACTTGAATCTAGGACCTAAGACCTAAGGAGACAACCCCTTACTACTAGAACTATATTTTGGCCTCAGCTTAAAAAAAGGTATATAATTAGCACTAGAACAGCCACTTGTGGGATTATTTGTTTAACATTATGGTCTTGAGATGTGTATAATTCATTGTTGAAGCTTATAAATATTAACTCTTTGCTCTTAAAATATAGGATAGACTTAAACAGTTGACCTTAGGCAAGAAGATGCCATAACTCAACCAATGAGTAATTTGCATTATGTTTTTAAACTTAGGTGGTATTAATTTATTTTCTTTATTTTTTGTCTTTTTATCATAAATTTGGATGAGTCTAAATTTTGTTGAAATATGATAAGTATGTCTAATTTGTAAAATAAATATTTTTTATTTTTTAATATTATATTACAGAGAGTACGTTTAACCTATTAATTAATGATAAAGTTGTATAAAAAAAGATTTTATTAGATAATTTATTTATTTATAATTTTAAAGGGACCAATTAACCTATTAATTAATTAGTAATATTCAGTTGCATACACACATAAATGAAGCCAAGAGAGGGTGCACCTTAATTTTGATAGGAGACTCATGAAATGAATTAACTACACGCAAACGACATACAAGAAAATTTGAAATCATCACCATCACCATGAACCTAACACAAATAATTAATTGGGCTAATAATTATTAAAAGAAGAATAAAAGTATATATACAACCATTTAATAGAGAGAGTAGAGTAAGATAGGCAACACCCATTTGCTTTAAGGAACCGAAGGGTCATAAGCAAAAGACAAACACAACAAAGAGAGAGCTTAATTAGCACAAAAGCGAGGAAAAATTATGATGGAAAGCAATCGAAGTCAAGCCAAGGCATGCATGAATTTTAAGGCAAGCACATGCTAGAAAAGGAAATTAAAAGAAGTTCAGGGACTCTTGTCGCAGGAGCGGTGGCACCTGCACCGGCCGCCGTGTGTATGCGGTGTCGCAAGTGCCAACATCCTGTGACAAGAAGCCCTACAACTTCTTTGCTCACATTTTTGCTACCCTCTCCTCTTCTTATTATGGATCTATATTTGTTTTCATAGGTATGAATCTATATATTAATTCTTCCTTCTTTATTTGTGCAGACAAACGATTTTCTTTATTATTATCTTCGGTAATGCATCGAGTCTTGACTACTCTCGTTATGCATCGCACTACTTCCATTAGATTAATAGATTCTTTTCTTGTACATTTTTCAACTGATAAAACATATGATGAGTAAAAGTTACAGAATCCTAGAATTTCATTGAGTGATTTTGGAGCCCTTTTTTTTTTGGGACAAGTTACCATATTCGAATACTGAAGAGATAGAGGGCTAAAAACTTAATTTGGGTTTTACCCACTCTTATTGTATGGGAAAAAAGAATGGGGAGTATTCAAAATTATTCTTATTTAGAATCAAGTTCAAACCATGATGCTAGTTCGAGGATGATTAATTCTACTTAGAAATCGTAATTATGTGAGTGCAAACAATAGAAAGTTGCCAATTATTGATCATTTCTTGATTAATTTGGTAATTAGTCATATATTAAAGGAAATATCGTTATCCCCTTCTATCAAGGACAGTTTTTCTATGCTTTTATTATAAGATGTGGTCCTGTCAAGTTGCTTATCAAAATATTTACTAGGTCAACACATGGATTATGCAAATTCAATTTATTTGAGGCTATGTATTTGGATCAATATTCTATATGAAATTATTTATTGATTTTTCATCAATGAAATTTAAGTTTCTTTCATCAACCATGTGACATCATTGTCTGAGATAAGACGATCAAGTTTAAAGATGTTTTGTTACCTACAGCTGTTCAATGCTGACAACTCATAAATAACAAAACCCGAAATTAATCCCATTAATTTTTGTTTTATTTTATTAAGAAAAATCATTTTCATTTCCTTGTCAATAGGACATTTTATTATTGTCAATTGATAAAAACTATATATCAAGCTGTTCATATAGTCATGGATTTAACGGTCAAACATGGATTGCAAAATACAAATTCTCTTGCGTCTCTATGTACAGATGCTTGGATCCAGAAGATAATGACAAGCTGACAGTTTTTTCTCTACTTATTAATTAAATAACCTTTAATTGTAAAGATGAATAAGAGTACTGAAGTTGGAGCGACCCATTATATGGAATGAGGAAACCGTCGGACAGCTCCAGCTATTTAGAGTTGACAAGTCAGTAAAACTAATTTATAGGTTTTGATGACGCAATTAATTATAAAATGGTATAGCCAATATTAAAGTTTGTAAATATCAAATAGTGTCATAGAGTCTAGGCCACTTGTCCCTTGTCCCTAGATAATATTAATTTCCTAATGCCACCTTCCTCAGGTAAGAAAATGTCTTCTGAGCCAACATTGAATAAGAAGAAGCAAACGATAATCTTCTTCCCATACAGCTGAGAAGAAGAAGACGGAGAGACGATGTTCAACATAATAAGGCATGCAAGAGGGGAGCAAAGCAATGCTAGCTGATCAGAAAGAAATGTAGAGGGGCTTCTGTCGCAGGAGAGAAGGTGCCTGCTGCCCAGCTCTTGCTTGCTGGTTAATTAATTATTAGTGTGCATCAACATCATCACAGCAATATGTAACTAGGCATCGTCTCTCCGGGACTGAAGCCCATCATTTTTTTTTCAGTACTACCATATCGTTGAGAAAGAGGTACGTTCCCATTTTGTTTTGTCTTAATCATTTTATTTATCTGTTCTATATGTTGAATTCATGCGTGGCTCATAGGGACGAAGATATATTAGTATTTGTTTTGTGAAGCTATCGTGAGTAAGAATTTCTGGTCCCACTGTGATGGGGATTGAATCACCATGAAATAATCTGGCTTAAATTTTTTTCACTCCAGTGTGTAACTACAAAGATAAATAATTTAGCAAGGAAATATAAAAGAGGATTTTTAATC
The DNA here is from genome assembly GCA_030449075.1 of Murraya paniculata. Classification (NCBI taxonomy): domain Eukaryota; kingdom Viridiplantae; phylum Streptophyta; class Magnoliopsida; order Sapindales; family Rutaceae; genus Murraya; species Murraya paniculata. The sequence continues at coordinate 3,225,956 of JAEVFN010000003.1, forward strand.
CTATTCTCGTCTAGATAAGTTTAAATTGTATAAAATTTAAACAACTAATTAACTCAAGTCGGTTTTACTTATTTGATAAGAATAAGTAGAGACTCTTTTATTGTACATATGCATTTATAAACTGTACTATGGAGTTTAAGTTAGAAATTATAGACATGACATAAAAGCCAAAAAATTAACCGACATCAAGTCATCTTGAGGGAAAAAATGAACAAGTCCTACAAAGCGTGCACCAACGCATAGCTTCATCAAATTTCATGAATGAAATACTATTATATAAGATTAAAAAAACTCCAAGCTACAACCTTTTTGAGACTCTGGTGTCTAACCTAAACTATAAATACAAAAGCGAATGGAAATTGAAAAGTAAAAACCAATTTATTGTGGATCCACCATACCTTAATCTTTTTTCACAAAGTATCTCTACATGAATTCTTATTCTTTTCCCCTTAGGGCCTATTTAGTATTGATTTGTTATAGTTTTTACACCATATTTACTGTAAAGGAAAGAAAAAAAAGATCTATAGCTGGAATATAAAACTATAGCTATAAGTGTTTATTAAATAATTTGTAGCTATATCTTTTAAGCCTCAACTTTCTTGCAATACTATCAAATAGGCCCTCGAAGCTACATCTTTCAGGCCGCAGTTGTCCTCTTATCTCATTCCCATTAATTTGACATCTCGCCATTTATTTTTATATTGCAATCAGAGGTCTGGGATTCTCACACTTTACGAAAACACATATGCTCATACAGTTATAATAGTATTTAAGATAGGGAGCTGCTAAGTTACAGTCAACGTAACTTACAGTTGTAAAAATTCCGAGTGAACAGTAACCACGTGATGTTAGTGTTCACTCGAATTTTTTACGGCTGTAAGTTATGCTGGCTGAAACTTAAAAAAATCCTTTACGATAATACATTTACCAGACTCAAATTATATATATATATAAAGAGATCTATTTTGAGTCAGCAGACATCATTAGTGACGGTGTAATAAGAATTTAATCAAAACTCATCCGCGTTCCGAAAGTAGCGTGTGGGCCGTATGGCTCTAGCAATAGCTGTACTTTTAGTTGGGTCATTTTGATATGGCTACTTCAAAAATCTACTGGGCTTTTCAACTCAATGATTCTCTTCCTTCCCATGTATGCACGTGTCTATCCCTGACTCTTTCTGTACACGTGTTGCTGTGTTAAATGGAAAATGATATTACATTATGGTCTGTAATCTATATGGCATTTGGTGGACTAATAGTGTCAGTAAATAAGCAATAAAACAGTTAAGTGGACTCCTGTCCTGTCGTGACTTACAGACGATGAATCCTCAGTACATGATACAGTAGATGGGCTGTTAGAGTTGATAATAAGAATTTGCGTATGGGAGGAACAAAACACATAATCACTTCACAACAATGGCCTACTGGTTTAGATTGAAACCACAAATCATAAATCATAAATTAATAGCAAGGCCGCACAATCAATACGACTTTTTTTCCGTTCCTGATCAGGAATCAAGGAATCAATCACCGTACCACATTGTACTTGAAGCAAATAGTAGCTCTCTCAAATACCTTCAAATAGTAGCTCTCTCAAATACAAAGGCGCATAGATTACGGAACATATGTTTCATGAAGTTTTCTCTTTACTCACACTAACTCGGCCGAATGTTTCCATTGCATCCTCAAATCCTGAACAAGCTTTGTTGTTGGGTAAAGAAGTTGATCACGGAAAATGTAAAAAAACGCAAAAAGTATCAGTTGCATATACCGGAATTTTCTGCCCCGTTTAAGTAACGAGTCCCGTAGCTGACATCCTTTGATCATATCCATCACATTCGTGTAATGCTATAAAACAGAGTTATGCAACTCAACAAATTGGAGAGGTCATGTATAAATTCACCATTCTTTCTATCACCTACACAAGGAAAATTGGTTACATGATCATATCATCTTCTATCTTTTGTTGTAGACTAACCCAATTAATTTGGGAAGCTCCTGGTATTACGGGTTTTGGTTCTAGTTATTTGCATTGCCTTGGCCGGAAGTTCTCATTTGATAACAGAGAGGTGATTAAAGTTCCAAGCCTTTTAGCTCCGCGGCCAGGCCTGAGGACAGTGGTATTACCAACAACAGAGCATGGATCACTCCCATTTTCCCTACTCCCAATGCACCAACCACCAGGAGTCACCATGCCGGGGTTCCTAGACAAGAGCTCCGAATCAATTTTGTCAAGCACTGGATCGTCACGGGGAAACTTCCTTGCAAACGGGGCGTTACTGTCAACCATCCTTTGCATGTCAGCTAGGTTAAGGTAGTGGGGATGTTGCTTGGGAGGGTTGTCCCATGAAATGAAATGCAGGTCAGAATTCACAGTGGTGTTACGAAATTCTTGAGCATTACAAACGACGGTGTGAAAGTAGCCTTCTGGGGATGATAAGAAGTTGGCATAGTACATCAGAACGGTTCGAGGAAGGTTGTCCCATCCCCATATGCAATAATCAATAAACGACCGAGAAAGTGCCATCCAGGCAGAACCTGTGATATAAAAGTAGATATTTTCAGTTCAGTAATTCAGCAAACCTGTGCAAACTTTATATATCCAGACCTACATATCCGGCACACCTACCAGACCACTGAGCACAAGAAATATAAGCATTTAAAAGCCATCCTTTGGCTCACCTACATCAAAGCATACTTTTGACTTGGAAGCTACCGGGTATACGCATTTTGAATATTATGAAGTTAGTGAAAAATAAAATACTTGGAGTTTATGGAATAAGCAAATATCATATCAATGTGCACGTATTATGTCAAAGAAATGTATGATGAATAAAAAAACATTATGGTAAAGCTGAATATAAGACAACATCCCTAAAATGAACAAAACCGTACTTAGTTAATGATTTGATGTCGAGTCACAGGTAACATCACTCACTATCTCATGATACTTTGATTAGCATTCTTCTTCTAGCTAACTTCAGGTAACAAGACAGTTGCAGCAGTCAATGAATTTGCAAGCCTCTTTACCCCTACAGTCTGCTCCTAAAATATGATTTGGTAAACATCGACATCAAGTTTCCCTACAGGAGTATGTACAACTTAACATGGATCTAGGTTCAGTGAGATGCTACACGCAAGTATATTCAGCAGTCTCAGTGTCATGCGCTCTGACTTTATTTGCTTGGTTATATGTGATCCAATGCAAGAACTCCCAGAAATTCATTATAACAGAAAGCCGGCTGGAGACTGGGTAGCTTATAATCGCTGGGGCATGGGGGTCATGGCTTAAAACCAGAACCCCATATCACTTAGGATCAAAACCAATTAGGATCGAAACCAAAAATTGTCACTCTAAACAAAGAGGACATGAAGCAATTCAAGACCATATCAAAAGATTGTTAGAAACTTAACAACCTATTGTGTCTCGGGAAAAACTGAAGCGCAAATAGCTCTTGCATATGATCAGCCAACAGAAGAGGATTATTCGAACCCCAATTTGCAAACTTAACAGCACATAAATTGAATTTGAAAAGGGAAAAGCACCTGTAAAGAGTTTGAATGCTGATGGAACACTCCTCTTCTGGGTAACCCAAAACACATCGGCTTTCTTACTCATATACAACCCTGGGTCTATAATTATCGGTTTTGCCCTCTGGGACCTGCCAATCATCACAAATAACAGCTTCAAAATCAGCTCCGATGACACAAAAGAACAAGAGTAGAAAAAACATAAAACAAAATGATTAATCAATCAACTTACTCTTTCCACCCAATGTTACTCGTATGATCAATAAAGTTCAGATCCCTCGGCAAATACGAAAACGCATCCAACAGATCTAACAAAAACACAAACCCATTACAAATTAACTAAAAATTCAAAAAAAAAGAAAAGAAAAGGAAATTCACTATTTGAAGTCAAACCAAGACAGAGGTAAGGTAGCTCACCGTCTTGAGTAACAAGCGGGTAATCGGAAGCACTAAGGTTAATAAACCAATCCCAGTCCCCACCCTCCCTCAACAAAACGGCAGCCGCATGGAGCGTATTAGCGACCATAGTGGGTCCACGGTAGGTGACAAGATTAGCCTTGGTGATCATCTTGACATTACCAAACTTGTTAAACAAATGAAAGTCTTTAACGAAGTTCTGCAGATCTAAGCGCTCGCCGTCGGAAGACTCCCTGTCCAAGTGAACGACGTAGACGTTGTTGGGATGGTAGAGGGCCAAAAGGGTGCGTTTAATCATGTTGCCGTCGCCGACGGATCCGGAGATGAGGTAAGCGAAGCGAGGCGGGGGAGGGAGGGGGGAGACGGGAGCGGGCTGGAGCTTTGACTCGACGAAGACAGAGGGGTTAGAGTAGGAGGAGGAGTTCGCGGAGAAGGAGAAAAACGACGTGCCGGTCGGGGAAGTGAGGGTCGTGAGGAAGATTAGGAAAATGGAAACGACGGAGCCGACGGCGAGTGGGAAGATCCATTTGTTGGGGTTGTTGTGGTTTCTGAAGTGCATGTAGTAGCTCTTCAGCTTCTTCATTGCTATCAAATTGTGCCGACGACGACGACCAAACGGCGGCGTTTGGTGTGGATTGAGATTCTGCGGATTGAGTTGGGGAATTTGTAGGAGGGGGAGGAGAGAGAAGGGGAGGTGGTGAATACGGAGAAGTACGTCAGTGAGTGTGGCGCCGTGACTGATGGGCACAAATTCTTCAACTCAATTCAATTCTCACTGCTGCCGTGGGAGACCGGCAGCGCTTGTGTGTGTGTGTGTGTTTTTTTCGGTTTGGTCCGTGTTTGCTTGTGCATTTTTTTTATTCTAGCTCTAGACCGACTCGTTTTCACCTTTTGTTTTTCTCAATCAAAAGATAATGTTCATAAGTATTCATTTAATTTTTTACCCAAAAAAAAAAAAGTAATATTTTTAAGCGATTTTGTACTTGAACTCTCAGATACCGTATATTTTGGAATTGGTTAAAACACTTATCTTCGAGGCTCTTGAGAAAAGCAGTAGAAATTGTTTTACCCGAAAAGTGTTTCCAAAGGAATAGGAGACTCGATATAATTTCCTGACAAGTAATCGTGATGGACTCGAAAAACATAAGGGATTCGTTTAGGTTGATCAAATCAAAGCCATAGATTTGCCAATAAATTTCTTTTCCGTAAATTAAGTGAGTGTAATTTTAATCAACATTTTTTATAGTCTTTATCTCTCTACATTGGCGCTTCCACATCAACCGGCCACTAAATGAATTATCAGAAATGTTTTTGTGTTCCTGTTTTATTTTTCTCTTTTTTTAAGGGGGAAAAAAAACGTTATTCAGACTTTTTTTTTTTTTAACCCAAATGATAGTAATGCAATTCTGGTCAAATTGAAAAACATTTTTAAAATAATAAATGCTTTCAAGATAATCACAACATTTTACAAAAGTGGGCAGTTGACGGTCATTGAAAGAAACATTAAATGCTTGAAGTACGCTGCCAAAACTCCATTATTCAAGTGATCATATCTTAATGAACGAGCAGAAGTCTTCTGATGTAAACTACTTTATTATAATCAATAAATCTAATTACAAAAACAAAATTGAAGTCCACATTTGCAAGTCTAATCATCAATTTTTTTATTTTATTTTATTTATATATATACAAAATCCTAATTGGCACGAAACTCATTGAACGATTGTATAGTCAAAGTTCAATTGCTTCGGTTTCAAAGAAATTAATCAAATATTCAATTGAAGCATATAAAATGCTGGCTCCAATTGTAAATATTACGTGGTTAAAAATTATTCAATGCTTCCAATTGATTCATCAATCTCCACAATCGATTCCACAATGGGGAATAATTGCAATGTACCAAACGAAAAGTCTTTTAAATATTCGTTGTGGGCCCAAATTCACAGGCTACATCACCAACCAATCTAGCCCATAGAGTGATCCCAACCGTTCATCAAGATTAATCTCTATCATTGAAAGTGTCGTGGCACCCACTTTCGTGTTATCTATCATTTTGGACCTATGAATTTATAGTCACAAGCACACTTATTTGCATAATTGCATTAGGGACCCGTGATTAGTCTAGGTATTAAACATTATGATTGAACAAGATAACCTAACAGGTTCATTTTCTTCTTTTTCTTTTGTGTGTGTGTGTGTGTGTGTGTGTTATTCTTTGTAGATTTTCTAAAGAATAGCAAACAATTAATTGGAATTCGAGAATTTGATTTATGACCATTTGGGATAAGATTGAAGTCAAACAATTGTCATATATTACAATGGTCGCAAATTGTTTGTTAGACCTTTTAAAATTTTTATTGAAAAAAATAACGAGAAATTTAAGAATTACAATGAAAGATTTCTGAGTGACTGTTATAACATATAGTAATTAATGGTAAGATACTATTTCAATTAAAATTGATTTACATATTTTAGATCTCCTCCATAGAAGGGTAAATGTTCTTAAAGTCAAGTCATTTTTTGTCACTAAAATGTGCATTCAGAAGAAAAGCAAATAGGGAAAGAAAAAACAAATGGAAATTGACACCCACATGATGCAAGATGATCATGCCCAACGTGGGAGTACTAAAATTGAACATAAATAAATAAGTGTAGAATTTGGTTGAAAATGAAGAGATTTTATTCTTTATTTTGAACAAGTATACATAAACTGTTGGCCTAACAGTTTCCATCAACCAGTAAATTCACATTCCACAAACTACCAGACCTAAATTTAGCTTGCCGTGGCTCCAATTCAGATAAATTTTGTTTTCATGTGATTGTGACAGGAAAAAGAAATTAAATAGAAAGTCCAAAGATTTAGAGTCGCCGAGGGCTTTTCTTTTTACCCTTATCTCGTGAAAAGAAAAAAAATGTATGTCCTCATTCTTTCCATTATATTACGTCACATTCATTTGCAATTAAAATTGGTTGTTCTAGAAGTGTATGAAATTCTCTCTCTTTCTTTTAATATGGACTAACTTAGAATTTTGCTACAAGAACGGTAATCTTAAAGCTAGAAACAAGATGGGGAGATTAAATAACTAGAAAGAGACAGAACATATGCATTGGGGTATTCGCCCGAGCCTAGAGCTAAGAATAAAAAATTAATAATAGCAAATAAACGAATAAATGCCAGTGAGATGAGGAAAGGTGATGACTGTGACAATAAATTGCAATTTTGCATTGAAGGCCAGAAGGAAAGAAGTTAAAATACGGGTTATGGTGGACTCCGCGAAGCCTGCTAATTTTAGATTTGGGTGTTTGGCTAGAAGAACCAAATCCAAAGAAAGGAATCATTTGGGTCTGTGCAAATTGAATAAAATTTATTGCTTATAACACTCCTTGTAACTTCCTCTTCTGACATAGCTTTTATAAAAGCAATCAAAACTCATGCATTGTTTGCTTATTAGAAATTTGAATGGACCTTGCAAGAAATTGTGTATCACATGATTATACGTGATTGAAGGCAGGACTCTCTCTCTTTTGCCATGTGATTTTGCATGTTTCTAGCTTGAAGCAAAGAGTTTTCTTTCGGTATAGATCAAAGATGTGGTTGTTTTGTTGTGTAAGATAAATCTTCTTTAAATTGTTTTAAGTTGTGTTAGGGGAAGATATAGACCGATGACAAAAGGAAGCGTATCAAACGAGTATGTGAGGGTTTGAACGCAAGACTTGGGCTTTGATGCCACATTCGATGAACGCTTAAATTATTAAACACTGCTATTCGCGTTGAAGCAAAAACATGAAATACTTACACCGTTGATTATGAGAAAATATTTTGCTTAAATGTATTAATCATGCGAATTGAAAACAGAGCGATGTACAGATTAATTAGTAACAAAATACAATTTACAACGACAGTGGCGAGGAATTTACAGTGGAAGTGGGATTCCTAAACAGGTGATGAGTCAAAAGTTCTTCTTTGGTTCATCCTATTCATGATTCGCGATGCATCGTTTAATCTGTTTGCTCTTTCATAAATACCAGCAACGACGAGATGCAACTCCTTTTTGTTGATGTTAGAATCAGAGTCCAGTCTCTCAAAGAGCGACTCTAACGTGTTAAAGTCCTTCCTTGCACCATATAGACTCAGCATCTGGAAATGAACTTGATCTGAAAAAACACACCCTTCTTCCTGCATCTCTAAATACAGATCATCTGCCATCTCAAATTCTCGCAGCTTGCCATAAGAATTCAGGACAAGAGCGATTATGTGAGAATCAGGAAAGTACCCTGCACTTCCCATCTTCTCAAACACCTCAATAACATTAGCATACTTCTTGTTCCTGGAGAAAAGCTCAATCATGCACCCAAAAACTGATATACCCTTTACCTCCCCAGCATCAAAAGCCTGACGAAAAACCCATGTAGCCTCTTCTATCCTACCAGCTCTAGCAAGGATTGTTATTGCAGTTTCCCTAGGGATAGTATCTGGTTGCCTAAGCTCGTGAAGCAAACGCTTAGCATGAGCAACCAAGCCCACTCTCTCATAAGCAACAATCATGGTCTGATAAAGTACCGGATCAATCTCAACCCCAGAGCTCCTTAACTTCTGAAATAACATTGCAGCCCTGTCCAATTTGCCTGCCTTACCCCATATAGCAATTATCGTGGAGTACGTAATGGCATTCGGTTCAATCCCTCTATTCTGCATCTCTTGCATAAGATTAGTAGCCTTTTCATGCTCAAGAGACTTCCCATAGATTTTAATCATTGTGTTATACGTCACCACATTCTGCTCGATTTCCTTCCTTTGCATTAATCTAAACAAATGAATAGCCTCCCCAAAAAGCTCGGCCTCTCCATAAACCCTCAGAAGGGTATTATAACTAACAACATTGGGATCAATTCCCATTTTCCTCATGCTCCAAAACAACCTATCTGCGTCCTTAGCCATATCTAACTGACCATAAACATCAATCATTATATTACAAGTAGTGAGATCAAGTGGGCAATTCACTTCATTCATCTCAGCAAACACAGAAAGCGCCTCAACAAATTTCTGATTCTCAACATAAAGATTCAAAAGCGTGGAATAACTAACTGTATCTGGCTTAACGCCCTCTGCCCTCATTTCTTCAATAAGCAACCTAGCCTCTCTAAACAACTTGGCTTTACCAAACACATTGATCATAGTATTATAAGCAACAAGATCGGGCACAATGCCCGAACTCTTCAACCTCGAAAAGATTGAAATTGCCTTAGAAAAATCACTCAACTTCCTGGCAAGCTCAATCAAATTACTATACAACACAAGATCACCGGAAATACGGTCTTCCTCCATTTGCTGTAACCAAGAAATCGCAGAATCAAACATACCCTCTTTACCAAAACATGTTATAAGCGTCGAATAAGTATACCTATCAGGCGCAATCCCTCTCTGACGCATTTCATCAAACAGGCCGTGCGCCAACCCCCACTGTTTCGCCCTCAGCACATTGCGTAAGACCACATTGTACGCAAACACTGAAGGCGAATACCTAGCCTCTTCATTGATCCAATCGAGAATTGCCACTGATCTCTGATAATTTTGTTCACGCGAGAGCAATGAAACCATGAAACGAATCGACAGTTGTCTGTCTTTATAAGGTGACAATAAAGCAAACAGTTCTTGTTCATTCTGGGTTTCGCTTATCGACTTCAAAAGCTCGTTCATGTCTACACTGTGGTCTAAGTGAACTGGGTCTTTCTTGTTTGGGTGTCTGTAATACTTCGTCGTTTTGTCTGGCGTTCTTCTCCATATGTCTTTGGTCTTTGAAGGAGAGGATGAAGAAGAAGAAGCGGTAATGAGGGAAATTGGGATTCTGGGTGGGTTTGTTGAGGGGTAAAATTGGGTTTTGATAGGAGAAAGTAGCGGAAGTAAAGCAGATGGTAGTGTCTGTACCTGTACGGAAGTTGCCGATAACGAGGACGCAGACATGCTTTCAAACGGTTCTTACAAGTGCGTATGTGGAGCAAGTTATAGGACTTGTGTGATACTACATCTTCGCGCCGAAAGATTACCTGGAGGCACTATATTTAATTAACACGCACGCGCTCGCGCATATATATATATATAATTGAATATACACTTTTAATGTATTATAAAATTTATCCTTTACAATTTATATATTTTAAATAATAACGAATCTGTGGATGCCTTGAAATATTACTGTGCGGCAATATAGTTTAACAAAATATAAGAAATGTCACTCACTAAATTATTAGGTAATTTGGAGCAGTCTTTTTTTCAAATTAAATTAGGAAAACAAGGTGAGAACCGTCCAAAAAAAAGTAGGTTCGGTCGTTCGGAAATGACATATTGAGTTAAAAATAAATTTAAAAAAAAAAGCATTCACTAATCTAATGCTCCGTGGAAAGAATACGAAGGGAGAAGATTTGAATCAAATTCACTGTTCTCACTATATGCATTCAATGATCTTATGTTGATTCAAAGCATGCTCAATTCCTCTCTTTAACAGCTAGTGTAATTATAGATTTCAAGAGTTAGTTAAAACAGGAGCAATAATGAACAGGAGAGGAGCAGCCGAAGCCGTTTCACGAGTGGAATGGTGGACAATCTTCCAGCAGCTGAAGGGGAAGGAGAAGGACCTGACGATCCCGGAGCAAAGGCTGTCACATTTTCCCGAGAGCAAGCGTAGTTGCAGCGACTAGGACGAACAACTCTATACACGCCATTACTGGCTAAAAGGTAGATGTCTCTTCTGTTATCCTGACCAAAAGAGGTTATGAACCCCAGCGAGGGGAATGAGCTTCCTTTTACGGTATCACACTGAATTGGAGAGTCGCGAGCACAGCTAACAGAAAGCTTAGTAGTACTGAAGTTTCCGCTGTTTTCTGGATTTTCCGTGCCTGCCCATATGGCAGCACCATATAAATCTGTGTACAGGTACCTGAAACCATAGTGTATAAGCAACTGGTATTTTGTTATAAATGTTTACCATCACCAAGTGCTTCCAGATGTGTGAAACTGAACTTACCTTCCATACATGCATGGATCAGTCTGGGACCGATAGAAATAGCCTCCGGTGATTGAGGCAGACCCTTCAGCCTTGTGTACCTCAGAGTGGTTGTAGCCCATGACGGGGAAGATGGGGTTTATGGAGCTGGCAGAGGTATTACCCCCTGGAGAACTCCGGGGATTGTATCGAAAAGGGCCTTCATAAACACGCCATCCGTAGTTTCCTCCCTTTGTGACAATGTCCACTTCTTCATATTCATCCTACTAGACCATTAATAGCCAAATGCATTAACAACACTGGACAAATTTTTCATGACAAATTTGATAGTTTTATAGTTGGAAGGTAATGGCTTAGTGGGTATAGCAACATCAGATACTTCAAACTTGCAAATTTGCTTGATATTAACATGCCAACCTGGCCAACATCTGCACATAGAAAGTAGGAAGGTCTCTCCGCATCAAAGCTACATCGCCAGGGATTTCTGAATCCTAAGGCCCAAATCTCAGGCTGCAATTGCTTATCTTCAGAATATGGATTATCTGCAGGGATAGAATAGTTTCCCCATAATCCAACGTCACTAATTTCTTTAGCACCTGCGAACATTCAGAAAAAAGAAAATTTGTTCTGGTGTTGCTTAACTAAGAAAGAAGTGATTAAACGAAGAGGTAAGAATCCAAACGCAGTACTTACTTGGCATCTTATCCACATCGAGCCTCATTATTTTTCCGAGCAAGGATTTCTTGTTTTGTGAAAAATTATAAGGATCTCCTCTGCCTCCACCATCTCCCATCATGAAGTATAAATGACCATCTTCAGGTCCAAAGAGAATCTGACCGCCATGATGGGATGTGAAAGGGAGACCCATGGTTAAGATTCTTCTAACTTCCAGTGGTTTGACACTTGCTACCTGAAATAAATGTCAGAACACATTTGATTACGTTGCTCTGCAGTCATAATAGCTGCAAGCCATTGCAAATTATTTAGATTTTTACCGAGGAAGGTTGCGATGTTGTGGTACCATTAGCAGTGAACTCTGCTATGACACTGTGATATTGACATGGCATTGCCCCATTATCAGATCCTAGTTTGGAAGGATCACATCCCACATCAGTGTTACACGAACATCTCCCTGAACATTCTGGCCATCTAATCTTATCACAGTTGAAAGAGACAAAGAAGCGACCGTTTAGCTGAAAATTAGGATGAAAAGCTATTCCCATCATCCCCAACTCAACATCAGCATGTACTTGATCAGTCAAATCGAGAAAAGGGTTTGATTCATCAAGTTCCAATTTGGAGCCTGATCCCTGCCGTGGAACTGTTGCTAACCACATCTTACCATCTTGGTTAGACAAGAAAACCCGGTTTGAACCATCAGGATGAGGTACCATATTAAGGTATGCTCCAGTTCCAACTTTCTCGAGGCAAAGGCCACTTGGAGGACTAGGAGTTTCAGAACTATTTAGCGAAACTGGTCCTCCATCAAAACAAACAAGCCCATCTTCAGAAGCTCCACCAAATTCATCGCAGAAAGCACTCTTTGACGGCCATAAATCAGTAAGCTTGGAAGTAGAATTAACCAGTCTTGCATCTCTACCTTGCGAAGAAAAAGGGGAGCTTGAAATGGACACATTCTGGCATTCATCCCAAACTTTTGAACAAAAATTAATAGCAACGATTTGGGACTTGGTTGAATTTGCCGAAACACTGGAATTGCAAAGCACAGGAACTTTCTTTGGTTTCGATTCAACTCTATATAGCTCTGATGAGAACTGATCACATCGCTGCAAAGGATATCAAATATCTAACCATGTAACATCGAAACTGTCCCAAAGATTTAGCAAATAACTTAAAAGAGACAATAATTAATTGTTTTGGTTCTTATATCCCAATAGTCAAATGAAACCCCGGGTTCTAATTTCTGCCTCTTGCGATAAAATAAAAACATATATATATATATATGCTAGAGCTGCAAGTTTCATAGATAGCTAGCAGAAGTTAATTGAGAAATAGGTTGATTGGCTTTACCGAGCAGAGTATTGATTTAAGAAGAGAAGCACAACCAGAATCAGAAACATTCATTGCGTGGAATTGATTCCGCAACTGCTGGTCTTCTGTGGAGTTACAGCAGACTCTTCCATTGTATTGGCAGAAAGTAAGCGGAGCCTTCGGGGTAAATGGAGGTCCTGCACCAGTTAAAACAAGCAAAAAATGATACAAAATGAAGGGAAAATATGAGCATTAAAGTAGCAACTTCACATCCAATCTATTACTAATTGCAGCGTCGACTTCGAAAACACTCACGTAAATTAGTACACAAGGGATGCGAAGTGGAATTATCAACAAGCAACATCATGTAGCAAAACAAGAGTATGGTAGTAAAAACGCCACCCATTTCTCAAAATTGACAGATCAATCACATGCTCGCAGCATTTTCAACTTCTCCAATGGACGGTTGAAGGAAAAAATTTCCTTCATTTTAATATTATCCAATTAATCCAGTTGAAATAAACTAATAGAAAAAAAAAATACTGAGCATATCTGAATGCTGCACCAACTACCAAAAAAATGTGTTTTTTCAACTCTTTATATGCCTATTGATTTCACATTGATAATCCAATTCAAACAATTATTGTTTATAGCGTTCGCTTTCTCTAACGATAATTGACAATATATGTATATTTTTAATCAAGTTATATATATATATATATATATATATGCAAAAGAGATTCTGCAAATTAAAAAAAATATATTAACATGGGTTTATGCGTAAGGTTAAATGTTTCAAGTTGAGTTTTACTCGGAGAATGAAACTGAATTAATTAATGAAGCGCCCAAAAAGACGTTGAATTCAATGTCTCGAAGAATAACATCCTCACTTATTATGCGTGTTAAGTTGAATTATTTTAGAGTTGTAATAATCTTTTATTATGCGTGCGCTTATAATAATGCACGGTTACTATTCAATTACATATGATTTTCTATACAATAACTAATTACAAACGCTCAAGTCAACACTGAATCTAAATCAATAATAAATACCAGAAATTCAAATAAGAAATCGAGGGGACTATGTTTAATTAATTCAACTTCTATAAGAAATTAGTATTGTGCTAATTGTGTTTATGATTAGTGAAGAGGGAAGGGATGGAGTTTGATCAGAACTAAAAAAGAGAAATAATCATAACGATCAGCACATAAAACCCTTTCAAATTTATTTAAAAAGAAAAAAAAAAAAAAGGCTTGCATAAAACAAACCGTTAAAAACCACAATGAGAATTATTTACAGTGAATCAAAATATGTGTAGTTGTAGAATTGAAATGCCGTCAACAAAAAACCTGAACATGACACTTATGATGGCTGTTCGTATCGCTTATTCAAGTATGCAAAAACAATAAATCAAAAAATAGCAAAAACAAATAACTGAATATGAAATTAACTCAATTTTACTCTATTATTTCTTCTAAGGTATTGCTATCCTGTCACTTTACGCGGATCAAACTGAAGCATTTTGCTGGATGAAGCACCACTCTTGCTCTTATTCTTTGTAACAACTTCAGGAAATTTTGAATCCTTTGACTCCGTATTGCTACTGCAAAGCAAAGAAAAAAAATTAATGGGTTAATCAAAATTTCTACTCGGTGAGAAAAAATGTCATTTCTTGTTTGGAAAACCCACTTGCATAAGAGCCTTATTCTCAATTCTATCAACAAACCGTGTACAAATTTTTCAAATTATACGATAGATGTAAAAATTTCAAAGTCGAGACAATAGCTTGAGCAATACAATTGTACTATATTTGTGGTCTCAAACCTTCGATATTCACATGGTGCCGGGCCGTGTGAAATACTTTTTGAAAACATTTCTTTTAGTGATAAAATTCTCAGATGTGTGTGTGTGTGTGTGTGTGTGATTTGGTGAAATGCACCATTGTTTTGGTAATGTATTGCTCCCATTCGCATTTTCCAAACTGCACGCGTCATGAAGTAGACTAATATTAGTATCGAATGTGACGATAAATTATATACCTTGACGCATCAGAAACTTCGTTTGCTCTGGGTTCAAAATAGGAATTTCTGTCATGATCAGGAATAGAATGATCAAATGCCATAGCACGATCATCATTAATAGAATTAATGGATTCCAATTCTTGCAGCGGAATGGGGACACCTTGTGACGATGATGGACACTGAATACCCAAAGGCATATTATTGAACATGTCGCTATAATAATTAGGGTTTTGATCAATCTTGATGAAGGGTTTTACATCGTCATCAATCTCAACACAAAAATCATTTCCCTGCTGATAAGCCTCATGATCATAAATACCTATGCTGTTCATAGCCATGCCTAATTCTGAAGAGGGTGAAGAGGATGCGGCTTGCGTTTGATTTTGGTATTGCCTCTTGCAAAGCGCAAGCTGTGCGTTTACAAGCCGGAGCTCTTCCATGGATGCTTGCAACTGGTGCTGGAGTCGAAAAGTAAGGCCAAAACAACCGTGTACGGGATACTCAGCTCGCATATTAGACTCAAAAATAACAGTGCTCATGGCTATATCTTTTTTGTCATCGTCTACACTGTCTAATATCTTTAAAACGCTGCTAACACCGTACAAACGATGAACATTCTGAAATGTTTTCGGATGATTAGCGGGAAAGTATTTGGCGAGCTTGCAATTTTTCTCACATTTTCTTCTTTGGTATTTACATACGGCACAGGCTTGCTTTGTCCCTCCTTTTATTGTCATTTTGACAAGAGATGGCACAAGGCATAGTATGAAGAATAACTTCTGGAAAGGGATTACTAGATACAAAAATGGGTTCATTGATTCAAGATTTAGAGAACAAAAAGAATTAGTGAAGCAAAAGTTGGGGTTCACATGAGCAAGCATAAATTGTAAGGAAAAAAATGGACAATTGTAATTTAAACTTGTAATTTAAGTTGGTTCTAACTGATATTTGATTAGGATTAGGACTTCTATTTGAAACAAAATTAGCTTAGAAAGAAGAAGAAGGAAACTTCAAATATCACCAGAAGGATTTTTTTTCCCCTTTGGTGTGTAGTTATCAACACATTCATGTTCATTATTTGAAAACTTGTGTTAGATAATTTTCTTTAATATTATCTCCCAAATTAGATTAGCAAGATATAGAGGGTTAACTTAACCACATGACTTTAAATAAAAGTGCTTTTTTAAAAAATCAAAAGTACTTTTCAATTTGTTTTAATGAAAAGCAATTTTTTTTTAAAAAAAAAAAACACCTCTAGGCCTAGAGAATTGAAAAGCTTTTTTAACAAAATTTATTCTAAAATACTTTATTATTTCACCATTTCACTTTATATTTCATAAAATAGTCTTTAGAAATTTGTCTATTAAAATTATTACAGCATTTTTCACTATAAGAAATAACTGACAACAAGTAAATCAAATGGGCCCCAATATTTTTTCTTATTATTAAAAATCCTACTTATAAAAACTCTGCTAATACAAAAATATATTTGAAAAAGCTTTAATTACTCAAACGGTTATACCAAACAAAATACTGTGACAGCCAAGCAGTAGACGTGTTATTTTTTTGAAAGAAAACTGATTACTTGCAACCCTCTAGGCCTCTATTAACACAAGGTTTCTTTTATCTTAGGCTATTTGATCATCAGATTGGAGGTGAGTTATCAACTTAATTATCAAATTAAATTTATTATGAAAGAATTCAAGTCCAGTATTATCCTATCGATATCCTAAACTCGCATTGAGAATATTGCCAAATTTGAGTTAATTTACTATCACAAACAGATTTACTTATGGGTATTTTGGTAATATTCCCTTTTTAATTTAAAAATCTGTGTAAAGATATTTAAGTAATGGAATCCCTATGACTTACAGCAGCTGCAACATAGGTTTAGCCTTTAAGTAAATGTATATAAATAACTATAAGCAAATGTATAAAAAATAAGTAAAAATTTCTTCCAATTCTTTGAAGGCAGGTTGGGTGCTTTCTAAACCCAGTCATTTAAACTGCGGATTACAAAGCTATTATTAGAGGATCATTAAAAGGCTTTTAAATTTTACCCTTCAAATGATTATTTGTTTATGTACGTGGTAAATAAAAAAGTAAAAAATATAAGTTCTCTCCTAAAAATCTTTTCAAATGGAAACAAGTTAATATTATTTTAATCAAATCTTTCCATCAACTTATCTAATTACCCTTCATTTTTTGTCAACAAATTTAATTACCCTTTGTTTTATCACCCGACTATTTTAATCAGATCTTTTTTTTAAAGTAATTTTCTGTTGATGATTATTATCATCATCATCATCATCATCATTTAATAATTGTTGATGTGTTTTAAATATTTTTTCCTGTTATTTTTGTCTATTTTTAATTTAATGTATGCCGATTAAAAAAACAACTAGTAATTAAGAAAATAAACATATAATATTAATTATAAAATTACTTGAAAACACACAACAATTTGAAGAAAAAAAATGCAGTGAAATGTGTATGAGTTTAATGATATTTATAAAAGGGGGAAAAATAGTGCCATTAAATAGCTTTTTTCTAAGGAAAGATAAATAATAATTATAAGCTTTATAGTTGTTTTCTCTCTCCAATTAAGAAAAAAAATTAAGATATTAATAGAAGAAGGAGAAACCCATCCTAAATATTGGATAGGAAGAAGCATATCTTATATTTAAATAATCCTAATTGAGCTGTCTTTTAGAGTGTTTTAATGTTAATGTGGCTCTTAAAATAAAAAGTAAAATCTTATTTGTATAATCTTTTAGCGAAGCTCTTAGACAGTGTTATTTTGGAAAAATCTTAGAAGATAAACAAGAATGTTTTGTTATCATATATGTATTGTAGTCAAAATCTTTAAAAAAAAAAAAACAAACAAAAAATTATTCAATGTAATTTTTGTAGTGCAAACAGCCTCACACTGAAAAAAAAAAAACCATAGTCAATTTCCTGGTTATTTCTTTCGAATTTAAATAATTAATATGACTCAATCCTTGCAACATAAAAAGTGGGTCGGATCTATCCAATTTATGTTGATTTAGTCTTGTCAAAGACGTTGCTTTTACGAAAATCAGAAAATCGGCACAACATTGCAATTTCTTTGTAGAATATTGTTGACAGAATTTTCAAATATTAATAATATTCAACCTTTCATTAATTTTCATCCACTTGTTAGACTCATCGTCCCAGTCCCATATCATGAATCCTCAACGTTCCAAGTCAACTCACTCCGGCCATTGTTGACAATTAAAACACCGCGTACTTTATTTCCTCTGATCAACCATTTTAAAAACATTCAATTTGAACTAACAAAAGAAAATAACTAATAACAATCGCCTATCTTTATTCTCCACTTCCTCTTTAAGAAACTCCGAAAAATTAATCTTTGCTTTAATTAAATTATTAATCGTACACAAACTTCAAATATTCAACTTTTATTTCATCTAGATACATAATTCAACCACTTGCAAATTCATCCAATTAGTCTATCGAATGTCAACACAAGAAAATCAATTCATTAAAACAAACAGAACCATTTGAAGATATAAGAAAACAAGAAACAAAAATTTCCCATTTTCCAATTTCTGGCACATAAGTTGTTATAACATCAAACTCAACCTAGAGAGCTCATCAATAAACCCTAATAATGGAGTTCTTCAACAAAGCTAGAGCAGTGAGGCTAAGAAGCCACCTTGGCAAGTACTTAGTCGCAAACGATGACGAAGAAACAGTCCGGCAAAGCCACAGCGGCTCCTCCTCCGAAGCACGTTGGACGGTAGAGTTTGTGCACGACAACTGCCACCTCATTCGCCTCAAAAGCTGCTACGACAAGCACCTCACAGTCTCGGAGGAACCGTTCTTGCTCGGCTTGACGGGCAAGAAAGTTGTACAAACAAGTACAAGTGCATTGTCGTCAGAAAACAGTGATCGTTGCATTGAATGGGAGCCAATAACTTCGGGATTTTTGGTGAAGTTTCGGACAAGAGATGGGAAATTTCTTAGGGCAAATGGGGGCACGCCACCGTGGCGAAACTCCATCACTCATGATGTTCCACATCGAACTGCAACACAAGATTGGGTTCTTTGGGGTGTTGATATTGTGGATATATTGGATTTTGAGTCTTTATCGAATCGTGAATCGTTTGCTCCCAGTCTATCCAAGTGCTCTTCATATTCTGAGGACTTCGCACGCTCAGATTCTGTCTCAGTACCAGTATTGGTTTCATTATCGATTATAGTATGTTTCATGTTTCCCTCTTTTCTTTTAATTTTCTTTTCTTTTGAAGTCCAAAAGTGAGTCTACGTTGGAAAATGAGGTAAAATTGTTACTTATTTATGCAAAAGTGAATTCTTCTTTATTTGCACAAGTTGGGTAGGTTACTAAATAAGGAATAGCTAAATCCCAATTGTATATTCAATAAAAATTTGTAAATAAGTGATAAAGAGAAATCATTTTCCATGACTGAATAGCCTCAAAGAATTAATCTTCGTTTTGTTGATACCCTTTTGGATTTCGTTGAGTTAGACTCCGTGATGACTAAATAAGGCATAACGCTAATTAACAGAATAGACATATACCACTCTTTGGTTCACCACCCATTTTAATTTACCAATTAAGACAAACGTGTGTGTTCGCTTAATTTTCATGCTCATTATTATGCTTAATTAATTTCTTGTTAATAATCTGTTTCCATCCATTAATGCTCTCCCTCCATCCAACTGTCATTGAATTTAAATGTTTGTTATTATAAACTAAATAACAATTTCCTTTTTCACCGCAAATCACACACACACACACACACACACAAAAAGAAAAAAAGATCATCACTTTTTCTTCTTCTCTGCTGCGCCTAATCGTCCATCAGAAACTAGTTTAAGATATCTTTAATTTTTACTCCTATATTCAGGTAACAGTTAACCAAATCAATTTGTGTATATAACTCTTTTGTTGCCATTTATATGCACAATAAAATTTTCCTTATCAAATTTCATGATAGTAATTTTTTCTCAGGTTTGCAGATTGTTTTTGTTATTGGGTACATATACTATACATTTCTTTTAATTAATGTTGTAACTAATTAGTTTTGTTGTTCATTTAATCATTATTATTATTAGAGTGCCATGGAAATTTTTCGAAAAGCAAAGACGGTTCGATTACGTAGCCACCATGACAAGTATCTATTAGCAGAAGATGATGAAGAGAGTGTGTTCCAAGATCGAAATGGAACATGCAAGAATGCAAAATGGACGGTGGAGATTCTTGAAAACGCTGGCGTTTTGCGTTTGAAAAGCTGTTATGGCAAGTACTTATCAGCCTCTAACATGCCATATTTCTTTGGCGTGACGGGCAAGAAAGTCGTACAAAGTCTTCCGAAAAGATTGGATGCGTCACTTGAATGGGAACCCGTTAGAGATGGGATTCAGGTGAAGCTCAAGACCCGTTACGGCCATTATTTACGGGCCAACGGGGGCATGCCCCCGTGGAGAAATTCAATTACACACGATATTCCTCACAGAAGTTCAACACAAGATTGGATTTTGTGGGACGTCGATATTGTGGAGTTCCAAAAATCAGTTACGAGTCCGGATCAGCCTGTACCGTCACAGGCACAAGCACCAGCACGACTACCAACACCATCACCGGTACGAGCCCAACCGCCGTCGCCGTCGCCGTCGCCACAACATGTTAGAGCACAACCATCGCCATCGCCGAAGCAACATTTTAGAGCGCAGCCGCCGCCTCCACCACCACATTATGTTAAAGCGCAGTCGCCACCGTCGCCGCAGCAACATTTTAGAGCACAGCCGCCACCGCCACCACCTCATCTCAGAGCAAAATCCCCACCATCGCCGGAGCAACATTATAAAGCACAGCCACCGCCGCCCCCGCCACATCTTAGAGAACAAACCCCATCACCAGCAATTGTTAGAACAAATCCACCGAAGGTTAAATTTGTTGACACACTACCTTCTGAGCCTACTTCTCCTACAGCAATTTCTCTGAAGTCCCCGCGAAATGACGAGGTTAGTTTTATTAATATCAATATTATATATCCTCGGAAGTATTTATGATAAATTTGTACTATTCTGAAATGCTGATCAACACCAAGAGTTATTAATCGTTTAATTTTATGACATTAATTATCTAACAAGTAACAACATTCTTGATTTTAATAAGTATTTGTATAAGTGCTAGTTTTTTTGGGTTCAATAAGTGGATGGAAAGACTTAAGGTATGCATTTTAACGAAAGTACCAAACATTTCTTTATTAATATTATGTTTACTTTGCATACTCAATTGTGATATTTAATGATATGGCATCTTATTTGTCATCCACCGAGTGGGTTGTAAAAATAATAATTAGTATTATATACATGGCATTAAAGTATTTCAATTAAGTATCCAAACTTAATAAATATAGTATTATTGTATATAATAATTTTTTCAAACTTTAATAAAGTTCAGGATCCTGTTGGAACATCTCATATATATATATATATATATATATATACCTACCCATATATGGTTGCAATTTATGTTGAATTACTCTGGTTTCAACACTGAATTTCATACATCTTTGGTGCAATGAAATTTGCAGATTGATGACACATTTAAGCCTTCACCTGTGAATGAAGGGAGACTTATTGTTTATGAGGTAGTTGATGATAAAGGGAATGTTGATAAATCAGAAGGAGAGTTGTCTTTTACGTTTAAAGGAAGTGGGGTTGAACAATTGAAACAAATGGTGAAGGAAGTGACAGGGCTCAATGATATTATTGTTTGTTCTAGGAATCCTTTGAATGGCAAGCCTTATCCTCTAAGATTACACCTTCCTCCAAATAATGCAACCATGAATCTTGTTGTGGTTCCTTCAACATCTAAATGTAAGTTCAATTATGATCATTCTTTCTCTTTAGCCAATTAAATTCTCTGTAAACTGCGTGCAATTGAAGCACTGATGTTTGTTTAATGCATTTTGGCAGTGGCAAAAGATTTGAAGTAGCTAGCGAGAGGCACGAGTCCTCTGCAACTTCATTCAATTGTGTGCATTTTCTATAACCCAAAAAAAAAAAAAAAATTGTGGTTGCAAATTTTGGTTCGTGAGTGTGAATAGCAATATTCCAAAGTGGATCAAGAACTCTTCTTACCCATGTATATATGTTTTTCAGCAACATCAGTGAATCTGAAGAGCTGATATAGACGATACCAATTTATATATAGAAACAAAAATAGAATCATGCCCATGTTTAATGACAGGTGATATATTTGGAATGAAATATTTTACAATAATTATTTTTTTCACTGAAGTTTTAGTTCGACAATTGATAAATTTATACTTAGACAGGCCCATCACTTCAACTTGTTCGCTCAAATTTTTTTCCTAAGTCATAAAATGACAGATGTGAAGCCTTTACAGCTTTCATGTAAGAAGGAAATTATGAAGATTACACTCGTGAGGTTGGTGCTCAAATTTTTTTCCTAAGTCATAAAATGACAGATGTGAAGCCTTTACAGCTTTCATGTAAGAAGGAAATTATGAAGATTACACTCGTGAGGTTGGTAGTTGGGAGACGTGAGATCTGTTTCGTGTGTGTAGGGAGGCAACAATCACATTCTAGCAAAAAACAATAATAAGCATATGAATAATTATATATGTACCGAAAATATGATAAAATTTAATGTAAAAGATACAAAAGACCAAAAAAAAAAATATATATTGTCTTCGCCCTGTAGTTTATTTTATTTGTCTTTTAATAATGGTGTGTTTTTTTTTGTACACATACCACAGTTGTAAGCATATATAACCGATACGTAAGTACAATTGGTCACAATTTGATTGAATGCTTCCTCTTAACAATATATGGAAATCAGTTCTGATCTTGATTTCTCTGTCCAATAATATTTCTATAACTTGAATCCAAAATCTAGTACGGTCAAATTGAGATTACTCATGTCATTACATTAGTTGATCTTACATAAAAATATCTCTTATTTCATGATATCTTAAATTATTTTGGCATTGAAAGCCAAGCTTGATTACTTTAAATTTTATTCCCATTACTCTTAGCCAATGATTCCTCAAGTCATTACGACATTGGGCTATGTTTGGATGTTGGATAAAAGGTGGGATTAGCTGACCTTACATAAAGATATCTCTTATTTTATGATATCTTAAATCATTTTGGCATTGAAAGCCAAGCTTGATTACTTAAAATTTTATTCCCATTACTCTTAGCCAATGATGAATTCCTCCTCAAGTCATTACGACATTGGGCTATGTTTGGATGTTGGATAAAAGGTGGGATTAGACTAATTTGAAGGATAAAATAGTTAGTCTAATCCAGAGTTATATTTGGCTGTTAGGACTAATAAATTAGTCCAAATTTTAGTCCAACATTCATAGGATTATTAGGTCATGTTTGGGAGTAGGACAAAACGTGAGATTAGACTAATTTTTTGGATAATTTATCTAATCTCATGTTTGGCAAACTCACTTAGATTAGATTAAGTAGACTAAATTCAAATTTAGTTCTACAATTATAGAATTAATTATCCTAATTTTCACATGGGTTTAAAGAGGATTAGATTAAACAATGTTTGTCCTTTTATGATTTCTTTTTGTTTGTTTATTTATTTATTTATTGTTATTAATTAATTAATTATTTTTATTCATGATTCCATAAAAATTAGGTAATATGTTTTTTATTTGACCTACGACATCTTCTTTCATTTATTTATTTGTATTAATATTTAATGTTAAAATAATTAATTAATAGTATATTATATGTATTAACAAAGTTATTATTAAGAAGCATCCCATTTATTGTTTGAATATTTTGTAAACTATTAACATTTGATAAATAAATAATTTAACATTTAATTGTTTTAATAATATTTTATTTAATAGGCAAAAGATACATCATATATAAAAACATATAATTTAAATAAATTTAATTTTCTAATTAAATACTATTTAACTTTACTTATATTTAATTTAATATAGTTTAATCCGATATTAATCTTATATCGTACCAAAAATAGGACAACACTATTATAATCCAGCCTAATCCAATTTAACCTAATCCAATCCAGTTCTTATAGTTTATCCAATTTAATCCTGCGTGCCAAATATAGTCTTAATCCCTGTTTTCACATGGGTTTAGAAAGGATTAGATATTTGATAGTTTAAATTTTTTACTAATATCAAAAGTTTATTCAATAATTTATTTTTAACTTTTTTAAAATTTAATATTAATTCAAAATTTTAATTCAATAATTTATTTTAACTAGCATTAATATATTAAGCATAAAAAATTATTCAATTTATTTAATTACAATAATATTAAAATCTAAATATTAAATTTAACAAAATAGTAATATGATTTAAAAAATAATATATTATTTAAATAGTTATTTTAGCATCATTAAATTAAATTTAATATAGTCTTATCCGACACTATACAAAACAAAAGATAGTACTATATAATCCAGTAGAATCCAATCTAATTTTAAGAATTAATCCAGTCCAATCCGATCTGCCAAACATAGCCTTGAATGACTATATTATAAGTTTTAAAGAGTTGCGTCTCCCATTTCGTCTAATAAAATCTTCCTTCTTTATGCTTCCTTGATCACAAGAATACAGCGGTAAATATTAAGTGAAAAAAGTAAATAAATTATGTTTCATAATTATTTTAAATAACCAATGTCTCATTTAGTAAATTTAGAATTATTCAATTAAACATATTTAGATATTAAGGTATTCCAAGTGATGGAGGAAAATTATAATCTGATGGTCTATTGTATATAAAACTCCACGCACATCTATAAGAATTTTTGTTTTTTAATGCACTTATAGATATGATCCATTTGATATTATAGGCCATAAATTTCCATTCGTGACTTACTTATCCAAATTATCTCAATTCATTCACTTCAAACTTTTATTTCCTCCAACTAGGGATGTTAAATTGATGGACCGGCCAGACTTTTCTAAATCTAGACTCAAACTCATGTTAAGAAAAATATAACAGTTGGGCCAGAGCTTCCAATTTTTTTTAATTATTTTTTAAACTGTTGTAAGTTTATTATGAGTTAATAATCAACAATAACTTAAAGAAAATAACTATTTTAAAGTAAAATAATAAATAAATAAATAAAATTTAACAAAATTTATTTTTTAATACTGGATTATTTAACTTAAGTATCATCTTAATTAATTAACACTTAAGAGAAAGTTTAGTTCTATATTTTTAAAAAAAATTTGAATCATCATTGATATTTCTTTTATTTTTTATTATTATTTTTTAGATTTTAATTTATAAATTTATATTTAAAAAATAAAGGACCAAATCTGGCTTAAGCTAGAGGTGGTAAAAATACCCACCCAATCCAGATATGATCAAACCCGACCTATGTTGTCTTGGTAAAACCAAGCCCGGGTTAATAAATAAAGCAATTTTGAGTATTGATTTTCAATACCTGGCTATTTTCGAGCATGGGGCAGGCATGAACCAAAAAACACGAAAATCGGATTTGTGCCCGGTTAAAATTTTTTATTTTAAAAAATTATATATATGTATATACATATATACATACCTATTTACAAAGTAAGCCTAAACTCATAACACACATACAACACAAGCTTGAAGCAACCACAACCCACCGACCCGCATCTCCATCACGCATCGCATGTCTACACCTCGAGCATGCACCGCACATTCACCGTCTGCACCTTCAGCACGTGCCGCAAGCCAAATGCAACAAGAAGACATTATCAATATATTGGCTACGTAGTTAATTCCTAAGAAAGAATGATTTTGATCTTATGACAACCAAAATGAGTTACCATGTAACAAGAAGACATTATCAATATATTGGTTGTATGGTTAATTCGTAAGAAAGAATGATACATATTTAATGATATAGATATTTTTGTTTAATTTACTACCATTTACCCATTTACATATTCGGCTCCGACTGTGTTTGAAAAAACCAGACATTATCCCGGGTTCGGGAATTTGCTGAAATAATCCGAATAGGTCCCGAGTAGGCTCAAACTCGGCTGGATCTGGTGTTCTACCATAACTAGCCTAAACCCGTCGGGCATGACCAAGACATTTTTGTCAAGTCCATCTCAACCCAAGATTTATTCCTGTCAATCCCTCAAATGATTACTATACTTGCTAGAAGCCTAGAGTCACCAAACCTCTCATTGTAAGTTACAACACTCCCAATGCTTCCAAGTCCTGTGTTCCTTAACAAAACTTATGGCTTCCACAAGATCCAGGGGCCAGATAATCATCTAACTAATTCAAATGTATTGCAAGCTTTTCTGTCTGTACAAAGATCCTCTTTCTTCTCAGCATTCAATTTATTGCTTCAGAAAGCCTTATATTTCTTTGCCTATTCAACTTTACCTTTAACCTTTTTTATGCTAAAATGACATGCTCTTTGTTTCTCTACCATCCAGTCCCCAGTTGTTGATTCCATTAGCTTCATGTTATTTTTAACTTTTGCGACATCAAGAATTCTTTTATTACCTACTTTCAAGGCCTTTTAAAAAATTAGGAATCTCATTTTCCACTTCAAAATTTAGTGGGAAGAATCCACACCCCTCATTCTCATTCTAATAAGTAAACTTAGCATTTCAAGAATAACAGTGACGACTTTAAGTATAGACGAACAAGATAGTTACCTAAGGTTCCATATTTTAAGTAGGTCTTATCTTTTGAGTAGTTCCTTAATAATTCTTTAATTAATGAAGCCTTTTTGTTTTTTGGTAAATTACGTACTATAGGAAGCCTATCTATATTTGTTAATCTTAGTGTTAAAGAGATATAATTAATAATATTATCTAACCATTAATTCATTAACTATTAGTCTTTCTAAGAAAAAAAATTAAATTCTTTACTTTCTAAGAAAATTAATTATTTAACATTAGAATATTTGACTTTTAATATTCCTTTTAATTTCTATTAAAAATCTTATAATCTCAAAAATCAATAGATGAAACAACTACTTGATGTCTTATCTACAAAGAAAATTATTATATTCATTAGTTTATTTAAAAAAAATTTGTTTTTTGAAATATAAAGTTCATATTCATTATCTGATTATTAATTCATCTTCTCAACTTTCTTTGTGCTATATAATTTTAGATATTCTATTTTAAATAGTATTTTTTTTATTTATTTGTTTGTTTATTTTTTTAATGGTTCTAATAAAAGTAAAAAAGATGTCTTCTTCACTATTTTTTAAGATTTATTTTTAAAAATTTTTAGGATCTTCTTAATTATTGTTGAAATTCAAAAACTAAATATGGCATGAACTTTATGATATTTTATGTTTATTTGAGTATTGAAATTATAGAATAAAAAGAGGTTTCATAAAAAAAATTCACCTAAAATCCCAAAACTCTAAAGTCGCCTTAAGAAGAACAACCACATGATAACTATATCATCTACCAACTCTCTTCGCATACCCATGCTGCAAACACATCTGGTCTAGGTATAGCTGCGTACAAGGAACACATTCCACTCATGCATTCCCTTAAAGACTCCCACTGTCCCACAACCATATCTATAGAATTGCAACCACATTTAGTGTACTCATAAACAAGTTTTGTTCAATATCAGTTTCCATATTTCCTCTCTTCTTCACATACTCATGAAACCACTTCCCCTGCCGAAGTGCCCACAATTGAGCACAAACCAACATAAAATTCATTAGGCTTAGACCTAGAAACCAACATATCATGGGAAACCCCCAAAGCCTTAGACGCCAGATTACACATAATACACCTGTTCATAAGTACATTCCACTAAATAAAATAAAAAATGGACTAGTTTAGGCATTTAAAATTTCAGACGTTTCTATCTCGTGAGGTTGTCATTTATTACTTAAACTTACCGTCTATTTTATTATAAAATAAGTGATTTGTTGTTTTAAATAGCTTTTTATACGACGTATGTGTAATATTTACTCCAATCTAAATATTACGACATATTCTGTGGTGAGATTAGACGACAGGTCGTCTATTGATTTCTTAAACAGACTACTTTTCATTTATATTACTAATTAAAATATGATACTTAGGCTATATAACTCGAACTTGAACGGAATAATTACAAGTGGGTCCATAAATTTAAAGCTAATCACAAGTAAAGACCTAGATTTTAGTTATTTTAGTGAGAAAGGCATGCAGAAGTGATTAATCGAGTTTGAAGCCAGACAGAAACGACCAACCAGTCTCAGCCACGTTAGATGCCGCAGGAAACAAACCTGTACCCACACGCTTGAGATCTCTCTTTAAACTAAAATCTTTTATCTAGCCGGCCGCCGCTGCAATATCTTATCCGGCTGACCAACGTCCACTACAAGAAAGTGGAAACCATGAACTTCACGCTAGCCCGCTTTGTATTTCAGTTTGGTGTCGCTTTAGATACTCCCATTATCAGAAACAACTGTAAATATCTTCTTTTAACCTCCAAAAAAGGAAAATTTACCACAGCTGCCATCCCCTTAACTCAAACTGTGAGTTATTTACTTATGTATGCGTGTAGTCGGGCACTTTATTACTTTTAACGATATTAAGTATAAGTTTTTATTGTTTTATAATTTTTGCTTGATGGGTAGTCAAGTGAAGAGCTATTGGTGGTCGTTGGAGGAGGAGCAGCTGGAGTTTATGGAGCTATTAGAGCTAAGACTGTGGCACCTAAACTTAATGTTGTTATTATAGAGAAAGGAAAGCCTCTTTCAAAGGTTTTTTTTTAATCTTTTTTTTTTTGTGTTATTGCACAGGGAATTTGACCCAGTCTGTGAATTGTTAGTGTTTTGAATCTTCACTGTGGCTTGTTGGCAGGTTAAAATTTCTGGGGGAGGCAGGTGCAATGTGACTAATGGGCATTGTGCTGATAAAATGGTGAGATTTGGTTTTAGCACTTGTAATTTAGTGCACAAGCAATAATATTCATGATTATTTTTAAGTCATTGAAAACTTGTATGTTAGAGCTAGAGAATTGTTTTTATCCCTGTATGTTGGAGATTGTAATTGGCTATCCGAGGCTTGTTAATTCAGCAACTAAGTCAGCATTTTGTTTTATATGGTGAAGGCATGGAAGGTAGGCCGTATTTGAAACCCTTAATAAACAAAGTTCCAATTGTGCTTTGAGTGGCTTTTGTTGTACAGGAATTTCAGATTTCGAAATGGTTAATTCCTTTGTAGATTTTGGCAGGGCATTATCCTAGGGGTCATAAAGAATTCAGAGGATCTTTCTTCAACTTGCATGGGCCTATTGATACAATGTCCTGGTTTTCTGACCATGGAGTAGAACTGAAGGTTGTCTTAAGAACCGTGTTTCTTTGGTTTCTTTCTTTGTTATTTTTTGTAATTTATTCTTTTTTGGCGTAGACTGAGGATGATGGAAGGGTGTTTCCTGTCAGTGACAATTCTTCTTCAGTAATTGATTGCCTTTTGACTGAAGCAAAGCATAGGGGAGGTATGCTTGAGCTCGCTGGCTTTGTTTTACATTCACTTTGTGATCTGTTCTTGATTATAACCTCCCTCTATATCATGGAATGTTTGCAAGTTGTCTGTATTAGTTGCTTCATCAGTTCTTCTGCAGACTGGCAAAGTTGTAACAGCTGCATCATTTGCTGATGCTGGCCGGAAGTTTCTTCTCAAGGTTGAGAAACGTACAATGAATTTAGTTGAATGTATTGAGGCTGATTATCTACTAATTGCTAGTGGAAGTAGCCAGCAGGTTTGACTGATATTGGTTCATTACCGTTATTAGGTGAGGTGAATTGAATTTCTTGATAAATCCTGTTGTTTGTATCACAGGGACATAGACTTGCAGCTCAACTTGGTCATTCAATTGTAGATCCAGTACCTAGCCTATTCACTTTTAAGATTGCAGATTCACGATTAACTGAGCTATCGGGTGTAAGCTATTCTTCTCTTCTAATCTCGATGGAAACCCCTGCCATACTTATAGTTGCAAGATTTTGTGATTAATTTGGTTGTTCAGCGTATGTATATAAGTGGAAAACAAGTTGTGCATAGTTCTTTACTCTCAAGCTGTGATTTGACATGATTACTGCAATGATCCATCAAACTAGTAGAGTTTCTTGCTATCCTCAGTTGTAGGATGATTCTGCTATTAGTTCTCTAATGGTTGATAGTTTGGAAGGCCCACAACTTCATAATATTCCATTGTCGTACTGCTTTTCCTCAAAATACTTGAGATGTATTTCCTTAAAAAATTAGCATGTGAACAAGAAGCTCGATCAAGGACTTTGTTGATTGTATTGTATGTTCAACTCTTTTTCAATTATCATTTTTTGATAACTTTATGCTACAGTAGATTATGTGCATTCACGTGACATGATATGGTTGCACTTGACATGTGTTGTGGACATCTTGCTATATTGTTGCATATATTAGTGGTATAATGGTTCTAATATTTCTTCTTGTTGAAAACCATCATTTATTTCCTTCTCTTTGATTAGGTTTCGTTTCCCAAGGTCGTAGCAAAGCTTAAGTTAGAGAGCGTACAAAGGAGTAGTCCATATCTTACCCAGGCAAGCTTGTCTTTTCATTTTAGTATTGATGCTTAATAATGTATGCAAATTAAATCAAACTTTGTGCAACTTTAGGTTGGTCCCATGTTAGTCACCCACTGGGGACTTAGTGGACCAGTAATTCTTCGGCTATCTGCTTGGGGTGCTCGGGATCTATTCAGTTCAAGTTATAAGGGTAAGGGCACCATTTTTCTTTTTGAACTATCAAAATATATCATTTAAAATAAAGAATAAAACCTTTCAAAATAAATAAATAAATAAATAATAAAATAAATCCTTATTCCAACTAGCTGGTATTTGGATGCAGGGATACTTACTGTTGATTTTTTACCTGATTTACATATAGAAGATATGAAGTCCATTCTCAATCAACACAAGAATCGATTTGCAGTATCCTTCACCTTCTTATTTTAAAGAAAAAAACGTTGCAGAAATTTTTTTCTGATTGTTTTTGTATATGTTGGTGATAGTGCTAACTGATTTCTTTAACAAGGGTATTGGTGTTATGAGCTGAGAATTTTAATAGTTCAAGAAAAAAAAACCAACCTTTCTTACGGGTTTCCAAGGAAACAGTAATATTGTTATTATCAAATTAGGATAGTTAGTGACGTTTCAATCAATTTACACTAACACAGTTAAAATTAATTTGCTTCTGACTTCATGGGCTCCTACAAACTACATTCTACTTTGTTGCTTATTGAGATAATTACTTCCTTCCATTCATTCCTCTACAGAAGCAAAAAGTGCTCAATTCATGTCCTCCAGAATTCTGCCTTGTGAAGAGGTTCTGGAAATATATTTTGGATCGTGAGGTATCAAATATGTTTCAAGCTGAAAGATCATGCATTATTGTACGTTAGTCTTCTTGTGGTTAAAATTTCCTCATCATTGTAATTTTCCTTGGCCGTATACAGGGTTTAAGTGGAGACATATTGTGGGCTTCCATTTCAAATAAGTCTTTAATTTCTATTGCTCAGCTTCTTAAGCATTGTACACTGGAAGTTACTGGCAAGGTAAGGATGGTGATGGGAAAACTGTTTGTTCTCAGTTTTCAAAATTTGTCTCATTTTTAAGATGATAGACATTTATTTGTAATGAAGGGCCAATTCAAGGATGAATTTGTCACTGCTGGAGGCGTTCCCTTGTCAGAGGTACTTTCTCTCTCCCACTCTCCCCCAATGTGTAAGCAAATGGAAATATAACTCCCTTTGTCTTGCCTTTATGTAGATCTCTCTGACCACAATGGAAAGCAAAATCTGTCAACGTTTGTTCTTCGCTGGAGAGGTAAATTTCTCTCTACTCTCTTAGTTTTCGATTGCTCGACAGAGCTAGAAGAACCTTGTTGTGCATCAACATGGTTTCAGTATTTCACAGTTTTGTCTTCAATTGACAACCCAACAGCATAAATAAGCAAATGCCCGCATTCATTTGGGTGCATGAATCAGTTTAAGACCTGTTAATGCCTTAGTGGTGCTCAAAGGTTGAAATAATATGCAGGTACTAAATGTTGATGGGGTGACTGGTGGCTTTAATTTCCAAGTAAGGAAGATATGCTTTAAGTTATAGATACTTTTTTTTTGAGATATAACATAGCACACCCTTTGCTATTTATTCACTGTTTGTTTTTACAGAATGCTTGGTCTGGTGGATACATTGCCGGAACAAGTATCAGCAAACTATCAAATGATGCTACTCTCAAAAACAGAAGCCTTTAATTGAAATGTTGATGCTCTAATATACTTACATATGAAATTTTCACATGAATTCGAGGATGTTTTTGTAAGAGACTAGATGGGACCGATTAACAAATGAAAACTACAAAATTCTACAAACCATTATCAAACTTACTTTTGTATTCTTGAAAATTAATAAATTCTATATCGAGCTTTGTATATTTTGTTCTTTTATCTATTTTTTGGGTTGGATGTGAGGAGACAGCCCTCGACTTGTCTCAGTTGCCATCCTCCCTGCGAGGCACTTAGTTAATGACCTATTCGATTAATTTTAAAACACCAAGGACGGTTGTCTCTATAATACAAGAATTCATCTTGAAGTGAAATAAAGGTAAACGTTGAGGATTATAACTACAATATCCTAAAACAAAGCTAATCGAAGCCGCCAATAGTGCACATGATGGTGATGGTCACTTCCCCACTACTATGGGCAATTTCATTCGCTACCCTCTCAATCTCAAACCCGCGGCCGCTTGACTCGGTCTCCTACTTTAAAAGAACTAATTAAAAATTGTTTCTAATCTGAACCCGAAAACAAGCGATCGCAATCAATGGTCCAAAATTATGATTAATTACCCAACCTTCTTTTTGTATTTGACCTCTCGCCGCCATTAGTTTTAATTCTTCCACATGTGCGATTAAGGATTTTTCTTACAATTTCAACCGTTCAATATAGACTTAATGATTTTGATCCGGGATTGAATAACATAAGTCTCCTTTCAAAATTATGACTATACTCATTGTATGTCATACATAATCTTAAATTTTAATTTTCAAAATAATATGATAAAAATCAAACCTTTATTTAGTAATGAAAATAAAAAATTGTTATTATGAAAAAAAAAGTTGATAGTTTGGAGGGTAAATATAATTTTTAAATAATAATTCTGATAAAAATTTATAAATATGTTATAAGTTTCTCAAAGTATAAATGTATGATAAAATCATTTTATACAAACTGCAATAAATATTTATATATAGGCAAAGTGTGAACCACAAATCTCTTTTTTACACATAAGAATTTTACCAACAGAAATATTTGGCATCCACAACATAATTTAAGTTGCGTGTTGACAAATTGAGTTATCTTAACGGTGAAAAATTATTTGTTCAATCAGGATATAATACTTAATTAATAAAAATCACATTCATAATCACAATAAATCTTTTTTTTTTATTTCATAGATAATTCAAGCCTGCAAAATTAAGTGCGCGAACTTCATAATCTAACCAGCCAAACTTAAAGAAAAACCTTAAAAAATCCAGCATCGTTTATTGTTTAATTAGTACATTGGTTATCCGGATTTATTTAATATATTACATCAATATCCATTTTTTTCGTTAGATAAATACGTATGCTAATTTTAATGAATTTTACATCGTTATAAGATTAATTTAACCAAAACTTTTTTTAATTTAATTTTCGACTATTTTTTTAAGATTAATTTTTAACTTCTGAAACATTAGTTCAACGGTTTGGTCAAAGCCGTGGTCAAAGAGGTTAAGCGAGTTAACTTTTTCCGCTGAAAAATCAATACCCTTGTCCCTTAGACCGACAATAAATCAACAAAAATAAGCATACCATTTTTAATTGTCACATTTATTAGGTATTAGTACAATCAAAATACAACAACTAGGCTCGTGGATGTGACAGAGACAGCACCATATCTACGTACTACTTTATATTATCTCACCTCCAGAATCGACTGAGTAGATCCAAACGTCAGCATTAACTTGTAAAACAATACGACATAGTTTTAGGTGTTGGAACAACTCTCAGTTCGTGGGAGTCTCACATATTGCACCAAAATTATATGCTACTTTATACTACCTTCACCGTCACAATCTTATAAACAAATCCAAACAACAGTGTTAACTTTTCCACGTCATCATCCTCGTCGTCTATTTGCACAGTTGCATTGTATATTCCAGAATCCAAAATCTTTATCTCCAAACGCGCCTTATTTCAATTAAATACATGTTTCTTTCCAATTTTTTCCTACTTTTTTATTATCTCTTTATTTATCCACTTGCTATTTTATTGCTTGCTGCTATGCGTTTCATTCAACTTTCTTCTGAATCTCGTGAATAGGGGGGAAAAAAAGAAAAAGGAAAAAACTCACCGTTTTGCTGAGCTTGCACTCAACCACGTATTATCTGTTTCTTAAGCTTCTTTCCGGAGCTCTATATATTTGCCCCGAAACGACTCCGTGTTTTCGTCGTTTTAAGACTTAGCGAAGCGAGGGAGAAACAAACACGCAGGGAGAGAGAGATGGAGGTTCATAAAAAGATTACTATAGGAGTGTGCGTTATGGAAAAGAAGGTGAAATGTGGCTCCGAGGTTCTTTTTCTTCTTCATTTTTTCATATATTTTTAATTGATTTTCATTTTTTTTTCATACATATGTGTATGTAGTTATATACTTGCACGTATAAACACGTAGTATCTGCTTGTAAATTTTGAAACGATAAGCTAAAAACGTGTGAATTTACAGGTGTTTTCGGCGCCGATGGGACAGATTTTAGATAGACTTCAAGCATTTGGTGAATTTGAGGTATGTGAATATCTTATTATTTGTTTTTTTTTTCTAAATAGTAATATAATGTGTGAGTGTAAGGAGCTTGTTTCTGTTAGTACTAATGTCACTAGATTGATAATTGTGTGTAATGTTGCAGGTCATACATTTTGGAGATAAAGCTATTCTTGAAGATCCGATAGAGAAGTGCGTACCTTTTCTCGTAATGAACTGATTTTTTTTTCAATATTAGTTTTGTTATCATTATTATCATTATTGTTGTTGAAGTAATCAAAGCAACTGTTGGTTTCCTATTATCTATATTTTTTTAAAATAATTGCAGGAAGAGTAAGTGGTAAAAGAAGTTGAAATTGTAAAAGTTTGTTGAGACATTATTTTCAATATATTGATTACAAGGAAGACTATTGTGAATTGGAGATCAAGTGTGTTCTAGAATTGAGGTCGGTTTGGCTGATGAAAGATGTTTTTTCCTGGGAAATATGAAATTATTGGACTTTGATGCTTTTAGTTGAAAACAATAGATAGACTATTTTTGTGCAGACGAAAATTTATGGATTTACTTATTTATTTATTTTTCCTTTTGCCTTCCTTTATCCTATTGCTGGACTTCTGTTTTGATTCTAAAATCAGAGTTACTCTGCAATTTCTCTTTGTTGGACACTTAATTACTAAAGAAAACAGAACCATGTGACTTAAGAACAATTTTAATTTATTTTAAAGATATATTTTGAAAACGTAAATGCATCTTTATGCGTGGCCCGATACAAAAAATTGGAGTAAAAAGGTCAAAATAAATTGATTCAAAAAAATTCGATAGTGGTGAAGGAGCTAAATAGGGAAGGTAAGGGCATGGCAAGTGCGTGTGCATGTGCATTGCATGGTTCATCAACCTGGGGACAGGACTTATTCATTGTACACCTATTTTTTTAGGTTGATATGGTCCTTAGAGTTTATTCTTGTTGATTGTCCCAAGAAATTATTAGTTGTTGTAATTATTTGCTTATTTCAGGTGGCCAATATGTGATTGCTTGATTGCATTCTATTCCTCTGGTTATCCCCTTGAAAAGGCTGAGTCATATGCTACATTAAGGAAGTAAGTTCTACTTCTGCTTTTGATGATGTTTGTTGGTCTTTTACAATTTTCATTTCTTTCTTTTTGTAGCCAGAAGATGGCCTGCCTTTTATACTTCATGTGTGTTTTGGGCCTCTTTGCTGTTCTGTGTTTGGGGCCTCTATTCTGTTCTTAAAGTATCTATTTAAAATGCATACAATCTCCTACTGAGCATGTGCTGGTGTATCTTGAAGAATGTGCTCCCATTCTGTCAATTTTCATCATTAGGAACCTATGGACCTGCATTTCTTATATTACCAAATAGCGTATGACTACTTTTCCAACATAACTATTTAAGCTGCATTAATCTTTTGAAGCTGGTGATAAAACTTCTCCTTTGTACTCATATTTGAAACTTTTCATGCTCTGTCATCAGACCTTTTCTAGTAAATGAATTGGAACCACAGCATCTTCTCCATGATCGGAGGAAGGTATATGAGGTATGTGTTCTGAGCTTCCATATCATCATTTGGGTTTTCATCTTTATTTGGTCATACATCCTCTTGAAGTATGTCCAAGGAATAATTGTCTTGACTTCTTATGTAATCTCATTACTCTTGTTTTTCACTTATAATATGATGTTCCTGCTTCTTATGCTGTAGAGATAATATTTCTTATGTGGTAAAAGTCATTATAGGTCCTAGAAGAACTTTAGAATGCTTAGAGCCACATACATGTTGCAGATATTACAGTGTCCTTATATTTCTGGACCATCAGGCCAAGTCATGATTTCAAAGTTTAAAGGGATCGAACAGCAGGGGCAGTATGGACAAATTCCTTAACCATTGTTTCCCAAAACTCCTCATTGAATTTGCAGATTGGAAAATGGCTTAACTTTGTTGTTTCTGTTTAATGTTTTCATCTTCTAACAATCCAATGAAATTTTCTGATTTATTATTTTGGTGGAACCCAGCAACTTGAAAAGTATGGAATCCCTGTGCCAAGATATGCCCTTGTAAACAGAGAAGTGCCATATCAGGAGCTGGATTATTTCGTCGAGGAAGAAGATTTTGTTGAGGTTCATGGAAATCGTTTCTGGAAGCCATTTGTAGAGAAGCCTGTTCATGGTGAGCTCAATCTTTTTATATTTCTGTAAATTGTTGCATCTTTGCTTCTTCTCGTTGATAATATTATGGGCAATAAATAGGATGCAGTCCTTTATTGGATGCTCCTTGTTTTCTGCAGAAGCTTTAACCTTGCTTGCATAAAGCATGTCAGGAGTTTCTTAAATTTTTTGGCATGTTGTAAATCATCCCTCCAGTGGTACATCATCCACATTGCATGATTCATGGCATTCGAAGATCATTATTGTTTGTGTCTATATGGTGTGAGGTGATGAAACAATCAGTTATTATATGGCAATGCTTTACAACATATTTGTTATTATGGTTGTGTTCAGTGGGTTTCACTGCATTTATGTTCCACTTATGTGGTTTTTTTTTTCTCCCTCATTGAGTTCTGTCTATTGTTTGCTTGGGAAAATACATGGGGATTGGTTTCACTTGTAGAATTCAGCCTCAGGTTCTTAGAAGCTTGTAAAAGAAATTAAAAATTGAAATATACAACGGCTTTGCTTTCTCTGGAGTTTTCTTAGCAGAGGTTTAAAAAAATTATCACATAAGGACATATAAAGTCTCAAGCACTTGCATTACTAGTATGATGTGGCTTCCTAGTTCATAATTTTAATTCCTATCAAAATAACTATTCCAATCTGTTCTTCAGATTGATTTAGAATCTTAACTGATAACTAATTGATAATCGAGTCCAATATGCAATGTTTACTATTGATTCATGGTTTTAGCCTGACTTGTAACTTTGTCCTCTTTTCTGAAATTTGCTTTTTCCATCATGGATATCTGGTGGTAAATATTTGTTTGTGCGTTTATGAAGGGGATGATCACAGTATTATGATATACTATCCAAGCTCAGCGGGTGGAGGTATGAAGGAATTATTTAGGAAGGTTCGTGTATCTATTTGTTACTTCTTATTTGTAAAAATAACCAGCATAATATTTCTTCTTTGATGTCTGCTACTCATTAAAAATTTTGTGGGCTTCTTTGATAGGTTAAAAGTAAAGAATTATGATTTAGTTGGTTCCAGGTTTTGTTGGTTTTGCTGACTACAATGGACTTGTCATTGCCTGAATTCTGCTGGTCATAGGGAATAGCCAACTTGAACCTATTAGTATGCCTGTTTTTAGATGTTTGCAATGTCTTGCTTAGTTATTACCCTATCTTGTCTCAACAATGCTTTGAAGACTATTATCTATATTATGACTTAGTTATCACCTTTACATACCTAGCAGCTTGTCGCTGCTTAACCTTTTTTTTTTCTTTGTTCTCATCAATCACAAGTGACTGTTATTTCAGTATTCAAAACTTTTCTTATATGTCATAAATTTGTTATTGTAGGTCGGAAATCGGTCAAGTGAGTTCCATCCAGATGTAAGAAGGGTGCGGCGTGAAGGCTCATATATATACGAAGAATTTATGCCAACAGGCGGAACAGATGTTAAGGTTGTATTGCTTTTTAGAGGATAAATTTTTTGTTTCTATTGGTAGCTTATATTTATTTTGTCGTGAATTTTGACGCCGTTTATGAAATATGAGTATTTTTTACTCCATATATGTATATGAGTATTTTTGACTCCATATATGTGGATACTATTTGCATTGATTCCATATGTTCTGCATGAGAGCAGAATGTCCATAAGTTTATTGGATAGTTTCAATTCTTAGTTATTCATTTGGTCTGCTAGGGATTGAGTTTATTCTTTGCATACAACACATCCTTCTCAGTCATGTCCATGCTACATTAAGGTTTTTGGACCTTCTGCCCACTCTCTATCATCTTTGTCAATCATGCTTTAGTCTTTCCTTGTTCTGATCTATTGTTTCTGCTCTTGGAATTAATTTATTTTCTTAATTCTGAAATCATTTTATTCCTTTTTATTTTTTTAAGTTCATTTTTGTTCGCTTATTGTAAATCTTTTTATTTTCTTCTCTGCCTACTTGAAGACAATTCTATTTTTTGCAATTGTTTTGTCATTTTTATTTGGTTCTTACGAGTGGTTACTTGAACATTTTGTCAATTATATAGGTTTATACAGTTGGCCCTGAATATGCACATGCTGAGGCAAGGAAGTCTCCTGTTGTTGATGGTGTTGTTATGAGAAATCCTGATGGCAAGGAAGTAAGTGTTACATGTAGCATAAGTGGTTTACAAAACCATTAATCTTCTTTCTCTTCCTCTTTCCATGTTATTTTTGTCTTTCATACATACTTTCTCTGCTCTTCAGATTTCTGAAAATTTTCTTGAGCACTGTCTGTTGTATGGGTTTTGTATCAAGGAGAATATAAGTCATGTGGACTGTCTGCCTGAGGTTTGATTAAACTCTTTGGGAACGTCAATATTGACCCTTGTGTATCTGACATTCAATTTTCGGTCAACTGTTTGCATCATATCCGAGAAATCAAATTTTGGTTATGTACACTTACTATAATATTTTAGTTAAATAGACGTCAATATTGACCCTTGTGTATCTGGCATTGAATTGTTTGTCAACTGTTTAGATAAGTTGCATCATATCAGAGAAATCAAATTTTGGTCATGTACACTTACTATCATATTTTAGTTAAATAAGTAAATTCCTACCACAGCTGTTGGTTGAGCTGGATGTGATATGATTTAAAATTTTAAATTGACTACTACTATGAGAAACTTCACGGTTCAGCTTAAAGGCACTTCAATGACAAAGAGAAGGTCCTTTGAATCTCCAATGATATAGAAGAAAACTAAGCCCAAGGAGACTGTCTATATTATGTGGGTAACATTGAGATAAGGATACAAAAGTGGACCG
The DNA here is from genome assembly GCA_030449075.1 of Murraya paniculata. Classification (NCBI taxonomy): domain Eukaryota; kingdom Viridiplantae; phylum Streptophyta; class Magnoliopsida; order Sapindales; family Rutaceae; genus Murraya; species Murraya paniculata. The sequence goes on from JAEVFN010000003.1 coordinate 3,265,753, forward strand.
GATTTTCAGAAAGAAACAAAAATGGAAAGAACTCACACATCTGATAACTGCTTTTGCCCATGTATATGATGAGCACCAATTTGTGAATCTCCTGATTAAACTGATATATTGCTATTCCGGGGCAAGAATTGAAATTATTGCGTTTGAACAGTGTTACTTTTTGTGACAGGTGAGATATCCTGTATTGTTAACTCCTAATGAGAAGCAAATGGCGAGAGAGGTTTGCATTGCCTTTAGACAAGCGGTATGTACGTACACAACTATTGATTAATGATGTATCTCCAACTTCCACAGTGCTAATGTGTTGGTTTCTTGGGCCGTTTTTGTTTAGCATATTGCTTTCCCATGTTGGTTACAAGACCATCATTTTAGCTTTTCTAGCTAGTGAATTGAAGAGACCTAGAATGAAACCCCTTCTGAAATTTTGGAAAACTGAAGGCAGTGGGGGAGAGAAAGTAGTTTAATCAGTTAAAATATATCGGGAAAATGTTGGGTTATACAAGTACAATAGATCTTTTTGGAGTGGTTTATTTGATGCACTGTTGAATAGATTTGTACAATTACATCATTCTACACCTGCTTCTTGTTCATTGTCGTAGACTGGATAATATTCCCCTTTGTTACATGCGAATGCTCATACGTACATACAATCTGTATTTTGGGAATTACTTATTTGTGAATATAGTTTATTCCCTCAATCTGTTTATTAGTTTCTTGTTGCCTGTAGGTTTGTGGGTTTGATCTTTTGCGTTGTGAGGGACGCTCATATGTTTGTGATGTGAATGGATGGAGCTTCGTGAAGAACTCGTACAAGTAATGCCATAGATTTGCATTATTATATTATTATTTTGATGGTAAATCTTTTAATATTGACTGTATTTATTTAATTTTTAAATTTCATATCCAAACTAATAAAAAAAAAAAGGCTCATATCCTTGACTTAGATCTAGTAATTTTTGCACTATTGTCTTCCTGGTGGGAGGATAAAATAGAATCAAGAGAATCAGAAATTATATTTGCAAAGTTGCCTGTGATAATATTTCTTTTTCTTCACTAGTTCAGATTTTCTTCTTCTCAAAAAGTACATGCTTGATGGACATTTTTACTGCTCATTTTGGAAGCGATGCTATTAAAAACTAGGTGGCAACATTGAGCTAAGATCGTCTTACGATGAAGTGCCTTATGTGCTGGTTATATCAACCCCAAGATTTTGACAATAACCCCAGGTTTTGACAAAAACCAAGTTTTGGAAAAGACAAAAAGGTTTTCTTTATGTCAATATGATTTCATGCTTTTTTGTTTTTTTTTTTCTTTTAATCAACTTAGAAATTTATCATATTACTATAACATTTCATACATGGTATTATTATCATTTACAAGCTGGTCAAATGAATCCAGATGTTTATCGTAGACAGAATCTATGTTACTATATTCTCAGTTCTCTTATGTTTCTTTGTCATTAGAGAACTTATGGTTTCTCTTTCTATAACATTAGAGAACTTATCATATTACTATGTTTCTTTGTCATTAGAGAACTTATCATATTACCATAACATTCATACATGGTATTATTATCATCTACAAGCTGGTCAAATGAATCCAGATGTTTATCCTTCACAGACTCTATGTTACTATATTCTCAGTTCTCCTATGTTTCTTTGTCATTAGAGAACTTATGGTTTCTCTTTCTAAACACAGGTATTATGATGATGCTGCTTGTGTCCTGAGGAAGATGTTTTTAGAAGCGAAAGCTCCTCATCTTTCTTCTGCGATTCCACCAATTTTACCGTGGAAAGTGAATGAACCTGTCCAGCCTACCGAGGGACTAACTCGCCAGGGAAGTGGGCTTGGCACATTTGGGCAGTCTGAGGAGCTACGCTGTGTGATTGCTGTTATGCGCCAGTATGTTGTAGTATCTCCATTGGTATAATTGGTCTAGTGGAATATTTAATCACATTCTTAGTTCTGTTTTGTATTTGCAGTGGTGATAGAACCCCCAAGCAGAAGGTGAAGTTGAAAGTTACTGAGGAGAAGCTGCTAAACTTGATGTTAAAGTACAATGGGGGGCGGCCTAGAGCTGAGGTTATCATAGAAAAGGCTGATTTTGATTCATTATTGCATAAAGCCTAAGCATTTTTATGGACATTTGTTGGTTCCCTTTTGTTGTAGACAAAACTTAAAAGTGCTGTCCAGTTGCAAGATCTGTTAGATGCCACACGAATTCTTGTTCCTCGTTCAAGGTTTCATTTCATATTTTTCTGAGTTACTGATTTAATTGCTTAAACATGTTAGTGCTGTATAAGTAATTTACAATTTGGCTTCTCTTAGTTGAAAATATTCTCTTACATGACCTTTACTACTGCTTGGTTAGGGTTTCCTGTTAGTCAAACTGAGATTTTTAGTTGTCAAAGCATGGGTTTGCTGACATTTGAATTAACTTTGAACCACCCATTTCATATTTAACACTTGGTTCAAATGAATCCTTACATTTGGTTTCATCAGTTTGTTAAGGGGTTCAAGCTTATTCGTGGGTGGATGAATAGTTGTAAACCTGATATTTGGCACGGTTGTAAGTTCAACATAAAGTAATTAAATCTAGAATTTTGTCCAAGGAGGTAAATATTTCTTTTTGTCAAAATATGAAAGCGTTTCTTATCTGCTTGTGATAAATTAATTGCAGAAGGTATTTTGGCTGTAATCTATAATCTATGTAGGAAACCATTCACATAATAGGACAACCTACTACAGTATTAATGAACTGTGGAGGGTAGTTTCCCATCTAGTGATCAACTTGTGTATGATTATTTACATTACGTATTAACTTGCTTATAATTATTTAAATTATGCAGACCAGGTCGTGAAAGTGATAGTGAGGCAGAAGACATTGAGCATGCTGAAAAGCTTCGTCAAGTTAAAGCAGTGCTTGAAGAGGTTAGTGATGTTTATACTTTTGTTTTCTTAAACTTTTTCCTTTTTAGTATATTCATTTTATTGATGTTTGCTTTTCTTTTTCCCCACTAATACTGTTATGTTCATCTCAAGTGAAGGCAGCTACCGGATGATGGTATTGCTAGTATCTTTACGGTTGACAAAGCCAAATTTACATTCAATGATATAAATCTGCTGAACATTGATCTTAACTAGCTTATGAATTCTTTGGCACATTTTAGTTCTATGTAGTAGAAGTATATATACTGGATTGAATTTCTCAATATCTGCCTACATAATGGGATTGGTAAACTTAACCAAAATAGTTTTGGCCTTTCCAAATGGTATTATCCCGGGTTTCTAGAATTGTGCGTATGTTCTTAGTTAGAATTTTAGTGTTAATACCTAGAAACTAATGCCAACAAGTATAGAGTAGTAATTAGTACTGAGACTGGGTAGTTCTTAGGTGCCTAAAGCAGCTGAACATCTTTTTCATGAACCTCGTTTTGGATAATCCTTACCAATGATCTGAATATATAAAATCTTATTTCATGCTTGCACGTCGTGCCATCTATAACTTGGTAAATATTTTACAATGCAGGGAGGACATTTTTCGGGTATTTACCGGAAAGTTCAACTAAAGCCACTGAAGTGGGTCAAAGTTACAAAAAGTACAGGTGATGAGGAGGAACGGCCTGTCGAAGCTCTAATGGTTCTTAAATATGGGGGTGTTCTAACGCATGCTGGCAGAAAGCAGGTGTTAATTACTGATATCTGTTGGATAAAATTTCTGTGTTATAATTTGTTTTTGTGTATATGTTATTACTACAATATGATGGTGTTGCTAGGAGAAGCATGTTTTGCAAAACTATAGCATGAAACAGAAATTTAGTTCTTCCAGTTTCATTATAATCGTTTATTCTATCTTTTAATTTTCCTTTTTTTCTTTTTTTTTTAATTAAAAAAAACGGTTTTCCCATACCTTGCAGGCAGAAGAATTGGGTAGATACTTCCGAAATAACATGTATCCAGGTCATTATTATGGTTCCTTCTGTTATCAATAAAATCAATTTCTTGTATTGATGTCTCAAGTTATTTTCCTTAGTCATTCCTTCCAATTTTGAATGATAATCTGAAGAAAAAGTTATTTTTTACTATTCTCTCAGTTGTTCATGCTTCTTTGTTGAGTTGCTAGTTTCGGATGAAATTCTGTTTACATCTGAAGAACAAACTGCTTTATCTAATGTGATTTCTGTAGTTGCAGTTTCCATGTCTTTAAAAGATTACCATATTTGTCTTTTCAATGATTACTGTATTTGTCTTTTCAAAGGTCAGTCAAAAAGAGAATTGTGTGTAGCCCTTCTACATCTTGGACGGCAGTTTGGAAACCTTTTCAAGTCAAATCTTGAACATGAATTATTGAGCCTTGCATTTGGCTGATACAGTATACAAGACATCTTAGTACCCGTCCAATGTCATCTTCATCTAGCTAATCTAGTAAGTGGTCAGTTCATTGATTTCCTGATATAGATTCACATTGTTTCAAGTTAGAAAGCCATTGTTGCTTGACCACATCACCATGACAAGGTTTGCCTGACTAATGCAAATGACTTGAAACATTGTTGCCCTTATTGTGCTACTTCCATTGCCCCCGCTTCTTGTTGCTGGAGTACTGGTCAAACATCTTCACTGCATTCTTTTCCATCAAATTCTTACTTCAAGCAGGAAGTGCTGAATAGAGTCTTTTGCGTAGTATTCTTGAGATAAATTTCACCTGACTGCTACTAATGCCTTTCTGATGAGGTATTATATGTTTGCAGGTGAAGGTACTGGCCTACTGCGCCTCCACAGTACATATCGTCATGATCTTAAAATTTACAGCTCCGATGAGGGTCGTGTACAGGTATAGCCTTGGTAATGTAGATAAGAAGAGGATTAACATTTTAATGCTTTCGCGTCAGAGGATTGAATGTCTATATCATCATTACTCTTGTTTTTGGCAGATGTCAGCAGCTGCATTTGCCAAAGGCCTTCTTGACCTTGAAGGACAGTTGACACCAATCTTGGTTTGTAGCCTTTTCTTTGGAAATTTTGTGCTGGTTGGCATTGAATTATGACTTAGTTTGTCATCATTTTCAAGGTTTCCCTTGTTAGCAAGGACTCCTCTATGCTGGATGGACTTGACAATGCCAGCACTGAGATGGAAGAAGCGAAGGTTCGTCTTGCTACCTGACCTGTTTTTTGCGTACTTTTCAAACACCAAGTGTCGATATTCCTGACATTACAGTTCTTAGTTATATCAATATGTTATCTGATCTATCCTTTTTCCTTTTTCGAGGTCGAAAATACATCCAGTTACTGACTGAGATTGTGTCCATACAGATTCTTATATTGTATTGTACTGATTTTGTAGCTTTGTTTTCTCTCATGTGGCTTTTACTTTATTTGTGCACTCTTGCTCTGTCAGACATATGAAGCACTCCCACATTTACTTTTTAAGGATTTTTTTCCCCTTGGTTTCTCATAAAAAGAGTAAGATGACCTGGATTCTGGTCCTAAAATACTGAAATTTAAAGTTGCTTCTGGACATTCACTTGTTTCTTATTTTGAAATATCTTCAAGAGGATATCTTATGCTGCATTTCCCTTTTGACTTAACGCCATAACTTTAGCATTTTGATAATTTTGGAATGGTAAGGAAATAAAGACAGAATATTGTTCTCTTCCCTATTTTATGCTTTAGATAATTTGTAGAATGAACTGGGAGCCTCATTGATCCCGCATGTTTTTTTAATTTAAAAAATTTTACTTACTTAACACTGTATGACTTACCATCTATTGGAAAATGGCTTTGCTTCAGGAACAGCAATTATATTGTTCTTTCTTAAGTGACCGAGGTATATGCTTAATCTGATTTATGTCAATGCAAAATCAGAGGCATTTTAGGATTTACTAACAACTTAGCTGAGTTGCCAGAACGAATTGGCCATAGGCAAATCATATTGCAAATTAAAGGAGTAGAACCTTTAGAAGTCTGGTGTTTTTATGGCAAAAAAACAGAATTTTGAGAACAGCATACGAGGTGTGGCAGGGCTGTATCACAAAAGAGCAGGACATAATACTTTATGGGTTTCATCAAGCCCAAAAATTCCTGTAATCTCTAAATTTCTTATGGGGCTGTATTTGTGCATATATTTATACAACCATAACAAACCTGGACTTCCCTCACCACACCATTTTGTATGTACTATTAAATTGCAACATTCATATGAACTATGAAGCTCTTCCTATTAAGCATCATCAAAGTTTTTGAATGCTATCCTGAAAATAGTTTTTCTTTTTTTTTCCCTTGCCCTCTTGTTCCCTTTGAAACTTAAAATTCCTTGCAGGCAAGGTTGAATGAGATCATAAAATCTGGCTCAAGGATGATACATAGCAATGGATCATCTGATTGTCCTTGGATGGCTGATGGAGTGGGACTGCCTCCTAATGCTTCTGAACTTCTTCCCAAACTGGTAATTACATTCCTTTTTTGGGTAATATCATTCCAGATTGCTTACTCTTTGCCTTTTCCATAACAAATGAATAGAACTATTCTCTGCCTTTAGCTTTTATTTGTCTTAAACTTACTATATTTAGAATATAGACAGAGATTTATGTTTCATTTCAACTTGCAAAACTGGTACAAATTTATTATTTTCCTCGTTTCTTCGTAAATAGGTAAAATTAACCAAGAAAGTAACTGAACAAGTAAGGCAACTGGCCAAGGATGAAGATGAGGATCTTGCTGAGACAAACCCCTATGATGTAATTCCTCCATATGATCAAGCAAAGGCTCTTGGAAAGACCAATATAGATGTTGATCGTATAGCTGCTGGATTACCTTGTGGTAGTGAGGGATTTCTTTTGATGTATGCTCGTTGGAGAAAACTTGAAAGAGACTTGTATAATGAACGGAAAGAGTAAGCTTTTATATATTATGGCTCTGATTATGCTTGTGCTAGGAGTAGTTACTATATGTTTTCAACTTGTTACTTTTGTTATCTTTCCTTTTTGTGGTGTTAGTAATGTCATTTCATTTAAAGACAATTCAAAGCAGCAGCCTTGGCATTACAGGATAGTTGTCGCTGGGACACAAATTTTTACTCAAATTATTGGGACTTCATTGTTATCTTCTTGAAATATAAATGATTACGAAAATGTTGGATATGTTAGTTGCCTGTTGGTAAAAGAACTGACAGTCGGATTTATTTGCAGACGATTTGACATAACACAAATTCCAGATGTTTATGACTCGTGCAAGTAAGTAGTTCCTTTTCATTCAAGTTAGATAGACTATGTATATGCAATGTTATTATTTTTCTGTCTTAAATCTAGAAAGCTGAGTGGACATATATTCTGTTACCTTTTTGTCAAAGTTGAATAGAAGACTAGCCCTCCAACTCTATTATATCATTCAGGAGCTAAATTATGGCTGCCTACGGGTTATTGTTCATTTGAAGATATATTACTTGGTTTGCGAAGGAGCATCTTAACGAAAATTTCAACTCAATGGAGTTTAGGTTTAAGGGTCAGCACATCAATGCTGATTTTATGTGCTGTTGAGTATTGTTGGGATGTGGCAATGCGTGCAAACGCAGGGCGATACTGATGCCACCATGCACTCATATGCATCACTTTAACAACTTCTGGCTGTGTACGTTCATATGGAAAAACTGTCTATAATAAAATTTAAATTGCTGAGGATAAATTGTTTCGTACTTTATTTGTAGTCATTCATCATAGATTGCTTCACAATTTATTATGAATTAAAGATAGTACTCAATTTGGTATGCTTAACTTGATTTATAATGTTTTACAGCTTGCCATTTGTGCCCAAAGTACTTTGTACTTGTAATTTAATGTCTATATTATCCTGACACCTTATTCTTTGCAATTTTTTATTACTTTTCCATTTGACAGATATGACCTCTTGCACAATGCTCACCTTAATCTAGATGGGTTGGATGAGCTCTTTAAAGTTGCTCAGGTACAAAATGAACAAATTGTTTCTGAAAATGAAACTTTAAAGGGGATTATCTCATCTCTTTGTAGGATCATCATTCCTCTTTGTTGCTTGGTAGTGCAAGCCCTTCAGTGCTGCTTTATATGGCTGTGCCTAACAGCTGTTGAAATGAAATCACCCCTTTATTTTGAAATGAAAGCCTGCTAGTTTGAAAATAAAAGTTCTTAGAATCTGAAAACTGCCTCTCCTAGTGTATGTCTATTGTTGGGGTAGATGGGTTTATCAGCGGACTCTGTCTTAATTCTCCGTATGTTGTTATTGTAGTTACTTGCTGATGGTGTCATCCCAAATGAGTATGGAATCAATCCAAAGCAGAAACTGAAGATTGGTTCAAAGGTGAGTTTCTACTGCATCACCCCTCTTTTTCCTTTTTGAATTTTAAGTTATGAAATCTGATATCCTTAGTAGTTGCCTATAGAATTCTCGTTCAATGGAAAAGGCTCTTGATGAAACTCATATACCGCGTGATTGCTGAGCTTTTTGAACAAGGGGTTCCTTCATATCATTTCCTATGTATGTAAGAGCATGAAATCACTGGGGTTGAATATGATTAATATTTCTGGTATCAGAGCAAAATTCTTAAGAATTCTTTATACTAGGGTTATGGTAAACATATTTTATCAGCCCTTCATAGCTTAAATTTTTATGATCTTTGTTGGAGAAACAAGATTTCCAACATCCCCATCATGTGATTGCTGCATCAATACATAAGAAGTTCTACAAACTAGTAACAACATAGAAGAAATTAAAACCTAGAAAGAGGAGGGATAAAAAAAGCAGGGATTGATGTCTTATGAAGACTTAAACTCCAAGCTATTTTTGCTTCTCTTCTGCCTTTGGCGGTGGCTCTATTTCATATGAGAACAGTACTTTTCATTCATCATAACTTCAATCCATGTATTTTGTGTCTGCTTCTGCACCTATGTTAGTGGAGCCGTATCAATATTGCTAATAACATAATTGATAATTATCCTTTCTTATTTTTGTTGCATTTCAGATTGCCCGCCGTCTTTTGGGAAAACTTTTGATTGATTTGAGAAATACCCGTGAAGAAGCCATCAGTGTTGCTGAACTAAAGAGTAGCGAAGACCAAGTTTCCAAATCCACTAAAACTGAAAAGGAAGATAAAGATTATCCGCCAAAGCTTTTCATTAAGGCTGATGACACGAGAAGATCTAGCACCACTAGCGACGTATCAATGGATCAGGATGATGATGATGATAAGGAGACCCAATATCGATTGGATCCGAAGTTAATATCTGAACCTTTTAGTTATATTTCATTCACTATTATGTAGTTTGCCAGCTTACAGTTCCCTTATTTTCTGTCAGGTATGCAAATGTCAAGACACCTGAACGCCACGTCCGGACGCGCCTTTACTTTACATCTGTATGTATAATAAATATTGCTGTTATTAACATACGACTTTAGCATGTCAACTACAGAAGTTTGTAGGCCTCGTTGCCTACACAAGTTATTACGCAATTTTTTAGATTTGTAGACATCAGCTGTTTCTTCTGTGAAATATTATCAAAAGTTAATTTGTGTAAAACCTTACTCAGCTTATATTTTTGAATGGCAGGAATCACATATCCATTCCCTCATGAATGTTCTTCGGTACTGTAATCTGGATGAATCTCTCCAAGGAGAGGATAGCCTTGTTTGCCTTAGTGCTTTGGAGCGCTTATATAAAACTAAAGAGCTTGACTACATGAGCTACATTGTTCTGAGGATGTTTGAAAACACAGCGGTAAGAATCAGCGTTTAGAGTGTGATCCACTTTAGGTATTTGAACTTTGCTAGTTATAGCACATTTAGATCTTATTGGTCAATGGCTAAAGTAGTGCGGAACTGTGGATCACATGCTGAAAGTGACAACTCAAATTATTACTTGACTGTTACATTAATTACTTGTCATAATCTTTTGTTATATGATGAATCATTAGATTCCTACGGCGTTGCTTACGTGCGCGTCTGAAATTGTACTGCAGGTAGCATTAGAAGATCCAAAAAGGTTTCGCATCGAGTTGACTTTCAGTCGTGGAGCAGATTTATCCCCTTTGGAGGTAATGTATTTTTAATAGTATTAGACAGCTTTCTTTGTAAAAAAATATTTGGAAGTTAATGATCACTATTTTCAAACTAATCAGTAGGGAGTTTCATGTGCACTTACTATTAATCCTAACATAAGTTATATATATATATTTTTTTGGAGTTATGAAATTTAGTATTAGAGATGTTGGACATTATTCTTCCAGACTCAACTCTTGTGATAATGAATTTAAAGAGTCAGTGAATCACATTGATTGCCTTATTGGAGTTCACGGTTCATATATGTACCAAGAGGACACATCCATCTACTAATTGTTGGAAATTCTGTGCGATTTTTTCCTTTTTTAAAATTTACCCGGGACAGAGATTTTCTAAATGGATTCATAAAATTTGAAGTTGTTAACAAATCACCTACCTGTGTGATTTCACTTGTATCATAAGCTTGACTATTCTCTTCTTTCACTTGCCAGAAGAACGATAGTGAGGCTTCTTCATTGCATCAGGAACACACATTGCCAATAATGGGTCCAGAAAGGCTACAAGAAGTGGGATCATATCTTACATTAGAGAAAATGGAAAAGATGATTCGTCCATTTGCCATGCCGGCAGAGGACTTCCCTCCATCATCAACCCCTGCTGGATTCACAGGCTATTTTGCAAAAAGTGCATCAGTTCTTGAGCGACTGGTAAATCTTTGGCCTTTCCATAAGAATGCTAATTCAAATGGGAAGTAACAAATACCTAGTTCTTTTGTTTCATATGTTGCATCTTTTAGGATTTCTGAGAAGTACGGTTAATAGAGCTACAGCCACCAGACTGAGCAGTCTGCTCTCTGGAAAAATTTTGAAAACTGAAAACTTTCAACGGCAAAATATGTTGTTGGAAGTAATCATATGAGCTAACCGTTTTTCTATTCGTTTATATTTCTCTTTTTTCAAATTTTTCCAAATCAATGTGTAGTCTTTGATTATTTCTCACTCTTCAAGACGCTTGACCGTGTTTCATAAATTACACAATAGAGGAACATTTGGTGTATCAGTGACTGCTGCAAATTCTCAATAGGTGCAGCTTCTGGCAACACGATCAAATTAATTTTTTGGTGAGTCCCATAACGGTGATGGCCACTCAGTAATAAAGTTATTTAATTCTATCATCTAGGACTTCAACGATGTGACAACACTCAAGTTTCATTTTTTTTTTTTTGGCTCTTTTTCTGTTAGCTTAAGTAAAACAGCATGCTGGTCTCGGCTACCATCGAGCAGAGGACGATTTTTATTTTTTATTTTTATTAGCTGCTTATTCTGATTCAAAGCTTTTGTTGCTGACTTTTCATGCTTTTCATTTTCAAGTCAATTTCATTATTAAAGGCACCGAAGCCCAACAATAATTTAAAACACTCGCAACTTCCTAAGAGAAGTGAGGTAGCTTCTCAGGCAATTACAAATTCCAAATGGAGTAAGATTTGGTCAATTTATAAGAATTTCATGCGACGATTGTTAAATTGGGACTCAATATTTGTTTGTGATACCGTCTCACTTATCATAAATTCTACATGCTACTACTATTCTTATTATTTTTGAAGTCTCTACTTGTCAAAGTGTTGCAATAATTTTGGTCGTTTGCCATCTCTAAGGTTAGGGATGGCAATTGAGAGGGGAGGGGAGGGGATTGACATTCATGTATCCATTTTCGATATTGTGCATATGTTCCCGTCCTCTCCTCGTCCTCGTCAAAATTATTTGAGGAGATCCTTGTCTCCTCCCTGAATAATAATAGGAGATTCCCGAAGGGTCCCCGATCTCCGAATAACTAATACGTTTTTAATTTTTTAATTTGATTTAATTATGCTAAAATAAAAAATTTAAACAAAAGTAAGATTTGACAATATATCGTATATTAACATTAATTCATTATAAAAATAACATTTCGAAATATAAATCATCAGAATAATTATCTTCATCAATTTTTATAATTCTATAATAAAAAGAAAAAATTATTTTTATATCAATAATGAAATAAATGAAATGGGTAAGGATATTGAAATTAATATTTTTAATAATTTACTCTTGTACCTCTTGCTCCTTCTGTTATCTGAATGTGGCAAATTGAGAGATAGCATCAAATTTCAAATCTAAAACAATAAAAATAATATAAGTAATGTAACTCATAATCTAAAACAGTTTTGGGCCAAGGTCTTTGAAATAATGTTTGGTCGAATAATAATTTAAGACTACCATTAATTAATTAGACCTAAAAGTTTTTATACTATATTTGTATAAATATTTTGATATTTGTTATTTATATTAATATTTAATATTTTATAGTTTAAATTATGTTATTTATTTATTAATAATTCTAAAAAAAATTATAATTAAAAATAAAAATGTGAAAATAGGGAAATAGGCAGGGGATAGAGATTTTAGTTCATTCATGTCCCTTCCCCGAATAAAAAACTAGATAAAAAATTATCTATGTCCTTTCTCCAAATAAAAAATTGAGTATAAAGTTGTCTTCTTACCCTCCTCGAATTGAGAAAATTCTCAAGAATCTCTGTTCCGGTAGGAATTCTTGCCATCCCTATCTAAGGTTGAGAAAAGGTATATATGTCGCATTAATTTCTCATCAAATCCTTTTTTTTTTTTTCTTTTCCCTTCGCACCTGTCCTAGACCTACGATATAGAATAAAATACACTGAATATCGAGAGCGTTCCATATATTTGCTTTTGTCAAAGATTGAGTTGGATTATGTATGTAATATTTAATGATATTATTTCTTTAGTATAAATTAACACAAGGTGTTGACATGATTTCGTAGTAAGATGAGCACATGTTCCTTAACGTTAACTTCTCCAATCTTTCTTGAATATCAACTTTTTTTTTTCTTTCCCTTTGAAAAGTGGGCGCTAATATTCTTGATTATCAACCTATTCTCTATTCTTTATAATATTCTTGATTACCTAAAATCCCATTCATTTCTTGTTTCTTTCGTGCACATTACAGCTTGCAAACTGTTAGAGGCCTGCCACTAAAGTGATCTTAGTGCCCACTTTCATGGAAAGTTTGATACATACATGGTTACGGTATTATCCCTTGATGAACCCAGTTGGCAATCAACCGCTGGTTTCTTTTTCTTTTTTTTCTTTTTTTTAAATTAATTTTATTTTGAACATTTCAACGCCATGATCTCAAGCTTATCTTTAATATGTGAAGAGGGTGTCATGGTGGGTGCTTGGATTTTTGTAAGTTTTGTCCATTTTAAGTCAAGTAACCGATGTCTTATTAATTGAATACTACACATTCATACGTTCACATTTTGTAGAACACAAATTTGAGTTTCGGTTTCAAATGAAATTATAGTTAGTTGGCATTCTAATTCAAATATGTATGATATAAAGAATGAGCCTTCGCACTTGATAAATTCTCATTATTGATTTACAATAAACTCCAATTAGTGAAACTTATTTTTTATGTCTAAAATATAAATTCAGTTGAAATTTAAGTGAGTCATATGAAAAAGACTCTAATTTTGGTTAATTTTTCAATAACATGAGGTTATTTACAGCTAATGTATTATTATTCTATGGTGGGTAGTCTACCCTCTCCGCATCTCAAGTATCGTTTTAGATTTATTAATTACTTGAAGAGATAAAAGGAGGATTGCTTAATTTCATAAATGTCCCATTCAGGTAGGGGGGTGGGAAGGATCATGAATGGTTTCCAATGGCCAGAATCTCATACCAGTTTGTGCCTTTTTCTTTTCGTAAATATCTTCCTTTACAACTTTCTCTTCAATTGGAATCGGTTAACCTTGTCTTTGTTGGCCATTTTCTGGATACGGCACTAGCATCCAAAGATTTTGTAATGGAAATGGTAGGTGCTCACATTTACCAAACTTTACTTGTATCTAGAAATATCAACATTTTTTTCCCCTAGATTATCTTTGGGTTAGGTTCTGTCATAGCCAAGTTTAATAAGGACCGCTAGAAGAATATGAAAAAATAAAAATGATTTTTCAATAGATTGGAACTTGAATATCTCACTCAAATAATTGATGGGACGTTTGAATAAGTTAACCTCTGGCTTAGCTCCCTCGTATTAAAATTTGGTGACTTGTGAATTCTTGTACTCAAGATAAGCTTTAATATTTTTCTCATTTCATAGAATATTAGAAGGATGTTCCAATAATTTCTTACTTTCAGAACTTTATTTAATTTATTTATTTTAAGAAGCAATAACAAATATTTAGAGTTGGCCTTAGGCTAATGGAAAAATTGACCCAAAATTCCAAATACGTGTCTACGACTAAGAGAGTGAAATAATAGCAATGAAGATGACAATTATGTCTTGCGAATTAGATTAAGTTCATATATAATTAATTAATTAAATAAATAGGCATTACACCATTGATGTTGCTTCGTATGAAAGTATCAATTAATAAAATAAATAATAATAAATATTATAATTTTTTTTATTCTGAATTTGATCTTAAATAATGTGTCATTAATTGAGTCGTTGATAATTTTTTATAAGATTTAAATAAATTAATTATATTATTTCACTAATTAATTGATAAACTCACATGATTTAAAATAATTTTTTGAGATGAAAAATTTGAAAAGTGCAGCAATGCTAGAAAGCTTCAAAGGTTCAATAATTACAAGATGTTAGAAGTAAGAAACACAAAAAGCAAGATGCGAAAATTACATAAAATGACAACAACCCAACTGACTTTTATGACTTCATGTGATGACTTAATAGAGTCTGGATTCAATGGGACTCTTCTTCATCTGCTTACAAAATAGTTTTTTTTTTTTTTTAATTTTTATCTTTTTCGGAGTGAAAAAACGTGGTTATATAATTCTAGTAGTCAAAAGATGATGAGAGGGATGTTTTGGGGTTTTAACCATTTATTATTATTATTTTTAATGCAATTATCAGGGTTGTACAGCATTAAGTCTGAAAATTTTTAAGGCGATGGGGTATTGTTATATCATTATCCCATGATTCATTTTATTTTTTAAAATTTGTACGTATCTTATTATTGCCATTTTAAGAAAATTAAAAAAAAAAATCCCTATGAAAGGGCAATTTTGTAAATGAGTAGGAATAGTTCCGTCACCTGCTGCAATTCGCAAGGCACGTTGAAACACTTGTACCGCGTGTCCGCGTATGCATGTACTGTCTTTTTACTTTTGTGTATAAAATCTGAAAAAAAAATTAAAAAGATAAAAACAGAGGAATAAAATAGAATAGAAGCTCAACAGAAGTGTACCCGCCAAGTACATGCGCTACGCTTGCTGCTTGATTATCCCCACCAAGTGACAATCTTGCCCTTGAAAATGCTGCCACTTTTAGATTCTGTAGAGAGATTAACTCCACCTCACCAACCAAGCACTATCTCTTTCTCTCTCTACAAAAATAGAATTTTCTTTGAGGTGAAATCAAGAACACAGTCCTCTGTTTCCGTGTCTCTTTGAACATCTCTCTCTCTTTCTTTTTTTTTTTCCTCTCCAAAATTTTGGCAGTGAAGTTGTTTTGATATGATTGTGTGCTTGGTTTTGTAGAGCTTTAAGGAAGTGAATTGATTGACAGAAATGGATAGCAAGGCTGAAACTATGGAGGCCGTGTTGAAGGAAGCTGTGGATTTGGTACTAAAAGCGGAGCAACCCAGCTCGTTTTTTTATTTTCTTTTGTTGCTGTTCTTTTTTTTGTGTTTTTGAGAGTTTTGCTTGGGTATTTGGTTTTGTGATGAATTTTTTGAGTTTTTGGTTTCAGGAAAACGTGCCGATGGAAGAGGTTTTTGAGACTTTGAGGTGTAATAAAGAGGGTCTTTCAACAGAGGCTGCTGAGGAGAGGCTGACCATTTTTGGCTATAACAAGCTTGAGGAGAAACAGGTGCTGTTACTTGATCAATTTGTTCTTTCCATTTTAAGAGTTTATTTTTTGGGAAATTAAAGGGGGAAAAAGTGTAAAGAGTTCATATTCTATGAATTCTTGAAAATAGAAACCTTGGAATTAAATTTATCCTTTATTGTTTGAAATTCATCTTTAAAAAAAGAAAAAAGTGAAGTGACGTCAAATTTTGGGTGATTGTAAATCTATTTATTTTTTTTTGCAGGAGAGTAAATTTTTGAAGTTTTTGGGGTTTATGTGGAACCCTCTCTCATGGGTTATGGAAGCTGCAGCTATCATGGCTATTGCACTTGCCAATGGAGGAGTGAGTATTAAATTTTTGAATTTCCATTTATTGGGAGGCTTACTGCTTTCAGATAACTATAGTTCAGGCTTATTACTTTTCTTTTGATACTATTTTATTTTTCTTTTTATTTTCCATTCCATGTATAATCTGACTGTTGGGAACCTCATCTGTAGGGTAAACCTCCTGACTGGCAAGATTTTGTCGGTATCATAACCCTGCTTCTTATCAACTCAACAATCAGCTTCATAGAGGAGAACAATGCGGGTAATGCAGCCGCAGCTCTCATGGCTCGTCTTGCTCCTAAATCTAAGGTACTGAATAGGTTTTAATATGATCTTTTAAGCATTGCCATGAATCGTTTTAAATTCTGTGAGGCTTTGTATTTTGAGTTTGATATAATGGTTGGATTACATATACCTAGTTCTGTAAGTTCATGTTATCTTGATTGAGAATATTTCAGGTCCTTCGAGATGGGAAGTGGATGGAGGAGGATGCAGCCATTCTTGTTCCTGGTGATATCATCAGTGTTAAGCTTGGTGACATTATTCCGGCGGATGCTCGTCTCCTCGAAGGTGATCCATTAAAAATTGATCAGGTGCTTTTGCAACCTTGCATTTTTGTAGTCGAAATCAGACTGATTTGTTAAGTTGAGCAGTTTATTCAAGTTTTTCCAATTTTTATGTTGCAGTCTGCTCTCACAGGAGAGTCTCTTCCTGTGACAAAGGGTCCTGGTGACAGTGTATATTCAGGCTCCACATGCAAACAGGGGGAGATTGAAGCTGTGGTTATTGCCACCGGTGTTCATACCTTCTTTGGCAAAGCTGCTCACCTTGTGGATTCCACGAATCAACAAGGCCACTTTCAAAAGGTAAGAAAAAGCAAATTTACATTGCTGCTGTTTTAAACTAAAACTATCTAAAGAAAAGGGAGACAGATTGGTAGATGATTATCATCTGATTGATATTTTTATAACCTTAACCATGTTTCAAATTTGCTTTTATCTTCTAATTCATATTAGTATTCACCAAATCCTTTCTTTTGGCTTTGTTCATAGGTGCTAACTGCTATTGGAAATTTCTGTATATGTTCAATTGCGGTGGGGATGATAGTAGAGATCATTGTCATGTACCCGATTCAACACAGGAAATACCGCCCGGGAATTGATAATTTACTTGTGCTCCTGATTGGAGGAATTCCTATTGCCATGCCTACAGTTTTATCAGTGACAATGGCAATTGGTTCCCATCGCTTGTCACTGCAGGTTTGTCATAGTTGTTGTTACAATGCTGCTATTTAATGGTCATTGGTTGATGGTTGTCAGCATATATGGGCTGTTCACTGCAGGGAGCCATCACAAAGAGAATGACAGCAATAGAAGAAATGGCAGGCATGGATGTACTTTGCAGTGACAAAACTGGAACTCTAACTTTGAACAAACTATCTGTTGACAAGAATCTAATTGAGGTTTGTACAAGAGATGCTGCATTTTATGGGGATCGATTTTTGCTTTCTGAATTGTAGTTTGTTTCAACATTTGGCCTGCATTGTTTGTTTAGATCTTTGCTAAAGGAGTAGATGCGGACGCTGTTGTTCTGATGGCAGCTCGAGCCTCCCGAGTGGAAAACCAGGATGCAATAGATGCTGCTATTGTGGGAATGCTGGCTGATCCCAAGGAGGTATTCAGTTTAATCTATTTGAGCTCAGTTGTTGCTGATGAACTTTTGCGTTAGCAAAGGCAACTCGGAGAGTATCGGGATTTTTCTTCAGTTTAACATTTTGTTCTTTGTATCTCTTTGACATTGGTTTCTTTGCTTTTGATGACAACAGGCAAGGGCTAATATCCAGGAAGTTCACTTCCTACCATTTAACCCGACAGATAAGCGAACAGCCCTCACATATATTGATGGTGAAGGAAAAATGCATCGGGTTAGCAAAGGTGCTCCTGAGCAGGTATGACAGTTAGCAACTAATTGCATATTTGATGGTTCTGGAATAGTCTTCTATACAATTTTTTCTTCTAATTTGACTTTCAGATTTTAAATCTTGCGCGCAACAAATCAGAGATAGAACGCAGAGTTCATGCCATAATTGATAAGTTTGCAGAGCGAGGATTACGTTCACTTGCAGTAGCATACCAGGTATATGATGTACACGTGTTATTGCGATGGGTTCCTATTTTCATGTCAATTCATGTATTCATTACTTCTATTGTATTTCGTGTTAGCATAGCCTATATTTATTAGTTTGTTTTCAGGAAGTTCCCGATGGAAGAAAGGAGAGTGCAGGAGGCCCATGGCAATTTATTGGACTAATGCCTTTGTTTGATCCACCTAGACATGATAGTGCAGAAACAATACGAAGGGCATTAAATCTTGGGGTGAATGTAAAAATGATCACAGGTTCTTCTTCTATCTGTTGTATTATGTTGTTTTGTTTTGTACGCTATATTCAGTCAGTGCTTGGGCACATTTTATATCTTGAGAATTTGGAGTGCTTCTGTTTGCTTGATCATTCTCAGTAAATTCTTATGGATGAGAAGGAATTTAATTGCTCCCTTTGCATTTCCCTTATATTTCTTCAGCATTATGATAAGTATTCCATCTGTTTTGACATTTCTCACTTTTCAGGTGATCAACTTGCAATTGGAAAGGAAACGGGACGTCGTCTTGGAATGGGAACCAACATGTATCCTTCATCTGCCTTATTAGGACAGAACAAGGATGAGTCAATAGTCGCTTTGCCAGTTGATGAGCTGATCGAGAAGGCTGATGGGTTTGCGGGTGTTTTCCCTGGTAAGAAGCTAGATCTCGTAACTAACAACAAGCAGTCATCAATATATGGCTGATACGAACCCACTGATCAATATATTATGTTGGTTGATATATTCATAAAGAAGCTGAAGCTTCCTTTTTTTTTTTTTTTCCGACTTTTGACTCGCTATATCTCTTTTCTCATTTCTTTGGTCATTTGACTGCCCTTATGTTGATTACAGAACACAAATATGAAATTGTGAAACGTTTGCAAGCTAGGAAACATATATGTGGAATGACTGGTGATGGAGTCAATGATGCTCCTGCTCTAAAGAAAGCAGACATTGGCATAGCTGTTGCTGATGCAACTGATGCTGCTCGTAGTGCCTCCGACATTGTCTTGACGGAACCTGGCCTTAGTGTTATCATTAGTGCTGTTCTAACTAGTCGGGCAATATTCCAGAGGATGAAAAATTACACGGTGAGCATTTGTATTGATCATGCACATGCCTAATGTATGAACATTCACTAATAATTAAACTTAGCGTACTTAAACTGAAACTACTGGAGTTCAGAATGTGGTGTTTAAGCTTTTTGGGGATCAGGCATTCTATTCTGCTTGCACTGCCTGGTGGTGGAGCAAAAACTTGCTTGAGATTCAAATAGCATGCAATTAGTCTGTGCATTGGTTATTGTACTTTGGCCCAAGAAAGCTTGAGTTTATTGCGGTGTGGTAGCCCTTCCCATTGCTCTGACAGAGTGTTAATTGTAACAAGAATAGGAACATTATTTACTTGAATTAATTGATTTCTTTCTTGTTCTTTGTCCCCTTTTTGATGCTTAAGTGATTTCGTTCTTGTTGCAGATATATGCAGTATCTATTACCATTCGTATTGTGGTAAGTATTTTGCTTCTGGTTTGAGAGACTGTACAGAACAACATTGTCATTGTTTGATTTAATTGATTATTGCTACTTTTCCACAATAATTATAGCTTGAAATTTATGAAAATGATAGTCTTCACAAAAGTAGCTTGTATATCTCAACGTGGCGTACTGAACTATTTCTCTTGCTGACAGCTTGGTTTCATGCTACTGGCTCTCATTTGGCAGTTTGACTTCCCACCCTTCATGGTGCTGATAATTGCTATTCTTAATGATGGTTTGTATTGCCTTTTTTTTTTGTTCTTTTTTTTTGGTGTTTTTGTGGGTTGGGGGGGAGGGGGGGGGGGAGGGGGTTGTTCCCTTGGACCCCCAAAATCTGGTTGGTTCTCTGTATGCAGAATTTATTACTTTATCCTGGTTGCACGTGTCAAGTTTGTTTTGTCTTTATCCTGAATAGATGTTTCCTTGTCTGTTCTTCCTTTCAAAATCTTACCCGGTACCTGAACTGGCAGGTACCATTATGACCATATCGAAAGATAGAGTGAAACCATCTCCTCTGCCAGACAGCTGGAAGTTGGCCGAGATCTTTACAACTGGAATCATTCTTGGTGGTTACTTAGCAATGATGACAGTGATTTTCTTCTGGGCTGCGTACAGGACAGATTTCTTCCCAGTAAGGAAATTTACCTTTGTATTATCATGTCACCGAAATCATGTGTTATGTAATGGTCATGATGATTGATGTGATGTATGACTATGATCTTGTTTGCTAATATTCACGGAGTAATACTTGCTTTTATGCACTTAAAAAACATGTGAAAATGTATGTCTTTCCTTAAATCTTGTATTCAATAACCTGAGACTAAACTTGGTATGAAATATTCAGCGTACATTTGGTGTTTCAAGTCTTCATGAAAGGGATGTAGATAACTGGAGAAAGCTTGCGTCAGCAATATACCTGCAAGTGAGTACCGTTAGTCAGGCCCTCATATTTGTGACCCGTGCTAGGAGTTGGTCTTTTGTTGAGCGTCCTGGCCTGTTACTTGTTCTGGCTTTTGCTGTTGCCCAGCTGGTGAGTGATGCTGATTTCTTTCTGCATTTCTTTGCATGTTGCTTCTGAATATATGAGAATACTTACTGTTTTTTATTCTGTGAACAGATTGCTACGCTGATTGCTGTCTATGCAAATTGGAGCTTTGCTGCAATTGAAGGAATTGGATGGGGTTGGGCTGGTGTGGTCTGGCTTTACAATCTCATCTTCTACATCCCACTTGATTTTATTAAGTTCTTCATCCGATATGCTTTGAGCGGGAAGGCGTGGGATCTTGTCATTGAGCAAAGGGTACATATGGCTCTTGTTCTAATTGTTCGGTGGAGTTTGTTCAAGCTGTGGATCCTCTTCTTGCTAACTCGTGATGCTGTATTTGCTATTCTTGCAGATTGCCTTCACAAGGAAAAAGGATTTTGGTAAAGAAGAACGTGAGCTCAAATGGGCACATGCACAGAGAACCCTCCACGGGTTACACCCACCTGATACCAAGATGTTCAGTGAGCACAACAGGTTCACAGAACTTAACCAGATGGCTGAGGAGGCAAAGCGAAGAGCTGAGATTGCTAGGTAAACACATAAAGAGAACAAGCAAGATAGATAATTTGTTGCAATGCAGAGTTATTCTGATACATGCTGCTTTCATTTATTTTGAATGTTGCAGATTGAGAGAACTGAGTACTCTCAAAGGGCATGTTGAATCAGTGGTTAGGCTGAAAGGTCTGGATATCGACACGATTCAGCAATCTTACACCGTCTGATAGAGATCATACATGAACATGGAAATTTATGTTGTAGTTGAGAACTGATATTAAAGCCACATAAGTTATCATCCTCGTGTATAAACCTTTAGTCCACCTGTATTTATTACATCATCATCCTTTGCAGTTTGTCTTGCGTTTCCTTTCTTCTTTTTAATTTTTTTCCCCCTCCTCAGTTCCCTTTTTGCCCTCATCTTGTACTCTCATTCCATCCGGTATCGGTTTCCGAAAATGCTGGATTGGGGTTTTTGGATGTAATGATTAGGAGAGGAGAGGCAAGGCAATTTTCGATTGGGCCCGATATTTTCCGAAGGTTGAAATTCATTTTACAAGCGAAAAACAGATTGATATTTGTCACAACACAAAAAGCACCTCGTGTTTGTGTGGTCTAGATTTTTGGGATTGAGGATAATTGCTTGATTTAAACATATACATTACCAGCACTTTAAACGCGGCACACGATTGTTTAAAACCTGAGATATTTAGTAAATTCATTTTCTGGTTCCATATCCTGCTGAGCGAAATAACGAGGAAAAACAAAAATAGAAATTAATTGCTCCAGCAAACCAACAAAGAATTGCAAGGTGATGAACATGAGACACTGAAGATAAAATATAAAATACATAATACGAAGGATTCATTGAAGGAGAATTTATTATTACATGAAGATGAAGATCAATAAATTGTGCATCATCATGAGAATTGATTCCCAATTAAAAATACAAGAACCGAAGCATACATCAGAGAGACCATCAGCAATCAGTCAGCTTACAGCAGCTGGTCCGTGTCACTGAGCTCTGTATTCGCCAATTTTCTTCAAAAGCTCATCCTTTCGAGCCCCAATCACCCTATGAACTTCCTTCCCCCCCTTCACCAGCACAAATGTAGGCATTGCCTGCACCTCGAACTCTTGTGCCACATCCTACAATATCACATCCCACAACCCACGCCCCCAGGAGGAAAAGAGAAGAAAAAAAAAAAGGTGAGATGTGTTACCTATCCCGCATGTTTCGTCACAACTTTTCTTTTTTCCCTTTTTTTTTAATAATTCTAATAACAACAGACGTCGTGTGTGTTAGTCAAGTCTTATGTGCGAATCCCGTTCACACAGAGAGCATGCATACATATATACACACACATATATATAGAGAGAGACAATTTGATTACTTTGAATAAATAAATAATAACAAGGGAAAGGAGAGGAGAGAGAACATACAGACAACTCATCAACATCAATCTTGACAAACTGGACATCGGAGAAGGTCGAAGCCATCTTATGTAGTTCCGGTTCCATGATCTTGCAGGGCCCACACCAAGACGCCGCAAAATCTATCACCATCTACATTTTCATTGGACAAAAATAAGTTTCAGATTTTAAATCCAAAATCCCAACCCAAAAAAAAAGAAAGGCGCTAAGAAAATTGAACGAACTGGGTAATGATAGTATTGTATTTGTACGATTACTGTACCAATTGCGAAGACGTTTTGCAGGAATTGAAATGGAGCTGCCATCTGGCGGACGAGTGAAACGACATGATGTTGGCAGCAGATTCTGAGTGGGTTGGCGACGACGAAGAATCTTGGCCGTCGGATCCTCCACCTCCAAAAATGGCTGATAGAAAAGCTCCCATCTTTAAACAATAACAGGCCGAGACGACGCAAGAGTAATGGGTTCTTTTACAGACGGGGGCTTACGAAGAAGAAGAAGACAAAGAAGTGGCGTCTTGACTTTGGTTTCATCGTTACACGAAGGATTCCTTTTATACTCTCTCTCTCTCTACAGCAGGTTGCGTGAACTTTCCTCTCCGTGTCGGGGTATTAATTAACGTTTGAAACCCTGATCTCACTCAATCCTTCAGAATTATTAAGGATAGAGTTCGGTCATTTGCATTAAACAGGTCCATATCTCTTATCTCCTTTTAAAAAGCAATATTCAAATCCCTAAATCCAAAATAAATAAATGATTGTGCTAAATTTTATTTATATTATTTATATTAATTAAAAGGTAATGGCCAAGTTAGATTTGAAGCACTGATAATGACCGGCGCGATTATAAAAATTATATTACTATTATGATTTAACGGTCATCATTTATATATTATTGTAGAGCTAATCTAAATTAACTGAACCCTAATTAAAATCTTACTAGGACTCAGTGTCCATTCTATTAAAATGGAGCTCGATATTCTACTCTCACTGACTTAAGGGAATATATCCTCTCTACTAATCAACTTTCCCAATTTTCCTAGGACTTGAACCTTGCACAGCCCAAACTCTTCACGATTGCAAACAAATAAAACAAAGGAAGGATTAAATAAAGTTGGAAGGAAAAGAAGACATGAAGAAGACCATATCTCCAATTCTCCATTCAGTTACCACAGGAAAATTTCAAAACAGTTTCACAAGAAACCCAAGCTTGGTAAATTTATTTGATGAGAGCATACATTAATTAATAATGGACATATATATTGCTTAAAAGTATCAAGCCTTAAAGCAGAAAAGGTGCTGTAATTCAAACTTCATTCAAATGGAACTGGAACACCTTGATTCTTGTTCACAATAGCCATTGCCAAATATCGAGTGCCCATACCAATAGGTGCCTGGTCATCAGGTCCCTCCCAGAAGGGTGCTTCACCTTCCCCAACTAGACACCAGTATCCTGTCCTCAGAGACTCGGCCTGTTCTTCTGTGCAGTTCTGAAGTAGTGATTCAACTCTGAAGTTTATTCCAAGAGAACCAAGAAACTGAGACTGAGTCATTGGGCCATGGACAGACACACTTTCTGAAAACATGTTGCAGTATCAATGTTCATTCACATTTGAACCACCTTCAACGAAAAATAAACAAATAACTAAATAAAGCCAAAACTAAGAGGATGTTCACCTGAAGCTTCCTCCGCAGAATGCCTGATGGAAGCAAAATCAACATATGCACTGAGATCAGCAGACCCAGGATTATCAAATAAATCCACAAATTTATGTTTCCGAATTGCCTGCATTAATTAATTATTAAGGGGAAAAAAACTGAGAACTAGAGAAAAGGTGCAGAAAATTAAATTTATTCATGTGTGGAACAACTCACCATATTATGATTTATCAGTTCTTTTTGTTTTCTTGATTATTTATATTTTGCTACAACAAGCCATTGTTGTGTGTTGGGGGGGGGGGGGCGCACAAGTCATTTATGGCATAAGCAGCAGTTCAATAACAAAACAAAGAGATGAAAAAAAAAAGTACTTGCACAAAATAAGGAAAACCAAGGCTTCAAACCTGCAGACTATCTGTGACTACTCCATTCAGGCCGTAATCAATTATAAGAGCCCCACCCCCATCAGAACCTATTCTCTTTGCCATAGCACTAGTCAACTCCATTGCTTTTGGGCAAACTTCAATGTGCTCAAGCTTCTCCAATTCTTTATCTGCAGCCCACTTGCAGCGCTGCAATAGAAAGAGAGTTGCAGGTGTAGGCTGCGGAGAGAGAACAAAACGAAACCTAATAGACGTATGTATATAAGTATCATACTTTCAATTCTTTAGGATTAATATAAGTGAAAAGACTAAAGCTGTCAGACTACATTCCAAATGCTTACGATGAATCTTCGGCAACATCAACCAATTTTTCACACCAGGCACGAGTAGTGTTCTGCAGACAAATCACTGAGTCAGAATTGTGCGCTGAAAAAGAAAGAAATTTCTTTTGGGAGACAAATTTTTAGGCAAGGAATGGTAAAATCAAGCAGTATAGGACTCAAGAATGTATAAATATACAGATAAAATATGCATTTTCCGCATTGAGCAAGCACAAGCAGGCATTTTCCATGTGAGAACGAAGTACTGTGACAGTCTTCAAATATATGCAGCTAAAATCAAATAGACAAACCTGAAATTGATGAACCGGAAGAGCATCATAAAACTCATGGGCAACAATGATTGTTGGGACTGTGACACAATTAAGCAAACAGAGTGATTACAAGATGATGTTGTCACATAATCATTATTTATAGAAGCAATAATAATATACACATTTAACCAAAACCGAAAACGTAGATGTAGGAACATTCTATGAGTATTCATAAATTATTGACAAAATGATATAGACGTCATTGGGTAGCTCTCAAAGGGAAAGAAAAGTTAAAAACTTCATACATCCTGATGGAACCTGCTCCAATGCAGCATGCCATGATACAGGTGTTCCAGCCAACGAGCTAATAGTCCTTTCTTCGACATTACCATTGGCATCATTCTCATCCATACATTTCAAGTTGCGGTGCTGAAGCTTCTGTAATGTTGGACTACATTCTACCAAGTGTATGTGCAATGACTCAGTAAAGTTCTTAAACTTTGATGCTCCCTGAAAGAAAACATTATAACCATGACTTAACCACAATATCATCTATTTCAAGAGAGAGGGGGATCACAAAGATACAAGATGAAAGGTGTAGTATCATACACGAAGAAGATCAGCCATAAGCGTTCCTCTCCCTGGACCTAACTCAACCAGGTTCACTCTGTTTGGCTGTCCCATTTGCTCCCATAGACACATGGCCCATACACCAACCATCTAAATTCACATCAGCAGAACAAATGGAAATCAATTCTTCTGTGATAGTTAATCTTCAAGCATGAAAACCAAAGCAACAGGATTCAAAATATAAACACTAACGATCTTTTGCACAACAGCTCCTAGCAACTTTCCTGATAACTTAATCAGAGAAAATAGTAATCCAGATCCACAGAAAGAAAAACACCTCGCCAAACATCTGGCTTACTTCCGGGGAGGTTATAAAATCACCTTCTGCTCCAAACACATCACGATTTATATAGAAACCAGCTTTTGGGTTTGTCAAAACTTCCTCCATATACTCTGCAACTGAGATTGGCCCACCACGGAACTGGAAAGCTAGCAATAATAATGAATCAGCTCCATACAAGAAGCAGGTTCACATTATTAAAAGGAAAGACGATAGGAATTTGAACCACCTCATACGGCTAAGGCCTAATCACAACACAAAGCTGAAATTGTCAAGTAAAATCTACGGACACAAAAGAAAACCATTGGATTATTTCTTATATTTCCCTTGCCCCAAAAAAGCACCTTAATAAAGTCAGAAGAAAATTGTTTTTCATTTTCCAAGTTTCCATGAAACATCTCAATTATTCTCTTGAATTAGGGCCTCCATTTGCTGGAATGTCATACTGTTGACAAACCATCTCTAAAAATTTCAAATTTAGCATTTCAAACTACTACACATGAGGGGAAAAATAAAAAAGAATGATTACTACAAGAAATTTCTATGCCATCCAATAAAAAAAAAAAGCCTGAGTCTCGCAAGCAGATCAATTGCAAATTCAGTTTTGCAAGCACGCAGACATTTCCTCAAACAACTCATCTACTTCAATAAGATCAATAAAACGCTGAAGCACCATCCCCAGGAAGGAAACATTTCTAAACCTTGATGATCCCTTTAAGATGCTTAACAAGCTCAGACTCCAACTTCCGCTCGTGTGAATGCTCTGCATACCCCGATAAATATTGTTGTGGTGGGGGGGTCAGTTTCAATGAATTTGAAAACGAAAGCAATTTATATACAAATAAAATGAATAAGCGTAAGAAGTATACCGGAAGGATTGTAGAGACCAGAGCGGTCAATGGAAATGGTGGTGGAAGCGTGTTCATTCTGATTGTCATCTAACTGTTCGACGGAATGACTGTTTGGGATCTGAGGCTCTGAAGAAGAAGAAGAAGAAGAAGAGAATCGAGAGCTTTTTTGAAGCAAAGGGAATGGGTATTTTGATGAGAGGACGCGAAGAGGACTGGAAGGCTGTAGTAAGAGCTTTCTCAGCTGCATTTTGTTGCGGTGGTAGTCCCCGTTACATGGCCATGAATTTTGTAGAGGGACAAAAGTCTGAATTAAACAAGTTCTTGTATTGTAAATCGTTTGTCCAGAGACCTCTCGCATGGGGATGTAGCTCAGATGGTAGAGCGCTCGCTTAGCATGCGAGAGGAACGGGGATCGATACCCCGCATCTCCATAACGCTCTTTAATTTTTGTACTTCACAGTTCACAGTACGTAAGTTTCTGGTAAATTACGACTTTGTCTAACTGTTCCTCTGTTTCGCGCTCTTTTCTCATCATAGTCTCCAATTTTCGCATTTGTGCCTCACCGTCTATTTTGATAAGGATCACAAGAACTGAAAAATTTCCGCAAGATAGCCCGTTCAGTTTCCTTCCACGTCACAAATTTGCGGTAAGTTTATTAAAGAGAAAAGAAAATACTCTTTAATTTGATTAGGTGTTAGAATTAATGCAGCTAATTAATTACTTACTAAAATCTTTTAATTAATATGTTAGGTTTTTTGCTTGGCGTGGTGCCAGTATTGAAGTTCAGTGCAAGAGTGAAACTGAATATAATGCAAATTAGGCATGTTTTTGTTTACTGTTCATGATTCTTGCAAATCTTGTTTGGTATTAATTGAGTTTCTTGGGTTTCTTGATTATCAGGCTTCCATGGTCGGTTATGTAAGTGTGAATGCTGTGTTGGGAAATCGGAGAAATCAAGCAACACTTCTCAGGAAATTTTTCTTTGTAATTGTGAATTAGTCAATTATATATCTTCATTTTCAAGCATGCATTTTGAGCAACCTGATGATGCTGTTTAGCCTCCTAGAATGGTTGTTGTGGGGCCTAAAGACTCTGGAATTGGGCTGTTAAACAAATTTGGAAACCTATTTTTGTAGATTTGAACATCAGCAAAGGATAAATAACAATGCCAGGACGCATTGCTGCTATGGAGATTGAATTCCCAATCGATCCAGAGGAAGGGGTCCTTCAGGAAATGTTGAGAAAGAAACACACAGAGTCAACCAAAAATCTAGCGGAGACAACCCACTTGTTTACTTCTTTGGCCACACAAATCCTGGGTAATGAAGATGTATTTTGATTTACTTTTCGATTTCATTTTATAAGAAAGTTTTAGCGGCCAAAAAGGTAGCGACTTAGGTGTATATCGGTAATTTTGCGATTCTTTGCAGCAAGAATGTGGAGTGGTACAGGGTGCTTGTGAAGGAGCTTGCCCAAATGCTGGAGAGACATTTCTGTTGTTGTGGAATCTCGAGCAGCCGGCATGGTGATTAACACCATAGAAGTAGAAGGTGTATGACATGAGGTAATTGTACTGTAAAACTTGTTTAATGACATATTGTGTGATTTAAAAGATGTGCTTGGTATATAATATCTAAAATTCAGAGAGTGATGCTTAAGCGGCTCTGACTATTTTTGTTTCTTTTTCTCAAATTCCTTCCATTTCAGTTTAATTTTCTTTCAAAACTTGTTTCGAATGCAATCAACATGAATTGTTTAGAGCGTCTAAATTTTCCAATGAATTAAGTTGTTTGTTTTAGTTGCCATGTATTTATGCATGTCCTGACTAATTCATTCATGCAGGAAAAACTTTTCAACATGCTAACGAATGTATTCAGGAACAGGCCTAATATGGATGTTGTCAAGCCTCAGAAATCAGGTGGTGTTGTGTCCAGGAATCACGCAGCTCATGAGAAGGCCAGAAGTGACAGGGATGATGGTAAACATTGACCTTTCCTTTTCCCCATTCAGTGTTTTATTTATTTATTATTCCATCCACATAGCCTCTTAACATCTCTGCTTTGGCCAAAAACACCAAAGTGAAGCTCAACAAAATTTAAAGAGACTGAGCAAAATTGCATTTCTTTTTCTTTCAGTTTCTATGGGTTGATTTAACTTTTGTGCTACTCTTGTATTGATATGTTAATGATAGGAGTAAAAAAGGATCTCCACCCACAATCTTATGTTGCAAAGTTCAGCAATTTGCATGTCAATCGGATTGTTGATGGACCACAGAGGCCACAAGATCCGGTCTGCAAATTGGAGCACAACCTGTTGCCAACCCTCTGAAGGTAGTGCCTGTGAATTTTTGGCCAACATTTGATGCACTTTCATTTGCTGATGAAACAGACAAGACAAGATTATATTAAGGTAAATATCAATATTGTCCTCGACTGTTAGCAATCCTCCTTTGTATATTTCAAAGTTTCTGATATCATGAACCCCCATTTGCCTGCAGCAATGTTGCTGGTTTTATCTCGAATTTTCAATTTTCAATGCTAATACGAAGCATCTGTTGTTGTAATGCTGTTTTGTGTTGCACCATCTAGCTAATGTCTGAATATTTTAATTACGTCTTTAGCAAACTGTTTAGATACCTCTCGCCGTCACAAGGGGAGCTTCCAAGCAAAAATCTGATCATGGGAACCTTGGCATGGGTTGATGAAGAACATTAATTGCGCGTAGGGCTATTGGTGATTCTAGATTTTATCTCATTCGTCATCTGGTGGGGGATATTTGACAATTTGCTTCCTAAGAGCATGCAACAAATTTTACGATCCTTTCACTTCCTGTATGGTTACTCGTTCATGAAGCCAACACAATATTTGACAATTTGCTCGAATGTAACTCGTCAACAAAATTTTCCCCGAAAACAAAATGAAACATGTTTCATTCAATTTTCATATTATTCTCAGATACGCTACTATGATTTGATTTGACATTATCTGCCATATGCATATGATTTTGGATCCTGCAATTCTTATGGGAAACAAGACATGAAATAAAACTAATTATCAAATAGTGAAAATTAAATAGTAAATAAAATAAATTGGAAAAGGAGATTCATTTGAAAAGAAATGAAAAAATTATTGCAGTTGTAAAAAGGAGGGGGAATGTCGCTCGGATGGATGCCCGCATCTCCGGCCTATTTTCAATTAAAAACAATGAAATTATTGTCTAATTCCATAAATCTTGAGGCCTTGGTTGTTATTTTGCCTTATGGACCTATTTGAAATGTACCCGAAACAGAATTAAAACGACAATTATGAAACGGCTTCTCTGTTTTCCCTCCAAATTCAAATTCTAAAACCCTGATTAAAAACCCAAAAATTCACCATTCAGCTCATTAATCCCCGTTACCTATTGAAAAGCTGAGCGAATACCTTTCCCACAATTACAAAATGGGGATAATAAATAAAATAATAATGATTCCTGAATATATTAATCTTATTTGATTCACAAAATTTTTATAGAATTATTTTTTCGAAAATAAAAAAGTTTGAATTTCAAAATTACAAAATTAGCTACGTACACGAAGTCTTTTGACAAGAATTTAATATGACGTAATGTGTGTCTCAGGCAAATAATTTGCAGAATATTTTACGCAATAATATACTTAATTTAATTAAATCGGAAAAAGCTGTAATTTTAATTAGTAGGTTATATGTAATGCAAAATCATATCTGCAAATCAATTTCATATCATTTAGAGTTGTATTACAAATGGGTTTGCTTTCTAATAAGGGAATCTAATCCCTTTCTAATGGGAATCAGAATCATTGAAACTTCCTACGAAGACAATTTATTTGTATCGGGAACTAGTTGGGATATAGAGATTGAATATGACTCTATTTATTTAGAACAGTGTATATATATCTGTTTATATTGCTTTGTGCTTTCTTTTTTTTCATTTTTTTGATGATTCTGGCCATGGCGAATTACGTAGTCACTCTCTTCCTCCTCCTGAGTACTCAATGTTTTCTTTCAGCTCATTCTTGTCACTTCCCGTCAAATCACGGAGCCATTGGCGATGTTTTCAACGTCCTTAATTATGGAGCTGCCGGCGACGGGCACACTGATGATACTCAGGTGAGAACAAGATACGTAAAGAGTTACATACGCAAGTTATAAAACGTTATAAGAGACCACATATATACACTTTACGTATGCTCTATAGGTCAACTCCGACTTTACAATTGATATGGAAATTTATTAACCATGACTCTTTCAATATTTTTCGTAATTATGTCTTTTTCGACAGCCATTTAAGAATGCATGGGAAGCTACTTGCAAATCTTCATCAAGCTCACCAACCATGCATGTTCCTCACGACAAGTCTTTTAAGCTGCAACCCTTAACCTTGTCTGGAGAAAATTGCAAATCCAACAACATCACTGTCCAGGTTAATTCAATTTATTTCTTCAGTAAGACTAATATTTTTCAAGAAAATTGTTATTGAAAATTTTGATTAATTCTTAAGGAAGTTGATGGATTATTTAATAATTAATAAGATTGCATATATATTCTTTTTATGTAGATTGATGGACATTTAGTTGCACCAAGGGATCCTCACGCATGGAGCACGTGTGATGGAAGCAAGTGTCGTCAATGGATTCAATTCAAACAATTTGATCGCCTCTTCATTCGTGGAGTTGGTTCTATCAACGGTCGAGGATCAAATTGGTGGAAATTGTCTTGTAAACTAGATAAAATTGTAAGGTCCCCCCCCTCCTTTTCTTTTTTGGGGCTTTAATTTGAACTTTCGGTTTTTTCCTTTGATTTGTTCTTATTACATTCCTGTTTACCTTGATTACTCATATCAATTTATTTTCTCTCAATGCAGGCATGTGGGAAAAAACCAACGGTAAGTAACGAACCACGTTAGTATAACCAGTATTTAAACCAGGGTTTCAAATCATTTTATTAATGCATCTTCTCCATTTTTTCCACTAAAGAGAACCCAAGTATAGAAAGATGCATCAAGACCAATGCAAGAATAATTGAAATTTTGAAAACTTCAAACCCTAATTAAGTTAAACCCTATACACCATGAGCTAACCATTTGAGAACTTACAAGTAGAAAGTAGCTAATTAGGGATCGATTTAGAGCCGCTACATTTCCAGCTGTGGAGTAGTCAATTTATGAATTACTGCAGGGTTTTGTCATAGCAAATTCCAACAATGTGCACATTGAAGACCTAACCTTTGAGGACAGCCCACAAATGCACATTGCTTTTGAAAGATCGACCAACATTGAAGCCACCAATCTCACCATCATTGCCCCCGGCAACAGCCCCAACACAGATGGAATTCACATCCAACATTCCTCAAATGTCTCCATTGCTCACTCCATCATCGGTACCGGCGATGACTGCATTTCAATCGGCGACGGTTCTTCCCATCTTAACATCACAAATATCTTTTGCGGCCCTGGCCATGGCATTAGGTAAAAAAAAAGAAAAAAGCAAAGTTAATTTCTATGCATTTTCTTATACACTTCATTATTGTTTCGCTATAATAATTTAATTGCACGCCTTGGAAAACAGATTTGAGGTTTAAAACATTTTATTGGTTTTTGCTAGCATTGGGAGCTTGGGTATGAAGGGAAGGAACGAGAAGGTTGAATTTGTTCATGTAAACAATGTTTCATTTACAGAAACACAAAATGGAGTTAGAATCAAGACGTGGCAGGTAATTAATTATTTATCATTTCGAGAATTTCTTCATCGAATGGTTTAAATAAGTGTAGATTAAGCATCTATAACAACGTTCTAATCACAACGCGTGAATATGAACAGGGAGGGAAAGGATATGCAAGACACATAGTATTTGAAAACATAATATTTCAGGGTTCATATAATCCAATCATTATCGATCAATATTATTGCCCCCATAAACATTGCAAAAACAAGGTAACCGTCACTTTACTTCTGTTTCATTAATTACCGTGTGTCCTAAAGGCATATATTTACTGTAACACCTCAAGTTATTTAAATTTTTTGCAGACATTAGCAGTGCAAATCAGTGATGTCACATATAATCATATTCTCGGGACATCAGACGGAGAAACTGCAGTGGCATTCTCATGTAGCACATCAACACCATGCAAAAATATTATTATGAAGGACATTGATTTAGGGCACATTAATCATGAAAAGAAGACGTCGTCGTATTGTTCAAATGCGAGAGGAATTGCAGATCCTAGAGTCTTTCCAAAAGTTTCTTGTTTACAAGTGGATGAGAATGTGTGAAATTGTCGTCAATAATTAGTGTGGTATGAGAATTTGTTGTGCAATTGTACTCAAACGAATGAGAGATGTGTTATTTATGGATTTATTTGTTATCTGAGTGTTGATGGGAGGAAGCAATTTACAAATTATGCAAATTGATGAAGAGTATCGCAGTTCTAAATGCCAATTTTTAAATCTAAGAACGTATTACTCATCAAATTCAATAATGGAGGAGAAAATATATTAAGTAGACATTTATGTAAAGGTTGTGCTTTTCACTAAATTTTCCCGATAATGACAAATTTTCTTCTTTTTTTTCCGTTAAATTGGACTTAATTTTTTTTAATCAACTTTTGACTTCTTATGAATAGAACTAGCCTATGTTTTTGACTTGTTTGTTATTTTTTTTTTAAACATTTTAAAAACAAAATGTGAAATTAATTTAACAAACCACGTGATTCTAGTCCAACACAAAGTCACCCCTAACTCATAGAATAATATCAAATTTGTAAACATACAAATTTATTTTGAAATTGATAATTAATGAGAGAGAAAATTAAAGCAAGTGATATTGTTTGAGGATAAAAAATGAGATTAATTAATGAAGAAAATGGAATTGTTGGTGGGATTTGCTGAAGAGGATGTGCACTCATTTTTCTCCACCACCCATCTTACTTGTAAGATGCAATGACCAAACTACCCTTACCAAAGCCTGAACATTTGCTTGCGTACTCAAAGGCCATTTTGGGAAGACTGGTACAAAATATTATAAAGGGTGGTGAGGAAAACAAGGAAGGGGCTCTGGGAGAAATGGAGAATCTCAAACGGGAGTGGGCCTGTGGCAGATTCTAACACTATTATCTGCTTTTCTGAGAAGGACCCGGCCAAGCCGATTAAATCCTGTCTTTGGTATTCGTACGTGGTTTTCCTTTTTCAGCCTTTGATCTGTTAAACATTCTGTTTTGTTTGATAAACAGAAATTATTTAATTTATTTTTCTTGTAAAATCATAAATAAAATCATAAATTGACTTAAGCATCGGAAAAACTTTCAGCGCCTCTTTTTATTTTTTGTGATTTCAGATATTTATTAGTTATTTGATAGTGGTCGCATGACATCTTTAATGATTGGTAAGTTGTTTTCCCACTAAATAAATTTAATATTGATGTTTGAATTTGACATCAAACCGCTAACCGACTCGATTAGATTTCGATATCAACATATATAATTTTGTAAATGGTCTTTTATGATGAACAAAAATCAAGATCCTAGTCGGTACTTGATTTTATCATCTATACACTTTTATGAGTTTGTCATTACTCACGTGGCACGAGTAGCACGAAGTCACTGAACATTGAAAATAATATAATTTAATTTCCCATTAGAACCATCCCTTCAAAATTTTCAACCAACCCAAGCACCTCTTTCTTCCAATCATTGATGTTACACAAATACGAAAGCAATTGGTCTAATGAAGTGATAAAAAGTAGCTTACATAGTGTGAAAAAAAGGACAAGCTAAAGGCCAAATTGATGACTAATTAATAAGCAAATTGCATTGTTTTCAACAAATAGTTAATGCCCACTTAGAAAATTTCTACTTCTAGTTGTAATTCCACTATCATCTCTGAAAATGGCAGCATTATCGAATCACAAGTCAATTTGGTAACCCTCTTCTTCTTCCAATTTTTTATTTTTTCGGTTAACCCCAAAATACTTAAATGTCAATATTTTATTGGTTTAGCATCAATTATAAACTTTCCACGTGCAACATAACTCATAAACAAGAAAAAAAATTCACAAAATTGGTATCCTATTATCTTTCATATAAATGTGATGATACTTAAAAAAAAAATTGAACATTTTCGAACACACAAAATGTCCTCCAATGAATCAGGACTTCGCGAGCAAATGAGTTATAAACTGTAAGGAAAAAATTTGTTGGTCACTTAAAATTTTTTGGATATAATATTTGTAGTTTTCATTAGTCTAAAAACTTATCAAATATTTGGTTGATTAAAAAATTTAAAAAAATAATTTTTTTTTAATGAACCCAATTTTTAAGACAAAGTGAGTTATAAGTATCACGGATAAAGTAGAATCGTAATATAAAAATCCTGAATTTATAACGTAAAATAATTAATGCAACTTTGTAATATAATATTTGACCCAAATTGCGTTATGATAAAACAAAAATCAAAATAATCTGATCTATCCACTTAGCACTGAATGATTTAGGCAGACCACTATTTTCTTGTCTGGAATATGCCAAAGTTCAACTGTTTAAACCAGTAAATAAAAAGTTGGTAAAATAACATTTGCATCCCTATTCCTTATAATTCTTTAAATAAAGATATAGTTTCACAACATTTTTCAAGTTAGTTCATTAGCACAGATAAAAGAATGATTGAAACACTCTCAACGATAATCAGAATGAGTTGAAATTAAAATGGATTAAAATCAAAATAGGTTAAAATTAAAATAAAGAATATGAATCAAAATAAATTATTTACTTTTATTGTATGAATCGAAATAAAAATGAGCTGTATTACAATTGATGTACTTACTTTATCTTGAAATTAGAATGAATTATTACAAGTTACTAAAATGACTTTAGTTAAATATCGTCATTATTTACTATAATAATTTTGATTATTATTATTCAAAATAATTATTTCTAATAATAATAATAATGAACATAATAATTATAATTATAATTTTTACAATAATAATTATGATTGTTAAATTAGTACTATTATTATTAATTAATTATCAATAATATTATTATTTACAAATATTATTATTTTTATTATCATTAATTAATAATAATAATATTATTATTATTATTTTAATTTTAAAAATAATCATACTTATTGATATTATTATTGTTAACATTATAACTGTCATTATTAATTAATTAATATTAATTTTATTAGATAAAACTATTATCATTATCATTATTATCATCATCAATTACTAGTATTATTATTATTGCTGTTAAAATTATTATTATCAACAACAACAACTTTTGAACAATAAGAATAATAATAATAACAATAATAATACTATAATAATAATTTATTTGAGGACAAAAGTAGAAACATAAAATTTGGGTGAGGATAAAAGAGAGAGTTTAAGGAATGTTAATTTAATTCTCTACCCCATCGTAAGAATTAAGTTTCTATTTTTTAATCTTAAAAGTATATGAGTCACACATATTTTATTCTCATTTCACCTTTATTTTAGTATGTAAATACTATTAATTATTTATAATCCGAATTCTAATTCCTCAATCCAACAAGTAAATACATTATTAGTGTTTTGTAATTCTAACGTTGTAATATCAAATATTAAAATGTGAATTGCGTAAGGGTACTTTGGTCATTTGAAAAGAAATGAGTACTCATGTCTGATGTCACGGATAAATTATGTACTTATTTGAGAAAGGGTAAAATCTTAAGGATGTACATGTTATTATGTTGAACAAAATCTCTCTCTCTCTTGCCCAAGCTGCCCGTACTCTCTGTTTCAAACTGCCCAGCCTGCCCGTCCTAACACTTTCCCTCTTTCTCAAGCAGCCTCTCTTTCTCTCTCTCTTAAACTTTTGACCAAATTTTGCAAACTGGGTGTCACTGATTTTCCCAAATTTTCCATTTTTGGAGGTTTTTGGATGTGGGTTTTTCTAGTTGTAGCTAAATTTATGAGCTTTTTTGAGTTATGATATGAGAGCTTGATCAATTTTAGAGCTTTGTGAAATGGGTTTGAGTCCTGAGTCTGTAAAAGTGAAGAATTGGGAAGTGAATAATAGTGATAATAATAAAAATAATAATAAATCAAGGAAGGTAAAGAAGAAGAAAGATGGAGGAGCTGAACAAGAAGAAGAAGAAATTGGATGTTGGGTTAGGTTCAGGTTTATTGAAAGTTGCATGCCTTCAAGATCAAAAGTTGACAGTTCCACGAGTGGCACAAGTACTAATTATGGTAATTATTTTTGTTTTCTTTTCTTAAGTCATTATTTTTGGTATGGGTTTTATTTTCTCAGAACCATTAAAGTTCACAACTTTATGTGTGAATTTAATTTCTTTCTATATTTATCATGTTTGGCTTAGATTGGCTCCATCTAAGCTAAGTGAAGATCCGTAATTTTTTTTTTCAAGTGATATATCAGCATCATTAATCGAAGGGATATGCTTTGCATGAGGTGGAGGATATGTTAAAGTCTCTTCTTTCTTTTCTGGGAAAGGGTAGGAGCTTTGTGAAATTTTGTTCATTTAATGGGACTGTCTATAATCATTTAGTAAGTATGCGTCGATTTGTTTTTATTGGGTACATGCTAAGCTTTGTGTGAGGTTTTACCTAATAGCCTGCTCAGTTTGATTAATTCACCGAAATTGAACATTGAAGCATAAGCATTCATGGCGATTTTCCTTAAGTTGGGGGAAAATGAATGTGTTAATATAGAGGTATTGTGAGTGTAACCACATTTGGATATTATTGCATGATTATTGTTTACCTCTTTTGATATGTGTATGATTTGTAAATTTTGCGTCTATCAGCAGATGGTAAATCCACAAATGAGAAAAGAAGAGATCGGCCAGTTGTTCCTGTGTCCTCTACGACAACAAGTAATGCGGAAAGTGCTTCATCAACACCGAAATTCAGTGAGGAGTTGAACGTTGCTTCTCAGCTTCGGAAGTTCATGTTCAATGATCTTAAGCTAGCGACGAGGAATTTCAGGCCTGAGAGTCTTCTGGGTGAGGGTGGGTTTGGTTGTGTCTTCAAAGGGTGGGTTGAAGAGAATGGAACTGCTCCAGTAAAACCCGGTACTGGGCTTACTGTTGCAGTTAAAACCTTAAATCATGATGGACTTCAGGGACATAAAGAGTGGCTGGTATGAACGTTGAATTTTCTTCCTCTTTATGTTATTGAATATAGGGACCACACTTTGGTGCTTTTGCGTCCAAATTTATTGAAATCTTTCTCCTTTCTCCTTAAATCTCAGGCTGAAGTTAACTTCCTCGGCAACCTCCTCCATCCCAATTTGGTTAAATTGGTTGGTTACTGCATC
Organism: Murraya paniculata; assembly: GCA_030449075.1. Taxonomy (NCBI): domain Eukaryota; kingdom Viridiplantae; phylum Streptophyta; class Magnoliopsida; order Sapindales; family Rutaceae; genus Murraya; species Murraya paniculata. The sequence goes on from JAEVFN010000003.1 coordinate 3,304,374, forward strand.
GAAGATGATCAAAGGCTGCTGGTATATGAGTTTATGCCTCGAGGGAGTTTGGAAAACCACCTCTTTAGAAGTATGTGACTAATCATTGATTACTCTTCAGTGTGCTGTTATGTTTCATTAATGTGATTTCTTAGTCAGAGAATTGTTGTTACTTGAATGTTTAATTATGAACCGTGGCTAATTACTTTTCCTGAATGTGTGAGGTGGAGAGTTCAAGCTATCCCATGTTTTCTTAGGTTGTTGAGGGGATCTAGCATTAGCTTCCACAGTGAAAACATACTGTTAAAAATTAGCTTATATATTAATCAAAATTCTCTGGTTTCAAATTGCAGCATTTTATAGATGGTGGAGAGAAAATGAAGGATAAGTTTGGTGCAATATGTGCGATGCACTTTTCTCGTATCAAATCCTATGAATTGTATATCTTCCATGTAGATAAGCATTACGACCTAATCTGAGAGGGTTGCTACTGATTATAAGCAATAGCATGCTTGATACGAGCAGTAGCCATTAGGGCTCAAAATAATAACTATTAATTGAAAGCAATAGCCTGCTTAATCACCCTTGTTGCTCTGGTCAAATGCAGGTTGTAGTTCCATCTATGCGAAACACTGATATTTGCTAAGATTGATTATTGTGCCCCATATGAGTTGGGGCAGAACTCTTCTTTCTGACAGTCAAAATTTGCTTGATTGTTTGTTTGAAGTTCATTGATAGGTTTTCTATGACATTTATATACAAGCATCAGAATTGCTGTCAAGAAGAATTTCCAACAAGTTTTGTACGAACTGCAATTCACAACCTGTTTTAAACCTCAAGAGAAAGTTTTAGTGTTTTAGATTGACTTAACTATTTCTTTGTGATTGCTATGCCATTATGGAATTGTGTATTTGACATTTTCAACTTGCATAATTGTATTTTAATGTTCTCTGGTGACAACCATGTTATATGCAGAAGGGTCCTTGCCACTTCCGTGGTCTATCAGAATGAAGATTGCACTCGGTGCTGCTAAGGGTCTTGCCTTTCTTCATGAAGAAGCTGAAAAACCTGTGATATACCGTGATTTCAAAACATCGAATATTTTATTAGATGCGGTATGTGACACACATTCGCACAATAACTATATTCTTTCAGTCAATCTATTCCCTTATTTTCTAAAATGATTTAAACATTTTAGGATTACAATGCCAAACTCTCTGATTTTGGACTTGCCAAAGACGCCCCGGAGGATGGTAAAACACATGTATCTACTCGAGTAATGGGAACGTATGGATATGCTGCTCCAGAGTATGTGATGACTGGTAAGCATAAAAAATGTTTCTTACGTCATTTATGTTATTTAATAATTGCCGCCCCTTGTAGAAATCACGCCATTGATCACTGGGTTGTAACTTAAGTCTAAAATGCTTCTTGTGGATTTAGGACATTTGACGTCAAAGAGTGATGTCTATAGCTTTGGAGTAGTTTTACTTGAAATGTTGACTGGAAGAAGATCCATGGACAAAAACCGACCAAATGGGGAACACAACCTTGTGGAATGGGCAAGACCGCATCTTGGAGACAAAAGAAGGTTCTATCGGTTGTTGGACCCTCGTCTTGAAGGTCACTTTTCAATCAAAGGTTCTCAGAAAGCAACCCAGCTGGCTGCCCAATGCCTTAGCCGTGACCCCAAAGCCAGACCGCGGATGAGTGAGGTTGTTGAAACCTTAAAGCCTTTGCCAAATCTCAAGGATATGGCTAGCTCCTCCTATTACTTCCAAACCATGCAAGCAGATAATACCAGGTCCATCCGAAATTCTAAAAACAGCATTAGAACGCAGGGAGGATTCATGACAAGGAATGGACAACCCTTAAGGACCTTATCGCATCCAAACGGTCCACATGCTTCTCCATATCGCCATCCTCAACAGTCACCAAAACCAAATGGAAAACAATGATAAAATCCTCTTTTTGAATTACTCGATTAAATTATCTTCAGATAATCACAGTGATTCTCTCTTATCTTTGATTCTGAAATGGCTTGTATTGTTGTTGTTTATCATTTGTATCATATCATCATAGTGACTCAAAAGCCTCCTTTGCTTGCGTAGTTATGCAGTGTGTGTAGTTTATGAAACCCAAGGAGGCTGATCTAATTATTGTGTATCATTACTTCCATGTGTTGTCTATGAGATATCTGATATCTATTCAAGTCGCATTGTTTTTAGAAAGTTAATGCTGTTATGATCCTGGTCACCAGGCAATACCATCTGATCATATAATATCACACAATGCGTGATAAGTATACGCTTGGTATTTTGTGATTGGAGGAGTGTTTGTTGAAGTGGTGGCGACGGTCTTATCTAGGACTTTTTCTGTCAAGGTTAAGGAGAAGCTAAGAAGAGTTGGTTGGGGGCGATTATGATTATTTATGTGCGTATATGGAATGCTATAGCTGGAGACACATTTGCAGTTATTGCAATTTTTGCATTGATGCATCTTTTATCCTTTCAACCACTCCTTGTAATTTTATGCATAAATGGATACTTGATAGGATTTAATGGAAATGTGAAGTGTTCAAATTTCAGGTTTACTTACGCTGGCAGAAACAATATCAAATCGCTCTGGCTCAGCAAATCAAACTCTTACTTCACTGACAAGTTTCAACTTTCGCATGGATGCAGTAGACCTAGTAAAAGTTTTATTTTTATTATTATTATTATATGCTATATAGGGTAACTTCATGTTTGCATCCAGACTGTTACCGGTCTGCCTGCTCTAATTAGTAATGAACAAAACATAGTCAAATCAACTGGGTTCTCAAGTCGCATGAACAAGTTAGGCCTGGACTTGATGGCTCGTATGTTGTCCTGAGCTTCCTTGTTAATGTTGGGGGGCCTAACCTTGCTGAAATTTGAATTTCATATTTATGATTTACGACAAATTTGATATGAGACTTATGAGGTCTGATAACTAATTGAGTGGACCCATTCATGGTAAAGGAATTTATTGAGAGGGAGTGAACATAGAGCATCAATCTGTGTTAAGCAGCAAGACTTAATTTGGTAACAAAATTAGTAGACAGATAAAAGAGAGTTGTTCCAATAAAGCGTTTCCTGTTACAAACCCAAGAAAAATAGAAAACAAACTGGTCACCTCAAAATGAGTGAGTGAAGCAAATGTAATAAAGACTAAAAAGGAGCAAATGCTGCTAATTGGGCTGAACGCAAGGGTGCTAAATGAAAGTTGACACTGAAATTCTGAAACAGCCTAAAAGAAATGGGTTTGGTGCTCTTGGGGTACCTTACTATTACCATACATGGAAATTATTCTATTTCTTTTTAATGCTTTTCAAATATAAATTCTGAAATTAGAAAGATTTTAATTAATAAATAAATACTTTTCTAAAATAGTAATTAACATTTTTTAGTATGACCTCATTGTTTATTTTAACTTCTGTTTATTTTGAATGAAAGAATCCTGTTTATAAATAACCACTCTTATTCTTACAAACAAAATCCTATGAGAAAAAAAGTAACAACTTTTGTTGCTGAGCCTCGTTTGTTTCTTGTTTCAAAAGCAACTCTTTTGCGGGTATGTTCGTACACTTCAAACTTGCTCTTTGGCTCCGGAGAAAAAAATTTCATAAGTTTAAGAGAATCACCCCTACACTTTGCTCCTTAACTCAAACCAGTAACGATTTTTATTTTCTTTTTCTTTTTGCATTCGTTGTGTTGTTAGAGGCGTTTCATTTTTTTAGTTTTGTTGTTAAATATGTCGTTCTGAGCGTCTTTCTGAACTCTTTTTAGTCTGTATGTGATTGTTTACAGTTACCACCCAAAAGAATCGAAAGTTGAATGAGAAAGTTTGGAACTTTGTTTTGCAGCTTTGTGTTTTTTTTTTTTCTTTTTCTCTATTGAACTTGAATAATCAATAAAGTTACACTTTTTTGCTTGTTAAAAAAAAAGGTAAAAATTTTCCATCTGGTTTATTTTTTAAGTTCATTTTCTGAATTATTTACCATTTCTTTTTATAAATTTTGCAGATATGTGATTCTTTGTTATAAATCTTGTTTTGAAGCTTTGTTACAGATAATTTTTTTTTTTAGAAAACTGTTACAGCTAATTTGTGTTCCTACTCATGGTAAGTCTTCTAATAATTGTCAAAGCCAGGCACCCTTTAAAATGTTGGAGGAGAAAGTTTGAAACTTTGCCTTTATTTTCTTTTTGAACTTAAATAATGAATAAAGTTCATTTTTTGGTTTAAACAAGTGGAATGAAAAAATGTATTTTTCCCATCTGGGTTATTTTTTAAATCCATTTTCTCAATACTACTTGTAGCAATTCATATAAGTAGACGCCATTTTGCATAAGTTCCGTGCTTATTTGTTAATTTACTTATCCATTGCTGTAGTTTGATTTCACTTGCAGTTTTGAAAGATGGGTCAAACATTGGGTTGCATTCAGGTGGAGCAGTCAAAAGTAGTCATCAGAGAACAATTTGGAAAGTTTGATCATGTGCTTGACCCTGGGTGTCAATGCTTGCCTTGGTGCCTTGGCTACAAGGCAGCTGGTCGGCTTTCACTCCGTGTGTAACAACTGGATGTTAAATGCGAAGCAAAGACTAAGGTTTGCGGTTTCTTCTCCTTGACTTGATTTCTCTGAATATATTGATTTAAGTTTGTTGTGTATATGTTCCTTTTAGAGTGCAAATGATTAATGTATCTGTTTTCTTAATCAAGTTCTAATCTTTATACTTGATGTTAGGTACCTTGGAACTTCTTTCTAATATGCATTTGTATGTGTGGAATGGGTTGTTTGCTTTCCCTCCGAATGACCACTTTGGTTTTGTTTTCTCTATCTGTGTCTGTATAGTTTGAGAGGACATCATATTGACTTTTGAGTGTCCCTCCATTTACCATAAATTTATCTTCTCTGTTCTAGGAAAAGGGAAACACTTGACATTTAATAGAGTTTAATTTATACAATTTTTTTCAGGGTAATGTTTTTGTCAATTTGGTTGCTTCTGTTCAATATCGTGCCTTGGCTGATAAAGCTTACGATGCTTTCTATACGCTCTCCAACACCAGGGGCCAAATCCAAGCCTATGTCTTTGATGGTAAGTAAGGTTCTTTTGGGTGTTTCATGAAGTAAATTAATATGGTTATTGACATGCTTGGTAGACATCTACCAAGGTACTTCACAAAAACTAATATTTTTCATCTCTTCAGTTATCAGTGCAAGCTTACCAAAACTGAACTTAGATGCTGCCTTTGAGCAGAAGAATGAAATTGCCAAAGCCGTTGAAGGGGAGCTCGAAAAGGTAATATTTGTGAAAAATTTGGATTGTTTTTGCTTAAAGCGTCCCAAGAGCTAATGCCCATTTCCCTGCAATTTTTTTTTTTTTTGGGAGGGGTAGGCCATGTCTCACTATGGGTATGAGATAGTGCAGACTCTTATTGTGGATATTGAGCCGGATGTTCATGTAAAGAGAGCAATGAATGAGATCAATGCAGGTGAAAATTTAGATCCCATGAATTCGTACTTTTCACTCGCACAACAAATATGAATATAATTTATAATCCCAAATTGTTTGAGCGCGTGAGGCTTCGCTTGTGTGCATGTGAACAGCTGCAAGACTGAGGCTGGCAGCAAATGAGAAGGCGGAGGCAGAGAAGATATTGCAAATCAAACGAGCTGAAGGGGAGGCTGAGGGAAAATACCTGGCCGGACTTGCCATAGCGCGTCAGTGCCAGGCAATTGTTGATGGGCTGAGAGAGAGTGTGCTTGCCTTCTCTAAGAATGTTCCTGGAACAACCTCCAAGGATGTCATGGACATGGTTCTGGTGACTCGGTACTTGGACACCATGAAGGAGATCGGAGCGTCCTCGAAGTCCTCATCTGTTTTTTATCCCACATGGACCTGTTGCTGTTAAGGATATTGCTACACAAATCAGGGAGGGACTCCTTCAGGCGAATCAAGCTCAGAAGTAGATATTCTGCTGATATGCAAAGTCCTTTACCAGTCCTAGTGCTTATCATAGTCCTAAATTTGGTGTTTCTAATATCTGGACTTTATTAGTTATTTTATTTCAAGCACCATCATTTGTTATATTATTTCTTGCACAATGGAACGAAAAAGCTCGGGTGAAATTATTTGTATGTCATATCCTTCCATTATAATTTTTCATATTACAATAAAAACTCTCAATAGTCATAATGAGGACCAATTATTTGTATTACTATAAGGCAGTTATTACTTAATAGATGTATAGTTATAAAAATTATTAATTTGACTTAGTTATCCTTAATCCAAGCGATATAAAGGTAAAGTATGTACTACATAAATATTATACGATTGGGAATATATAAAAATCATCTTAAAAGTCTAAACATTCGTATTCCTTTTATATTTTTATCTCAATATAATTTCTACAAGTATTATATAATGATTTGGTAACAACTTTAAAACTAAATAATTGTTTCAACCAACTTTAGAAAAAAAAAATTTTTATTTTAAATTTTTGGTGCAACAAAGTACATGTTTTTTGCAATACATAGATAATTATTATTGTGTGAAGGTAAACTTTTTAAAGCAGAATTATGAAAAATTATAACTTATTATAATGTAAAATTTATTCTTATTTTTAATTGGAGTAAATTGTGACCATAATATTTCGTAATGATTTAGATACACAGGACTTGTAAATTTCTATCAGTACGCTACGTGGCAGAGGATTCGCATTAGTCAACAGAAGGTTTGTAAAAGTCTTGGCTACTTCTATGGCATTGAACCTCCACTACATTCTTGCCACGTGTGTGAAGGGGGTCAATACGCACAGAATTTCTTATCATCGCAGAGAATTTGAAAAATGTAATAATAAATTGATTGCATTATGGATGTAATTCAGTCTAGCTTAGTAGTAGTGGATCAAAATAATTAACAATAGTTGTACATTGTATCGCCGCAAGTTTTTCCTTACATTCCCAGATTTTACATCTTAAAAATGGTTGTCCGTTGTTATATTACCATAAGTTTTTCATTACACTCGCAAATTTTGCATCATACATCCAAAGTAAGCCATAAAATGTAGTTGTTCCAAAAAATTTGGGAAGTGTAATGAACAATTTGCGATCGTTCATGAAAAAATTTGCAGTACTTGTAACGTGTATACGGTGGCTGTAAGGGAGTTTAGAGCTTTACCGTGCTTATTCAATATCATGCATTGACGTCGCTTTCAAGAACTCATAGGATTGCCCGCAGCAGTTTCTTATATGATAAGGTTGCCATGTGCAAACTGACAACCTGAGAGATAGCATTGGCAGCAGTGGGAAGCTGTCAGAATCAAATTGACATCAGAGTGGCATCATTCCTCTTGCAGTCTTGTTTTCAGTTTCATGCTGGCAGGAGAACGACTGCATGATTATGATCCATAAACCAATTATTGCAACTTACTGATCTTCTTCTATGTTTTACTTCGTCCACTTGATAGAGATTTCCAATGAAAGCAAACGGAATATCATTAGTCAATATCATATCACATCATACTATGATATAATAATGACAAGAAAGATGCTTGGAAAGCTCCATTATTCTTTTTGAACATTGATTTTATGAACCCATTAAAATAACTGACCTTAATATTCATTGGAGACTACGTTTACAATGAAAGCAAATCCAATTGGTCTCTTTGACTTTTGTGCATCTAGCAATATAATTGGCTTATCTTGTTCCTTCTTACCTACGCTAGCATCTTGTTCCATTACTTCATTGGTATGTGTCTCTCTCTCTCTCTCTCAATTCCAAACGATTAAACAATTTGATGCTTGAGATCATAATTAATCACTTGTGATTCTTTACATTTCAAGTTTATTTGATTACTGCTGGGAAGCAAATCACACAGTGTTTTTCTTTCTTTTGCTTTTCCAGTGAAGAATATAAGTGTAAGACTAGAGAAAAATGGGGAATGCATTCTGTTGTGTAAAAGTTGATCAGTCTACGGTTGCTATAAGGGAGAGATTTGGCAGGTTTGACGAAGTTCTTGATCCGGGATGCCATTGCTTGCCCTGGGTTCTAGGATGTCAGATTGCTGGCGATCTCTCACTCAGGCTGCAGCAGTTGGATGTGCGCTGTGAGACCAAGACAAAGGTTTGTTCACCCCCCCTCCCCCCGGGGTGCTCTACAGAACTGGATGCAGATTCTTGATTATAGTAGCTTTTCATAATGATACATCACTCACTAATTCCAGGGACACGGTTCAAGTTCTGAAATTCTTCTATGAATGATCTTCAGTTTTCAGTTTGTCACCAATCTATTTCCAAGTTGACATGATCTGTGGCTTTACAGGATAATGTGTTTGTCAACGTGGTGGCATCCGTCCAGTACCGTGCCCTCGCCGAAAACGCGAGTGATGCTTTCTACAAACTTAGCAACACCAGAACTCAGATTCAAGCCTATGTTTTTGATGGTATGAGAAGATGAAAAGCTTGAAATGATTAATGTTAATCCTAACTTTCTCTGTCTACCGGTTATTACTTAACATGCTAACTTTCATATACGTGACAGTGATCAGGGCAAGTGTTCCAAAGCTAGATTTGGATGATGTTTTTGAGCAGAAGAATGATATTGCGAAAGCTGTTGAAGAAGAGCTCGAAAAGGTACGCGTTACTTTTGTGAAGAATCATCAAATTTTTTCATGTCTGTGTCAACATATTGCTACGCGATGAAATTACAGGCAATGTCTGCTTATGGGTACGAGATTGTCCAGACACTCATTGTAGATATCGAACCAGATGTGCACGTCAAACGGGCAATGAACGAGATCAATGCTGGTCAGAAATCAACCATTGTCTGCACAAATTTCTTTGTTATTATCTCTTAAGTTTTTCTGACTAGGTTGAATTCTGGCAGCTGCAAGGCTGAGGGTAGCAGCTAATGAGAAAGCAGAAGCAGAGAAGATTGTACAGATAAAGCGAGCAGAAGGTGAGGCTGAGTCCAAGTATCTAGCAGGCGTTGGTATTGCCAGGCAGCGCCAGGCAATTGTTGATGGCCTGAGAGATAGCGTGCTTGGCTTCTCAGAAAATGTACCAGGAACTACTGCCAAGGATATTTTAGACATGGTACTTATCACTCAGTATTTCGACACCATGAAGGAAATCGGCGCTTCCTCCAAGAGCTCATCAGTCTTTATTCCTCATGGACCTGGAGCTGTTCAGGATATTGCAACACAGATTCGAAATGGATTGCTTCAGGCATCCTCACACCAGCAGCTATAGGCCGTCTTCACGGTCACCATGTATGCAGCTGGTTCTGTAAGTCTTCACGGTCACCATGTATGCAGCTGGTTCTGTAAGTGACCAATCGGTCACCGCATGTGTCTTCACAAAACTTGCTATGTCAAACCTGCTATGTGCAAATGTCATGTCATGTGTGCTACTACTTGGAAACCAAACCACAAATTGTGCAAGTATGCACTTTATATGTTTTTGGAACAGGTGATGAATTACATAAAATCGATTGGATGATGATGATTACTGCAGGCAACAATCCCACCTAGAAATGGTCAATAACCAATGCCATGGCCCCAAAAGAATAGACAAACGAACCTTATCCTCTGCTGTCTCTCTATATTGTGGACAAGGGGACAAACGTTATAATAGATGAGTATCACACAATTCAAAATATGGTTAAAGGAGTCGTTATCATTCAAAAAGATCAGATAGCTAAATAATAACCAATCGAAAGCTCTAGCTGACCTAATAACCAAAGTTGGCATCCAAGCTTATATCATTCAAGATAATGAACATGGAAAATGGAAGGCTATGTCTGTCAAAACGGAACAAAATGAGATAAGATTGCTAAAGACAGCCATCAAATGACTGAAATAAAATCTCCAAGTGAAAACACCTCAAAATAACAGGTATTAAACCTCAGTCAAAAGGTTAATTGGAAATTGTAAAAGCTCTCAAAAGTTATGACACAGGTCTATGATCCTTCCAATTTTATTTTACAATCCAAAACCATCAAGAGATAGAACGAAACACATAGTGATATCAGTTTTGAACAGACAGCTAAACTACGACCACTAACACCTACCAAGTTCTCAACTATGGCTTAAGAGCCAATGCCAGTCCAAATTTGGCACTCTTCTCAACGGCCTTGGTGTCCACCTCACCAGAAATGGTGAACAATGACTTGGGACGCCACTCATGCTGGATGAGAGCACTTGCAACACCAGCATTGTTCACTCGCGCCTTCAATGTGGTCAATGGATCTAATATGTGCTGGGTCCCAACAGTGATGGTATTGTCATTGGTTGAGAAACTGTGGGCTACTTCTGCACCAACAGCTGTCAAGGGATTAACAGCGTGGTAGTAGGATGCAGCCAGGGAATCACCCTTGTTGTTCCTGTGCAACACAAACACGGAGTTATCAGTTCAAACAATTCACTTTGCCACATTAAGTGTATTACAACAGGCATGGTTAAATCTAATATTCATTCACATCAAGAACAAAGTAGACAAGGCAGCTAGAACAGTATTATCACGAATTTTAATTTTATCATCTCAAACAGACCTCTAACAAGCCCTTAAGGTTGGGCGCAAAAAAAGCCATTAACAAGCCATCAGTATCACGTATTTCATGAAGATATGAGAAACCAAACAAGAAGCTTTAAAAACCTAGTCATAACAATGTCAACCAGTCAGCCAAACATAATGTTTGACTATTCTGATGTTTCTAAAATGAAAGTGATTTCTGCAAAAAACACCAAACACAGCAAAGAATGTACAACACAGTAGTAGAAAAGAGAAGATCCCTTTCAAATGAACAGAGGCACACAGAAAAAAATACTCACAAAGTCAATGAAGCAATAAGGTCTGCATTGCTGAAGCTCAGACCAGCATTGCATTTAGTGAAGTTCCCAGATTTGGAGTCAAATGACAGATCAGTACCAAGAGAGAGAACATTAGTACCAATCACACCCGAGAAGTTAACAATAGGATTTGCTGTTAAACCAACACTTGTGCTTATCCCCGCATAATCATGCAAATACTGGAGTTCAACCTGTAACACAATTTTGAAACAATAAGATAAATAACAACAAAGGGTTTCCAATATAATGATATTTTTATAGAACAATCACTGGGAGAATATCTCCACATTAAAATTAGTAGTCACTAGTTCTGACCTCACAAACTGAGATATGAAATGTGAGATCTCCATTGCCAGTTCTCAATTAATTGATGTAATTTTCAAATACAAAAAAACTATAGTAGAGAATGTTAAATTATTTACCTTGCCAGACCTTTGATCTGGAACTTTGAAGCTTAGAATCGTTTTCAGCCCAGGAGCAGGTTCATCAACAGTGATAGTTGTGAAAAGCTAACACAATACAGAATTTCAGTACACATACAGAATTTTCAGTACATCAATAGATATTTGAAACAGGATCATGAAAGACAAGCAGTAAAACGTGACATAATGAGAGATTAAAGATCAGATGATAGGAGAAACTATAATCCAATAAAACATACATTGGAGGCAGTGTCTACTTTGAGATCAGTTGTGATATTCTTGTTCTTCAGCTGGGTATTAACATCAGCTAGAAACAGATCACCCTTTTTCGTTCCAGATGATGTAATAGCCTGCACAATGATAAAATAAAGAAAAGGTCAACAATTAATAAAAAAATCCAATGAGCTTACCACTAAACTCAATCAATTCAAACTAAAAACAGATAAGACACTCAAAATAGAGAAACAACTTCAGTGTACTCATCAACAACTGCAATAATTATAACAGAGAAGTAAAAAGCATTAAGGCAAAACAAAAGGAAAAAAAAAAGCATCATTTTTACATAGCCACAAACACCAAACCAACCATATATGCACAATGCTTGTGCAAAAAATAAAATATAACTACCACCCATAGCAAGATTTTGACTTTAATGAGATCAGAAAACAACATCCTTCAAAGTTACCAGAAAGCTGAATCAACAAAATTTGGCATCAGTTTGGTATTCTCAACAAATGCATATCGGTGTATCAGATGCCCTATGCAAAAGAATTAAAACCAACTACTATAATCACTATTTCTAAACAAACACAGAGCAATGAATGCAGCAAGTTACAGTCATTAGGCAACAAATGAATATACAACAAAAGCAATAAAAGATAGAACTTACAACTCCAGTAGGAGAGTAGGTAGTGATAGTGAACTTGTGGTCGCTCTGATAATCCTTGTACAAAAGATCTACAATTCACACAAACAAACAAAAAAGAAAAATCCCGCAACAAATATCAAAAAATAAAAAATTAACCAGAAATAAACTTATAATCATAGAAGAAAATAAAGCAAGACCCAGAAAAATTCTTTTTGCAAAATACTAAATAAAAAATGGACCTCTGGCTTTTTTGCCAATATCAGTGTAGAGACCAGGACCCTTGCCCATGATTGATTTTTTTTTTTTTTTTTTTTGTGGAGAATAACAGGGACCCAGAAAACCAAGAAGGGAAAATCAATGAAGAAAGATGTGGGTTTGGGTTTGGGTTTTGTGGGTTTTATATTTAAAGGCCAGAGAAAACCCTAATTTCACCTTTCTATTTAGGGTTCTTTTTCTTATTTCACAATAAAATCTGAGCCGTTAGATACGGAGGCTAGTCGGTGTCTTTGTGATTTGGCCGTTGAATATTCAGTCCCTTTTTCCATGGTTTTTTAATTAGGGATTTTACCAACTGCAGCAGGGTTTAGCACTCTTGGGCCTATTGAGTTGGGCCTTACTGGGACCAAACCAACATGTCGCTACTTGATTTGTTTTTCTTTCAGATGATTTTACGTATTGATGCAAGAATAATACAGCTGAATGTTTTTGAATATGTGCTGCCGAGGTTTAAGGTCAAATTTTGCCTGATATATTTATATAATGGCAAATGTTAAGTAACTTACTTTCCACCACTGTGTTACTGCTAGTTGTAATTTAGCAGGCTCTTTATATAATTAGTTTGAGAGCTTAGAATATAAAAAATCAAACTAGAAGCTAAAAGTGAGCGTGATGTGAGGCACAAAGTTGGATGAAAAATTGAAAATGACATGACAAGCAGGGAACAACTCGAAGATTGTACCTATATATTAATAATAGCAGTAGTTTTGATTTTTATTTTTTTTTAAATGCGTAATAACAAAAATGTTGAAGAAACTATGCTTTATTAGAACTTGATTTGATCATAGGCTTGGAAACTTAGTAGCAATAACTGATATGTTTTAATCATTTCATAAGCTTGTTAATTTCTGCATAGATATGTTTACAAGCCCTTGGGAAAAATAAAAAACTAGAACAAACGGTTGGTATTGTTTTCCCATGTTGAAGAAAATTGAATAAACTGAATAAGACTTCTACACGAAATGTATAACACTATGGCTCTTCTTGAACTTTGAAATTAGGCCGCATAAGCACCGCTTGTAAGTCATTTTACATAGTTCCTGAAGCATTTTACAATGCTAACAGGAAGTAGTATGCCAATGTTACTGGCAAGGTTATGATCAAGCCAAATAATACCCTGAAACCAAAAAAAAAAAAAAAAAAAAAAAAAAACGAAATCTCAAAGAACTAATCGTGATACACAAAGATAAGAAGAGAGGTATATTGAAGCAGAAATTACCCTGTACTCAATATATCCGGATGAACATTATACTCTTTAGCGAAAACAAATGGCACGATTCCTTGAGGAAGAGCTGCCTGCACTTCAGAAAACACAGATTTTTGGCCTTAAATCCTAATGATAGACTGAAGAAAAATAAGTTCTGTAAATAAGCACCTGCAAAAATGCGATTTTAAACAATGTGCCCCTGAGTCCAATGGCGAAAGATGATGCTGCCATTAAGGCAGGCCCGATAATGAACTTCAGTGCCATGGCTACTGCTGCCATTCTTGTGCCGCAAGCTATTATGCTGGGTTGCGATGCCATGAAAAGACCTGTAAGATAAACTTTCTTTTATCAGTGTTCATATTGAAAAATAATTTAAGCGAATGGTACATGATAATATTAATACCTAAGCTGAACATTGCCATGCCAAGACCTCCACTTGACAAAATCAGAACTGATTGATCTATAATTGCTGGCAATTTTACTCCCCACCTGCAACAGATTCACAATCTGTATAACAAAAATATCCAAATGAGGTGAACAAATGTGACTTATTTGTGTTGTAGATACATGCCTGAATTCTATACTTGCCCAAATTAGACCCAGCAAAGTTGCATGTGTATTGGGATTAATAATAAGCTTTCTTCCCACTGTCAATAGAATGTGCGTGGTCTTTACTGTCCCTGCTGTTCTGTTCTGTGCTTCCTCTCCTCCCTCTTTGGCTTGTGATTCTTGTGATGCGTCGTGTTCCTCTTAAAATGGAGAGACAAAAGAAAATTTGGAGACTTCATGTTAGAATTTAGACAAGAAAAATGAAAAATTCATGTATCGAAAAGTAATCTAATGCATCTGAAGGATACCCGTGGTTTCTGGATTTGGTGTGACAGAAGCTGATTTTGCAGCATTAAGCTCAAAGAGGAACAGCAATAAATTGTACCAAATTAGGCTCTGTAACACAACTATCTGTGCAAGGAGCAAGGCTGCTTCTTCACTGTACATAGCCCTCAACAATGGAATCCCGAGGATCAAAGAGTTAGGCATAGTTGAAAGAGAGAGGCCAGTGATGATCCACCTCAAGCCACCACGCGAACTGATTTTGGTGATGGCTATTAGTACTAAAAGGGCTAGTAGTTTCTGAAGAAAATCTGCATATATGAGTTTCAGGTTCATCCTGTGGAGATTGTTTTTAGAAATCACTTGGAATGACAACAATGGAATTGAAAATTTGGCGACAAATTTGTTTATGCCTGCACATTGATCTGGTGTAAAAAGCTTCCACCATTTCACAGTTATGTAAGCTAACAACATAGCAACATATAATGGGACAGAGGCAGCAACAACATGGTATGCATCAGCTAGAGAAATCATATTGGCAAACAAGCAATAGAACAATTGCTGTGAAAATGTGACTAGTTTTTCTGTTTCTTGTATGGATTTTTGGCAACAGGAACTTTATATGCTGTTTATCAAAATTATTCTTAATCCCCAGAATGACCTTATTGCATAAAAAATCATAATCTTTTGCGTTATGTAAACTCAGGGTAATACTGGCATGTTGGTCAAAAGTTAGATTCTAACTTCCTTGTGGGTTATGTTCATGCATGCTTAATGGATTCTTTAGGCAAAGGTGAGCTAGATAGCCTGACACGATAATATCTTTTGCACTAGGCTTTAATTTCGTAATCTCAATCTCGAAGAGCAAAATCTGCTTTCATTTAATTCAGTTTGCTTTTTTGCCTCCTAAGTTTGACCATGGCTACACTCATCAAATATTTGATACTTTTGGTGTCACGTAAAATTAAATTTGCAGTCTTTTCTCCGAATTTGAACACGTAATCAAATTAACCACCAACTTTTTGTTAGGTAAAATTAACCAATTCCATTAAAGTTTCCCCAACGTATAATAATAATTGGTTAATTCCTAACATTTCTTTACTTCAAAATTGATGCTAAACTCAATCATTTTTTAATTGTTAGATTATCTATTAGAAAGAAGACTAAATTATCCTTCAAAAAGTGTATTAGGTTGTTCAATTTTTTTGTAATGTGAACCAGATTCTTTATA
Source organism: Murraya paniculata (assembly GCA_030449075.1). NCBI lineage: Eukaryota > Viridiplantae > Streptophyta > Magnoliopsida > Sapindales > Rutaceae > Murraya > Murraya paniculata. Next base: position 3,320,061 of record JAEVFN010000003.1, read on the forward strand.
AGGAGGAAATAATTCATTTCGCTAAAGAATAAGAGAGTTTTGGTCATTTTCCCATTAAACAAACCCATTTCTTATTCTTATTCTTTTTTTTTTTAAATATATTAATATTTGCTTAAATGGGAAAGTATGGCCTGTCGACCTTAGTATAGAATTATACATTGCTTTGGATTTTTCATTTGCGAGGTTTTGGTAGGAGGAATAAAGAAGTGAATTGCAAGGGAAGTAATTGATGTGTACTGAGTTTATAACAGCAGTAGAGGGGAAGAATTTTTCTATATATGGTCAAAAGTGTAAGAATAAGTGTTGTGGGGAATTCTCTTTTAAAAATGTGAAAATTTCCCCCGAAAAAGTAAAAAAAGAAAAGTCTATTGCCTCCGTCTTCAAGCTGTTGGCAGAATGAGAAATCCAATCAATCATATGTTTTTCCATGATGCTTTTAATTTCTCATATTTTCCAATTACAAATAGCCAGGAAAAAATTATTGCAAACACATTTCCATGTTCTAATTTCATTCAAGAATCGGGACTAGAGCTACAAACAATGTTCTATTTATATCTGCAACCGCTGAATAAAGTTTTCAGCTTTCTCCTTTTTAGGTGACCAATTGCCATCACAATGAATATATTCAGAAATAATCATCAACACAAAGTATATTTGGAGGGCATAATATATGTAATGGACTTTATTAGTTCACAACTCCACTTGAATATTTATTCTATGCTAACCTCACACCTGTGGTCACAAAGGAAATCTGTACTCACTTTACCATAAGCTTTGTAATATTATGAGTAGCATTCATCAATCACAATCAAACAGTAGGCATTGCACTTTACCCTTTTCACATATTATAATAGATTTTGGTATTTTACATATTACAATCATTGTAGGAGTAAAAAGATACATGTGTGTATATGCATACATATGTATTTCTAGGATTTTTTTTTTTTTGGTGTTACTAAAAAGATCTTTAAGCTGAAATATTTTTGATTAACTTACGCTTTAGTGGAAAAACATTATATGAAAGAATTGCTGCTCACACATGCAAAAGCATCTTCACTCCTATTTTTAGTACTGTTCTGTTAATGAAGGAAAGAATGAAATACTTTTCGTTATTTCAAGTTATTATTATATTTTCTCATCATTTCCATTTTGCTAGACATTGACCAATTTCTTGATTATAAAACATTTCATTAACTTTATTTTTTTAAAAAAATAAATTAATGTTGAATTCCAATTCCAGATTGCTTTTTCATCAACTGCATGCCTTTGCCTTTACTTATTTCCAAAAGAAGATGAAGAAAAATGGACCTAGCTAGGCTAGAAAAGCATTCCTTTCTCCATCTAGCTACTTGACTCATGAAACTCGTTATTGTGTCTGTAGGCAAATAGCTAGATGGAGAAAGCAAGGTTAGAATATTAGGACTTTCTCTAAGACAAACATCCATATATATATCTATATATTTTTTTTGAGTACATACTTATGTGTAGATAATGGTGTATTTTAAAAGCAATTTACATAATCAAAATTGAATTATTTTTTTTTAAACCATCAAGATAGTGAGGATTAAGCCGAGTAGCCGACCTGTAATATAAATAAACAAATAAAATATAAAAGGTGGATATAGTACCAAAACCTTCAATATAAAAAAAAAAAAATCCCTACAAAGCAAAAAAAAGGCTAAAAAAAAGGCAGAAAACGGAAAAAAAAAATCATCCGCTAAAATTGACAAATCTTGATAATACAACGTGATCAAAATTGATAGCATTACTTGGCAGGAGAGAAGTACTAAGGAGCACCAGCTAAGCGAGTGAGCCTTGTAACAATGGTTCAGGGCTTTAATTTGCTTTGATAATCTCCTTCTTCCTAACGGCAACTTCACCAAGCATGATAAGGTATACATCATCAAACTTTATATTGTTGACAGATTTATTCAATATCGGTGGTGTGCTTAATCTAATTAATGTTGCAGGTGATATGGTGCTGCATGGAGGCAATGATACCAAGGGTGATAAAAAGATGCAAGTGACGGCTGCATTCAACCATTTTGATGAGGGACTAGTTCAAAGACCGTCAAGGTGCAGATTGGGTTTTAGTTCATCTTGCGAACACTCGCCTGGAAAGTGGATGCAATTGGTGGTAGCGAAAACCCACCATTATTAGCCAGGGTAACAGGTTCCTTATTGCTTCAAGTTCCAAAAGAGGCCGCAAAAAGAGACAATAAAGCTACAGTTGATGAATGGAAGGATTGGATAGGGAGATCAGAGGGAAATATGTTCAATTATTCATAAATGGAGCTTTCTGGTGACCCAGGATCCGATTCAGTGAGAAGGAGTTGATCAAAGCAGAGCCAGGAGAATCTGTTGAATGGCTCACTCGCTTTCCTGGTACACTTGAATGCTTTCCTGGCAAGGAATGCTAGCATCGCAGCTGCTCCTGTTGTGTTATATAATCAATTGATGCGTCAAATTAATTTTTCCCCATGTATAGAACCTGATGGAAGAATTTTTGCTTCTCAATTATTTATTTATTTATTTGTGTGGAAAATTTTTGAAGTTGTCGGAAGATTATTGGAAGAAATATTTCATTGGCCTGCCCAGGCCGTGTTAATTGCTTAGCCAGGAGACTGACCTTCACTTTCAATCGGTTTTCTTCCTGCCTTCCTGCTTTAACTTGTCGTCAGCTTCGAGTTTCGTATCAGTGAATTTCCTGCAAAGCACTCTCTAATTAGATTACAAGGGAAATAAGGATAATGAAGAAGAATCGGGATTGGCTCTGATCCAAAATGAGGTTTGAGCTGAGAGAATTTAGGTAGTATTTTTTTTTCAAATTTTAAGTAAGTTCGAATTTAGTTAAAGATTACAAATGTAGGATCAAACTCTTTATAAGTCTATCAAAATAAAATATTTTATAATTTAAAATATAAATATAAATTATAAAATGAAGGGTGTAAAAATTTTAAAAAGAATCAAATAATTTATTTAAATTTTTAACTGAATTTTCTTTCAAAACAAGAATATCGTCTTTAGTTTTTTTCAAAGTAATTTTAATTAAAAAATAATTTTAAAAATAATTTAGGAGGGTGTGAAAAGACCTAGTCCTATTTTTAAACACGCCTGGCGGTTGTTGCCCAGCAGCGGTCCTGGGTTTGTTGCCCATGGACCCTTTTTTCTTTTAGAAAAAAAAAAAATTAGATAAGGATGTAACCGAATATTATTGTACAGAGTCTTGTTTCACGCGTGCATAATGAAGCAGGATTAACACTGATAAGAACGATTGTTAGTTCCATTGCTTCGAATGCAGTCAATTTGCAATCATATTCTTAGCTTTATTGCAACTTGCAAGTGTTGGAGCCACGTAGGGATGGCAATCAAATCAGGACCCGGTTTGAACCTGAACCGAACTTAAAAATTTTGATCAGATTCAATATGTACCAGATTAATTTTATCTAAAATTTGAATTAAATTTTGAGAATCAGCATATTTTCAAGTTCGGATTCGGGTTTAGGTAAACTCGTAAATCTAAAATTGGGATCCAGGTATTTTTTATTTTAATATTATTTTTTTATAAATCATTTAATATAATTTAAAATTTAAACTTTAAATTGTAGATTTATGTTATGAATTTATATTTGTGGATGTTTATTACTTTGAAACTTTAAATTTTAAATTTTATACTTGTATTGTATTTGTTTTAAAACTTGAATATATCATATATTTTATATTTGATTCTCTCCAGAACAAGTTTATTTTTTTTTTCAAGATTTTATTTAGTTTAACAATCTGGGTTCAAAATTTAAAATTCAGGTATCCAGATTTTTTCGGGTTGCATCCGACCTGGAACCAAATTAAAAAAAAGTGCTGAAATGTGAGTCCGATATAAAAAATTTATATTTAAGTCCGGGTCTCGAAAGACCGAATCCGAATATGAATCTGGATCTGAAAATTGCCATCTCTAAAGCCACGTCACCACTTATAGTTACCGCACACCAAATACTTCGACACATTTCCCCACAAGCAATAATCAAAAAGGCATTAAACACAAGGGGAAATGAGTAATCTAGACCTAACAAAGCCACCACGTGCTTCACTTAAAAGGCACGCGATCCAGCTCTCAAAAATTAATCTAGACCGTAGAAAGTTCATCCAACGGTCAAGGATTAAATCTAGGGGGTGAAAATTTCCACTTTAACCGAACGGCTATAATAATTATTGCCATTTGACTATAGAATTATTTATTCAGAAATAATTTGCTTGTTTATTTTTTTTAAATTATTTTATTTCTAGAAACTTACATTTGAATTAAAAAATAATTTTTATGAATTTTATCCCAATGAAAAATAAATATTATATTTAAAAAAATCTCTATTAATTAAACAATATCTCCGTTGCAACATAATTTGATCCGTTATGGAGATAGAAACTAGTTAATGAGAAGAAGATAGTTTAAAAATTTTAGAATTTGTATATTATTTTATAAATAAAAATTATAAGAAACAATTTTTTTAGGGTGAAATTGTATAATAAGATGGTTTATTTTAATTTATGAATTTTTTATTTTATAAATTAAATTGGGGGTATTTTAGAAAATAAAATTTAAAATAGTTATTATAAGCATTTTAGAGTGGTGTTAAGAGCTCCACTCTGAGAATAATAAAAAGGATTGTGTTAACACTATCAAATAAAATTAAGAGGCAATTTATTTTAAATAAAAGAATATTGACAAGTAATTAGGGGGAGGAAGGACAGTAACAAACCTTACCCCTTAAAATAACCATAAAATTGAAACATACCAAAATAAGCAAAAGGCCATTAAATAGTAACAAAAAAGAAAAAGCTTCAAGAAAATCTATAACTTGGAAAACCGTTTACGCCTTTGAAAAGGATGCTTTGAAGCTCGTAGGGTGAGCGTGCCACCAAAGATAAGAAGCTATTCAGCACCACTCTTTTGTTTCATTTGACCTTAGGGATGGCAATTTAAGGGCCGGGCTTGAAAAAGTCCAAGCCCAAGCTCAAGTTATTGACAGCAGGCCCAAGTCCTCCAAAAGCCCATTCATACATAGACGGACCGAGCTTAGGCTTAAATAAAAATTTTAATTTGAATTTTTTAATAGAGTTTAAAATAAAAAAAATAAAGAAGCACTTAGATTAAAGATAATTAATTAATTATACAATATATAATAGACTAATAATTAAATACACAAAAGATAAAATATACAATAGATAATATATAATATATAAAAAAATTTAAAATATAAAGCCCAAAATGTATAAAATAAAAAATTTTATTTATAAAATATAAAGCCTAGGCTAAGCCCAGGCTTTTTCCATGAGCATATATCCAGGCCCATTTACTGTGAGCTTCTAAAATTTCAACCCATGATTAAGCTCATTCACGGCGGGCCGGGCCTAAATCCCGCGAACCGGATGGGCCCTTTATGGGCCGGGATGGGCCCTTTACGAGCCGGACCATGCTCGAGCTTTTTTGCCATCTCTATTTGACCTTGTTACAACTTTTACTTTAATTACAACTTTATCCTTATAAAAAAAATAAAATAGTAAATAGAGCATTGATATTTGAACACCAAAAAAATACTATGCAGACAGAAATAAGATTGTTGTTCATGCTTCACTACACAAAGCGATAATACTGTTGATGTAGTATTGTCATTTCTATCTTGGCGGTGATTTCTTGATGGTTGAATATAATTTGTTTACTAAATAAAAAAAATTTAATACACACACAAGTCAATTTTACACATATGTCGTGTACCATAAAAAAGTAATTTCTATTCAGGTCGGTCGAATTTTTATTGAGGCAAATTTAAGCTCATGCTCATAGTATTTATGAACAAAATGTTGTTGACACTAGTGATAATAAGGGTAAATAAATAACTAGGAACTAAATGGGATATTAACGAGATTTTTAAATAATAATGTTAAAAAATTAATGGTGTTCGTTAAGAAAAATGAGATCAAAAGAGGGGATTAGATGCTCGACTCACAAAAGAAATGAACAAATTAACGAGATTGCCATCCCTAGTTACCATCGACGCATCAATATCCGGCATGGGTACAATAATCACAATGCCTAACAGCATGCTAATATGAATCCGACAATCAAGAATGGAGAGCCAGGCTCGGACGAATACTAGGCAAATGCCTTGTCTTAACTTAATTTCAGGAATATTATTTAAAAAAAAAAGAGGCTTAATTGCAAAATGATTTTTCTTTTTGCAAATGTCAATTAGCTACGACTTTCTTGATTGTATTTGCAATTGTCCTCTCTTCTTCTATATCACACACCCTTCGATTTATATATATTTTATCTCCACTAAAGGCTTCAGTTGTCGTAATAATTTACCACATTAACTGATTTTATTATGAGAGAATGATACTTTAATCCCACTTAGAAAGTAAACGTGGGTAATTCACACCAGTAAACTAGCTCATAAGTTCAGAATATTCTCAAACCTGTATTAGATTAGTCTAGTAACTAAGCTCAGCTCAATGAGATAGAGGGAGAGGGGCACGATCAAAATAAATAAATAAATAAATTGTTGTCACTAATTACTCATTGTAATCTAATAGTAATTAAATTGTTAATACGATGTTAATTGTGCTCAAGCCTGCCGACATAAGTGGAATCTATTAAATAGTCTAGAAATATGCACAGCAAAAGAAGAAATGTTCACTGGAACCTGAAAAAAGGAAAAACAAAAAAATCAATTATGGAGTTGGTAACTTGGTAAGGTTGAGCTTGATTTTTTACTTCTCCCTTGCCACCTTGGTTCCATGCCTCTCGCCCCATATGGGGGACTCCGATGAGTGTTGCAGCGGTGAGCAGAAGAAACCATGAATGCCACCAATGAAGCCCATAATCCTGAAGCAGTCGTCGATTACTATAACATGGCCGTTCAAAAGTAAGCTCAATATCTTTGAGACGCCATTTATTTTAAAAAAAAAAAACATACATGTTGCCTTTACTTGCTGAATTAAAGAATCGAAATCTAAAATTGAAATTATTAATAGTATTTACTTCGCAAAATAGAGTTGGGAATTAGAATCGGAATCGAAATTGTGGACCCACCACAATTTGGAAATGAGGAATGAGAAACTCATTTCAGGGGGTTGGAAATGAGTCCCACATCCTCAGGATTGACCATTTTGCCCATGTCCAAAATAAAAAATGCCCACTTTCTCATCATTTATAATTAATAAATATATTATAATATTATAATTAATTAATATATTAATATACTATTAACAATAGTTGTTAATAATTATTGCTTTTGAATAATAATAATAATAATAATAATAATAATAATAATAATAATAATAATAATAATAATAATAATAATAATAAAGGGCATTTTAGTAACTTGAATAATTTAGCTTATTCCGATTTTAATTCCGATTACAAAATAAAATAAATACATCAATGAGATTCTAACATGTTCCCATTCTGATTTTTATATCTCAAGTAAACAACTTATTTTAATTTTCATTTCCCATTCTCATTTCATCTCATTCTGATTTCATCTAACAAGCAACGCAGCAATAGTGTTAACTTCTATAGCACACGCTAAGAAAAAATTTTGTGACATCAATTCTTATAATAAAATTTTGTTACATTTTGTTGCAATATGCAGATTCTTAGAAGGGAACAATATAAGGAGGAAGTTGTTGAGGCATGAAAAACACAATGGACCGTGCGTTGCAACAAACCCAATAGATCAGTGTTGGCGGTGTCAAAATGACTAGGCCAACAACCGCCATAAATTGACTGATTGCGCCCTTGGTTTCGGCAAACATGCCATCGACGAAAAGCATGGACCTATTTATATGGTGACTAATATTTCTGATGACCAATGTGATCATAAAAACCTTAAACCAGGGACTTTATGCCATGCTATGACCCAAAAGGGACCCTTGTGGATCATCTTTGAAAGTGATATGAGCATAAAGTTGTCAAAAATGCTTGAAATGACAGGTGATAAGACCATTGATGGCTGCGAAGCGAATGTGCATATCACTCATGGAGGTGGAGTTGGTATACATTAAGTGAAAAATGTGACTTGATGCCACGCTGTGATCCAAAAGGGACCCTTGTGGATCATCTTTGAATGTGATATGAGCATGAAGTTGTCAAAAATGCCTGAAATATAGGTGATAAGACCATTGATGGACGCAGAGCAGATGTACATATCACTCATCGAGGGGGAATTGGTATACATCAAGTGAAAAATGTGATCATTTATGGACTTCATATTCATAATATTGTCCATGTTCATGGAAGTGGTGATAGAGATGGTATTTCAATATATGGTTCATCAAATGTTTGGGTTGACCATGTTTTAGTGTCCCAATGCCACGATGGGCTCATCGATGCTACTTAAGGATCCACTGCCATCGCCATTTCAAACAGCCACTTCACCAACCATGATAAGGTAATTAATTAATTAATCTTCAATGTATAATTATAATTTTTGTTTCAGCCTTTTAAAAATTGTACTATGTTAGTGCCTTGTTATAATAAGCTCTGAATACGACCTGAATAAGTAGACTAAACTGTAATAGGGAAACTATATAAATAAGCTAATTTTTATTAAGCTAAACTATAGGTTAACAATTGAAAGATTATTTATTCAAGCTGTAGGCATGCTATAATTTTGCAGGTGATGCTACCTGGTGCGAGCGATTCTTTTGAGGAAGATAAAAAGATGCAAGTGACAATTGCATATAACCATTTTGATAAGGAACTGGTTCAAAGAATGCCATGCATTAGATTTGGCTTCGTTCATGTTATGAACAATGATTACACTCATTGGAAAATGTATGCACTTGGTAGTCTCAAAAACCCTATCATTATTAGCCAGGGTAATAGGTTCGTTGCTTCATACAATGACTTAGCCAAACAGGTGACAATGAGGGATGCTAATTCTAGATATGATGAAATATGGAGATCAGAGGGTGATATATTCACGAATGTGGCTTTCTTTAATCAATCCGATGACCCAAGTTGGAAGATACCATTCCATACTGGGAATAAGATTATTAAATTAGAGCCAGAAGCATCTGTTGAATGGCTCACTCGCTTTGCTGGGACACTTAAATGCTCTCCGGTGAAGGAGTGCTAGCAACTCATTTTATGTTATATAATCAAATAAAGCCTAAAATTAATCTTAATTTATGGGACTGGGGATCCTGATGGAAAAATTTTACATGTCAATCTTTATTTGTATTTTAACTGTGGGTGAAAAATTTGAAGTAGTCAGAAGATTATTATAAGAACTTAATGGTCTGCCTACACCATGTTAACTATTGCTGAGTAAAATCTTTCTAGATAAAAGAAATTGTTTTCTTAGCCAGCACGTGTGGAGCCATTGTCAACCAAAAAAAAATTGTTTCCTTAACTGAAAATAAGGAACCAATAAAGAGACAACTTGTTGAGAAACAAGGAGCAGCAAGCTGCCACGCCTATAAGAGCCAAAACCGCTCACTCAAAGCAGTTGGGACCATTTCGCCCGATCTAACATGTTAGCTGGTATAGGGCTACTTGGCGCTTTTCCCTTCCTAGGCATGGATATTCTTGTCCTTTTATACCTATGGTAGTTTTAGGCCCTTGGAGCATACCTGCAGAATAAGTTGGCTCTTTATTCATTCTATTTCTTCACACATACATATGTAGAATCTGGGGTGTTGAGCTAACGTGTAGTCGCCAGACACCACTGGCTTCACCTTTAACTGCTTTTCCCTCTTTTTACAATATAAGTAAAGATCCTGAAATTGCTTCTCCCTAGATCCAAACTTCTTCCAGTAACCTCACCTCTTGCATTCTCTCTAAAGCTCCATAGAAGTTAAAAACAGGTAACACACCTCAATTACGTTAGGCACCACAATATCCATCAACTGCAAATTTATTATGTTTAGCTAGGTTTCTCACTTTGCCCAAAATCTACTTAAACAATACATTTTTTTTGAAAGAAGATGAGAATAGGCCGCCACAATTAAGTTTATGGATTGGTTGTTAGATTACTATTTTTGTGGGCATAATCAACTGGCCATTTAGAAGAGTATTTAGAATAAGAATAAATATGATAATTTGTATTTTTTTTTAATTTTTAATTACAATAAAACTATTATGTTTGCATCTTTTCCTTTTTATTAAAGATTTGACTAATTCTATGATTTATTAAAACCCGATAATTCTAATATCATGACATTGAGATTTATTAATCCAATTAAATAGGATCCTAATTACTAAGTTATACTGCAATCGTTCAGTGAACTTGGCTCTCCTCTTTTTGCGCAGCAATCAAAACTTAGAGCCATAAAAAATTTTCTCAAAACAAGTATATAAACACACGATCCACATCTCATCAAATCACAAGCAAGCGGTTCAACCGTACAGACATTGAACCTTTGTACATTAGAATAAAACATTTGAAAAAAGAAAATAAAAATGGAGCTGGCTAGGCTAAGATTAATCTTTCTCTTCTCCTTTGTCGCTTTGATCCCTTGTCTATTGGCTAATATCGCGGAGATCGACGAGGTATGGAGGCGACGAGCCGAAGAAGCCATGCAGGCCACGGAGCAGTACTATGATCCAAACCCAGTAGCCGTTGTCAGCCACTTGAACATGAAAGTTCAGGAGTACGTGAATAACACTACTATTACTAAAAACTCATACATGTAGGCATTAGCACTTTCAAAATATGGATTTCAGACTAAGTCGTTCTATTCAATTTTAATTCAGAAAGGTGACGAATGTCCGCACTGGGGAATAAGTAATTCTATCAATGTTTTAACGTTAGATATATATGGATATGAAGTTAATATAATTTTTTTGCGGGTTGCAGCTTGTCAAAGCAGGCTGCTGCCAGGAGGGGCTTGTTGAATGCAGAATCCGAGCAATGCGAGGCAACAAACCCAATTGACAAATGCTGGCGTTGCAAAGAGAACTGGGCAGAAGATCGACAGGCACTAGCGGGCTGCGCTCTCGGTTTCGGCAGCAAAGCCACCGGAGGAAAGGGTGGAAAAATTTATGAGGTGACGGATCCTTCTGACAATGACGTGGAGAACCCTAAGGAGGGGACTCTACGCCATGCAGTGATCCAAAAAGAACCTTTATGGATCATCTTTGCCAAGGATATGAACATCAAGTTGCAACAGGAATTGATTGTCCAGGGTAGCAAGACCATAGATGGGCGTGGAGCCAATGTACACATTGCCAATGGAGCTGGAATTATGCTACAGTTCGTGCAAAATGTCATCATTCATGGGATTCATATTCATAACATTTCTCCTTGCAGTGGTGGTATGATTAGGGATTCTGTGGATAATGTGGGAAAGAGGGGTCCAAGTGATGGGGACGCTGTTTCAATATTTGGTTCGTCAAATATTTGGCTTGATCATCTTACATTATCTCAAGCCCACGATGGGCTCATTGATGCCATCCAAGGATCTACAGCCATCACCATTTCAAACTGCCACCTCTCCGACCATGATAAGGTGACTATAATTTGATTAAATTTCGACTTTACGGGGCGTGACACCACACGTACTCCCTTTAATATATCAGGATAGCTCAGGTCAGCATAAAATCTAAATCCAAACTTTTGATCGTTGGAAAGATTATTCTAAGCTGTGTTCTGCAATAAAATTTTACAGGCGATTCTGTTAGGTGCAAGCGATACTTTCACGGAAGATAAAAAGATGCAAGTGACTGTAGCATTCAACCGTTTTGATAAGGGACTGGTTCAGAGAATGCCATGCATCAGATTTGGTTTTGCTCATGTTGTGAACAATGATTACAATCAATGGGAAATGTATGCAATCGGTGGTCTCAAAGGCCCCACCATTCTTAGCCAGGGTAACAGGTTCTTTGCCTCAGATAACAAGAATGCCAAAGAGGTAATGTATTTTCTACAAGAGACAGGATCCTCTATTAATTAGAGTTCAACTAATACATAAACAATCTTTTTTCCATAAACGAACAAAAGAATAGAAGTTCGTATCTGAAGAGAATCTAGGTCGTGCGCGTATTGAATTAATCCTCATTATTTGTTTACATGCAGGTGACCAAGAGAATGAATTGCAGCCCTGAAGAAGCGAAGAGTTGGATATGGAGATCGGAGGGAGATGTATTCTTGAATGGGGCTTACTTTAATTCAACTGGAGACCCGAAAAAGCAAATCGAATACGAAATGGATGATGCGATTAAATCAGAGCCAGGAACAGAAGTTGAGAGGATCACAAAATTTGCCGGGGCACTTGTCTGCAAGCCAGGCCAACAATGTTAATTTGCAAGATTTTTTTGCACTGATACAGAAACGGTGACCCAGCCATGGCCTAAGGCTAGCCCATTGCTGCAGGTTAAAAATGATGGCAAAAATATTAGACAGGAAATTAGGTCGGAAAATGAGAGGAGGAAAAAAATGAATGAATAGTAATCCTCTCATTTAGTCCGATTTTTTCATTGATTTTGTTGGTTTCTATAACTAGATCCAACATCAAGATTTTTTTTTTTTTTTTTGTTTCATCAAAGGCCATCAATCAACATGTTTGATGTGCTTATTCATAGCTGTAACAGTGTTTCTTTATTGGAAATACAAAATTAATAATTTTTTTCATTATTTAATAGTTAATCGCGAGCATTGATAGTTGATTTGTTTGTTTAATTAATTACTTTGTGAGGGCTACTTCTTTCATTAGGGAAAATTCTACGATGCCGTGAATAAAATTACGGCATCAATATAATGATAAACATAAATTTTGCAAAGTACATATAAAACTAATAAATGGAAAGGAAAACAAGTAAACTAATATAAACTGGTGAATTGGTGTTTTAAAATTACAAACAAAACAAATACTTGTAAAAAAAATATAAACCTGTAAATCAACTTTAAAATTTCATTAAGCAAAAATTAATTCATTCATTTAATTTAATTAAACAAAAGAAAAGTCACTCTTCAATTGAAAACAAAAAAAAAAAATGTTATGAAAACAATTAAAATAAGTTTTATTGTATTTGTTTAAACATAAATTATGTATCCATCTTAGACATTCATAAATTTTGTTTGTTTGATTTTCTATCATAGTCTTGTTCGCTACATAGGTTGATTAAGTAAAATTATTTTTCTTGATGTGGATCAAGCTAAAACAAAATAAAATGATATTCTTATATTACAAGAATTTTATTAATATTCTTATATTAATAAAATTGGATCTAATTTTATGTTTTACATATACTTTATATAATTTTAGACTTTCTTTTTTACTTGTACTTAAAGATCCTTTAGAGTTATTGTTCGCGATGTTTAGATAGATGCAAAATACCTTATTTTAAAAATAATTTTGAAAACGCGAAAAAAATAATTTTTCAAAATCCTAATTTAAGAAAACAAGTTTTATTCGCAATGAAATTTCATACATACAATCACATGTTTTACCTAAACCCAGAATTGTCACGTTCAATTTAGAAACAAAATCACAAAATTTATAAGATAATCATTAGTAAAATGAGTTTTCATTTTACATTTGTAAGTTTTTATTTTTTTTCGATATTTCTTGTACTAGTTTGCTTGTTTTACTTTTTATTTACAAGTCTTTTGTTTTATTTACTTAATTGATGCTTTATTTTATACTTATTGTCGATTTATAAGTTTTATATTATGTTTTTGAGCTTTTGTTTTGTCGATCAATAATACATCAACTTACCACTCATATGTTAGTTTGCTTATCTTATCTTCGATCTACAAGTCAAATCTTCGATTTACAAGTCATTTGTTCAATTTACATAACTTATGGTTTATTTTATTCTTAGTGTTGATTACAAATTTTATGTTACATTTGTAATTTCTTTTTATTTTTTTTGCAAATAATATACCATTCTACCACTCTTATGTTAATTTACTTATTTTACAATTCATTTAAAAGTCTTATATTCCAATTATACAATCTATGCTTTATTTTACACTTAATGTTAGTTTACTAGTTTTATCTTATGTTTGTAAGTTTTTTTTTTTATTTACCGATGATATACCAATTTACCACTCCTAAACACATTGAAGAATGACCAGCCCACAAACCGCATGAAGTTATTAGCTCTGTTAATTTACTTATTTTACCCCCCATTTACAAATATTATGTCTCTTTTATATAATTTATGTTTTAGTTTGCACTTAATATTGATTTATAATTTTTATTTGCATTTATAAATTCTTGTTTTGTTTACTAATAATATATCAATTTACCATTCCTATATTAATTTATTTGTTTTATCTCTCATTTATAAGTCTTATGTTTCGTTTACTTAATTTATATTTTATTTGACTATTACTGTTGATTTACAAGCTCTATGTTATATCGGTAAGTTTGTGTTTTTTTTTATCATTAATACATCAATTTACCACTCCGATGTTAATTCATTTTTTTTTGCCTTCTATGTATTGGTTTTATGCTTCATTTACATAATTTGTATTTTATTTTACACTTAATGTGGATTTACAATTTTTGTCTTAAATTTATATGTCTTATATTTCATTTATATGATTCACGTTAGATATCGTGTTGATACCGTGATTTGCATCACAGCATCATAGATAGAAACAACTTATATTCCAGCCAAGTATAAGAGCGGTAAAAATCTAAGAGTCATTAACATGAGTATAATTGATTTCATTAGCTATCAAAAACATTGAGTTTCTTAAACTAATTGAGTCCCTGATAGGAACAGTGGAAAAATAATGTATGAATATATAACATTTTTTTTTTAATTTCTTAATTTCAAACATTATTTCAAGTCATTATTTTTAAGTTCAGAATTCTGATGGATAATAAAAAAAATAAACAAAAAATGATAATGATTGTGCAACTCCGTGTATATAAAAGTTAAGCAAATTTGAATTTACAAAATTTTGGGTCCGAACAAGAAAATTAACGACTACGCCCATGAAGATTACATCAATTAATCCTCAATTTTTGGTAAGTCATAACAAAAATTTGCAAAGAGACGATGATTCATAATCAACTCATCATCGTTTGGCATTGGTCCCGAAATCTCAAAATCCTTCAACCAAGATGATTAACAATTTTTTAACAATGATGGTGATGAAGATGTAACAAATTTCTCACGATCTCCTTTTTTAGTTCTTCCTTTCTTGTAACGCCATTGTGCCAAAGCTCCGGTAGTTGCTTCGAAGCCTAAGGAATGTTTAGGATTTTGTTTTATAATAAATTTTTGGAGCTTTTTTATTTTTTGATTTATCCTTCAGTGGTAAAGTTGGGTCCAGGTCCGGGTATCACAATGCCCGGACCCAGCCCAGATGTAATTTTTTAGTCACCCAAGCCGGGCTTAAAAAGCTCGATACCAGATGGGGTTTTTAATTCCGATTTTTGTACCCGGATTTTGTAATTTTTTTTTAATATTATATACTTATACTTTCTAAAATTTTTTGTAATTTTATAATTTTTAAATTTTATTCAATGAAATTGGACATAAAAAATATATACTTTGAATGTTTAAAACTTTACATATATATAATAGATGAGTCAAATAAATATAAATATTTAAAACAATATATATTTTATAATATTTTTTCAATAAAATATGGGTTCTGGATTTATCAAGTGACGTCCAAGACCGACCCGGCTTCATACCCGGGCCAAGTATTGTCCGGCCCACATCACCCGGGTCCAGTCTGAATTCGAATCGGACGGGTATTTTTACCACCCCTATCTACCTCAATCATACTTAATTTTTATCACAACTTCACTTGAGATGCCACAAAAATAAAAATTAAAAAAATTATTGAATGAAGAGCACCAAAGTTATCGGGAAATATTTCTTGGTTTGCAATTGTTTTCAAACATATGTTATAAGAAAGGAGAATTTTGAGTTTATATTATGTAGTTTGATGATAATACTAGTGAGACTCCAATTAGGAATCCTATACATGAGCTTAGAATTTTGACGGTCCCACTCCCACTTGATTTGGTTTTCTCTAAGAATATAAATAAATAAAAGAATATATTGTATATTCTTAGTGTTATAAGGAAGATCATTATGGTTTGGATAATTTCTTGATCTTTAAAAACTTATTTTCGTCAAGACGAGTTAAGATTATTAATTTTCTAAAAGAAAATCAAAGCATATATTTTGTTTTTCCTTTCAAGATTTGGAATTAGAAATTTGAATTAGAATTCTCTCACTCTCCTCAACTTAAGTTTAAAGAAATTTAAAACTGTGGTTGCTAATTTATAGTTGTAAAAAATTACTTTAAATTTTTCTACAACTAATTTCAGTTATTTAATATGATGCGTCTATTAACTTATTAATCCTTGCTAATATAAAAAGAAAAAAAAAAGAAATTAAATTGATAGTAATTTTGTGTAAATAACATAATGATTTTTAGTTAAAATTCTTAAGAGAAGATGAATTCAATATCCTATCAAAAGTAAATAGTTTAATTGATTTTGTTATTACTCACTTACAATCTAATGGTCATACACTGTAAGTTAAGCTTAAGCTTGCCGGCAAAATTGAAATAGGTGGTGACTATATATGTATACATATGTATGCATGTGTGTGTAGAAAGAGAGAGTAAAAATTACACGAGTAAAATCAAGTAATAAATTAATTATGGAGTTGACCAGGTTGAGGTTGATCTTGTTCTTCTCCCTTGCCACCTCCATTCATCGCATGTCTGCCAATATCATCGATTTTGATGACATGTGGTGGAATGCCATCATTTAGGCCTATGATCGCAATCCCGTAGCAGTCATCAATCACTTTAATTTACATCAGAAGTAAGTTGAATATCATTATAATCTATCGATATTAACAACTAACAAAGCTACACCGAGGTTCACAAATTTATTAGAAAACAAGATGTTTTTAACTTTTTATTCTTTTACCTCTATTAGTTATTGATGAGCAACACATCACCCATAAATTTATCTTTTCACAAAACCAAACCTTCAAAGTAATAGTTTTTATTCTTTGACCTATTTAGTTTATATTTATGACAATGTAGCCCTTATGATGAAGAGCCTGGTTTGCATTGGGCCACCATATATGGTGCCAAGAAGGCCAAAGCCCCTACTAACATGAAAGAAAATTGAAGTTATTTTTGTTGTAATGATTTACTTATCATTAATCGCCTTAAAATCCCATTCCAAGTTTATGAAATTTTTAAAATACAAATGTTATCTCTTCTGAGTAGTTCCTTGATTCTTTCCTTTCTTCTTCTTCTTCTTCAAAAAAAAAAAAAAAATCAAGATTTATCAATTATGTGTTAAAATAGTTTCTCTTATTTTCCCTTATTTGTTGCTTGCCTTATCGTATTAAGATAATAATGATAATTTCTTTCTTTTATCTCTCTTTTAACTGTTAGAGAATTTATGACCATGACCAAATCCAACAATAAACTACATATGCAAGCTTGTATTAGAGCCAAAATTAAAAGTTATCAAGATTTTAAATACTAATGAACTAATAGGTTCAACTTACATCATGGGAAAAGTAATTAGACATTAACACAACCTTAACCTATAATTAAGAATCATCATTAATGATAAACTAGCTAACCACGTGTTTGAATGAAATCTTATACTTTTGATGCTTTTTTTTTAAAAGAAAGTAGATTAAATCCCAATAATTGTAATAATAATGACATTCAGATTTATTCGTCCAATTAAATAGGATCCTAATTACTAAGTTATACTGCAACCGTTCAGTGAACTTGGCTCTCCTCTTTCTGCGCAGCAATCAAAACTTAGAGCCATAAAAAATTTTCTCAAAACAAGTATATAAACACACGATCCACATCTCATCAAATCACAAGCAAGCGGTTCAACCGTACAGACATTGAACCTTTGTACATTAGAATAAAACATTTGAAAAAAGAAAATAAAAATGGAGCTGGCTAGGCTAAGATTAATCTTTCTCTTCTCCTTTGTCGCTTTGATCCCTTGTCTATTGGCTAATATCGCGGAGATCGACGAGGTATGGAGGCGACGAGCCGAAGAAGCCATGCAGGCCACGGAGCAGTACTATGATCCAAACCCAGTAGCCGTTGTCAGCCACTTGAACATGAAAGTTCAGGAGTACGTGAATAACACTACTATTACTAAAAACTCATACATGTAGGCATTAGCACTTTCAAAATATGGATTTCAGACTAAGTCGTTCTATTCAATTTTAATTCAGAAAGGTGACGAATGTCCGCACTGGGGAATAAGTAATTCTATCAATGTTTTAACGCTAGATATATATGGATATGAAGTTAATATAATTTTTTTGCGGGTTGCAGCTTGTCAAAGCAGGCTGCTGCCAGGAGGGGCTTGTTGAATGCAGAATCCGAGCAATGCGAGGCAACAAACCCAATTGACAAATGCTGGCGTTGCAAAGAGAACTGGGCAGAAGATCGACAGGCACTAGCGGGCTGCGCTCTCGGTTTCGGCAGCAAAGCCACCGGAGGAAAGGGTGGAAAAATTTATGAGGTGACGGATCCTTCTGACAATGACGTGGAGAACCCTAAGGAGGGGACTCTACGCCATGCAGTGATCCAAAAAGAACCTTTATGGATCATCTTTGCCAAGGATATGAACATCAAGTTGCAACAGGAATTGATTGTCCAGGGTAGCAAGACCATAGATGGGCGTGGAGCCAATGTACACATTGCCAATGGAGCTGGAATTATGCTACAGTTCGTGCAAAATGTCATCATTCATGGGATTCATATTCATAACATTTCTCCTTGCAGTGGTGGTATGATTAGGGATTCTGTGGATAATGTGGGAAAGAGGGGTCCAAGTGATGGGGACGCTGTTTCAATATTTGGTTCGTCAAATATTTGGCTTGATCATCTTACATTATCTCAAGCCCACGATGGGCTCATTGATGCCATCCAAGGATCTACAGCCATCACCATTTCAAACTGCCACCTCTCCGACCATGATAAGGTGACTGTAATTTGATTAAATTTCGACTTTACGGGGCGTGACACCACACGTACTCCCTTTAATATATCAGGATAGCTCAGGTCAGCATAAAATCTAAATCCAAACTTTTGATCGTTGGAAAGATTATTCTAAGCTGTGTTCTGCAATAAAATTTTACAGGCGATTCTGTTAGGTGCAAGCGATACTTTCACGGAAGATAAAAAGATGCAAGTGACTGTAGCATTCAACCGTTTTGATAAGGGACTGGTTCAGAGAATGCCATGCATCAGATTTGGTTTTGCTCATGTTGTGAACAATGATTACAATCAATGGGAAATGTATGCAATCGGTGGTCTCAAAGGCCCCACCATTCTTAGCCAGGGTAACAGGTTCTTTGCCTCAGATAACAAGAATGCCAAAGAGGTAATGTATTTTCTACAAGAGACAGGATCCTCTATTAATTAGAGTTCAACTAATACATAAACAATCTTTTTTCCATAAACGAACAAAAGAATAGAAGTTCGTATCTGAAGAGAATCTAGGTCGTGCGCGTATTGAATTAATCCTCATTATTTGTTTACATGCAGGTGACCAAGAGAATGAATTGCAGCCCTGAAGAAGCGAAGAGTTGGATATGGAGATCGGAGGGAGATGTATTCTTGAATGGGGCTTACTTTAATTCAACTGGAGACCCGAAAAAGCAAATCGAATACGAAATGGATGATGCGATTAAATCAGAGCCAGGAACAGAAGTTGAGAGGATCACAAAATTTGCCGGGGCACTTGTCTGCAAGCCAGGCCAACAATGTTAATTTGCAAGATTTTTTTGCACTGATACAGGAACGGTGACCCAGCCATGGCCTAAGGCTAGCCCATTGCTGCAGGTTAAAAATGATGGCAAAAATATTAGACGGGAAATTAGGTCGGAAAATGAGAGGAGGAAAAAAATGAATGAATAGTAATCCTCTCATTTAGTCCGATTTTTTCATTGATTTTGTTGGTTTCTATAACTAGATCCAACATCAAGATTTTTTTTTTTTTTTTTGTTTCATCAAAGGCCATCAATCAACATGTTTGATGTGCTTATTCATAGCTGTAACAGTGTTTCTTTATTGGAAATACAAAATTAATAATTTTTTTCATTATTTAATAGTTAATCGCGAGCATTGATAGTTGATTTGTTTGTTTAATTAATTACTTTGTGAGGGCTACTTCTTTCATTAGGGAAAATTCTACGATGCCGTGAATAAAATTACGGCATCAATATAATGATAAACATAAATTTTGCAAAGTACATATAAAACTAATAAATGGAAAGGAAAACAAGTAAACTAATATAAACTGGTGAATTGGTGTTTTAAAATTACAAACAAAACAAATACTTGTAAAAAAAATATAAACCTGTAAATCAACTTTAAAATTTCATTAAGCAAAAATTAATTCATTCATTTAATTTAATTAAACAAAAGAAAAGTCACTCTTCAATTGAAAACAAAAAAAAAAATGTTATGAAAACAATTAAAATAAGTTTTATTGTATTTGTTTAAACATAAATTATGTATCCATATTAGACATTCATAAATTTTGTTTGTTTGATTTTCTATCATAGTCTTGTTCGCTACATAGGTTGATTAAGTAAAATTATTTTTCTTGATGTGGATCAAGCTAAAACAAAATAAAATGATATTCTTATATTGCAAGAATTTTATTAATATTCTTATATTAATAAAATTGGATCTAATTTTATGTTTTACATATACTTTATATAATTTTAGACTTTCTTTTTTACTTGTACTTAAAGATCCTTTAGAGTTATTGTTCGCGATGTTTAGATAGATGCAAAATACCTTATTTTAAAAATAATTTTGAAAACGCGAAAAAAATAATTTTTCAAAATCCTAATTTAAGAAAACAAGTTTTATTCGCAATGAAATTTCATACATACAATCACATGTTTTACCTAAACCCAGAATTGTCACGTTCAATTTAGAAACAAAATCACAAAATTTATAAGATAATCATTAGTAAAATGAGTTTTCATTTTACATTTGTAAGTTTTTATTTTTTTTCGATATTTCTTGTACTAGTTTGCTTGTTTTAC
Source organism: Murraya paniculata (assembly GCA_030449075.1). Lineage (NCBI taxonomy): Eukaryota > Viridiplantae > Streptophyta > Magnoliopsida > Sapindales > Rutaceae > Murraya > Murraya paniculata. The sequence goes on from JAEVFN010000003.1 coordinate 3,341,107, forward strand.
TTTTTATTTACAAGTCTTTTGTTTTATTTACTTAATTGATGCTTTATTTTATACTTATTGTCGATTTATAAGTTTTATATTATGTTTTTGAGCTTTTGTTTTGTCGATCAATAATACATCAACTTACCACTCATATGTTAGTTTGCTTATCTTATCTTCGATCTACAAGTCAAATCTTCGATTTACAAGTCATTTGTTCAATTTACATAACTTATGGTTTATTTTATTCTTAGTGTTGATTACAAATTTTATGTTACATTTGTAATTTCTTTTTATTTTTTTTGCAAATAATATACCATTCTACCACTCTTATGTTAATTTACTTATTTTACAATTCATTTACAAGTCTTATATTCCAATTATACAATCTATGCTTTATTTTACACTTAATGTTAGTTTACTAGTTTTATCTTATGTTTGTAAGTTTTTTTTTTTTTTTTATTTAACGATGATATACCAATTTACCACTCCTAAACACATTGAAGAATGACCAGCCCACAAACCGCATGAAGTTATTAGCTCTGTTAATTTACTTATTTTACCCCCCATTTACAAATATTATGTCTCTTTTATATAATTTATGTTTTAGTTTGCACTTAATATTGATTTATAATTTTTATTTGCATTTATAAATTCTTGTTTTGTTTACTAATAATATATCAATTTACCATTCCTATATTAATTTATTTGTTTTATCTCTCATTTATAAGTCTTATGTTTCGTTTACTTAATTTATATTTTATTTGACTATTACTGTTGATTTACAAGCTCTATGTTATATCGGTAAGTTTGTGTTTTTTTTTATCATTAATACATCAATTTACCACTCCGATGTTAATTCATTTTTTTTTGCCTTCTATGTATTGGTTTTATGCTTCATTTACATAATTTGTATTTTATTTTACACTTAATGTGGATTTACAATTTTTGTCTTAAATTTATATGTCTTATATTTCATTTATATGATTCACGTTAGATATAGTGTTGATACCGTGATTTGCATCACAGCATCATAGATAGAAACAACTTATATTCCAGCCAAGTATAAGCGCGGTAAAAATCTAAGAGTCATTAACATGAGTATAATTGATTTCATTAGCTATCAAAAACATTGAGTTTCTTAAACTAATTGAGTCCCTGATAGGAACAGTGGAAAAATAATGTATGAATATATAACATTTTTTTTTTAATTTCTTAATTTCAAACATTATTTCAAGTCATTATTTTTAAGTTCAGAATTCTGATGGATAATAAAAAAAATAAACAAAAAATGTTATTGATTGTGCAACTTTGTGTATATAAAAGTTATGCAAATTTGAATTTACAAAATTTTGGGTCCAAACGAGAAAATTAACGACTACGCCCATGAGAGAATTATATATGCAAATTTAATAATAAAGATTACATTAATTAATCCTCAATTTCTGGTAAATCATCACAAAAATTTGCAAAGAGACTATGATTCATAATCAACTGATCGAGGTTTGGAATTGGTCTTGGAATCTCAAAATCCTTCAACCAAGATGATGAACAATTTTCAAACAACGATGGTGATGAAGTTGTAGCAAATTTCTGACGATCTCCTTTTTTAGTTCCTCTTTTCTTATAACGCCATAGTGCCAAAACTTCGGTAGCTACTTCAAAACATAAAGGATGTTTAGGATTTTGTTTTATAATAAGTTTTGGAGCTTTTTATTTTTTGATTTGTTCTTTGATCTGCCTAGATAACGCTTAGTTTTTATCACAACTTCGCTTGATATGATCTAAAAAATAAAATTCAAAAAATTACAAAATAAAAGCACCAAAGCTATCGGGAAATATTTCTTAGTTGGAATCCGAGCCGAAGAAATCAAAGCTATTAGTTAATCCAGTACATGAAGACAAAAGGAATAAGCACAACGATTTTCTTAATGTCATTATTTTGGCAAGTGGTTATTATGTAAGTAAAGGACTAAGATAAGACAGCCATGTGGAGAAGAATTTAAGCATAATATTGGTGGCTATAGCTTAAGTGGAGGGCCTATGCTGAGCAATTAAAAGTCAGAACTGTTGAATTTTTTAATCCAGTATTATTGGATCTTTAATCAATATTTGGCTTAGATGTGAATAATTATGTATTGCGAATTGTCAAATAAGGTCAAGCCGAATTAAAAGTGATTTATTTAGATTTTTAGTAGATGGGCTTTAATGTATCTAATAGGTTGTGGGCATTTAATGTGTAGAGACCTAATTGTATTCTAATCTATGATGGACAGAATTATGAATACCTAATGACAGTAAGAAAAAGTTGTCTATTGTCTATATAAGTAGTCATGGTCCCCAGGTCACACGTATATTTTCTATTCTTTACTGACATCCCATCATTTGAGAGAGCAGTGAGAAACTTAATGGATTTTCTAGGAAAACATGTTGGTCTGAAAGACCAACCACACAACCCTAAAAAGCAATTCAACGTTATAAATTTAAGTACGCTTCTGCATATTTTCTTATTGATTCTTGATGATACAACATAAATATTCTTGAGTTATAGGTGAGGGTTTTCATCAAAAGATTTCTTGTCATAACAAGTGGTATCAGAGCTTATTCATGTTAAATAATTGAGAATTAATTTTTTTTATTAATGATTAAATTTTTTATATTCTCGAATTTAATAATACCAGAATTATTAAAATTATTGAATTTGAGATTGTAGTTTTTTTGGAATTTAATAATTTTTTAATTTAGAAATTCGGATTAAAAAAAATTCGGTGATTTGAAATCTGAATTTGGCATTAAGAAAGAGGGGGAAAAAAAAAGGTTTAGGCCAGTGGCAGCAATAGCTGCCTCTGGCATTACTGTCGCGGCCTGGCTTGTCCAGGCCATGCTGGAGCAGAAGGAGAAGGAAAGTGGCGCTGCCGCATCTAGAACAAAAAGACAAAACAAGATGCAAATAGCCTGCAAGCTGTGGGCAACAAGCCGTAACCACCAGGCGGCGGCGAGGATGCGGTTGTTCGGTGTCAGCAAGCAAAATCCGTTGTCGTATTGTAGAAAGACGAAGATAAGAAAAAAAGTAAACCAGCACCCGTTTTTCAATCCAGAAAAGGTGCGGCCATTAGGTCGTGTCAGCAAGCAAGTCGCGCCTGCTTATTTGGTTAAAGCGGCATTCACGGTCACCGCCTAAAGAAGGAAAAAAAAAGGGAAAGGGTTAGGGTTTCAAAAAAAAAAAAAATTGAAGCTGGTTAAGAATCTGTTCAGGTTGACCCAAACCGGTCCAGCTTGAACCGGTTAATAGTTGACCGATCAATTGTCAACTTTGACTGTTGACTGAATTTTTTTAAAATTTGAGAATTTTTGTTGTAATGTAACTCATCCCCTAATTTCTCATCATTAAAGGGGTTTATAAATAATTTGAGACGCGCGTGTGTGTATTTATAGACTCATGATGTACGCCATGCAATGATCCAAAACGGACCCTGATGGATCATCTTTGCTCGTGACATGCACATTACGTTGTCACAAGAGCTCATAATGACTGATGTCAAGACCATTGATGCTCGGGGAGCTGATGTGCACATTGCTTACGGGGCTGGAATTATGATACAATATGTGAAGAATGTGATCCTTCGTGGACTTCACATTCATCATACTTTTCCTGCGAGTGGTGACTTGATTAGAGATTATGTGGATCATTATGGGATTCGGACGGTTATTGATGGAGATGGGATTTCAATATTCGGCTCATCAAATGTTTGGCTTGATCATATTTCTATGTCTCAATGCCATGATGGTCTCATTGATGCCATTCAAGGGTCCACTGCTATTACCATTTCCAATTGCCACTTCACCAAGCATAATGATGTAATTAATTTGATTAATGTACAATTACATAAAAAGAATGGTTTTTGTCATTACCATGATAATTAATGGTGCTAGCTGGAATTACGTGTGCAGGTGATGCTGCTAGGTGCAGGTGATAGCTATACACCAGATAAACGATGCAAGTGACAATTGCATCAACCATTTTGGTCGGGGCCTGATTCAAAGAATGCCAAGATGTCGACTGGGAATCTTCCACGTTGTGAACCATGACTACATTCACTGACAAATGTATGAAATTGGTGGCAGCAAAAACCCGACCATTATTAGCCAGGGTAACAGGTTCATTGCCCCAGATAACAGCGCAGCCAAAGAGGCGACCAAGAGAGACTATTGTCACGGGATTGAGCAGCCCGTGACACTATGCAACATATGATGAATGGAAGCACTGGATATGGAGATCAGAGGGAGATTTATTCATGAATGGAGCTTTTTTCAATCAATCTGGTGGTACAAAACTGAAGATGCTATTCAGCAGGAAACAGTTATTCAAATCAAGGCCAGGAACTTATGTAACTAAGCTCGCACGCTTTGCTGGTGCACTTAACTGCTATTCTGGCAAGGAGCACTAGCGCCTTCCTCTTGAATTAAGATAGAAACTGAAATGATTGATTTTAGGTGCATATTTGATGAATTTATATGTTTAAACGAAGGATAATAAGGAACAATTATTCAATTGTTTACGTTGATTTAATGGTCTGTGACTCTTGTGTTCCGTACTAGTGCCTTCTCTTGCGTTTGCCTAGTGTCCAACTTGTAAACTTATTCTATTCATTCTTATACAAGATATAAAAACAAATAGTAATAATACACCTACAATCTGTTATACTAATATCAAATAAGCAAGAGCCACTGAAAGAAAACATGTGATGAAATAACCTAACTTTGGTCACAGCCTTTCATCCAATGGAATCGCTCCACGTGTTCAAAGTTTCTATTACATCATCATTATTATTTATTATATCCATGCTATGTCAATTTCAAAATGAATAACTACGGGACTGTGTGTTTTTTTTTTTTTTAAATTAATGATTTAATTAACTTAATTTTAATTAGTTAAATTGTAAAACTCAGTTTATTTTTTTAATTTAATAAAAATTTTCAGTCATTAAATCAATTTTTACTTAATCTAAAATATTATCTTATTTATATTTTTTAGATATTTATTATTTGTTTAATATTTATAAGGACACAAATATAAAAATATTAATTTTTAAATTTTTTTAAGTTAAAAATAAACAACTTTATATTCATTTTTAACAATTCAAATGAAAAATAAATATATAATTTAAATTCAGACATTTATCTCTATTTAAAATTAAAACTAATTCACATCCACTCAAATTTCAAACAATATTTTTCAAACAATATTTTTTGGGGTGGACATAGCATACTATCAACCCAATACCCGACGGAGAATAATAAACACAACAAAATGAACGCTCGAGGCAGGAAAATACCCCACAAATTTTTCAGAACTATTTGAAACGATTCCCCTCCTGCCAACCGTGAAATCAGTACGCGCATCATACACCCAAAGGATGTGTTACTTCTACAGGCAAAAAATACATCAAGAGTGGAAACAAAATAGAAGTAACGATTTTTTCTCGTAATCTAGGCACGGTTAGAATCACCTATACAACATGATTGCCCAAGAGGCTTAAGGTAGATGTAAATTGCAGCCCATAAAAATCAGCAAGGTACAAGTCCGAGACAACCCTAAACTGATGATTAAGTGATTCTTTGCTCCTGGTATCTATGCACTGGCAGACTCATTTCCAGAGTCAATATCCATTGGCTTGGGGTTCTTGTAACCACTGATTTCATCTTTGTAACGTTTTTTATCTGCACGAGCTCTGGATTCATATGGTTCTCTCTCTTCCGCTGCACAGAAAAAATTTTCACCTTCGGTAAAACAGTCCGGTGTCCAAAAGTTGTAATTAAGAATCACATCAAAATTAAGTGCAACTACAAGTGATGCGTCACCAAAATTTATAACATACCACTCATCTTCTTCCACCTCTCTCCGAGGACTCTTCCAACATCCGTAAATGCAATTCCAGGATTACTTTTCCTGATATTCTGTAAACAACATTAAAAAAATTACTAATCACCCATCCTCATTCAAATTGTAATGTTAGATGCTGACCATTAATACCTAAAAGACCTAATAGAAAAATAGATATCTTCTATATTTGTATATTCAAATACAATTCCAGGATTACTTTTCCTGATTCTGTAAGCGACATTAAAAAATTAGTGATCACCCATTCTCATTCAAATTGTAACGTTAGACGCTGATCATTATTTAAAAGACCTAATAAAAAAATAGATATCTTCATATTTGTATATTTAATACCAGTCATCAGATATTTTCTTCATATTTTTCAGTCAACTGTGATTGCAAAATCACCCATCCTCATTCAAATTGTAATGTTAGATGCTGACCATTAATACCTAAAAGACCTAATAGAAAAATAGATATCTTCTATATTTGTATATTCAAATACAATTCCAGGATTACTTTTCCTGATTCTGTAAGCGACATTAAAAAATTAGTGATCACCCATTCTCATTCAAATTGTAACGTTAGACGCTGATCATTATTTAAAAGACCTAATAAAAAAATAGATATCTTCATATTTGTATATTTAATACCAGTCATCAGATATTTTCTTCATATTTTTCAGTCAACTGTGATTGCAAAACCGTGGTGGCAGAGTATTAGTGGATTTCTGTCATGTTCAAACACGAGTACTCAACAATCCATCAGGCACGCAAGCCCTAACTAGATCATCTTACCCATTCTCTAGACCAACAGAAAGAACAATGTACGGACACAATGAAAAAATCCAACATGACCCAAAAATTTATCAAAAGTAATCTCATTATCTTCCCATAATTTATAGCAGCCATATAATAGTAAAGTTTAGTGCTCATTGTAGTTGAGAATTTGACATCCAAGAGCCGTTACAAGAAAGAAACTATGTCACAACCAAGCCCAACCCACCCATTCATTCCAACTATTTTCATCCATTTCCCAAAGAGGAAAGCAGTAGGATCATAATACCAAGCAGTAAACAAGGTGACAGAAACTATAGAAGAAAAGAACATACCTCTCTTTCCATTTGAGAGAAAAACATAAAACCGGACATTGCCCTCTTTGGTGCATTTGGATCCTTCTTCTTTTTCTGTTTTTTCTTCTTCCCATCTTCATCTCCATCCTTGGATTTCTTCTTGGAAGTAGAAGGCTTCACAGATGAAGACTCTTTCTTTGATTCCTTTTTGGCAGGTTTCTGGAAGAAGTAATTAACTAGTAAGTGAGATTCAGAAAAAACAAAATAAATAAATTATAGTCTGAAAGATTTGAGATAACATACCTCTTTCTCTCCTCCACTTTCACTAGCATCAGAATCCTCCTCCCCAGAATCATCAGTTGGTGACCCTCCATCATCTTTATCAGCTACAAAATCTGAATCCTGCATAGTGTCACAATGTCTTAATAAGCATGAATACTACAAATATAACGAGATATGCAAAGCATTAATAGGCATGACTGCAAGCTGAATCACCTTTAATCAACAGAAAAACTGGAAAGAGAAATACAAAAGGAGAGAGGAAGGGAGGAGATAAGAATTTACAGCGGGGCAAAAAAAATCCCACTTTACTGTAATTAATACCAAGATCGGACCTCAAAATATCTTTCCACTTGGGATAGAATGTAATAAGCTATTGCCAAAGATAATAGTAACAAATGTATGGACAAAGAGTATGAACTTAGCAGAAGCAGCTGCAAACTTCATGAGCAAAAGCTATAAGAAACGAATTGAAGAGTTAACCTCTTCATCACTCTCATCACCACCAGCTTCGTTCTTAATTCGCTCAAGATGAGGATCAACTGCATCATCATCATCATCCTGAAGAACGGCAGCCACGCCATCTGCGGTTTTCATGTCTCCAAGGTTCATAATCTTCAACCCCTTCCCACTGAAGCAATAATTATGAGGTAAAAATATCTAAAAAAAATCCAAATATAGCAGATCAATAATTGAATCCATGTAAGAATAAGAGAAACTTGTGCTGACCTGATGAAGTCAAAAAGGTTATGATATTCATTTCTCTGGATATTCCTAAACAAATGTTCTTGTTCAGTTTTAAGTCTGATAAGAAGATCAAAGTAATGCATATTTGAGCCTCCAGCAGCATGCCTCTCAAATTCCACATAGTCAATCTAGTACATAAAATTAGAAAGGTCAGATACCACATGACATCAAAACTCATCTATTTGCAGGGTTAGAAACTAACTTCCTCATGAAGGATAAGTGTAGGTGGTTTAGGCAGAAAGAAGAAGCTCTTCTCAAGAGGATAAAGGACACCGTCTTCAGCTTTCAATGATGACTTCACTGCATAACCGTCTTGAGCACTACGGAATTTTCCAGGTTTGGTAACTTTGGCACCAGACAAACCACGCAATATTGTGGTGAACACTTCATGGATGAGCCCCTGTTTGTTTAAAGCACCCAGCAATATATAAGGAAACGTTACATGTTAACAACCCAGATCCCCATGGTTCAGTTATGGTCCCAATACAAAGGAAACCCCTACTAAGCAATAGCTCAAAGCTTTGTGAAATTAAGTAATAGTAAGAATAGTAATTACCTTGTATGATGGCTCTAACTTGTCCTTGTACTTTGTGTTCAAAAGATCTTCGCTCATCAACAGCTCGCTTTGAACCACATAATCAGTTTCAAACTGTACAAATCGCTGTAAATGTAAGCATTACACTTAACACAGGAAAGAACTGGCATCAATCAATGAAATAAATTATACCTGCAAGACAATATGCGGGTACAAGGTTTGCCCTTTACGAATTGGTGGATCAAGAGTAACAACAACAAAGGTATGAGGCTGATTAGACTGCTCAAAACAAAAGAGAACCCCATCAGTATTCATAAGGACCAGTATTGAACACAGAACACGCAAATTGATCAAAGTAATCATTAAATAGTTATTCAACAATAGTACTTGCAAAGCATTCTGACAAGTCCTTCAGTCCTTGCAAGAAATATTTTCAATGGTACTGAAGCATATTCTAGAAAAGAAAAGAAGAGAAAATTTACCTTTGGAAGCAAAAATAGCCGGACAACACTGCTATACTGAATTTTGAAATCATTAGCTTGTCCTTGGAGCCGCAAGAATGAAAGATGAAGTTCAACACTATACCGACCCCTAAAAAGGGAAAAAAATAAAAAAAAGCTTCCATCAGGAAAAATTGAAGCAAGCAAGAATAATAGAAAGGCACAGCTGATAAATGTATCTACGAATATAACTACACAAGGACGATTCATGCAAAGGTCAGCACACTAGTCTAAACATCACACACTCGTATTTCTTATGTCTACCTTGGTGTGAGGATTGCAATGCCCTCAAATGTAACAACAGCTTCTTCACCTCCAGCACCAACATCAGCCATTGACATAATTTTATCACGAAAAACCTGTCAAATGGTTTATTCACCACACATCAGCAAACAATCACAAGATTATCCCAGCAAACTCATAACACATGACGAGAGCAAACTCACTTGAGCAGGTGGATGATTCTCATCGCCAACAAATTGCGTGTTGGAATTAGGGATGTGAAAACTTATCTCCATCAGTGAATCTTTCTGTTATTATTACAAAGAAGGAAAATGAAATAAATAAAATACTAAGAAATGCAATAACTTTGCAACTGAAGAGCAGCCTTAAACCAACTTGGTAGCTAGGATACCATCAGCATCAAATGCAGAAAAACTGCTGGGATCATTCAGACAATATGTGCTAAGCAACACAAGTTAACCAACAAACCTCATTGGCTCCAGTTGTGTCATCGACATGGAACTCCAAGATGACATCATTTTTCCCTTGAAGTTGGGTTTGCGAGACATCTGCTAAAGATACCTCAAAAGCTTGCTTTTGACCAACCATAAAAGTCAGCATGTTCCCTGAAGATAGCCAGAGATTGGATTCAATGCCATCAAAATGACTGAAGAGTATAATGGCACAGACTTTACAAACAAAGAGGCCAACTAACTTTCAAAACATAAAGTAACATTTAACCACAAAAAAGGAACAACTTTGGGAAATATTGTGCAAAATTTGACCAAAGGACCAAAGGCCCACAATAAGATAGAGATATTAAGAACCATGAAACATAAAGAAAAGAAACCCATTAGAACCATCAACTTCAAGAATAAACAAAGCCACTGACCATTTAAATCAACTTCTCCCCAGTTACGACCACTAACAGAAAGCTGCTTCTCTTCAGGTGATATTCCAAAATTGGACTGGAAAAAATTGGTCAAAGTAGTGACATCCTACAAGGACAAGACAGAAAACAGTGAGACTAGATGGAATATGAAACTAAACTACTATGAATTTTATAAACCCATATCAAAGTTCTCCATAACAGTCGCTGACAACCACAAGGGATGTGGAAGACAAAACTAAAACTACTATGAATTTTGTAAAAGGCAAACTATAAAGCAGCTTTGCAACACAAATGGGAAATGATCATCAATGTCAACATAGACTAGGTGTGACCAAGAAGAATGAAAAAGGAATCATAAGAATAGGCACGTTGATTACATTCATTTACATTAAATTCATAACAGCACTACATAGGATTTTAAAGAAATATACATCATAATAGCTCTATATAGAGACCAAGCCAACAAATGTTTTGAAAACCTTCAATTCCAACTTTCAGAATTGGAGAAAAAAACAAAATAGGATAAAGAGAGAGAGAAAGAGCGATAAAATACCTGGTCACGAAATCCGGTGAACTTGTAGTACAACCCATCTTTGGTTCGAACACCAAGTTGATTTGTCCTAGGAACTTTCATCCATGTAACCCCGGCAATATCAACTTTATCAACTTCTACTGCTTTACCACCTCCCTGCTTCTTCCACGAAATCTTTCCCAAGTAAATTTTAAGCTGCCCAGGATTCTGCATTACACAGCAATGGCAACAACAATGACATTTAATACTCTTAAAAGCCACACAATCTCCAAATATTCATTCAATTTCCAGCAATGTTTCATAACTAAAGTCAAAGCTACCGAAGAAAGAAATTAGAAACCAAGCAATTAGGGTACACAACCATAACAAACGTTATCAAAACTTAATTATCCATAGAAACAGCCTTTCTTTAATGAAGCTAGACATAGCTTTAACATAACATTAAGGTTCCTTTGAAAAAAATTTCTAAAAAAAAAAAAAAACAATGATAATCCTTCAATTTCTTCCTTCGTTTTCCTTGTATCGTGAAAAAAAAAAAAAAAGCAGAAGGCACAAATTAGGGTTATAATTAACAGTTTAGGGTTTCGAAAAGGCACGATAGGTCACCAACGTCAAAAAAAAAAAAAAACTTTAAATCATTACACAACTTCCCCCGATCCTCTATCATAAAAATGTCATAAAACCAAAAATTTCCCTAAAACTAACTTAAAATAAGGGTTTCGAAGAACTTTCGGGTAAAACGACAGCGTTTCAAGGAAACAATAAGAAAACAAAGCTTCGATGAATTGTTGAACGCCACAATGGGAGAATAGTACATTACCGTGCCGCCTCGGCCGCCGAGCGAAATATTATTGAAGGAGGGACCGTCGGTCATTTCTGCAAATTGAGTGAACGATGATGTAACTGTGCGTGTGCGAACTGAAAGAGCACGACTGCCTTTTTATGACTGGAAGGGAAGGTGCGAAGTACGCGCTCAGCTTTGTGGCGCCAAATGATTAATAACACTGTACGGCACCGTTTAGTAGTCTACCAGAGCGTTAAGGCGGTGTTGTTAGGCGAGGCCGGTCAGTCGGGCCCAACTTAAGGCCCGTAAATTGGATTTTGGACCTAGACCGATGGCCTGATTGAGTTTTGACTTTGACAACATGATCAGTACGTTATCTGGCCCAGCCCAAATAAGAAGTAGATAAACACTGAGCGGAAAAATGCCAAGGGTAAGCATCTTTGCAAATTGCAATTGTGATTTTCCCACATCATTTAACAACTACTTATTGGATTTAATTTGATTTTAATGAAGACAACAATTATAAGATAATGAAAGTCCATTTGCAGCTGGCAGCTTGCTTGGAAAATAAACATGCTGCATCTTATTTTGACCGGTTATGCTAAATTTAATATTTTCTTTTCTTTTACAACATACACTGAATTTTTCCCCCCTAATTCAATGCTTTTCTATTTTATAAGATAATTTTATTAATAAAAAATTAAAGATACACATAATAAAAGGAGACGTAATGAACCTTATTTCTCAAAATATTTGTTCTAAATGTCATTTGAAATATTTGTAGATAACAAATATATCCCTCAAATGATGAATTCAATAAAATGTTGATGATAGTTGAAGAGGTGGCATAATTAGTTAAAATAAAAATTTTTATATAGGTTTCAATAAGGATAATTTTATAACTAAATAAAAAAATTTCCCATAAGTGCATAACCTGTATCTAAACCCAAAAGTGCCAAATACTGTAGTGGCGAGTAGGGATGGTGAAAAAATCTTTGTGAGTACGGAGACCCACTATGTTAGTATTGGGTTTAATTTTACTCTTGTTAATATAATTTTTTTAAAAAAAAAAAAGAGGGTACATGTATGACTTTTTATACCCTTTGATTGAACAAGTCGGGTACGAGTATAAAAAAACTAATGCCCATATACCCACTCATTAAACCCTTTAATTATTAACGAGTTATTTCTTTCACTATTCATTTTTTGTACTGTTTTAAAAGTTAAAATTAACAACTAAATCAAATAAATATTAGAGTAAAAAATTAAAACTCTAAAACATAAAAATCAGCGCTTAATAGCTCAATAATCTGAACGGCCATCTAATATGATATTGTCCTAGATATTTACTTAGAAATTTTAGTCATTTAATGAACTAGACATGTACTAGACCATATAAAATCTTATCCTAATCGAAAACAAATGATAGGCAAGGAAATGCCAAAATGAGACTTTTGTTTCCGATCCAAATTAATATTTAGTAATATAACAGTTAAAATTGAGCTTAACAATATCAAATTATAATTAATATTTACTGAAAATTGAAAATGACTTTTATAAAAATATTTTAGAATAAAGTGCTACATGTTCATCTACGGCTAAATTGTTAAGGTATAATTTTTTTTTTAAGTTCATGCAAATGTTAGAAAATAACAAAGAATGGATATCTCTAATTTTTATCGGAAAATTCCCGATTTATACCTATTTAAACCCACAACAGATAAGGGTGGTTGACGAAAATATTTTCTTTCAAACGGATACGGTAGAGATAATGGCATTTCGTACAATACCCGACCCATTGCCATCTCCAGTGGTGAGTTTGCTACTATGTTTCTAACTTATAGGTGGTTAACGAAGTACTTAATTTATTCTTTTTCATTGCAGTAAAACAGTAGTTAGATTTAGATACGCGTTGCATAAGAAAATAAATAAGACTGCTTCTGCCTACCTACTACTTCCACAACACAATTCCAAAAGCACTTCTTGTTCATTCCACCAAATAATTATATGTTATAAAATAAACAGTTAAAACAGTTTGCAGGAATATTATATCTCTTGATTCCTTAGTAAACATCGCCATATTATAAGCCCTGATGGAGGAAACAAACTCCATTTTCCGCCCACATAAACTCAGCAAAACCAAACATAACGAATCCAATTAACAGACATTTCTTTAAACAAAATCTGGCGAAGAATGCAAGAAATTCTATGTTGCAGTCTCATATTGCTTGCGTTGACGTGCAATATTTTATAATGATTCTTTCTTTGCTATTATCATGTAATTCTGGAGTGTTCTTTTCGACAGTGTGTGCCAGATTAAAATTGTTTCAGGGAAACTTGTCCATTTCGGTATCTGATATCATTTCCTGTTAAGTGGTTTTGTTTATTATTCCTGCACTCCACAAGCAATCTTTCAAAAAGTGCTTTTGCTTTGGTAGGATCGGATGTGTTTTAAATAGTTTATGTTCTTCATCTAAAGCTTACGCGTTGATCATTTGAAAACTTAAAAAGTTATGTTGTGAACACCATGCACTTGACAGCCCTCAAATTCACATTCAACTGTAGGAATTGCTTCTTCATTGACAAGTTATATTGTTAAGCTGCCATTTTATAAATCATTATCGAGCACTAACCAAAAGGCAGCTTCTAAAGTTAATTAGACTGCTAGAGGTGAGATTGGAGTGCTTTTGGAAAAACTACTTAAAAGTGCTTTTAGATAAACCCCCTTTTCATAAAAATACTTGAAAGCAATTTTAAGCAAGTGAACCTCATTGATATTTCTTCAGAGATCTCATCCAGTTTATTCTGATCTCCAAATGCACTTCAGTTGTAAATCATTGGAATTGCAAATGAAATTAACAACTTTCAATCAGTTAAAATGGAACGGGTGAATCTTCGGGAGGAAAAACAGAATATGGACATCTAAAATTTGTATGTACATTGTCCATTTGTCTTAATCTTCTTAGTAATCATCGTTTAAATTGTTTTAATTTGAAAATAGTTGTAAGTACAAACAAAAAATAATAAAGTCTAAAATCTAGACTTCTCTTGTATATATACACATATCACCAACTCTGTTCAGGTCAAGTAACCAAAGAAAACGAAGGACAAAAGAAAGAAAGAAAGAAAGAAAGAAGGAGAAAAGAAGGAAACAAGAGATGGAAATGATGATGGTAAAGCATGAAGAAACTCAAGGGAGACGCCGGGCCTTGGTCGTGGCAGGTGGCGAGGTACAGTCAGTTAGATGTGTCAAAAGAAGGCGAAGGGATCCTGCTGTGACTGCACTTGGCTGTGATGATAACCAAAGTCAGCAGCAGCAGAATGATCAAATTTCTGGGGCTGCGGCAACCACTGTGAAAAGAAGTTCAAGATTCCGCGGAGTCAGCAGGTAGAAACAAGAAATTTCATCATTTGTACAACATACTTTGTGTATGTCCATTGTGTGTAAATCAGTAACTCTTCATAACTTATATGGAAATGAATACAGGCATCGCTGGACTGGTCGATATGAAGCTCACTTGTGGGATAAGCTATCCTGGAATGTCACACAAAAGAAGAAAGGGAAACAAGGTACACAATTGCTATTATTATTTTTTTCCTGGTTTCGTTTCTCTTCTTCTTGCATTTCCATTTCAGGATACTAACTTTGAACCTTATTTCGTCATTATCCGGACTGAACAGTCTACCTTGGAGCTTATGATGAAGAAGAAGCTGCCGCAAGAGCATATGATTTAGCTGCACTCAAGTATTGGGGCACATCAACCTTCACCAACTTTCCGGTACAAATATTTGTAAAATTATTTTAGCAATACATGCATATATTCAGTAAAACATACACGTAACATGAACATATCTCTAAAGCCCCTCAATAATTCTAACAGATATCCGATTATGAGAAAGAAATCGATTTCATGCAAACTGTAACAAAGGAGGAGTATTTGGCCTCTTTAAGAAGGTAATATAAGATTTTATTTATCAAGTATATAGATTACTATCAAGGTGTTCTTTAAAGTTGTCTAAATTAATAATATTGTTTGATTACTTTTAACAGGAAAAGCAGTGGCTTCTCAAGAGGTGTATCCAAGTACAGAGGCGTTGCAAGGTAATCAAAATGTTCTTAATATTTTGATGAACCAGCTTGTTGAAATATTTGATGTGAAGAAAATTCTGACGGATATTTTTGCAGACACCATCATAATGGAAGATGGGAAGCAAGAATTGGGAGAGTTTTCGGAAACAAATACCTCTACCTTGGAACTTACAGTAAGTGTTACAGCTACTCTCAAACAAACGCATAAAAATTAACTTAACAGAAGGATTCTGTTTACTTAATCAACAAATCTTGTCGAATCACAGGTACACAAGAGGAGGCTGCTCGAGCCTATGATATTGCAGCAATTGAGTATCGAGGGATCAATGCTGTGACAAATTTTGATTTGAGCTCTTACATCAGATGGTTAAAGCCTGGAACAAACAGTATCCTGACTGCTGGTCATGAATTGCCCACACTCGCAGAGCCTCAGTCACTGTTGCCATCTCCAACAGATTACAGCCCAAGGGAAGAACCAAAATACTTGTTTTTCCAATCCAATTCAATTACTGCAGATTACCTAATTTCGCCGCAAAAGCAAGAAGATTGTTTCCAAAGCAATATCTCTGTCAACTCAGGCAACATTAACAACAAGCCATCAACACCATCTGCACTAGGCCTGCTCCTTCGTTCTTCGATATTTAAAGAGCTGGTGGAGAAGAATTCAAATGTGTCCGAGGATGATAGTGAAGGAGATGAGAAGAAAAACCAACATGGCACAGCGTGTGATGATGAGTTTGGTGGGATCTTTTATGATGGAATTGTTGATTTTCCATTCATTTGCTCTTCCAACAGGGGTAGCATAGATTTTCAAGAAAGAGAACATTTTATTTGAATTTTAAAATATGTTTTGTTTCTCCTCGACTTGAGTTTTAAAAGTTAAGATGTGAATATTTGCAGTGGTTTGTTGTAAGAAACTTATAAGCATAAGCAATCTTCTCTGAATATATATGTTTGAGGAAGAGCCTCCCTTCTGTAATTTATTCTTAGATTTTTCTGCTATGTAAACAAACCGGCATGAGATGAATTTGCTTTCCCTCCAAATCAGAAAGCCTGTATATATATATATATATATATATATATATAGATAGATAAATGAAACTAAAAGCGCTTGCAACGCCAAATAAGTTATCTGAAACGATGCAATGTGCGCCATCTATCATCTCATATCTATCAACTTGATTACCACATACCCTTACTGCTGATGGAATACTTTTGCTAGCTGAGATCTCAAAAGCATCCTCAAAAATCCATCATTGTTATCAAAACAATATCAATAATAATCAAAATTAATAACTCTTTTCAGTTATATTATCAAATAACAACTCTTTCAATTGTATATTTAACTCCAATTATGCTAAATTGCCAAAATAATTAGTTAATACCTAACAAAACACTGAACTGAATCTGAAAGAAACGAGGAGCATACAAGAAGAAGAATTGGCTAAGGGATATAATAACATTTGGATCTCTAAGTTCAACAAAACCACAAATAAAAATATATTTAATAATCTTTTTTCATAAGAGCTCCCAAAATGGGACCATCAATTTTGTTAAAGTCTTTAACATATGTTAATAAAATTAATGGTTTAGCTGTTATACCCTTATAGTTTGCTTTAAGAAGAAATTTTATGTCAGAAAATATACATACTTGTTCATATCTTAAATTATGCGTTGTGACTATTTATTTTGAATTTGGAGCAAACGAAAGCACTTTTATACATGTAATCTTTGCATTTACTTATCAGCTTGTCTTTCTTACCTCATCTTACAAACATATGGAAGTACTGTGCATGGAAATTTTCTGATGTGCTAAGCTGGACTGTCGTTCCTAATGTGAAACACTGTTTGAACAAACAGAATGTCTTCTTAAAAACATAAGAGGTTTTTTGTTCTTTTCTTTAAATATTAGGGTCTAACCATCATTTTTCTAATTATATATAGAGTGGGAATCGAAATCGGAATCTAAATCCAACTGGAAATCGGTATGCAAGCAGTGAAGCCCGGAATTCCGAGCCAGATAACCGCATTTGTCACAGAGAATTTTGAAGTTAATAGAAACAACCACGGCCAAAACCGAAACTCGCAATTGGTATACAGCAGGATACAGATGTGGGAGAATTTCGTATCTTTTGCTGGTGTTTGCACTACATGGAGATCAGAGGCAGCAGATCCGCAAAACAATTTCAGATACAAATCTTGTCAGCAGATTCCTTGGCTGATTAAAATTTCCCCTGATTTCGGAGTCTGTATTTTGCACCCTTTTTCCCGTCTTCTCCAGCTTCAACAACTTCCCAAGCTTAAAGAATCTGGCATTTGATTATAGAATCAAACCCTTGCCGGACATGACTAGGACCTTGAATTTGGAATAGAGATATTACTAAATAGTATACTATTCTCGATGCATACGCAAGTGCTCTTTATCATCATCGTCCTCGTCCAATCCGCCAGATTGGGGTTGGGCACCAGTGCTTATGACGATTATTTACGGATACTGTCATAGATTGGCCTGTGCCTATGGCAGGCCAGGTGACCGAGTTTGGAGAGGACTAAAAATATGTATAGGCACGAGGATGTAATTTACTACAAAGATCAATTTTATACCACTAGTCATGGAGATGTTATCCAAGATAAAGTTGGGCGGCAAGTCGCGATCCCAGATATAAGCAGGGGCTTCTTTTCCAGTCTTAACAAGAAAATGGTGCTCAAATGATTTATGCTTAAAACTCCATGATCTTACATTTCCTAAATGCTTGAGAGAAAGACAAGATTTCTCACCTTGATTAGTCATGATCTAACTGTTATTCAGCTCCTATTACAGCTTAGCTTTAAGCCTTCAACACCTGCATACCCACAAGCCAGCAAGATCGAGAGAGAGGAGAGAAATTTCTACACTCTTGACCAAGTATCAATGCCAAGAGTATCAATTGTGTGAATAGTGACTTGCAATGGGCAATAGTCATTTAAATATTATGATTAAATATGGAGATTTCCCGTCCATCCTATTTTGAGCTAAAATAATACAATTAACTCCTTTTAGTTATATTATGAAATAACAACTCTTCCAAGTGTATATTTAACTCCTGTGCTGAATAGCCAAATTAATTATAGTTAATACCTATCGAAATATTGAACTGAATCTGAAAGAAACCAAGAGCCATGCGAGAAGAAGAATTGACTAAGGGATATTAGATATAATAACATTTGGATTCCTAAGTTCAACAAAATCACAAATAAAATGATAGTTAATATCTTTTTTTTTTCCAGTTAACTTCATGTACTCATACGCTTTATATTTTATCTTATGGGTTGTGATTATGACATATTATGGATGTAGTACCTCATAGTTTGGGTGCTATTGACTTTCTCATTATCAAATAGTGTCCAAATTTATGAGATATAGTACTATAATGGTTGAAACTTAACTCTATGTATATTTGATGTGTCAATAGATGAATATTATAAATCTGACTTGTGATCCAAAATAAGAATCCTACACTCAAAACAATACCCACATATGTACCTTAGATGTTAGTTTAGCAGAATAGATACGAGTCCATTTAAATTGGAGAATTTATGAAGGAAATTAAGTTTTAAATTTCTAAAAATCACGTGATTATATAGCCAAAGGGAATACGCTGCCTGGAAGTAAAAATAAGAGTTTTAAATTTAGAATGTTAATGGGATGAGACTCTCTTAATCTCTTTTATTTTTTTTATATATATATATATTTTTTTTAACTGAATCAAAATTTATCATTTAATAATAATGTTGTTTGACCCATTATTGGCCTGAAGATCATATGTTATCTATAATATGCCCACGATAATCTTTAGGAGTGGCAGCAAAGCTCTTGATTGATCAACACAAGTGAATTGTATTAAGACGCTTCATAAAACTACATGATCTGTACTTCAAAAAAAAGCGGACGGAAAGAAGAGGTCTTTGCTCTATCTACTTCTTTCTCTTTTCAAGAATGAACAATGAAAAAAAGGATTTTAAAACAGTATCCCTTCGGAGGCATACATACATCCTTTTATACATACGGTTCAATAAAACTTGTAAAAAAAAAATAATAATAATAAAAATAAAAGTCAATCTATAACTCCGAACCCTTTCCTTTCGTAGTTTCTTTCTTCCTTGCGGGCTTCTACTACCGAAGGGGCTTTATATTGCTGTACCATGTCCATGCGCATCTTGTATCAGGGACCAATATGTAAATAAAAACGACCATTATGTTTTTCCGTAATTTTATCAAAAACCACAGGATCTAATGTAATTGACTTGCTGCGATCCATGTATCATTTTGTACTCGCATATATCACCGTTAACAGCTGGGATCAGTCATCAGTTCCGAAAATGCCTTGGACCACCGCGATCTCCCTCTTCCTCCTCCTCCTAACCGCCACGAACTCCGCCTCAATCCCCGGCCTCGACACGTTTCTAACTCGGCAATCCCAAATCGACCCACACTCATCCAACGACTCCTTCACCTCCCTCCCGTCCTCCCTCAAATCCTCCCTCTCCGCCGCCACTCCGCCGCCAATCCCATCACTCATCAAGTCCCTCCTCTCCCTCTCGCTCCCAATCTCCATCCACATCCGCCTCGTGGGCCCCACCTCGTCCTTCCCGCCCTCCACCTCCTCTTCCCTCCTCCACTCGTACCTCTCCGCTGCCCAATCCTCATCTCGCTTCCACGTCATCTCCCCCTACGCCGCCACCTTCTCTCACTCCCTCTCAATCTCCCACTCCCCTCACTTCGACATCTCAGTCTCCCCTTCACTCGCGTCCCACCTCTCCCAAACCCTCGACTCCCTCCTCGCTTCCACTCCCTCTTCCCTCCGCTCCCCTCTCCTCTCCATTCCTTACTCCTCTATCGACGAAATTGTCAAACAAGACTTCGAAAAGGAGAAACACGTTAACGGAATTTACATTTACTTGCTCAATTTGGGATCCAAGGCTAAGAATTATGCTTACAGTTACACTCCCGGCGAGTCTTCACCCGGGTTTACCAAGTGTTTGGGGAGTATCTGGACTGGTAAGGAACGTTACGTGTGGATTGATCTCGGTGCTGGTCCTGTGGATTATGGCCCGGCTTTATCCGGAGATGGGGGTTTGCCCAAAGGCGAGTTCCATCCTCTGGCGGCCTTTCACGGTCGTCCCAAGTCGCAAAAGGCGTTGCTCGCTGATTTAGCTTCACTCGTTTGGAGTGCTTATCAGGTGAAAATGCTGTTACTTTTGATTGTTTTTGTGATTGGTTTTGAGCGTTGTATTGAATGAATGGTGGTTTTGGTTGTCGTTGCTGTCGTTCAGGTGCTTGTTGTGCCTTCTTTGAGGATTCCTGTGTATTTTGAGAACACGTTGATTGTTCAATTTATTCATATTTATGGGTCGGAGGGTGTTGATTCCAGTGGTTTGGATTGGAAATCGATTGAGAGGACGTTTATGGATGAAGCTAATGATAATGGGTTGTTGGTGGGAGATCAGTCTTTGAATTTCAGGACTTACAAGGTGAATTTTGCTGACTGTTCTGTTTGTTCCTTTGCAATTTCCAAGTCTGTTAATTCGTATACGTCGAGGTTCTTATTTGATAATTATACCATGATTGTGAGTGAGTATTTGGACTCTAAAAAATTGCATCAGACAATGTCTGAGTTAGCTGAGGAGTTTAGGAGGGTGGCAGGGATCCCTGAGGAGGATTTTGGTCGGGTCCTTCCCGTTTATGTGTTTGATTTGGACTCTAATTCGCTCTTGTTGCTTGACCGGTTTCACCAATCTGTTGCATTTAGAGATATGGTCATTGCAGTTAGGACAAGGAATTCTCAGACCGTGAGTGATTATAGCTGTAATGGTCGTCATGTGTTTACGCATACAAGGGAGCTGGAGCGACCACTTGTTGGTTCGATTCTGCAGAGCATGTGGGGGGTGTCGCCCACCCATTTGTTGTGGAGTTCGATGCATAACAATACTTTAGTGGATTACACATGGAGTATTGGGCAGACACCATTTGGGCCGTTTTCAGAGATTTCATCATTGTCTTTTGTACAGAAGGATGCAGCTCGGAGGAATGTTCTTTTGACATCATTGAATTATAGTATATCGAGTGCTGTTGATGTTCTTGCATCCGTAGCTGCACATGGTGGAGAGAGAAGACTTCTTAAACAGAATCAATATCTTGAGTTCGTTCAGAGGTGGAACTTGTTCAAGTACAAGCTGGACAAAGCAGTTACTGCATTATCGCATATGGACTTTGAAATGGCGTTGTACTACTTGAGGTCGTCAGATCATGATCTGTATACCATTCACTCACTTGTTTACCATGCGTCTCAAGAATTGGAAGCATCGCTTGTATGTTTCAAGGACCCACCAGTTCCATGGGCTTCAATTTCAATGTCTGCAGTAGCTTTCCTTGCTCTCTCTTACGTTTATACAAAAAGAGACCAACTCTTTAGGAACAAAAGAAAGCAATTTTGAATCTTTAGAGGAACTAAGGGTTTTAGTATTTGAACACAAACTACACATTTTTCTGCCCACACTACTCAAAACTGTTTTGTAACTTTTAAGATATGTCAGGTTTCTGTTGTAAGTTCATGATTGCTGGATGAATGTTAGTAGAATGCATGCGGTTCAGTGGACATCTTTGATTGATGAATGCAAGTAACTAGTTATTTCGTAAGAACTACATGCACCTAAACAAGTCACATTTGGGCATGCAAAAGCAGAACCTACATCTACATGTTCGCTGTAATTGCTGGAAATTCATCTTGATGCATCTTACATGGTGCATTATTTAGTGTTCTAAACTTGGCATGAGCATGAAATAGCCCCGCCCTCTGGAAATGCTTTAGGCCATGACTTTATTAGAATGGGGTTTTAAACAGTGAACCACCATGTCAGGCCCATTTCAGCCCATTTGATTGAAACACTTTGCGCGCCCATTTACCGCAAAGCCCTAAAATTCAATTCAATTAGCTCAGAATTCTAAAATTAATTTCACGAAATTTGACTGAATAATTCAATTTGCCGTGAAAACGAAAAGTGTGTTGCTTTGATACTCTCCGATCAAGCAAGCTGCCCATTTTGAATACCAAACATGTGTGCTTAGTTAGAATCCATCCAAATTCAATCCCAAACCCTAGATTTTGAATTTAGAATGGAATTTGTCTTCAATGCGGATCAAATTTTGTGGCTTAGGATTGCAACATGACAAATTTTTTAAAATTCACCAAATTACTGTCAATATTTTATCTGTTTAGCCTGAAGAACTGTGTTACGAACTTGCAGCCTTTGTATTATTATTTTGCAGGAGACGGAGATGAAAGTCAAGATCTTACGTATCCTCTTCAGTGATTCACATATTTATCGTCACTATGATTGATTTCTTGATATGATTGATTTCTTGATTGCTGAACTCTTTAAACTTTGATTAGCTAGCTTGTGGATTGTTGCTGGTTGGGCTCATTCGATTTTAAGCTTTGATTAATTTACGAAAATCCCATATTACTTTACCAGTACTGCATAAGACAACATGAAAGAAATTTTACTGTAAGTTACAGTATTCTGGTAAAATGTTGATAAGATTATGCTGAGCAAACGCCATTTTTGTATTTAAGCTGATATTCAGGAGTTTAATTACAGTTCTCCTTCTGTGACTACTGTTTAGACTTTGAGTTTGCTTTTGTAGTTAGGCGTACACTTCAGTGTAAAATATTGATGACTTCTGCCCAATTAATATGCTGCAGGATGACATTATTATTTGTTATCAATCACTTTAGAGAGGACGTTTGTTGTGTGTCAAATATATAAATAAAGAAGCAGAGTTTTTCCTTGACTTGTTTCCTTTCTGAATATCCACCTGGCTTTAATCAGAGTATGTTCTCTTCATTTCTCCCATATCCAAACTATTTTCATTACGGCATTGATCAATTTGCATTTATTATTGCTTGCTGTGCTGCTATATCGTTGCTTGGATTCCACGTTGAGGGCAGACATGACTTTTGTGGCTTGTGAAACTAGGTGGCATGCTGTTGCATCATGGACGTGGGATGCACATGATGACATGTGTGGCATTTGCCGGATGGCTTTCGATGGTTGTTGTCCTGATTGTAAACTCCCTGGTGATGATTGCCCATTAAGTAAGTCAAGAAAATGTAGCTACTTGATGCGATTCAATTGATATGATGTGCTATAGTTTGACCATTGATGAGTTTTTTCTATTTAGTTAACTTCAAATTCCAATGAGGTAAACGAACGATTACCGGTTACTGTCTTACTGATGATTGTTACGTGTTGTCATAACCTTGCAGTTTGGGGTGACTGCAACCATGTGTTCCATCTTCACTGCATCTTGAAATGGGTAAATTCTCAAACTCCTCAAGCTCATTGCCCCATGTGCCGGAGGGAATGGCATTTCAAAGGATCAGATTGAGTGAGGTTGAAGAGGAGTCTCCAAGCATCTGAACCTGCCCGCTATGAAGCCTTCCAATTTCATCTCTGGCCTTACACTCTTGATCTGGAATTTGTCTTCCATTGAATTTCACATTGTATTGCTCAGCGTACCGATAAAGCAATGGCAGTTGTATCATTTAAGCAAACTTGTGTGCAACTCGATGGACCGTACAGAAATCTTCTCCATTTCTCAATGAAACACAAACAAAATTGCACTATTACTAGGAAAAAGTAAAAAAGTTGATACAAAAGATCCTTTCTAGCAATGCAGGCAAATATGTTCAGCCATCCGAGCAATCACTGTCACTCTAGCATTGTGGACCCCAAAACTTTGAATCATTTTCAACTTCATGTTTCAAAACAGGACAAGTAGCATTAGAGAAATCTCTAAACTGTAGAAGTCCGGGTTCACCATAACTAGCAGTCACAATTCGACATCCACTTACTACCATGGCTGAACACCCTGCGCTGATATCCGCTTCCTCAGGATAATCGCAAAGCAAGGAATTTGTTAGCATACCAGTGTCCGTCTCCCATATATTGACGCGCAAATCATTTCGCCCTCCTGTCACTATTTTGTATGGATCCATGTGTAATTGTGTCACTGAACCCACATGTCCATCCAACTCAGCCATCGGTTGTGGTTTTGCTGCATCCTGGCTTCTCCTGACATCCCATATCATTGCTCTGCAGTATCAAGCATATATTTTCCTGAGGCTAAATTAACATTGAAATCAATAACATTATCTTCCAAACACAAAACTATCCTAGCTTTTTACTGATCAAAACGGAAAGTTACAAAATCTCCAAGATGGCAATTAGCGGTGCCTATTTGGGAAAATATGATGAAGTAACTGTATTGTAGTAAGCAAAGTCTCAATGCAGAAGTACCTAAGTAGTACTAATTGGTTACTTTGTCCATGCCAGTGGTGCCTTATGATGCTGCACAGCTTGACAGCAAGTTTTTTATTATTGGATTCGACAAGTAGGAATTTCAGACTTTGGATATCCATGGAAATGAATTGAATCGTCATATTTTAGGTATTTTAGGATGTATTAATTTCCATTTGTAGCATCAAACAAATATAATGGTACTTTTCATGAAGACTACATGGTATTCATTATTCAATCATGACCTAACTGAACTGAAAAAAAACATAATAAAGAAACTAGATATGAATCTTATTAGAAACTATCTTACTTGCCAATTCCACCAGTGGAGATCAAGGACTTTGAGGGCATAATTGAAAAGGAGTGCAATATTGGTTTACAGATTGCTGGAGTCATAACCTTTTGCATTGTCCTCAAATCAATTGCTACAACAGAGGAACCGGAAGCAATATAAAGCATTGATTCATGGCATTTCATGTCCACCGGTACACCAGGTACAGAAGTCATTCCCACACAACATGAAGATCGAACAGCAGATGATGTAGATGTATCCCAAACCCTCACCTATATAGAGTTCAGCCCATCAAACGCAGAGCTAATAACAAAATAGAAAAATACTGGGAAACAAAAAACTCAAGAACATAGAATCTTATTTTTTTAACTTTATCGACATATTTAGTCAAACAAATCTTATTTATGCAATTGTTATTTCACCAAAATAAAAAAATCTTCAGTTGGAATTGACAATTCATATAAATGAATAGATTTATAGCACAAAAGCAATTAAGAAAATAGTTTGCAAACTCAAGGATGAAATAAATTTCCAGCCATTTTTCATTTGGTCGAACACCATATCAGTAAGTTATGACATGGAGAAGGCACAATTTATTCATCCATGCAGTAAGAATTATATGCTTGACTGTACAGTCCTCAGATGTAAAAAATAAATAAGGAAATTATGAGAGACAGCAGTCCATAATGGAAAGAGAAATCTAAATAATACCTTGGAATCTTTTGAAATGGTCACCAAAAGAAAAGATTTATGCCTGGAAAAATAAAAATGAAAACATGAATCAGTATAGTGATGATACACCTTGAGGACAAGGCGCTCCAACAAACTAGAGGCAGTTACCAGCCGCTTGAGTTCATACAAGAGATCTGGGGTTCAATACCAGCTTATATGGGTCAAGAGAAGATTTAATTACCAGTTGTGCTGTGCTTTAACTAACAAACTATTCCTTCAAAATGTGCTAATGGGACACTAATAACGAATCATTTAATTTAATGACCCGACTTCTCAGTAAGGGACTGTCACGTTAAACTTGTGCAGATCTAACAACCCCAACTATATTAAAAGATAATTTAGTAAATTTTAATAATTAGGTTGAAATTGGGACAAAATGAACCTAAACTCCTAAAAAAAATCTGTTAAGGTGAAGCAGATTTTAGTCTGTAAAAGATGTGCGAAAGCAGCTTCAAAGTCAAACAGTATAGCATAAGGTGGTCTACGGTCTACCTAAAAATAAGCAAGTGACACCTACTGAGGCATAATAGATTCACAAGTTTCTATTTTCAACAGTTCAAAAATGAGCCGCTAAAATATTTCTTCAAGGAGCCAGCTCATACCCTGCAACGGACATCAATTTAATGGGTTTCTCATGCCCATAAAGTGTAGCCTTCAAAGCTTGTCGGCCTCGTTTTCCACTTGAGCTAAGAGACCATAGACGAACAGTAGCATCTTCCCCACCACTTGCCAATATTCTGCCACTACCATCACCAAGCAGTTTATCTGACAAGGTAGAAACCGGACCATTGTGACCTTTAAAACATCGTTGGCAGGAACCCTACGGGAAGCATGAGAAAGAGATTCAGGTGTTGAGACTATGTAAAAAGAAAGTATCGAAATTCAGCATTCTTTTACGGAAAGCAGTATTGATATAAGTCCTGTGTGTCATTCATTCATTGATAACAAGCATCAGTTAACACATGCTTCAATTAAACAAATCAGCAAAAAGGTAGGTTAATGAGTGTAGCAGTGGTAACAAAACAGTTCATAAAATACCTTCCACCAAAGACGAATTGAGCGATCACGGCTTGAAGTTACCAAAATATTTTCAGTTCTTTGTGACTCACTTCGAAACAAAGAAGTTTCATGAAGGGGAAACAACCTGTACATAAAATCACATACATCAAGCAACTTCCCTCAGTCATAGCATCATATATAAAGAACATAGCAGTTGTAAATCTCAATTCCATGAAATAGGCAGTTGATGATCTAAATAAGTAACAACAAACTTATAAATGTGTCAAAGGTACCATAAATAAATTTATGAATATTAAATGGGATAATTCTAGAATACTGGAAATCCAACAGAAGTCTTACCTCATGCAAGTAATTCTCGCATTATGATCACTTAGTGTTGCACGATAGTAACTTTCACTCAGAAAGCTGTCAATCTTAATATTTTGTATCGACGATCCCTACAAATACCAAGAGAAGAGAAAGTCTCAACTGATTTATTTTAAAAAAAAAGAAAAGAAGGCCACATTAGCACATAGCATTTAATAAACCTCAACTTTCAGCAAAAATACAAGGAGTGTCAAACTGAAATTAATACCTGAGTAGAAAAAATATCATTGTTGTCTAATAGTATATGGTCATGAGGTTTTGCAACAGAATAGAAGCAGACGTCCAAGGGATCAACAAACTTGAACTGATGCAATGCAGTTCGCCTCGCCAAATATGCTTCCCTAACTTCCACCGTTGGTAATGACCCAGAAACTAACACTTGTGGCCATTGTTCCCTACATAATCAAATACACACACACACACACGATATTAAACCAAAAAGCCCTGACCAATTTCTTTCCCCTATAGCATAATAAGCCCTTCAGCAAATGTAGAAGTCCTCTACTTTCCAAAAGAAAGCTAATTTATTGCCTAAAAAATTCAGTATTTTTCAAAACTAACACATGGGCAACATGCAATTTTAAAGAAAACTAATAAAAAACCAGAAAATTATTCATAAAAACCTGAAGAGGCGTTGCCAAACGGAATCAGAGTAAGCAACGTGTTTGAGTAATTTACAGGACATGGCCATGTTAGAAATGTCTTGCAGGTTCAGGTTAAGGGCACAGTGGGCCAGTGAGTCCTCATTCAAATCCGTAATTGCCGTCGTTAACGGTGACGGCGAAGCCTGATCGATCGCCGGTGACGGGTCTGCCATGCTTTAGAAATTTGGTTCGAGCCTTTTGTACTTTTATTTTTTAAGGCAATTTTCTCGTGCTTTTTTTGTGTGTCAGTGTCTCAGTTCATGTAAATAAACCGACTTTAACGAGATTTTCATTCTCCATTTTTTTTTAATTTGTATTATTCAATTAAAAAACAAAAAGATACTGAAGCATATTTATTATTCTCCAATGCCTTTAAAATACTTTGAATTATCTTCAAATGTGCTCCAATAGAGTTAAGAGTATCTTACTTTTAATTTTAGGCTGCGGCTCCACTGTTGCAGCTCTACTATAAAACACTGATAACCATCTAATCATACAGTAAATATAAATATAATATTTATTTTTATAATTATACTATCATCAATTATTTAATAAATATAAATTTAATATTTATCTCTATTATAATTATACAATCATCAAATTATTTAATAAATATAAATTTAATATTTATCTCAATAATTATACCGTCATCAAAGTTCGACCATAAAACAGTCCCAACATAACCAAACCCTCAATTTTAATAAACTTTGTCAACAATTTTCTTAATTAAGGTTATATACATACACGAATATTGAATGGCAAAGATAATAGAAAATAAAATTGCTCTTGTGTTTACAGTTTAGGCATCAAAATTCAGAACTTGTTTCTCAAATTTCATTTAAATTTAAATAACAATTTTCTTCTACATGTTGTCTGGGATAAATATTACAGAATCTCACTTTCATTGCAGTAATATATTGATGAACTAATACACGATCTCCCCATTAAGAAAACAAAACACAAATAGAACACCAAATGAACTTTTATTCTTCAACAGACAAATCTTGCAAGCGGTGCAGATAGGTCAATATTATCCACAACCGATGCGGCCCAAGGTGATGAATAGAGAAGGAGATGGGTGATTTACAGCAGATTATGCAAAATATCACAAAGATAATTTCTAAAGATAATTTCTAACGGGTTGCGATAAAACTAAAATATGAAAACGACACTGTCATGAACTCTAGATTTCTGGTTCTGAGCTACACATTCGGATATCCACATCAGGTTCCTGATCTCCTGCTCCCTCAACCTCATGTAGGCGAAAAATACCCCGTAATGGAACTGCTAGTCGGAAGATGAAAAATTACGTCATGCATAGGCAGAAAGTGCGGAATACAGGAAATGAAGAGAATGCTGCCTCTAAATAAACAGGAGCATTTGACTCAAATACAAACCTGCTGCTCGAAAGCCAAGCAAAGCCTTTTCACCTCCTCTTCATAAAATGCCTTGTCAAGCATTTGGCTCTCTCCATAGGACAGTTTTGAGAAAATAGACTGATAGGGAGGATATTTTTCCATGACACCGCGAACCTACATCAACAATGCAACAGAAACTAAGAGCTATAGATGCAGTCACACGCTAAAAGGAAATACAAACAAGTGAGAGACGGACACATGCATGCCCGTGATAGAATTTTTTTTGTTGTTTTTCTACTCTGGTGTTTTGGAGGGCCATCTGTTCTCTGGACATGATTAATGTTTAGCATTAATCATGCAGCTCTTTTCAGTTGCCCCCAAACTAAAACTGAAAACAAACCTGATCTATATCCTCACAGACAGCAAGTTCCTCATGACCATAGGGATAACTGTACATAAGCAAACCTTTGTCAGAGAAACATACCAAAGAAGCATATAATACCCAAAGTTAAAGCATGACCAAGCTTGAGCAAAGAGCTTACAGTAAACCAAAGTTGGAGTACAATTTACGACGATCATCTCGGGTGAGCTCAGTGCCAATGCTGCACAGCATAAACCGAATCAGGAACATCCAAAGAGTCCTTGAAGATGAAAAATATTAAATTTCACAGAAAAAGAGGGTAAAAGGAAAAACGTATGAGGATTTTTTCTGAAAGCAAATTTGACTACAGTAACAGCACCTATTTATGGTGATATTGACAGCTCTTCTGTCAGCCTCAAAAGCTAGAAGGTCAGACATGATTTCAGCTGTTGCACCACCCAGTTTCTATTGGAATAGTCAACATAAAACTTGATCAGATCAGAAAATAGGAAGTGAGAGGACTTTGCATAAACTCGGGGAAAAAATCATTCTTCTTCATTCAGCAAACAGCCCTAACCTGACAAAACTTGTAAAAGTCTTCTAGGTATGCCTTGTAGAGTGTGTTCCTCATTATTTCAATGTTCATGTCATCCAAGTCCTACAAAAAATTAAATAAATCACCGATCAGAAAATATAAAACCCGAGGTCTTTTAATAACAAGACAGTATAGAATAGCTGAATGTTGACAATGATGACTATCATTCTATTAATAAAGAAGAGTCCAATTATGGCATAAAAAAAATCAACAGCAAGTACATCAGATTTACTGAAACTCATAATTTGTGAAATTAGCAAGTGTTATAACCATACCTCTGATGTGATACATTCAGAAAAGTATGGTGCTAATGGTGTGTCAACAAGCACCAATCTATAAAGCTCCCGCATGTTCTGAGCAACTGCCAGTGTGGCAATGCTGAGGAATAAAAGAGAGGATTTCAAGAAAAATTTAATAAACTATCAAAAATTCCAAAAGAAAAATTATGTAGGAGTAAGCTTACCTGTCAAACATGCCCAAAGGGTGACATTTCTCCAACAGTTCTTGAACATCTCTCTCATGCAAGGTTCCAGAAACAATCAGGACAACATTGTCTATCATGTGACCATATCTGGATGAAAAGGCTTAAAATGTTACTCTTTTCCTCTCTAATAATTTACCATAAACGAAACTATAGAGACCAAGTTAGGCAGCCAAGCCCAACATCTATAACACACAACTGTTTTAGCAGGTTAGATTGGAATTCTCAAAAATACAAAATTACTCTGACTTTTATGAGCAAAAAACTAGTCTAACTTTTCTTGTGACATGAGTTTTTCACCAGGCACGCATCAAGCAATTATTTTTATAAATAAGTATTAAGGCCTCAATGGGTAATTAGAATAATGATTTTAGTGAATCACATCTCCTAAATATATAAGATTGTTATAAAGGATGGGTTAGCGACCAATGTTTAACAATGAATTAAAATGGGACCAGCATATAAATGAAAACTCTTCAGACAAGGCTTTGTTCGAAAATCCTCAAATGACGACAGAAACAGCATTACAAAAGAGCAAAGACAACATACGTGATATACTCTAAAAATGTCGACAGGGGCTCAGTGGCTTGACATAGCATGTGCTTATACTCATCAACCAGTTTAAGAGTACATTTCTCCACAATTGTAGTAGTATGCAATGGGGAAGGTTCTGCAAGCAAGAAACAAAAATTAGTAATGTGATCAATGACACTAAAAATGGCCCCTCTGGGACACACATGTCAAGTTTAATTAGTTGTTAATTCATCAAAAATTCAGCTCAATTCTACATACAAGAGTACAATTACATCCCCAATCCCACATCTGACTCCAGATTAGAAAAAAAAATTACATCTAAATTATACCTTAACCCCAAAATTCAAAAACACAAAAAATCAATTAAACAACTGTTCACATACACAAACGCATCAAAATCCAAATGTAATTAATCTGCATTGAACACTCAAACCTCCAACTACCATAAATTAAACTAAAGATCAAAACTTTTCACCTCAATTCATTATCTAATCCACCAAAACAATAATAAATACACAAGTCAGAACAAAATGAACTATTCACGGCCTCCAATTAACATAGAAATTCATCAAAAATCGAAACTTTAGCATCTATTACCTTAACGGAAAAAAAAAAAAAGGAATTGGACATATAGAACGCACCGTTTTGGAGGTAAGGACCATATTCGGTGGCAGAGAGATGCATCTTGATGTCGTCAAGCGTTTCGCACTGGCAGAGATTGTTGTAATCGGCGGCCGTCAAGAGCCCCGCACGGTGGCCCCTCACAATCGCCTCCAAGTATCCGCCGTGTATGTTGAACGTCATCGCTTCGAACCCGTACATCTTCGCTAATGAGAGAGCGGTAAGGTTGTTTGTTCGTTGCGATGTGATCTGAGAAATTTACAGATCAGATTCGTAGCACAAATACATCTGCTCTGATTAATAATTGTTTTATCTTATTTTTTCATTTCTATATTTCTGAATTTAATTTTAATCTCTTTTTTTTTCCTTTAGTTTTTTTTTTTTTTTTTTTTGGTTTTGTGGCCGCGAGAGCTTCTGTTTTGGTCATGGACTTACTTCACAGTAGGCCAACTTTTGCGATCCTCTATGTAGCCCTCTGGCTTTAGCTAAGTACAGTCACTAAGATTTTGATTGTGTATTTTAAAGTAAACTGGGGCCAAAAATAGAATCTCACCCAATTTTATTCTCAAAGCCCATATTTGACCCAAACTGACATTCAGCTCCACTAAGTTTTCAACGAGAAATAGAGAATATTAAACCAACAAAAAAAATTAGCCAATAGTAAGTGAATGAATTTACAAAAATTCAACACTTGTTTGCTTTGGATACATTGTCGCCCACCCTTTTCACTTGAAAGACGATCAAGGACCGCACTAGTTATTTAAACAAAATATTCCTAATTCAGACAATAAGGAAAGACGTATTAAAGAGGTTTGGATAAATTTCGAGAAATCTCAAAAGAAATCAATGAAAAAGTAAAAAAAAAAAATCACTTTCCACACAAAACGGAACCTTGAGACTTTATTTAGTTTTAAAAGTAATTCTTCATGTGTTAATTAAGCAAATGTAGTCCACACATGTTGTAGCATCCAAGTTGTACGACCTTGGTGGCATTAATAAACTATGGGAGAATAAATCTTGATAAAATATTACCACATTTCAGTCTCAATGCATGATCGAATCGTCGGGGTTAAAAAAAAAACATATTTTTGATTACAAGCATATGATTTTATTTTTTTGCCTTATTGTCGGCTAAGGACACATACAAGACATCTACAATATATCATTTTATAAGAGAGCAAGCACATGGTGGGTCTAACGTCAGCTTCTGCCTCATCGTTTGAGGAAAAAAAATAAAAATATTCCATGTGTCTATTTCTTGATCAACTTCAATTTTCACGATAAGTGATTAACCCGTGTATGGGTTAAAGACCTGAAATGAGTTAAAAATTATGTGAATAAAAGACATCCAAATATTGGGCTATACATTATTATATTTAGTGAGAATAAATACGTTTACATCGGTTAATTAGTGCGAATTGGAATATGTTATCACAATATAGAAAATAAATTTTCCATAACAAATACCAAATTTTTATTTTGACTCTGAATATTATCACATTGTTGTGGCTTTTGCCACTGGAAAATGAGAGACAGCAAGTGCAAGAAAGAAAGAATCAAAGATCAAAACTGTTGACTTTATGTCGCTTGCTGATGGGGTAGCCGCAAAATTCCGTAGAGCAGCCCTATTAAATTTTAATAATTGATTTGATTAGAAATGAATTAAGGTAGAACAATGCGTTAAGCATAGGAAAATGAATTATGAATATCTCGGAGTTATCAAAAACCATTAACAGATTGTGTAACAAGCTGATATGATACGGGTTCTTGGACTGTGTGAAGATTCGCAAATTGCATCATGAAACTTTTCGTATTGAAGCATGAAATCTCCTGCTATCCTTAGAATTGGCATTTCTTTTCAATTCTGAACTTCGATGAAGATGGATGCAAAGCGTATTGACATACCATCGCTTCACGTACAAATGAAACAAAAGAAAACGCACACATACATCTTTTTTACTCATATCAACAGTATCATTCAGCTAAATAAATTTAAATTCAGTGCTGAGCTCATCACTTATATTTAATTTCTTATAATTTTTTTCATTTATGTATGTATAGTAATAGCTACACGTGTGCATCAGGTAATCTCTTACGTGCTAGGATGACGTACGCACAGTAGATACCGCGAAGAAGGAGGAGGAGGAAGAAGCTTCTACATTCGATGGCGATGAGGAATAACAGGATTTGCATGTTGCGGGCAACTACGTTCACATAAATCGAGTAATTTTTATGCATGAAAATGAAAGCGCGCACACACGCGGCTTCTTTGCTAAGACAGAAATGGGCTCACTTTGCTTTTGGTTTTAGATTGCGACGAATATAAATGTCGACAGCGACATTGCATCATCCTATTTAATATATCATTATTATTATTCACACGTATGTGATGCAGTGCAGTTCCTGAATCATGCTGACACTAACGAAACGGCAGGGGCTAAGCCTAAACCAGACACGCGGGCATTGACAAATATCAACCTTCAACCACCTCCCATTCTTTAACTGTTTCATTTCTTGAATTTTTCTCTCTTTCGACGTTACGTGTGTGCATGTATATACATCTACGCTTTGTATGCTTACACGTGTCTATACGTAATACGGTAACACAAATTTAAACAACGTGCAAGTAATCAGATTATCTATCATGCATGTTCATAATAATTAAATTAAAGAAATCTGGTTTAAAAATTTATATCAGTGAGTAAAGGAAGATTCATCAAAATTACACTAATGGTTCGTGATTATTTATTTATTAGTACAAAACTACAAATGAACAGTCGCGAGTTAACATTGAGCTTCATGTTTTGAAAAAACAAAAAAAAAACAAAAATTACAAGAAAGAAATTTACTTTTTATTCAACTTTCTATTCATGATTTTTTTTTTTTTTAATGTTTGGTTTATGAATAGAGAAGCTATACGTTTGGTATAAAGTTTTTGGCATTTCTATCGGATAAATTGGACAAAAGTTTGTTGCTCAGTTGAGCTTGGGTTGAGTAATACTGAATCAACAGCCAAGATTTACTAAACATGAATTTTTCACGGGACCCAATCAACTCCTGACCAATGATCCAATGCTTAGCATAAGCTCACTAAATTAGCATCGGATTCACTTTCGTTATATTTATTCTTGACAAATCTTGACCTTAATTTGTGATGAGATTGTTGCAAAAAAGTCTGTCATTATCAACTAAATTTTATGACCAAAAAGAGTCACATGAATAACATTATAGCATGACGCAAAATTTGGTTGCATTTACATATTCAAGTTTGCTTAAGTGATTAATAAACATGACCAATAGTCAAGGCATTATTGGTTTTGTGACATTAATTTTGTCAATAAACATTTATGGAAGCATGCAACTTGAGACAGAATTTTTGGGGTCAAATTTTGTTGAGCAACAAGTACACACCCTTAATTTTAGTAATAGATTAAGTGGCACTATTTGTACATGGTTTTAGCATTATCAATTAGTTATTGGAAGGAAAAAAGTTGATTACATTTTTGGTTAGAGTTGAAATTATCTTTGAGAATTATTGATTGCGTCACGTGTTTCACTGTTACTTTTGTTTAGAAAGTCCATATTGTCTCCTTCAACTGTGCCTCTGCTTTATACTAAACTTGCTTCAAAAGCATCGTTGCTATTGCTCGTGTTTTTCGTTTTCTTTCTGTCCCTTTTTTTCAGCAAAACCAGCAAAAAGAATAAGTAAGGGGTGCAATATCCTTAATTTATATATGTATGTAAATCCAGGATCGGGGGTGTGAATTTTTTTCCTTTTTTAAATTAATGCCTATCTTACAAAAGAAAATTAAAACTAGAGAGATATGCCTAGTTTGGCGGTACAAAAAAAATTCCTACCCATCTTACGAAATAATTAAGATACAAAATTTTATATTTTGACTATTGTATCATTTGACATGGTGCTATTACATATTGTCCTACATTACATAGTTATTTATCAGATTATTTCAATTTTACCTAATGATTTGCATGAGGATTATGTGCAACATCAATTGGAGTTAACTCCTCTTCTAACATG
Organism: Murraya paniculata; assembly: GCA_030449075.1. Classification (NCBI taxonomy): domain Eukaryota; kingdom Viridiplantae; phylum Streptophyta; class Magnoliopsida; order Sapindales; family Rutaceae; genus Murraya; species Murraya paniculata. The sequence goes on from JAEVFN010000003.1 coordinate 3,377,002, forward strand.
AGCTTTTACAAACTTGTGCTATGTGTGCATTTATAATCAATGTATGGTTAAAATTTAATTATTTTTCAATTTTATCAAACAAACACTTCATCATAGGCTTGTGTCATATTTGCAGAAAAAGATCATCAATTGAAAATGTAAATTTTTAAATATAACGTTACTCTTTTAGTTATTGTTAGTGAATTGTGTTGCCCTATTCATTTGGTTATTAGCGTGTAACTATGTGTACTTCTCAACTAATCATAATAGAATAGAAACTTACATGATAAGAATCAATTACAGTGAGCGTATTACACCAGAGTACCCAAGACTCCCCTCCTCGTTCGGGATCGAGTAGCACTCTTTGATACTAAAGAAAGTCCTATAATCCACCCTAACATTTCCCAAGCTCATCCTTCCAGCACAAACCATCCGAAACTGAAGCAATTCGAAAGGGGCACAACAATTTTCTCCAGGCAAACACCTAGAGCAAATCCATCCGGCCGGCTACGCGTTTCATCAACAATGGCCTGAAATTTCTCCAGTTTCGGTTCTACGAAACTCGATGACTAAACCAGAGCCCCGTAATGTGGAAACAGTGAGAGTGTTTTTGTGTTATTGTGCAGCTTGTCGCGTGAATGGCGTGAAGCAAAGCTTAAAATTCATTAATCTTTTAGCATAAAAACAAGTGAGTTTCACCAACTTATTCTTTTGGCCATTTGTTTCTTTATTTGACAAATTATAATACAAAGTTTACGTTAGAAAAACAAAACACAAGATAAGCATCAGCTTAGTTTATGTGCTGTCACTGCTGCGCACGAGTCCAAACTGGCCTAGGGTTTGTTTTCTAGTAAGTTTTAAAATCAGTAGCTATAAACCATTCTATGTATTAGAAATCACTCCTGGTTTAGTAAAATGATCACTGTAAACGATGTGATATTCCCATCTTATCCATGCGTTTTTAACATATAATTTAATTAGTCAATGATTAAAATGACTTTCGCATGTGTGTTTTATTAATAAAGTGTTATTCTACAGTCAAGGAAAATTATTCCCAAAAATTTTTTTTAAAAAAGGCTATGGATAAAGGGATTGGAATTTTGATTTTTAGCAAATGTATCTTATACTTTTCAAGCGCTACCATATTAACCAAACAATACAACAAGATAATAAGTCTTCTGTACATCTAAAATATTAAAAGATTCATGTTAGAAATTATTTTACACTAATTTGGATTATGAAAGCTAGCTAACATGCACGTATGCAATATGGGATCATTCGCCAAGTTACCCATACAATATATATCACTACGTGCTTTCTTACTAGTAAGGTTTAAGCGTGCTATATTAATAGAAAAACCATGCATGAATTCTAAAAGGAAAAAGGAAAAATGATAAATTGAATGAATATCTTCCGGTTCATGCATGGTACACCTAAATAATTACACTGTTTTATTTAGATAAATATTTTGACCCGTTGCGTACGTTTTTAAAAAATTAATCACACATTTGGCATTTCATAAACGTTAAAAAGTAACGTGTATCAAAATTTGTTTTGTATCAAGCATGACCTCCACGTGTTTGCCCATTTCATATGTGTTATTTTTTTTTTAAAGTCTTTTTATTGTATAAATATCAAGAAACTTGACTTAATTTCATCGTCTTCATCGTCTTACAACATATAGAAAAATTAATTAGTTGTGCATTAGCAATTTTACTTCATTGTTATGTATAATGTTTGAATAAAAGTATCATGCAAAATATCAAGTGTTTCATTTATCGGTTGAATTTGTGAAACAAAGATTCTCTTCATCTGTATCATACAATCTATTAATTAAAGATGATAGTTTTTGATATATGTTTTATCATGCTGTATGAAATATTCTCATAAGCATCTTTCTGAAATGGATTGAAATTAGTTTGCTAACGGATTAATCAGGGGTTTTTGTAATTTTATTTTTAATCTTTTAGGAATAAATTATTTAGTCACTTTTTTACTTGTAGATCACCTGCAAAAGGAGTTTCGACGTGTTTTAATCAAGCTTTCTAACAATACCCAAGAAATCCAAAGAAGATTATGACGAATTTCGCAACCAGTTCATTTCATTTGCATATTTATTGAAAGGTAAGGGAGCTTCCTGAAATTTGTCTCTTCTTTTTTTCGGTTATTTTGTGTAATCCTTTTTAGGAAGAATTAATCAAGTAGAAGATTTGTGAAATATAATTGTTGTATTTTGTGCAAAATATTTGATTGTTCGTTTATATATGTAACTGTTATTAATGACCTTACGACTAGTGGCTAAAATTTGAATAAGTAATTATAATTTGGCTAGGCCGCTAGGGTGATTTGATTGCATTGCCAAGTAATTATAAATTAGTGTGGCAGTTAACAAATAATTCACACCCGGGAGGTTTGGTATAGACTATATTCGGTTATACAGTTCATGTTAAATAAAAATTATTCTGATTTTTTTAATTTGGATAAAAGATCGTAAACTTGATTTTCTTGCAACATATATATATATTGGAAATTAATTTCAACTATAACTTTAAAAAGGAAATAATTGTTAACTAGTTGATATATCAATTAAATTTTTTAAGAGAATGTTCTATAATAATGTTGAAGTTACGATTTATATATTAGTAGTTAATGGCAGAAAAACATAACAAGGCATGATGGACCAAATAAACTGAATTTACTAAGATAATTACCATTCTAATTTCACTTAAGCAATTATCAATAACATGAGAAAAATGTGTTATCTAAACAAGGATACGTTATTCTTGTTATCTAAAGTACGTAAGTAGCAAGTCAAATTAAATATGCCTTACTATATATTTTTCTTTTTATTTATGAATTTTATATTATTATGTACAAGGAATATACAACTCTACAAGCTAAACATTAATTCCAATAGTAAATAAATATTCCTCTTAGTACGCCTCCGAATTCCAATTGTAACTTACACGTAAACACATAAAGCAAAATGTTTTTTTGAAACAAATCATATTGTGTTTACAAAAATGTTTATAATTATAAGAATGCTATTAGATCTTTTTCGTTTTTCAAATATTAGGTTATAAACTAAACCTTTTCCCACCCATAGTATAAACATGACACATTTGTAGTGCGTTTCAAAAAAGTAAATATTGAAAAGTGCTTTTAAAATTACAAAGAGATCAATTCATTTTTTTTTTTTGGGGAGAAAATTTGATTTTTTTTGTAAAATTTAGAAAAAATAATACTAATATTGTGTTTTAAATGTGATTATCGTTCAAAAGTGCTTTTTACAAACTATTTTATAAAATGAAGAAATAAAAGGCTAAAAAAATAGTTAACAAATAAACAAACCCCATGATGAAAGTGCCAGAAAAGGAAGGTAAAAAAAAATCTGTTCTGATATTTTATCGTAACCCAAATATGGAAATAGAATAAATTGTAATTACCAATCAGCATAAAATTGGCATAGCAGATGTCATAAAGCAGAAGTGAAGGGCAAAATGAGGAAATACAAAAAATAGAAAAGAATGGATAAAAATCCGGTATTGGGAGTATAGCCCATAGAATTAAGGAGACAAAACATGGCCCCTGGTTTTCACTCGCAACTGTATTTCCCTTTCAGCTATAACCCTAAGACCACCAAACCCTCCCTTTTATATACCTTCAAAGCTTCAATCTTTCTTATATTCATCAGCAACATCTACAGAGATGCTTCCTTTCACATCTCTGTACTTGCCCTTTCAAACAAAAAGACTGTAGAGAAAACAGTGCCTTGTACTTGAAAATTTTACCTTTTTCATTTCCCCTGTCTCCTCTGTTTTTCGTGTTTTATTTGCTCATAATGTAAAGGTTTAGTTTTTTCAAATGCCCAGATCGTAATTTGATGTTTTAAACAGTTTTGTGAATTACCTATCTCGAGTTAGCTTACGTTTCTGGTGATTCTGTGTTGGCTCCCCTGTTTTTGAAGTGAATTTGATTGTAATTTTGAGTTTTTGAGAGGTGAATGGGGATAGAGTCAACGCTGGCTGATTTAAAAGGGAAGCAGTTGAGTGAATTGCCAAAGGTGACTGCTGCTGGAACTTCGAATAGCAGCAATTCAGCTGCTAATAGGAATAGGAGTAGGAATAAGCAGTCGAGGAAGAACCGGCGTCGCCAGAAGAAGATAATGGTGTCACCGGTTCAGAGGCTATATGAAACTTGCAAGGATGTGTTTGCCAATTGTGGCGCTGGGATTGTTCCCTCTCCTGAAAAAATTGAGCGGCTGAAAGCTGTTTTGGGTATGTTTTCATTCACTCATTATCTTTTGTTTTTGTCGCGCTGTGGTACAAAATTTGATATTATTATTGCATTGATAAGGTTTCTTCACAAAACCAAATTGCTTGTTGTTTGATGATCATGTGTGTGTATATGAACATATCTGCATTCTATAGCTTTATTTAGTGTTTTGGTACTCCTTATATGTAATTATGTTTTCTGATTTAAGTGCTTTCTCTCAGTTCTCATAGTTTTTGGATCATTTTGTAATCATCTTCAAATAATAGACTGTCCTTTGACATTGATTTTTTTATGATATATCTATGGTTGGAGTATGTGCTTCTTGGTGATTTTTTTTTTTTAAATCATCATAGCTTGTTTTACTCCTATAAGGTGCATGCATTTTCTTTTTGCGGCTTTATACATGCACATTGTGTTCTATTGTGTACTAGACTATGTGTTTTGAAATAAAAAAATCATTTTATCAGTACCATTTGTTTCTTATGCTCAATTGAACATTTGTTTTTTATCAAGGCTATTTATTGTTGTAGCATTGGAAAAGACACCATCCAGCTCTATGCTGAGTTTGAATTTTTTTATTCTGCGAAGTATTGTCATTCAAAAGTTGTACCATATTCTGACATATGGATATGAAAGTACAGAAGCACGAGTGTTGCTCTGTGGTGTATTTCACTTTCTTATTGTCCCATATTTGTTGCATTTGATGCTAATTAGGCTAGATCATATTGTTTAGATGGCATAAAACCAGAGGATGCTAGCGTGATGCCGGAACAGCCATATTTCCGCAGACAGGTTGGTCGGAAATATCCTGCGATAACATACCAGCACATCTTTGATTGTGAAAAATTCTCTGTAAGTTACTCTTGTTGAGTTCCTGGTTGCAAACTTCAGAAAAATGGGACATTGTTAATAATATTTTTACACACTTCTGACTAATAATCCAATTGTAGATGGGGATCTTCTGCTTGCCACCGTCAGGTGTCATTCCCCTTCACAATCACCCTGGAATGACAGTTTTCAGTAAGCTTCTTTTTGGAACCATGCACATCAAATCATATGACTGGGTGGTTGATGTCCCTGGCGAAAAATCTGCTGACGTCCCTAGCAAAACATCTGCTGATGCAGTTGATGTCATCCCTGGCGAAACGTCAGCTGCTGCGGTTGATATCATCCCTGGCAAGCCATTAGCTGCTGCTGTTGATGTCGTCCCTGACAAGAATTCAGCTGATGTGGTTGACGTCACTGGTAACCCATCTGCTGATGCAGTTGACGTCCCTTGCAAAATGTCAACTGGTGTGAATCCCTCAGAAAGTAAGTATTTTCTTCTAGTTCAAAACTATGTCCTCATCCCACAATATACAGTTTTGTGGATATGGTAATTGCTTTGTGTTATTGTGTATATAAACAGCAAAGCCACAAATATATGCAGCAAAGCAAAGGCTTCTTAAAGAATAAGTGATGCCACAAGGAAGTGTTGACACATAACACAACAAAAAAAAAAAAACCGAAAGGTTTAGCCTTAGCCCTTTGGCAGTGAGGAGCAAATAATAGATTTATCACAGAGATTATCCATGAAGGCAATAGGAGCATTAGACTCTTAAATTTAATTGTCTAAAACCGTATGAGAATTGGAATCTGATAGGAAACTATTTTTTGATAAGAATCTGATAGGAAACTATTGTTCCAGCCGAGTAAGATCATCTCAAGTTTCCCGTTCCTCACTTTGCAATCCATCAAATATGTGGCAGTTGTGTCCACAACTTCGGGGCTTGTAATCGAGGTTGAATTTGAGAGAACATCAGAATTCAAAATTGGTGGTGTCCTCTCTTTAGCATTATTATTTTCCTGATTGAAAATGCAGCATGAGTCTAGAGTAGAGTTAGGCTTGAGATAAACTAAGGTATTGCAGTGTTAGTATAGGTGTGAGAATAGGGATATTTTCTGGTACTGATAGTTTTTTACTTGGTTCTGAACAGTGCCTGTTGCATCAATGCAAATTTAATTGTAACACCTTAAATTAAATTTTTTTGAAATGATCATTGGAAAACCTTCTTGGAATTGGCACTTTTTCATGCTTCTAGCTGCTAAATCTGAGTATCCATATCCACAGAAATAGCCCTGAATCCTTAGAGAATCCTCTAATCTTTTCCAGAGCATTCAGTTTACTTACTTTTGTAATATTTTTCTGTTGGTTAAAACATTATGATGTTTTCTTACCGCAGCCAAGAAGCCTGGAGTACGGTTGGCAAAAGTTAAGGCTGACTCTGATCTTACAGCCCCTTGTAACACCTCCATCCTTTATCCTGCTGATGGTGGCAACATGCATTGCTTCACAGCAGTGACAGCATGTGCTGTGCTGGATGTGCTTGGCCCCCCATACTCTGATCCTGAAGGCCGACACTGCACACACTACCAAGACTTCCCATTTGCCAATTTCTCAGGTACCCCGCATTCTTCCTTTCCTTCACCTCAAATAATAATCACTCATTGTTAGAAGAAGGCTAAAATATTGATCATTTGATTCTCCAGTTGATGGGGCATCAGTCCCTGAAGAGGAGAAAGAAGGCTATGCATGGCTTCAAGAGGTTGAGAAACCTAAGGACTTACTTGTTATTGGATCTTTCTACAACGGCCCGGAAATAGTTGAGAACTGAGCTAACTCACATCACATAGTTGAAAAATGAGCTAACTCATCACCATCACCATCACTATCACCATCAGCTTCCCTTCCCAGGTTATCAACGGCTACTTGGATTGCTAGCTGCTTCCAGTTCTTGGCACCTGTAGAACTTTTTATGTCATTTTTCTTTCTGCTTTCTTTAAATTTTTTTTTTTTAGTTTTTTCTTTTGTGGGTCATCAAGCACCCGGTGCCTTTTCAGTTTAAAGTTTTTAGTTTTTAGTTTCTGTACATAAAAGGAAGGAAAAAAAAAAACGAAAAAGGAAAAAAGAACATCGGTTGTAAGTGCACTGCAGGAAGTTTGTAGTTTGTAGCTCAATGAAAAACGAGTAAAATGTTAAAAGTGCACTTTTTGGGTCTACGTCATCATCTATCATCTTTCAGGTTGCAAAATACCCGCTGTGAGGACAATATTATCACTAATAACGGAAAATTTAACACGGACAATGGAAGGAAAAACTTGTGGTCACCATTTTGCATCAAATTGTGCGATCTGATCACCTCTCCCGTACTGGTTATGGTAGCTAAATGGCCATGGTGATTGCGCCACATTGTTAAATGATTTGTGCTGCGGCGTGCACATGGTAGCTAGAGCAAAGTTGTTAATTAATAATTAGGACTTTTTGGGACAGACAAAACGTTTATCACAGTTTCCTACTTTAGTGTCCTTTTGGTACTTTTGCTAGAGACATAAACATTAATGCTGGGTTCTTTTGGAGTAATTTTCTTACTTTGTACTAATTAATGTCTCTAAGTGTCCCATGTCAATGATGTCATTTTCTTTGAACTGTTTGTGTTCATGAATATTGAATCATCATGTGCTATGATCACTTGGACTTGGCCTTTCTTTCTTTCTCTTTCCATCAAAGATCCAATGTTAAGTCTATTTGTTTAAATCTTTAAAAGCACCCAGTGAGCAAAGCAATTCTGGTGCAAGTGATTTTCAACGAAGTGGTAACTTGTCTTGTCCCTGGAAACTGTTAAAAACATTTGAAACCATTATCTCATTATTTACGAACATGCGTATCTGACAAAGCCAGAAGCCGGCTGTAAATATGACGGCCAAGCAAACAAATGCCAAGTTGATTAAGATTTGTATATGCCTAACAAAGGATAGTCAGTGATTACATATATAAAAAGTCTTAGTAGCCATCAAACTTCATTAGAAGAGTTTCTTACATGTACTCGAACACTATAAAGAAATTAAAATCTATCCGATTCTCTCATGGCTTCCGGTTTTCTCTTTGTTGGTCTTATTCATTAGCAAGTCTGCGGTGAACTGATAACAGCTTTTCTATGGAAGCAAGCAGTGGAGACAAGATTTAAAAAATCCCTCTCAAGATGATTGCTAATCATTTTGCTAAGGATTTGAAGCTGCTTCCTCTTAATCCTATGCTTCTTGGTATAGCAAAAAGCAGGCATGTAAAAACTGTAATACGTCTCTATTGGGCCCTTGCCTAATAGTTTACATTTCTGAGGTAAAATATTTGATCTAATATGATATCAAAGTTAAACATTTTGTGCTCAAACTTTTACGTGTTAACTTTATCTCAATTAATTTTTGGGTTAATCTATACTTATTATTGAGATTTATTTCAGTTTTTTAGTAGCTAGGATTTGATTTGGAGAATTGAAATTAATTTCAAACTGAATTTGTAGACTAAATTAATTTGGTTCCATTTGGTTCGATTTAGTCGACACCTCATTCCTTTAACATGAGGAATGTTCAAATCTCTCTTTAGAAATGTTTTAATAATGCATTTATACCATGTTAAAATTGGTTGTATTGTTTGTATGTATGTGAGTGTGTCTATAAATATAATATTTAAATTTTAAAATGTGAAATTGATTATTGAAAACCAAACTGAACCGAATCCAAAAGTTCAGTTTGGTTCGGTTGGTTTGATTAAGGCAAAAACAGTAGATTGCCAGAGGACAGGCAAATAGCTTTAGGTAGAAAGTGTTCGTGTCTTCATTTGCATAGAAATTAATTGGCAAATAGTTCAAATCATTCCAGCTTAGCCTCCCTTAAGTAAAATTTGATTAATGGGGGACGTTATGGCACATTAATGACAAATTGTCCATTTTTACGATTTTTCAAACAAGTTTCCTGATATTTTAACATTTGTCCCGGAACAAGAACTGAAACCGCAATGCTGCTGCTACAAATTCGAAGCCATTATCACATCATTTACAAAGAAAACATGTACATCAGACAAAACCAGAAGCCGGCAGTCAATATGGCAGCTATACAAACAAAGCAAGAGATATGCCTTGTAAGCCTTGATTGCAGCGAAAGCAAGACAGTCAACAATGAAGCTCCAGTTCAAAAATCGTATATATACTCACAACACTAAAGAAATTAAAATCTGTCTGAGTCTCCCATGGCTTTCTGGTTGTTCTCTTTGTTGCTCTTATTCATTAACAAGTCTTGCGCCGAGCTGATCTCAGCTTTGCCAGGGCAACCCAACAACGTTCCCTTTAAACAATATTCAGGGTACATTATAACAGATGGTAATCATGGCAGAGCTTTGTTCTATTACTTTGTTGAAGCTCAATCAACCAACCCTCTTTCACTTCCTCTGACCTTGTGGCTTAATGGAGGTTCATATTCAGAATTGAATGTTTTCTTGTGTCATATAAAAAAAATCATATGATATAAAAGTTTGATTTATGTTTTGAATAATTGTAAAACTTGCTAGGCCCTGGATGCTCTTCACTTGGTTTTGGTGCTTTCATGGAACATGGTCCTTTCCAGCCTGGAGAAAATGGGCAGCTTCTCAAGAATGAATATTCTTGGAACTTGGGTAAGATTTGTTTTGAAATTTATCAACTGTCTGATGATTGGATTTCCTATCTGTACTAATAAGTAAAATTTGGGCAGCATCGAATATGTTATACGTTGAGTCACCTATTGGTGTTGGATTTTCATACTCGAACACAAGCTCAGATTACAACTTATGGAATGACAGCAATACTGGTAGGCATTTTGTTTTGATTAGCAGGGAACCTAAATTTAGCATGTTAATCAGTTTCGATAATGGAAGTTTGATTTGGGTTATTGCAGCTGAGGATAATTTGAGATTCATTGTGAATTGGTTGGAGGAATTCCCACAGTACAGGGATTCTGAATTTTTTCTGACTGGTGAAAGCTATGCAGGTAAATAATTAACAAAGTAGCTTTGTATTAATTCAAATTCTAATGTCTTCGATAAAGATACTTATAAGATTATTCTTCTTAGGCCACTATGTTCCACAGCTTGCAACCTTGATATTGCAGTACAACAAGCAGCCTAATGTTAAACCAATCAAGCTCAAATCCATTGCTGTAATGATTAAACGATCACTAGTTTTTCAATTTTCCAACTGAATTTCTAAAAATCTACAGAATTTGAGTTCAAATTTGTGTCCCCTTGTAGCTTGGAAACCCGCTGTTAGACCTTGACATCAGTGTGTTAACCGGAGATTTTATGTGGTCGCATGGCGCTATATCCGATGAAACACTAATGTTGGAGAAGACTGTATGCAATGGGTCTACGTATCTCCGCGAATTCGTTAACAATCAAGTGTCTAAGGGATGCAGCGATGTGTTCAATCGAGTTGATGAAGAATTTGGTAACATCGATTCAGGAGACTTGCTCTTGTCCTCATGCTTGACAAGCACCTCTGCGCAGCAATTTAAACTCTTTGGCAAGCATGGGCAGATACCTAACATGGTGTGCAAATATATTTGGGAATTAATGGTAATGGTTATGAGATTCAAATGTGCATTTATAGATAGATAAATTTTGCAGATGGTGAATTTTGGAGCTAGTGGAGATCCTTGCATTGGAGATAGAATATATACTTACCTCAACAATCCTCAAGTTCAAGAAGCACTTCATGCCAACACAACTCATTTGCCTTTCTCTTGGGAATTTTGTGGAGGGTCTCTAATTTAACTCTTCTCTTTTATCCTCCCTAATCATAATTTATTTTTACTACCAAATATTCATGGAATTTTTTTTTTTTTTTTTTTAATTTCAGGCCTCTTGATTATCAATATAAGGATTTTGAGCTGAATATTATACCCCAAATCGCAGGCCTTATTATGGAAGGCATTCCCATTCTGCTTTTCAGGTTTTACAAATTTTCAATTAATTGTCATGTTTAATCAGCAAACTAAGTTTCTGGCGTTACAATATTAAATTGATATTGTAAAATCAAACAGTGGAGATCAAGATACAAAAATTCCTCTCACTCAAACAAGGATAATTGCTAAGAACTTGGCTAAGGACTTGAAGCTGTTCCCTACGACAAATTATGCTAATTGGTATGACAAACAGCAGGTATGTCAAAGACTCTAAGTCTTTACCATTTCATTTTTCAAAATAAGGAGATTCTTCTAAAACTGTATTTAAAAAAATTCTTCTAGTTATCTTGAAAAAAATAAAATAATTAGATTTCCATAATTTTTAAAGCATAACAGTTAAGATGTTAAGTGAACCGTTACTTATACTCAACAATTAATAGTTTCGCATATCCTTTTTTTTTTTTTTTTTTTTTATAAAAAAACAGGGTCTAAGAACTCGAGATAATAATTCAAAGGGTAATTATTCATTAAATTGAAAATTGTATTGCAGGTGGGAGGATGGTCACAGTCATTTGGTGCATTTCAAGATGGCAAGAACGTGACATATTTGACATATGCAACTGTCAGAGGAGCTGCTCATGAGGTTCCCTACACAACTCCCTCACCAGCCCTCACATTGTTCCAATCATTTCTCACAGGATCCCCTCTTCCCAATAGGCCTAACAATTGATTTCTTGGTCATGCCCAGATTGCTTGAGTAGATTTTCCTTTGAACTTTCTACTCTATTTTCCCAGAAATCTCCCGGAAAATGTACTTTAAATTTGAATAACCCTGTCCAAACTTGAAGTTGTCATTGGATGGCAAAAGGATGTTACAAGCAGAAATTTCATGCATCTGACTAGTGTGCATTTTGTTCCATTTGCATGATTCTTTTTTCACCTTCTTCTAGTAATAATTAAAATTACTAAAGTATCCCTCTAATTATTATAAAACCATTACTAATAGATTTCTTTAAAAGAATAATAATAATTAGTATTATTAATTGCTTGCTTACGTGCCAATACTTTGAACCATTGTTGCTAAAATGTGAACTTGCTAGAGCCCAGTTAACTATGACACCTACAAATTAACGAAAGCCCATGGACTGATTTCACTAATTAAATCATTTGTGCATTAAAATATACACCTAATACAAGTTTGACCTGGTGCTAATTACGACAAGCAAATGAACTCTTCCTAGCTAATCATGTTCGTTATAAAATATGTACAGATTAAGTGTGCTGTATATTCAAATCACATATTCACATTGAAGAAGTAGCTAGCTCATGGATTTGAGGGCAAAATATCATTTTTAATTAACTTTATTCACAAATACAAGCAGCTAAGATGTATGAAAATTGGTATCAGTTGGGTTGTGGAGCTCAATTGCAGCCTCAGTGGTAAAGCCAAATCTTACAAGTAATTGATTCATTCACAAAACCGCGGAAGATATAAAAAATCCATAGGTATTTATGGCAAAAGAAGGAGTCCTATACTTGGTGTTTTATTTTTTTCACTTCAGTTTGCACTTATATTTGAATCAAACTGCCCAAACCCGAAATTGTTATTGACCCAGTATCATTGTCTGCCTTTGATCAAATATAGAGCCAACAAAATTCATGTATGAGAAAAGGAGGTTACAAGCAGAAAATTTCATATGTGACCATTAACTATGTGAATTTCGTTCTATGTGCATGATTCCCAGTATTATTCATTTGTAATAATTAAAATTACCAAAATATACCTCTAATTGATATAAAATCATTTTGAATGATTTTTTTTTAAAAATTAATTAATTGCTTGCTGCGCTGCTCAGGTGCCAATATTTTGAACCATTGTGGCTACAATGTGAACCCAACTACAGCCCGTTAAACCATGATACTAACCGTATTGGGCTTGCGGGCAAGACCCATTAAATTGCTCTTGTTCGAAAGGTCATGTGGCTTCTCAAAATAAATAATGAACAAAAGTCCACGGACAGATTTCATTAATATATTTGTGCACCGAACATACCTACAACAAAGTCCCCATGTTTGACCTACCCCACTAGGCTGTACAGATTTAGTGTGCTATTTATTTTATTCAAATCACTTATTCACATTGAAGTTGTTAGCTCATGGACTCGGACGAAAATAATAAAAAAAAAAAAAAATCATTTTAAATTAACTTTGGTCACAAGCACAAGCAGCTAAGATGTATAAAAATTGATATCAATTGGGGTGTCAAGCTCAATTGGCAATTGCAGCCCCAGTGGCAAAGCTAAAGCTAAATCTTAGAATAATTAATTAATTAACAGAACCATGGAAGATATCGAATCGATGGATATCATTGGTTTGTGATATAAAAATGAAGTCCTATACTTGGGGTTTTATGTTTCCTAGACATTTTGTAGCATTTGAAGAATTTTACTAACACCCCACATCTTAAAGTCGATCTTCTTGAAACAGTAAAATACAAATTAAAATTTAATAATCTGCTCTGAAGCTTAAAATATTTATCGCACCTTTTATTAAGCAATACGGAAATTACATAGCATCGTCCACAAAATCAAGAAACAATTGTCGGAAATGAATCAGTATGATCATCTCCTGATTTAAATTTACTTCGTACTAACTAAACCCTGCAACCAAATTGAAAATCTGTATGCGCATTGATTGAAGCAAGAAGCAAAGATATATATATATATATATACACGGCCTCTAAATAAATGCGACATGAACAAACATATTAAATAATAGTGGAGCAAAAATCTCTCTAATGGCTTTTTATTTCTTTACTTTGTTGTTCTTATTGTTCATTCACAACTCTTGTGCTGAGCTGATAAAAGCTTTACCAGGGCAACCCTCAAAAGTTCCATTTAATCAATATGCAGGGTACATTGTAACAGATGCTGAACATGGCAGAGCTTTGTTTTATTACTTTGCCGAAGCTCAATCACCTCATCATCTTTCACTTCCCTTGACCTTGTGGCTCAACGGAGGTTCATATTCATATATATTTCCAATTAACGAATTTTTTCTTATATGTATCATTAAGATATTCAATTATATGATATAAAAGTTTTGATTATGTTATATATATAATTGTAACACTATGATTGCTAGGTCCTGGATGTTCTTCAATTGGTTTTGGTGTATTCATGGAGCATGGTCCTTTCCAGCCGGGAGAAAATGGAAAGCTTCTCAAGAATAAATATTCATGGAACTTGGGTAACATTTTTTATTTTTATTTTTTATTTGGTTTCTTTATTTTATAATAATTATTTACAAAATGTTGATTGGTTTGAATATTTTTAATTTGCAGAATCCAATATGTTATATGTTGATTCGCCGATTGGAGTCGGATATTCATACTCAAACACAAGCTCAGATTACAAATTATGGAATGATAGTAAAACCGGTAATTAAGAATTTGAATTACTAATAAATTAAAAATGGATTAATGTTTAATTAATACAACCAATTAACTTATTAGTTTCCATGCATAACGAAGTTTATTTTGGAATGTTCCATGCAGCTGAGGATAATTTGAGATTTATTGTGAATTGGTTTAATGAATTTCCCCAGTACAAAGATTCTGAATTCTTTCTTGCTGGAGACAGCTATGCAGGTGGATTACTCTTTAAGTTAACTAATTTTTATTCATCTGATATAATTAATTTGATGTACGTGTTTGATAACAAAGACATTTAAGTTCAGTAGTGATTTATTTCAGGCCATTATGTTCCACAGCTAGCAACACTGATAATGGAGTACAACAAGCAGCCTAATATTAGACCAATTAAGCTCAAAGGCATAGCTGTAATGTTACTAGCTAATTGGTTAAACTTTACAAATGTTATTGCTTGCTGCTTGAATTCAATTTAATTTGTATATATATGATCTGTGAATTTGTAGATTGGGAATCCACTATTGGACCTTGACATAAGTGTGTTGGGAGGAGAGTATTTGTGGTCACATGGTGCAATATCTGATGAAACACTGATGCTGGAGAAGAGTGTATGCAATGACTCCAAGTATCTCAGGGAATCCTTTCATGGTAACAACCACTCTGAGGGATGCAACCAAGTGTTTGACCGAATTTCAGAAGAAGTTGGCACAGATATTGATCGCCAAGACTTGCTCTCCCCCTTGTGCATACCAATATCAAGCTCCACAGAGCAGTTTAAACCCATAGGCAAGCATGGCAAGATACATAAAACGGTACGTAGATTAAAATTAATGTACGCATATCATGTGCAGAATGTAACGGTAGTCAATTGCTAATTGAAGCTAGATGACATTTATCATAGCGTAGTTAATTATATCAATTTCTGATTATTGTAGATGGCTAGGAGAGGAGCTAGTACAGGTGATCCTTGCATTTACGGGAGAATATCTACTTATCTCAATAAGCCAAATGTTCAAAAAGCACTTCATGCCAACACAACTCATTTGCCTTTCCACTGGGACTTTTGTGAGGGGTTTGAAACTAAACTCTTCTCTGTGTCTCATCTCATCAGGATTTTCTTTTTAATTAGTTAATTTATCCTTTCTGATGGCATAACAATTTTTGCAGGCCTCTTGTCTATCAATTGGAAGATCTTGAACTGAACATCATTCCCCTCGTCTCAGAGCTTGTCAAAGAAGGCATTCCCATTCTGCTTTACAGGTTTTCAATTGTCATATTGATCAGTTTTCTTTTTACTTTCAATACATTAACATATTAAATTCCTGGCATTACAATTTTGAACTAACTATGCATGTGTTATATATATGCAATTCTTATTCTTCTTGTAAAATCAAACAGTGGAGATCAAGATTCAACAATCCCTTTCACTCAAACAAGGCTAATTGCTAACAGTCTAGCCAAGGACTTGAAGCTGCTCCCGGTTACAACTTACGCTCCTTGGTATAATGATAAGCAGGTATGCCAAACACTAGGCAGTTTTATGTATCTGGTAGCTAGGAACAAATGCATGGGTTTCTAGATGATCGTTAGTCCGACTATTATTGTGTTTTTTGCTCAGCACAAAATTAGACCAGTACTACGTATGTTTTAACACAAGAAACGAGGTCTTGATTGATACTCGAATTTGCAGGTGGGAGGATGGTCACAGTCATTTGGTGCATTCAGAGATGGAAAGAACATGACATATTTGACATTTGCTACTGTTAGAGGCGGTGCTCATGAGGCTCCCTTCACATCTCCTTCGGAGGCTCTCACATTGTTCCGATCATTGCTTACCGGATCCCCTCTACCTAGATCTCATAATTGATTAACTGATCTCGTTTCTAATAAGAGTTTATATTTGAAAAAAAAAAAAAAATTTGTTTCTGAGTCGTAAAATTTCCAAATAATGAGCCTTTTATGTATTGATGATCATGAGAGAGTCATATACATAATTTGGATTTGTATGTTCCAATATATTCAAATAATCAAAGCAGGAGTTTCCTATGCTTGACCATCCTCAATTAATTTTATCTAGACTTTGTAAAGAAATTGAACCGTGTGGCCGACGTTTCATGTCTTAATCAAGAGTAAAAAATTTTAAAGTAATTGTAATCACTACAGAATAAAAAAATAAAAAGTGATCTTAATTACTTTGAACAGCTACATATGGCAAATACCTTCTTAACTAATATGCGTAGGTGTATTCTTCAATGAAATTTGGAAAATATTGCTCTTGATTGGTCACATATATATCTAAGTTATATAAATCATGAGATAAATAAACAACATGGATCTCACATTCAAATATTCAATCCAAATTCTAATCTAAACCATTGACGTAGTTGAATAGAGTAATCACAACTTGCCCTTAAAAGTCCTTTTGCTTAAGCAACTAGAGGAAGACCTAAATTTATTTTTTTTTCCAACGTCTTCACAAATCACAACCCAATATATAGGGACCACCAAGCCCCCACCCTCCTATATTCAATGTTTTATTTTTTGTTTTTATTTTTTTGGATCAATTGATTACTTTTTAAGTGCAATTAACATATAATTAATAATAGTTCAATCTTGCCTTTGGAACATGGGACTTTACAGATTTGAAAAAGCTTAGGTCAATATCTTTGATTTTAATAGCACAAGAAGTGCAAAGACATGCATGCTGACCCTTTCTTTTCTGTAGTCTCATCAATATCTAGGCTTGTTATTAATATATAATACTATGTATTATCTCAACACATGATATTAAAAATATTAAAATAGAACTTGTCCCTGAAGAACTTAAGCTAACTCTTTCAATTAGAATTCTTTCTAGATTTGAAATTCATCTCTTGCTACATAAAAGCACTATTGTTAATTATAATATTGAGTAGCAGGTGATGTCTTTTACCTTTTTTATTTTACTAATAATTTAGTATTAGTTTACTCTTTGCACAAAATAATTAAAATTCAAATCACGAGAGGATCGTTGATATAGACCTTAATTAACTTAAAAGGGTAATTTAGGAGCCTCTCAATCTTGATTTCAGTTTATTGGCTTAGTCAAAATAAATCTAAGTCTATGGAGTCATTAATCAATCAGTACTTTAAAAGAATATGCTCGTTAATTAAAGAGATTAGTGCACCATGTTTGTGACGTGAGTGTTAATTAATTACTATGCAATATGAACTCCAAATTATATCTGCGATAAAATATAGATTGAGTGAGATATGCTGATGCATTTACTAATATATATTCATAATTTCAACAATCATATTGAATCCATAGTGAGTTTAATAATCCAAACAGTCATCTCACGGACATATTAAAACAACATTAATTTCATTTAACTCAAGTTAATTTCAATATGAACTCCAAATTATATCTGCGATAAAATATAGATTGAGTGAGATATGCTGATGCATTTACTAATATATATTCATAATTTCAACAATCATATTGAATCCATAGTGAGTTTAATAATCCAAACAGCCATCTCACGGACATATTAAAACAACATTAATTTCATTTAACTCAAGTTAATTTCAAATGGATGATACAAGTTGACGAGAGATATATGAAGCTCAGATCCCTATATATACATATATATAAAATAATTGGTACCACAGTTGATGAATCTAAACTTAAAAGTTAATTAACAGAATCATGTATCGGAAGATAGACGCACATATTAATCTATCAAAATATATTAATCTATCAAACAAAAAAAAGGTTATGTCCTCAATGTATGCGTTGCAAAAAATTTAGCAATAGGACACAAGTAAACAGTGTTGGCGTCTTTGGGAACATGATTAGTTTCCCGAATATATACTATACAGAAATGTTTAGATGTTTAAGGAAATTACCATAATGCAGGAACTGAATAGTTGTTGAATATATTAATTTTTTAAAAAAATATTAAGCTAATTATTAGCATATATGTTCACAAATATAGCGTGATTTTTTATAAGCATAGTGTGCAACAATAGCTAATTAACATCACGACACTTAAAAGCAATATTCATGGATTTACCATTAGCTGTATCACTCAGAAAGTTGACTCACAATTAATGTGAGTACTTGCTTTATACATCTCGTCCGTTACATGATTCTAAGGCTCCTATATTATGGATCATATCTTTAGTTTCGTTTATTATTATTTTTTTCTAAATAAGACTGTAAATGTTCATCACTTGTTAATTAATGAGAATACTATCTAAAGTTCGAGAAAGTCTATTTAATATGATTACCACTTGCTTAATATTAATTTTTAAAATAAATAGACATATAGTAAAATATTATTTATTTGTTGTATGACTGACTTAGTACCTTTAATATATTAAAAAATTCTCCTAAAGTTGACATATTATATTTTAGTATTTGATTTTATCATCTTACAAGTAAAGTATTTAATGTATTTCTATATAATATATTTGAAGAAACTTTTTGTTTCATTAAAAAAAAAAAATTACTTCTTTAATGCCCAAAAAAATTACAATAATTGTTGTGGGGTCTTGCATATGTAACTTATAACAAACACAACAGTAGTTACTCGTGATCTCCGATATGTTTCACATATTACCATAATTTAATATTTAGTAACTACTTTTGGGTTGCTGTGAGTTAAATGTAACTTATTAGCTGCCGATCATTTCATGGAAAATTCACTTTGAAATTTTCTAGTTGTGGGACATAGTACATTTTATCATAATAATAATTAAGTCATTGATTTGTTGGTTTAGTTTGTTAAATCAATTTGACCTAAATACTAAAGTGGCGGAAAAATGGCACATAGGATTGAACACAATAACTAGTCTGCTCTAATGCATGTTTGAAAAAGAAAAAAAAAAAAAAAACCTTGATCTATGATGGTTTAAATTGAAAAATGTTATCAAGGACAACTTGGTTAGAGAGGCAACTTGAGAACCCCCTAATATCAAATCATACGCGTGAATGAATATGATGGCCAGGTTAGATAACCTAGCTAGCTAACAACTAATGCAAGTGATGGAAGTAGAAAAATTAATTCATAAAAATAAACAAATTTTTAATCAAGGTCAACGAATGTGGACATCATTGCATTGTCTTATGTCTTAACATGGATACCGTGTTAAGCTTAGAGCCGTATTGACCGGAAAATTGACAACTAATTAAACAAGGGCAATGGTTGACTGTGGCCACCGTCCACCACCACCGCCGTGGCTTAATAAGTCATCTCTCATACATAAATTTTGACCGATAGCCCATGTGACGTCGTGTTAGTACGAAGCTTCAACGATGTTACTATAATTGCATTAATCAATTAGTAAGCTTGCCGCAAATTCAGCTCTCTTTCTTGACTGTGAAATTGGAAGTTGAATTAATTCTTTTTAAACATATTGTTTTATTATATATATATATATATAGCTGTGGAGATAGTTGACATTTTGTTTGTGTGTGTCTGCGTAATTAGGAGCTATGAGTTAATGAGATTTTTTGAATAGGTTCATTAATTTAATATTTTTTAAAATGTGAAAAAGACTTCTGGGGTCTTGTAATATTATAATTGGAAGAGAAGTTCAATAGAGATCATTATGTTCAAGTTTTATAAATAAGTATTAACAATATTAAGGGGTAGCCGCAGGAAACAGAGATATTTGATCCTTCAAATTAAGCTCCAGCAATTAAATGGAGGTTTTATTGAAAATGCCTTGCGTTGTTAAGGAAGAAAAGAGTGCTGAATCTATCAACCACGAACATATTTGCAGCCACGAAGCTAGAAAGGTACAAACATACGTCCATGCTATCATCAAATCCCCTTGACTGTCGATGACTTTTTTTTTTCCCCTCATAGAGCTGATCATGTTTTAGATGTTGGATTTAATTATGAGAATTTACGTTCCGATCTTCTACCATTTGATGATATAGCAAGTGAAAGTCATTCAGTTTCTTGGAATCTTGAATTTGTAGAGGCTCTGTCATCATTATTTTTTCCTTCCTTTTGAGCTTCATGATGCAAGTGCTGAAATAACTAAGGAAAAATAAACCAATTATTAATCCATGATTGTTGTTCTTGTATTTCAGGTGGGAATTGGAGGACAAATACATGAGGTCAGTGGTCTGAAATCATCTTCACCCAGCAGGCATGAGAAATTAGCAGCCGACGGCAAAGAGGTACTATAAGTAAACGAAATTACACCAAGATTACAACTATATATAGAACTATTATTTATGGCTGGCTATATTGTTTGTTTATTTATATATCATCTCCTTCTCTCTATCATACACATGCACACATATACAAACACACTTGCATCCACAAACTTTCAATTTGACTTTCTCTTGATATTATTGAGAAGTTTCATATGTAGACATACCAGCAACACTTAATGTGTGACTGCTCATGTGCATTATGCATGTATAATAAATTAATTATATAACATATGTATGTTCGTCGAGAATAATTCGAATTGTTGTAGCTAATAACTTCATCACTTTTGTTTGCTGAATATGTGTGCGCAATCTTGTGCGCGTTAGCTAGATCTCTGAATGTTCTTGATTTATATTCCGCAATTAATCTCCAAATTAATTATAAGATAATTAAAAATACTTTTCTTATGACCTTAGTTTGGTTAATTTGTTATAAATATTATAAGATCGATGGGTAGATATTAATTTGTTATTGATTTTTTTTTTCAAATTGATCTTAGGAGGATGAGCTTGAATCTGCCAAAGCTGAGATGGGTGAAGTGAGAGAAGAAAATCAAAGATTGAAGAAGATGTTAGATCAAATCGAAAAGGATTACAAGTCTCTCCAATTGCGCTTCTTTGATATCTTGCAACAAGCTGACCCCACCAAGAAACCTACAAATTCAACTCAATATTTTTCCCACGATGATCAAATCATGGAGCCTGAACTTGTGTCACTTTGTCTTGGAAGAAGCAGCAGTCCGGGTGAGGCTAAAAAGGAAGAAAGAACAAGCAATAATGCTAACAAGAGTAGCAGGAAAAATGGTGATGATGAAGAGTTGAAGGCCAGTTTAATTCCTGCGCTCGACCCAAAAATTCAACCGTCTCTGGAGCTTGGTGTGTCGAATTTAAGCCCCGAGAATAGTTCAGAAGAGACAAAGGAAGAGGAAGCAGGAGAGGCATGGCCACCAAGTAAGGTTTTGAAGACAATGAGAAGTAATGGAGATGATGAAGTTTCACCACAAAGCAATGGGAAGAGAGCTAGGGTTTCTGTGAGAGCAAGATGTGATGCCCCTACGGTTGGTCTATCTTTTTTTCATTTTTCATTGTAGAAAATATGTCTAGATCCGTTCGAGAATTTTGGCTGAAAGAATTTTTCATCCTTTATACAGTTGAATGATGGATGTCAATGGAGGAAATATGGGCAAAAAATTGCAAAAGGGAATCCATGTCCTCGAGCTTATTATCGTTGTACGGTTGCACCAGGATGTCCTGTAAGAAAACAGGTATACTTTATTGTTCCTCGAAAATTAATATAAAAATATAAATGAAATTTCTCTAGTTAATTAATGTGAGTACATAGATTTTGAACCTTAAATATTTTATACCAGCTGATGATTTTCTTTATCAGCTAAGCTAACTCGTTACTCTACCATAATTGTTTCAGGTACAAAGATGTGCCGAAGAAATGTCGATATTAATCACAACCTACGAAGGAACACACAACCACCCACTTCCAGTTTCAGCCACTGCCATGGCTTCCACCACCTCAGCAGCTGCTTCCATGCTATTATCTGGCCCGTCGACATCTCAGCCAGGCCTCAGCTCCACAGCCCCAACTGCTACTGCTGCCACAGCACCCAATGGATTAAACTTCAATATTTACGATACTTCCAGAACAAAGCCATTCTACTCCTCAAATAGTACCTCAGCTTTGTTCCCAACAATTACCCTGGATCTTACCAATCCATCCAGTTCCTTTTCTCACTTCAATAGGTTCTCTTCAAGTTTTGCTTCAAACCCAAGATTCCCTTCAACAAATCTCAACTTTTCTTGTTCCTCGGAATCCACTTTGTTACCCACACTTTGGGGCAATGGGTTCCAAGCTTATGGCCCGTACAATCAAACTCAAAATGGGTCCTTGTTAAATCTTGGAAAAATTTCCCAAGAAGAGTTTTATCAATCTTTCATGGATAAAAGTCAAAGCCAACAAGCTGCGGCTGCTTCTGCTTCTCAACAAGCTTTGACAGAAACCCTAACCAAAGCTATCACATCGAACCCTAACTTTCGATCAGTTGTAGCTGCCGCGATTTCAACAATGGTTGGAGGCAATGCAACAAATAATGGGGATCAAGAAAATTTTGGTCAGAGTCAGATGCAGAATAATACTCCTCCTAACAATTCAATACTGAGCCAAAATGGGAAAGCTTGCGCATCAGGCTACTTCAATGGACTCTCAACTTTGAATTCTCAAACCGGAAGCAGTAGTTTGCTTCAATCTTCATTGCCATTTCCTATCTTCAAGAGCAGCCCTACCCCGACGAATAATAATAATAACAAGGATTAAAGCAGTTGATGGGGTTGAAATTTGATTTTTTGGATGTGATCGAAGTTTGGGAATAAGTAATAAATAATATTGATAATGATCAAAGTGTACATATTTACTTAATATTTATGTATGGTGTTTATGTATGGAGTTGATACAGTCGTGTTCACATTGTCAACAAATGCAACCAGTAGAATCTGAGCTTGTAGATTTCCATTAATGGTATCAACAAACCATTGATTCTATATTATACATATTCAGCGTGCAGTTAAGGTCTAAGTCAACTTTAAAGGAGAGTAGTTCATATATAAAATGAGCTGACGGTCTTAAATTAGGGTTTCAAATGCAACGTGCGTACTGACTCGTTACAAACAAGCAGTCCTGTAACATCACCTAGAGTTGAGATAGGATCTCGTGGTATATTTCCGGGTTGTTAGTTAGTTTCGCTTGGTAAAATCTCTAGTGTTAAAAAGTAAAGGGATAATTCAACTCTGCTCGCATGACTGTTGAGCTTCCAATCGGTGTGATGTTTAAAAAATAAAAATATAAGAATTAGGGGTCGAATGCACCATATATATATATGTAGTGCAATTGCTTTCTGTAATATATTTTATGAATAATTTGCACTATATAGTCTACTTGCTTTCTGTAATATATTTTATTCATCAAATTATTCAACAATAAATTACAGTACTCCAAAAAAATAATGTTGAATAATGAGACTGAGTCTCGTGCATGATTTATGCAGAAAATTGTAACTCTAATACTCTTTGTTATAAAGTACAATTGTTTACACAAGACAGCTCCCTACAAAAACAATGGGTTCTGTTCATCCAACCTCCTGCACTAACCGGAAACATCCCCAAATTAAATCTTTACAAGAACCTTTTTGCGGCCAAAGTCCTTAAATATGAACATATAACAGCTAGGCGGGTCAGCTGTCACCAGCAATCACGAAGAATATAGTTTCATATGATTCATACACTGTTGCAACAAAAATCATAAAGTGTGAATGCCATATGTAATAGATCAAAAGTTTACCCTCACATCAATTATCAACACATAATCTACGAGCATATGACCTTGCCAGTTCCGTCGGAAATATTGCTCTATCTTCGAGACATCTTTCTTCATGAAACTCTCAATAGTTGATGAAAAGCCTCCTGAGGTATATCAACAGAACCAACGCGCTTCATTCGCTTCTTTCCTTCTTTTTGCTTCTCCAATAGCTTCCGCTTCCTTGTAACATCTCCACCATAGCACTTTGCAAGAACATTCTTTCTCATAGCCGAAATCCTATGAACGGAACAGCAAGGTTTAGCTAACAGTTTGGAAGAAAGAATTATTAGAATTTTAGAAAAAAAAATGAGAAAAAACAATGACAATCTCTTGCTTTACGAATGCCAATGAAAATTGCAAGAACTGCTATCTAAAGAAAATGGTCACATATCAAAACCGATATAGTGACAGCTCTCAAATAGAAAAGACCAGTATGAAAAAGTTTCCATGACTTACGTCTCCCTCGCAATAACCTTTGATCCAATTGCAGCTTGAATGGTTATCTCAAACATTTGCCTGCTCAGATTCAAATCACCCGAGGCTACTACATAAACAAGCAAATAAACTACAAAAACTAATATATTAAATGAAAAGACCTGTCTATGAATTTCTTCAGCTTCTCCACCAGTTCACGGCCAACACGTTGAGCCTTTAAATTGTGCACAATTGTTGCCATTGCATCAACTGGTTGACCATTCAAGAGGATATCGAGTTTCACCATATCAGCTTGTTGATATCTGTTAATGACACACGTCATGTATGAAATGTGGGGAAATCATATCCAAATATCCCATCCAATCAGAGGTTGTATAAATGCTTTCCACATAAATGAAAAAATGTATTGAAGAGAGAGAGATTACTCTGAATCCTCATAATCGAATGATGCATAACCTGAAGTCAAACTTTTCAATTCATTGTAAAAATCGACAACAATTTCCCTCAAAGGTAGACGATACTTCATAAATGCCCGTTGGCTGCTTATATGAAAATCAAATGATCAGTACTTCAACTGTGAATCAGTTCAAGGGTACCTTAAACTTGCAAATTAAATCACATACGTAACAAATGCAGAAGCTGGCAGTACAATTTAGTAATGTTTTTAACAACTACAAGTTTTATGATGAGGTCAGATATATGTTCTATGGATACCAAGAATTTAAATACAAACTTTAATTTCTTTTCATGCTGAAATCATCATGATCCAGGAGTCAAAATTACCTGTCAATAAATGAGTACTCCAACTGCTGTCCTCTTCGCTCGGAGCAAAGTGTAATCACGGATCCCACATACCTTGAGGCACAAAAATTTCATTCAGGATGAATAAATATGCTGATGCAAAAGAACTTACCCAGTAAGGGAGTGTGAGGGCTTACTCACTAGGAATGATAATTGTCGCTACTACTGTAGGTTCCCAGCAGGCTGTAACCCGTTTTTTAGGATTGGAGGGCAATGAGGCAGGATTCTGTACTTCTGCTTTACTAAAGAATGGGTCCTTGTATTGTTAGGTAAAGCACTTCTTAAACAATCTTAAAAGCGATATACAAGACATACCTCCCATCAGAATACTCAAATATATAAGGCACAGTGGGGACTGTTGAAATGACATGAGCTCCATACTCCTATCATATATATTAACATAGGGGTTCATGAGTATAAGCAATACTTCCAAAATTATTAAGCCAGATACAAGTGTCCGAGTAAAATTCTAGTCAAACATAGTAAGACATGTCGGCAATAACGATAATAACTGATATTTTATTAGCTTAATCTAACTTTATTATTTTTTAAATGTGATCCATCAACAACGATGAAAAGGCATGGTGAAGACAATTCCTTAACTACATAAAGGCAGTCAAATAAATCATATTAATGTCCACGCTATCAAGTCCATATGTACATTAAGGAGCTTGTACGAGTGCTAGAAGAAAACCTAATTTATATGCTGCTGCCGGAAAATTTGGTGTTGGCTTGGAAAGGAAGGAAAAAAATTCATACAGCTGAACCCAACTAATATGAAAGTAAGGTTCCTTTATCTATTATAAAGAAACTCCCTCAAAATGGGAAAAAGGCGACCATTTCAAAATGCAAATAGGTTGTGTCGGTAATGCATCTTCACATTGTATTTGAGGACTATGTCAACTGCAAACATGAAAGAGGGAAAAACACCTGTTCAAGTCGTTGATGAAAAACATCCATGTGAAGTAAGCCTAAGAAACCACACCTGTAGTACAACACGCTAATTGTTACCAAAAATAGAAATCAGGATACCTAGTCACAAATTTAATATTTATTAAAGCAGGTTTTTGATTTTCACAGTAAGTGAGATGAATCACTCAGTGGCAGCGGCCAGACCTAAAACCCAGTCCAAGTGCTGTGCTAGTCTCTTTAGTAACAGAGACACTGGCATCATTGCACGTGAGTCTCTCTATCGCATGGTTGAGCGCTTCAAAATTAGATCCATCAGCAGGATAAAGACCAGAGAACACCATATGTTTGGCAGGCTTAAAACCTACATTTTTGGGGCACATAAGAACCCATGTCAAAGGGAATGTATAAGGACCTGCGAAGTCAGAACTACTTAAATCAAATAGAAAATGAAAGGCAGGGACTAAAACATAACATGTAGAGCCCTTACAGCCGCAACAACTGCATATATTGCACTTTGAAGAAAATACAGCAGAGCAACCAAAATAATCACCTTTCTACAAACAGGATTACAAAAACGGAGAAAGAAAACAGCCAAATAGTAAGCCTGCCTCAACAAATACTCCACCTATTAAGGTAGAGATAATATGTTTATGGCTGGCAAAATCTGTGTGAAGAGGCTAACAATAGGATGAAGACAATGTTCTGTAGGAGGAAAAAAAGATGAACATATACCTGGAAGTGGCTCAACAATGCTTTTACTGTGATAGAGAGTGTCACCAATGCGTGCCTCTTTCGTCGAACGCATGCCAGTCACAACATAACCCACTTGTCCAGTAAGAAGAACCCCGGTAGGAGTGAGTTCAGGATGCATGATACCGACATCCAGAATTTCATAAGCTTGGCCAGTTGCAGCAGATGAGATCTTATCTCCTTTGCGCAAAGTTCCATCAACAACTGCAACATGGCATATTACTCCTTTGTACTCATCATAATATGAATCCAATAAAAGCATCCGCAAAGATGAATTTATAATCCCGTGAGGAGGAGGTATCCGCTCTATGACTGCAGGAAGGACATGCTCAAGACCCTGCCCTGATTTTGCAGATGTTAAAAGGGCTTCACTGGGGTCAAGATCGAACATTGATTTCAGCTGAGCTTTGACACGATCAGGATCAGCAGTAGGCTGATCAATTTTGTTTATGACAGGTATTATCGCCAGTTCAGATTCAAAAGCAAGATAAAAGTTAGCAACAGTTTGTGCCTGAACACCTTGGGCAGCATCCACAACCAAAAGAGCACCCTGGCAAGCTGCCAGGGATCGCGACACCTCATAGCTGAAATCTACATGACCAGGTGTGTCGATAAGATTTAGTAGAAAACTTGATGGATTATGAGCTTCACCAGTGCCAGGGCAGTTCAACTCGTTTCTGTAAAACATAGTAGCTGTCTGTGCTTTAACGGTTATTCCCCTTTCTCTCTCCACCTAAAAATATCCCAACTTCATCACATTTACAACAGACAGTAAATAAATACCTCCAATATATATTTTCCCGATCATAAATATATAAAATCATTTGAGTAGTATGAAACTAATGTGAAATAAAACATACAGGTCTAAAAAGAGAAAGTGGATGAAGTAGAGACATAGAGGCCATCATCTCAAGCTTATTTAGTGAAGCTTTCTAGCCTTCTTATTTCTGAGACAATAGCGATTTCAAATGACAACATAATCAAAGAAGCCTTCTCTGACAAACTAAAATGAGAAAAACCACATTGAATTTACAAAACAAATCCATAAACCTAATGCAAATCCAAAAAACACCCACTTCATATTGCATGTTAAATAATCTAATAAAAAAATAAAAAATTCATTTTTATACCTGCAATTTATCAAGATACTGAGGCTGCCCATGCCCTCTTTTGATAGTGCCAGTGAGTTCCAAAAGTCTGTCAGCGAGCGTCGATTTTCCATGGTCAACATGGGCAATTATAGAGAAGTTTCTGATTCTCTCAGGTGGGTACTGGGTCAAGTCTACATCTGTATTATCTCTGTTGTCGTGTTGGCGAGAAGTTGAAGAAAATGAACGAGCTGAGTCAAACAAACAACGGTGGCTTTGGCAGTGGCTGAATCTAGAATTTATTGGGTTGGTTTTAGCGATTGAGGAGAGTATAAAGTGAGATTTTTTAAGGGTTTTGGAGGCCCTGTATAGAGAATCCATTTGAAGGGTTTTAGCAGAAGATGTGGAGAGCGTAGCCAAATTATTTCGACAAAAGCGCTTCAGAAATTAGAAGCGTTTGGTTTGCTCCTCTTAAACGACATCGTTTACAACTTAATGAAGACTTATGTGGAAATTACCAAACTTAACCCCGTAATGTTAAATAATACTAAATATGCGTATATCTCTAATTCATCCTCGTCATAACATCATAAATCATAATTGATAATGCACACAAACGTTGGGGTTGAGCCCTTGAGGGGACGAAAATATCTTTATTGTCGATTGTCAGATGCTGGGGACCAGCCATTAACGTAAACTTCAAGTTCTACACAAAAGGACAAGAATGAAAAAGAAATAGAGCAATCGTAGTACGATGAGAAATGGCGTGAATCCACTACAATACATGCAATACATAGCCAACTTGAAGCTTCAGTTTCTCTTCCCACTCTCTTTCCATTTCCTGTCTCTGGCACTTAGCTGTTTCTTCTCAACTGGTGATTGCTCAACAGATCCAGTAAGTTCCTTAAACCACCTCAGTTCTTTTACTTCAAGTTTGTATATGGGACCAAACATTCTGTGTTTTATTCTCTGGTTCTGGTTTAAAGTGACAAAAAAAGTTAAAAAAAATCCAACCGGGCTTGCTTGATACTTGATAGAGACCTAGGAATGAAACTAGTGTTAGATTATCCAGTCAAGTAATAATTTCGTATGGCCAAGCCCAAGAATATGGACGATCTGTTAATTTACCGGAAATGTTAATTGATTGTGTATTAGGTATGTGGAGGGGTTACCATTTTTTTTTTTTGGGAATTAAAAAATCTGTTCTTTTTCATTTTAGAAGTTGCTGTTGGAAGGGCTAGTCCTTGATTTGTTGGAAACGTAAATGTTTTAGTTAAAGTGACATGATCATAGTTTATAACAATTCGTTTATGTGAAGACTGTTGCAATTGATGTGCTTGGTAGGAAGGAAAAACAAAGAGAAAACAGAGGAAAATTGATAGTTGTATATGATGAAGAAGATATTTTTGTATTGTTATACTACACACGTGAATTGTACAATGATTACTTATTTATACAAGATTCCTTCACTAACTAACTCTACTAGTACTTAACCAATAATATTTTGACAGCTGTACAAATAACAAAGTAATGCTAACTAACTAATAATGCTAACTGCTGCTGCTCTGCTCCTTTATCCTGCACCTTGTGAACTTGCTGGAGCTGGAAGAATCTGGAGCATATGCTAACATACTCTAATAGTTTACTAAACTGGTACTCTGCCATGATAGTCTTATTATGGTGCAGTTTGGAAATCTGGACTTCGAATAAGTTGGATCAAGTAATCAACCTTCAAATATTTGAAAGAAAATCCTCCCCTCATAATTCATATGTACACAGAAGACTTGAACCTCATAATTCATATGCAAGTCTTTTCCTAGCATATTTTACAACACTTGCTTCACTGAGCAAGCATGAGAATGATTGATTGATGGTTCATTTTGCAGTGTCTCAGTTTTCATTAAATGCGTACTATGAGTGGGTAAAGATTGGTTTTTATATATCATATATTTGCATGGGTGAATCTTGATGATTTTTTAGTTTGGTTATTCTTATTGTAGGTGGTGGGCTGAAGATGTCAACTTCAGCAGTGGAAAGACTGATGAGCGATCTCAAGAGGCTTCAACAGGATGCACCACCTGGCATCAGTGGCGCTCTGGCGGACCCTCTGATGATGATATTATGCTTTGGAACGCTATTACTGTTGGGTATTTTGCCAATTTTTTATATTCCCTGCCAGCAATATAATGGCTTTTGACGTCTTCACTATTTTCTCTGGAGGTGTGTTTCTTTTCTGATTGTCATTTTATAAGAGAATACTTTAGTTTATATTTTCACAATCTCTATCGATTGCTTTCCTTGTTTGTGTTGTAGCCTTGGTGGGACTCTTTTTGACGGAAGTGAGTTTAAAATTCTGAATAAGTGTATGCTAATTGGAGTTGTGCATTACAATTGCATAATATAATCATTGAGTTTAATCTGGCGCTCCTAGAATTACTGTTTCTGACATGTTGAAATGGGTTAAAGTTGTATAGGCATGTATATCCGTGGATATTGCTATACATACCTATGGCTGTGCAGTACTTATTAGAAACCATCCTCTGAAATCAACTTTTTTCAGATGATAATTGCTTATATTTGAAACATATGTGTCCTGGAAAAGAATTCTATTGCATTTCCTTGTGCCACAAGAAATAGCTAGTACTGGACATCTAGTGTGATATCATTACCAAAAAGTTATTAGAATAATATGCATATTTTACTGTTAATGAGTCATAAATCCTTCTTGAGCTTTTGGCAGGTATATTTAAGTTGAGTCTTAAGTTTATGGAGGAATATCCTGTCAAGCCCCATGTGGTTCAATTTGTTTCCTGAATGTTCCACCCCAACAGTAAGTTGAGCTAAATTCTTGTTAGTTCCTCCTTCTCCCCTTTTTTCCATATGGTCTATTTAACCTTCTTATGCCGAAGGAGGGGGGAAAAAGGTAAACTTTACGATTCAATTGTATTATTTTTAATTATATGGCTGAATGCTGATCCTCTTATGAATCATATGAAGTATAAAATTTGTAGTGTTTTAATGCTTACTTTCCAGAATTAATTGCTCCCTTTTTTTCTTTTTCAATCACTGTATTAGTCAAGTTCCAAGTTTCAATCCCATGCATCTTTTGGCATTTATTTTATAATGTTCAATGTTTTTTATTTAAGTTGACTCCATAATCATATTAGATGTTAACAATTTAGGATTTGAAGTGATCTTGCTAAAGATGCTGTCAGGCTTCTAAAATTCTATGGGAAAATATTATCTGTGGCCTTTATTTTGACATCAATATGAGCCACTTATTCTTCCCTAGCATGTTTCGCAGTCTATTTTTATTTTGTTCTGTTCTTTGTTGGAAATGTCATCTGTAAGGAGTTTTGCCCTTTCTGATCTCTTATACTGTTGTTTTCTCCTTACCAGTTTTTGGAGATGGAAGCATCTGTTTGGATATGCTAGACTTGAAGTGGAATCCTGATTACGATGTAGTTGCATTTCTTGCAACAATTCAGGTAATCCTAGGTCCATTTATAAAATTTTATAAAAAACTTTGCAAACTCTGTTCATCTTGAAGTTAATCGAAATGTCCTTATACTGTAAGTAAGATCAGGAGTAGCAAACAAACATTTAAATTTGGTAAAAAAATTCTTGCAGTTGATGCTGGGTGACCCAAACCCATTCTCGCCTGCAAATCAAGAGGCTGCAACGATGCTCATTGAAAGAAGAATTGACTATTACAAGAAAGCACAGCGAATTGTTGAGTTGAGCTGGAAAGCAGCCTGATGATGCATTCTCTGTCTCAGCTGTTACCGGTGGCTCTTCAGCCAAACTGAGTCACAGGCTAACTCTTTCTCCAAATAACAGGTTGGCCCAACTGTGTGACAGGTTGATGGCTTTGATTATGTAACTAAGATGATATTTGCTTTTTAACATCATTATCTAATCGCAGTGGTAATATAACATTATAACTGCATTTGTTGAGTTTATGTAAATAATCTCTTGTATGAAATTTGTGTAGAACCTTGGCAACTCCAGGCCTCATTTAGAGGTTTGTTTATATTAATCATAAGCAAGAGTTCTGATCTGTAATATATTTGATTGTGATTCATAGCATCAGTTACTTTGGTGACCATTTGAACAGATTTTACAGAGCTAGCAGGTAATTAGTTCATAACACTTATTTGATTAGAGGAGACTTAATACCACTGAGAATAATCAGAATATTTGACCAAGGAATTAATTATGTAGGATGTCAGAGACCAGAAATTATCAGCCTTATTTTCATATGTATTATTGATTATGTTATTGCCGACAGAAATAGAAATGTAATTAGTGTTTGAAATAGAAATGTAATTAGTGTTTGTGTCCTACATTCGAGGTGGTTTTTTAGACACAGAAAGCATATAGTGAGGTTCCAGAAGTAAAGTTCTTGTTAACAAATCCAACAGTAACCTTGTATCCATTACCCATATAGATGCATCCATTGCTCACTGAAGCACCACCATAGATCGTAGCTCCAGTATCATATGACCACAAGATTTTTCCTGTCTTGACATCCATTGCATAGATTGGTCCTTGTCGGTATGTAGACCCACCAAATAGGACACCATTGGCCACAGTAACAGGTCCAGGTGCAGTACCGTTGCTAGGATTAGCCATAGACCATAGGACATTACCATTGCTAGCATCCATCGCCACCCACCCACCAGCAATAGTGAAGTTCTTGGATGGCTTGAGAGTGAAGTTTTTGTGTTGGCTGTTGGCTATGTTGGTGTAGATTCTTCTCTCGTCTGTGGCTGCACCCCACATAGCCCCGCCACCTAGGCCTCCCGGGCCAGCCTCCTATGGTAAGTATTTTGTTCAGGCAAGTCTCAAATAAAAGATAGAAACAAATATGCAATGCACAAACACAATACCTCAACTAAAAACTGTCTATGAATTGAGTCTGAACTTACCATAGACCAGATGAGGCTGCCATTGTCACGATCTAGAGCCCATGCAAAGCCACTTTTCTGAACAGCAACAACAATATCATGCTTGACTTTATTTACATGCATGCTCAACAGCATTGGTGCCTCTCCAAAATCAGCATCAGGGCTAGGTCCAGGTGGGCAATTTGGATTCAAATGCCAGTTACAAGCACCAAACCACACATCATATCCACCCAACTGCTTATACCACACAATTTTTCCAGTGTCTAAATCAAGTGCTAGGAGAGAATTTGAGTGATTTTCAGGTTCTATACACTTGTCTGGACTTGTTGGTGTTGTTTGGTTATTTTCTTCTTCTTGGCATTGGCGTATATGAAGTGGAACTGAATAGAGGTTCCCTGTGGCAATGTAAACATGGTTTCTAATGGGGTCAATTGATGGACTGCTTCCCCAAATGGCTGCCCCGGCATATTCGTTAAGCTTGCCAAAATTGTCTGGCAGCATGAAGGTTTGCCACAGGATCCTGCCAGTCTTGGCATCTAATTTGGCTAGACTGCCCCGGAAAGTGCAGCATAGCTCAAAGGTTAGGCCTTCTTCTATCGATGATGTTCCAACATAGTAAGCCCTGAGGCAAAATGACTAACATTAAAAACAAAGTTCAAGTAGAGCCAGTAAATATGAAATAATAAAAACCAAAATCTTGTATTTCATTGAAATTCTATTTTTCTCTTGAATAAATAATTTGTGCATTCATTATTTGGTGTGAATTTCTACACATTTTAATATGTAGATTTGGACTATATGGTGGTAACTAGCTATAATGTAATATTAAAATATATCTAAAATTCGTATCTTTAAACATTAATTTGTATTTTGGATATAATTGGACACGGAAATCAGGAACAATTCTGTATAGTTAAATTTATCTTTGCGTTGGCAAGACAACATGTAAGACAAAACACAATCTGAAGACTGATATTGTCCAGATATAATAATCATATGAATCATATGAATGTTACATATTAAAAGTCAAGTTGCCCATAGGCCTGACAATTTCTATTAATAAAAAGAATTTAATTAATAAATTAATCTTGAGGCAAATAAAGACCGTCATTATGTAATTGGTACAAGTTAAATATAATACGATTTCTTGGGTCTGCAATCTGTGAACCACATGATTTTACTTAAGAGTTGAAGTTATGAACTTCTTGTTTTAATAAAGAAGTTATGAGCTTCTTAAAAGGTTAACAATCTTTTAGACAAATGAACGACTTAACTTGAGACAGATAATTTTCTTGGATATTTTCCCAAAGAAAGTTTGCTGTTCTGGAGTAATGGTTGAGTTACTGTACGTATGCAATGACTTTTAACTGCAACTGTGGAATCAAATCACTATCTATTAAGTAAAAGTTAGTTCAGTTTCTGGGCTTTTAATAGTTAAGCTGAAGCTTCTAATTGAGATGAGGTATCTCTATGCTACAAATTGAAGGACAAAAATTAAGAGTAAGCGAAAATGGCAAAAACTAACCGTTTGTAATAAGTTCCGGACATGGTTATAAAACTTCTTGCATGATCATCGAGCTTGGTCTTCCAAACAAGCTTCCCATTTGATCTTTTCACAGCAACAACAACTGCAGGTCCCCAGAGTCCAAAAATAATCACATTTCCAGCAATTGTTGGTGTTGATCTTGACACCGTTGAGTTGACATTGAGAGTGAAACCAGGGTTGTCAATCCCTGTCAAGTTTTGCAAGTTCTGCTTCCACATAAGAGATCCATCAGCTGCTTTAACTGCATAGAGGTAGCCATTCCAGCTTGGAAAGTAAAGGGTGTTGTTGAAAATTGCTGGAGTTACACTAATGTCACTTCCTGCATAGAATTGCCATTTTAAATTTAGCTTGGAGACAGTTGCCGGACTGATCTTCTTCTCCTTGTTTGCATATCTCCTGTTGTACAAATCTCCTCCATGATTTAGCCAATTCTGTGCTTCTTCTTGTGTGTTTTCCTGCAAATATAGAGTCAAACATCAAAATTTATCGATATTACTTGTTGCAATGTGTAGTAAGTGTGCATGTGGGAGAGAATTTACAGCAGAATCTGCAGAAGTTGTGAAGGTGAGTAGACAGAAGATGCATAAAGGACGGACAAAATTATTGTTGTGGTGTTTAGGACGCGCCATTGAAATCGATACTTGAAAATGCCTATTGCTTTAGGAGGCTTCTGTCAAAGCGCTTAAAAAAAAAAAAGAAAAAAAATTCATTTGGAGGGATTTAGTGGCTTTTAACTCACTATTAATTTGACAGGCTGCCACCTCCACGCAAGACAAACAAATTAATTTTTATTTATTAGAAATAAATATGTATATCTTGACTAAACCAATACTGGATTTGTCTAAAAACAAAACATATTCAATTGTCAATCGGTTAAAGATTTCTTAAAAGTACCGATAAGACGATATGAATCATGCGTATAACAAAGTCAAGATATATATTAAGATGTGCTTAATATGGGTGCTGAAGCTCGCAAGCAATCTTTCTAAAGGAAGTCTAACAACCATTTACACTAGGGGTGCGTTTGGCATCCAGCATTACACAGCATTACCATCCTGCACAACATTAAATTAGTACAACCCTATGTTTGGCTAAAAACTGACTTTGGATTATCCCATGTAACATTATTGTTGTTATACAGTCAAAGACGCATTGACTAAACCAGTGGGGTATTGGGTTTACGTGTGATTTCATTATTAAAAAAAAAAGGTGATATAATAGTATATAATATTATTATAATCCGATGTAAATACAATATAATATAATATAATATATCTATATTAACATAATACAATACAATATAATATGATACACCTGTATTAACATACCCTAAAAATAATCACGAAGGCCAAAGCAGCTGCATTAAGTCTAACCTTGAGCAATATCTTGTGAGAAAAAATTGAAACAATTCCACTTCCACGGCACCTCCACAATGCTACAAAATTCTTCTTCTTCCTTCACTGTGCTTGTTGCTTCTGCTCACTAATATCAGCGCAACTGCAGGCTTCGAGGTATGTAAATCTCTAGCTGACTACACAAACTTCTTTCTTCTAACGTCAATTCTCGGTTACCATTTTAAAATGCAAATTTGAGGTTGCAGAATATTATCTTACATCTCAATGCTATTGTCTAGTCTCAAATCTTCATCAAGAACAATTACACTATAATGTTGCATTTATTTTTGCTATTCCAGTTTTATATGAAAACCTCAGAAAAATTCATTTTAAGAAAGAATCCGAAATTTTAATTTCCCACACTGATATGTATTTAGTAATAAACATATACTTATAATTACTTTCCAATTGGTTTCAGTGGCATGGTGTAACTAAGAGACACGAAGCAACACAAAATTGGTTAAATCATGGAGGAGATTTGTACAACCGAAGATATGCAAAAAGGGAAACAAAGATCAGCCCTGAAACAGTTTCCAAGCTAAGTTTGAAATGGAAATTTTTCACAGGACAAGATGTATCAGCGACGCCAAGCAATTTTCAATGGAACCCTTTGTTTTCCAAGTTGGAATGGAAATATTTATGCTGTGGAGGCATCTGATGGCTCTCTCGTTTGGGAAAAAAGCATGCAAGAGCTGACAGGCATTAGTAATGGTAAAGGTTTTGTGCTTAATGTTAATTGGACGGTGGCAAGAGCAACTCCAACAATTGCAGAAGATCAGGATTTGCTTTTAATTGGAATCTATGGCCCTGCTGTTGTTGTTGCTGTTAACAGATCAAATGGGGAGCTTCTTTGGTCTACTATGACTGATAATAATCCTGCTTCTGTCATCACCATGCCTGGGACTTACTACAAGGGGTTTGTCACACTTACTTTTACATTTGTTTTTTACCTTCTAATCGGAGTTAAAGCATTTGCTGAGATCTAGAATTGGATTCTCTTCTGAGTTTAGCTCTTTTGAGCTTATATGAATCAGATGATGGCATATTTTTGCTCAAAAGAAGCCCAAATCAAAAGAGAATTAAAACAAATCCTTGACCGGTTTCTAAATTACGGGGTCATGCAGCTTAGTATTAAGATATTGGCGCTGTTACTCCACAACCTGATGTGAAATTTAATTAATAGCAAACACAAAAACATGTAGCTGAAGCATAACACTTACAAACATTGTTGTGGTTTCTACCATGTACTTTTACATTTACATTTTTAAAATCAAGCTGATGTACAACAATTATAAATCAACCCTATATCATATGTGCTATATATTATTGGCGGCATAAGCAGTCAAATTTTACAAGTAATTCCTTGATGTTGAAGTTCTGTATCAAAATTGAACCAGTTTGGATCTTTAAACAGCAAGCCAAGTCTGACTTGAAAAGCTGATTTGTAGACATAAAATTTTGCGATTGAATTCAATGTCCATATTTATAATAACAATAATTAATAATGAGAAATTAATTAGTTATAAAGAAAGGAAAGAAGAAGAAAGATCTCAATTGTCCTATATATATCAGCGCATGTAATTCTAGTACAAGCATGTCATATTAAAGTGAATAATACATTAAAAAAAAATTTAGTCTATTTCACTCTCTTCTTTAATTTTTTATTAAAAAATTTTCAAGCTCAAGCATTATATTCTGTTTCTTTGTACAAAGAGGATGTCCGGAGCGTCTGCTCCTGCAAATGCGAATTTATACATCTATAAGTCAATACCATTACAGCTCATTGAATGTAACTTTTTTGCACATTCTTTCCTACAAGGATTTTCTATGTTGGTACATCATCTCTAGAAGAAGGCCTAAGCATTGAAGAATGCTTTCCGCGGCAGCACCCTGAAATTAGATGTCAAATCTGGTGCAGTCTTGTGGCAAACTTACGTGCTGCCTGGTAACAAAGGCAAGAGAGGTGCATACGCTGGAGCCGCAATCTGAGGAAGCAGCCCATCAATCGATACTCGCAGAAACCACATTTACATTGCCACTGCCAACTTATACTCAGCTCCTCCACACATAACGGAATGCCAAGAAAACCATTAGTCCTTCTGACGAATGTGTAGAGCCTGAGAATCATTCAGATTCAATCCTCGCATTGGATTTGGACACAGGCAAGATCAAATGATACCATCAACTTGGAGGCTACGATGTATTCTTTATTGAATGTTTCAATCTTTCAACCCGTGGTTGCCCTCCTGGCCCTAACCCCGATGTTGATTTTGGAGATGCACCGATGATGCTTAGCATACAAGTTAATTGAACTTGGAAAGATATTGTTGTTGCTGTGCAAAAAAGTGGATTTTCTTGGGCTCTTGATCGCGATAATGGCAGGCTTATTTGGGGTCACAGTAAGCTTTTCAAGCATACAGAATTTAAAACAATATTATCTTAGTCCTTATGTTTTGAACTTGCTTCACTTGGAATAAATTTCTAGCTACGTCCCTGTTGCACTGGTATAAGCACACAGGGAATAACTCCTACAATTTATTTATACATTATCTTATTCAATTTGTGGGAGGCTGGACCTGGTGGCGCTGGCGGAGGGGGAATTTGGGGCGCAGCTACTGCTGAAAACAGTATCTATACCAATATTACCAACTCTGAAGAAAAGAATTTCATTCTCAACCCATCCAAGAAGAACCCAACACCCGGTGGCTGGGTGGCAATGGATGCTCGCGATGGCAAAATCCTGTGGTCCGTACCCAATCCGAGTAATTTTACAGCTTCTGGGCCTGTCAGTGTGGCTAATAGTGCAGTTTTTGCTGGATCAACACATCCTGAAGGACCAGTACATGCAATGGATGCCAAAACTGGTGAAAACCTGTGGTCATATGAAACTGGAGCTACAGTTTATGGCAGGATGTCCATGAGTGATGGATGCATATATCTTGGTGATGGATATACAGTTAGTCCTGGTGCCGCCAGTCCTTCATCCACTGCTGGAGCCTCGCTCTTTGCTTTTTGTGTGTGACTGCTGTGTCATATTTAATTATTTATAAACACAAAACGAATTGTGATCCATTGCATTATAACATAGAAACATAAAGACATGAATAAGTGTGTGTGTTATTCGCGATGATTCGCGATGACATTTTACTTGTCACCGAGAATGAACTTATATTATACAGTTGACTAACATATGATAGCGTCTAGTCATTAATTAGCTGCCCTTCAAGGTCCATGTACATTAGGTATGTAGATACTTATTTCCTGTTACATGGGCTGTAAAAGAATCACTTTTATACATCAAGTTACAAAATACGGGATCCATAAATTTAAACCAAATAACTTTAATTTCACAGAAATTGCCTTCAACCAATTCAAAAGCACATGAGGTAAAACCATCAGAAAACCAAAGACTCGTCCCAAAAAGACCAAACCGTTTACATTTTCAATTTAACCCATAATTCTCTCTTTTTCTATATTTATAATCCTATATATATTCAGCAATCAAGTTAAATGTAGTGTATATTTGCGTCCTCGCTTATGTGCTAAGTTTATAGGCGACTTGTCGTTGAATTCTTCTTGGTTTTACCTGTAAGTCGTTTTATTTATCAACATTTGAACGCCAACTGGTGTTGAGTTTTAAGGCTTGAATGACTGCAGATGTGTTTCTTCTTTTTACTACGCTCATTAGGCCTCTTAAGCAAATAGTCTGGGCCTCACAGTCCTCAATGGCCCATATCTTCATCTTTATCAGCTTTAACCCAAATCTCCAACTCCAGAATCCTTGGTTCCAAAATCGCCACTATAAATTTTTGACTTGATTAATTTATGCTTTGTGTGTGAAAGTGTTGTTTTGAATAAGAATGATGAATTGAAAATATATGGATATTACTCATATGCCTTCACGACATTGTTATATGTTGAATTGAAAATAATATAAAAAAAAATGATAATAAATGACAAATTAAGAGGATGCAACATTTATTATATACCTATAATTCTTGTTTATTAAGTTCATGGATTGTAAATAAAAAAAAAAAAAAGGGCTCGTTGATTGTTAGAAAGGCTCACGGGTTTTATTTACCGAGATTTATTGAGATTTAAGGACTTTTATAAATCACTGTACAAAACTTCGCCTTGAGCAGGTCAAAAGCACTAGATGACATGTCCGAAAAAGACCAAGCAGTTCAGAAATCATATCTTTATCGGATAAACTCGTCATCATTTTCCATGAACGCCCATAATTCTCTCGTTTAATACTCATTTACTATTTTCGTATTTCTGTATTCCGCAACCTTTATAAATAAATCCACGGAGACATGTTCCCATACAGGCATCTGTTTTCTGAAAAAAAAATGGTGAGAATCACTCTGTCTTTGTGTTTTGTCGCTTTAGTGGCTGTTGGGTTCGTTGCTAATGGCTCTGTAGCCGCTGAGGATAAGAAGAGTGAATGGGACAATAACAATTCTGAGGAGGTTAAATTTTATGAACTCAAGAAAGGAGATTTCTCTGTAAAGTTTACCAACTGGGGTGCCACTATTGTTTCTGTTTTTCTCCCTGACAAAGATGGTACGATTTGTTTCATTGTTTTATTTGTGGGGAGGGTTTTGTTCATTCTTTGAATTGGTTGTCAAGTTTTGGGCTTTTACATTTTCTGAGCTTGTTTTGTTTTTGTTGTTTTTTCAGGTAAGGTAGATGACGTTGTACTCGGATATGATTCGGTCGATGACTACAAGGTATGTTTTTTTTTTACCCCATTTTGGAAATACTTTATTACTTTTGAAAATCACAAATTTTGCATTGGAGAGCCTGTGGCCATTCATAAATGAACCCTTAATTATCTCTGTCTCCATTTTTAATTTAATTTATTTTAATTACAGAATTATCTTTATTAAAAATAATTATTTATTATTTTATCTTCTCTCTCACGTCTCTCTCTCAAGCATCAGCATCCCCACCACCAATCTCTTTTGCCACCAAATTCACCATCACCATCGATTAGAGGTTGTTCTTGTGACTCTAAAGATCTGTAATTGCATCAAAATAACGCATTCCATAACTGACGAAACTCAACTTCAATATCTTTGAATCAATAAAGAACGTAATCTGACTAATTTTTATTTTTATTTTTGTTGTCTGTTGGTTATATCCATGAGAGTAATGGATCATTGTGATTCACTTCACTTTTTCTCGCTTATGCTTCTATTGCATCTCTCAGTTGAGTCTGAATCCCTCAATGCAGCTTCTCGAGATACTTACTAATGAATATTTTACTTTAATTGATACCATTTGAATTTAATTAGACGAACATTTTGGATATTATTGACCTGTTGACTTTGGATCGTGATGGTTTTGGAATATCTAGTTAACTGGGTATGAGTTTTAATTATTATAGTTATTAGATGTGATTTTTGTGGATCTAATTATTTTGTAATCTTAAATTGATTATTTCTTTTTTTATTTTTGGATTAAAAATGTTGTGTTTTGTAATTTTAACTTGGTGGTAATGGTGATGACGAACTTAGAACTATCGAAGATAAATTGTGGGGATGAAGATTATGCTTGATAGAGAAAATAATAATTATTTTTAATGAGGGTGATTTAGGAAATTAGTTAAGTAAATTGTAAAGTAAAGGAAGGTTGAAGAGATAAATTGAGGTGGTGAATTATCGTATCTTTTTTAAAAGATATGATCGGCTGGGGATATGAGATTTTGGGCTTATCAACTTATCGTATTATTTGAATGGTTTCTAATTCCTAATAATTTTCTCCTTGTAGACTTGTAAAGTCAGACTTTTCTTTGACGTTTGCATTATTGACTGTGATGCTCATGACTTTCAGTTTCCTTTAATAAATGTATTAATTTTCCTCAATAGTCTGTCTGGTTGGGACTAAGACCATTTTGTTTGAATCTTTAATGAATGGACCATCCGTCTCATTTTGTGCTGCTTTTGCAATTTCCTGCACTTTGATTCAAAGCTTCCTATAATTCCACGATTTTATAGTCTTTATATTTGTAACTATGAATTATCTTTTTGATCGTTTTACATTGTGAATATTGTGCAGAATGATACAACCTACTTCGGTTCTGTTGCTGGACGCGTTGCTAACAGAATCGGAGGGGCTCAATTTACTTTAGACGGAACCCATTATAAACTGGTTGCTAATGAAAAGTCAAACATGCTTCATGGTACATTTCTTGTGTTCACTTGCATTATCTGGATTTTTCCCGGTGAAAAGAAAAATGAAACTGCTTATTCTGTGTTTTTAAGAGATACCTCATATTTCTTTCATGATTTCTTATAGGTGGCCCCAAAGGCTTTAGTGATGTAATCTGGAAAGTAAAGACCTATGAGAATGAAGGTCCTAGTCCTAAGATTGTCTTTTCCTATCATAGCACTGACGGTGAAGAAGGTCAGTGTAATTTAATTTTGATTTTTATTTTTTCAAATTTGTGCGCTATGAAGTCATGATTTTTGCTTTAAAATACGTTAAGAATGTGGTAGAATGATATGTTTCCATTTGGGGTTGGTGACTTTTGAACATTCATATATCTGCCTGCAATTTTCTGTAGGATTCCCTGGTGATCTCGATGTCACTGTGAGTTACTCTCTCACCAGCGAGAGGGAACTAAGTGTGAAAATGAAAGCCAAGGCTAGAAACAAGGCTACTCCAGTAAATCTGGCTCAACACGCCTATTGGAACCTAGGTGGTCACAACAGTGGCGATATCCTTTCTCAAGAAGTCCAGATTTTTGCTTCCAGCTACACACCTGTTGATGACCAGCTAATTCCCACCGGGAAGATTGAGACCGTTGAAGGAACTCCCTATGATTTCCTCAAGCCTCATGCCATTGGCAGTAGCATCAACAAGCTTCCTGTTGGCTATGACATTAACTATGTGCTTGATAAGGATGATTCCAACAAAAAACTGAGGAAGGTAGCAATCGTACATGATAAGAAGTCAGGAAGAGTGATGGAGCTGTTGGCAGATCAACCTGGTGTGCAGTACTACACTGGTGGCCAAATTAAGGAAGTGAAGGGGAAAGGTGGCTTCGTGTATAAGAAATATGCGGGGCTGTGTCTGGAGACTCAAGCCTTCCCTGATTCAGTAAATCACCCTAATTTTCCTAGTACCATTGTGTATCCTGGAGAGAAATACAAGCATCATATGCTGTATAAATTTTCCACCAAGTCATAGATGATGTTTCACAAGCCTTTCATTGCCAAACCGGGCTATCCACAACAGGTTAATACTTTATTCTTCATGGTCTACAATTTCAGATTCTGTAAAAAGACAAAATCAAGCTCCAAATTAAAATTATCAATAAATTTATGGCATGTGATATTAAGCTCTTCTGGCCATCAATATTTGTTCTAGTTTCCTTTTACCATATCTTTCACTGGTTGTCTGTCCCTCCTGAGCTCTCTTTCACATTCTGAACTCTGAATTTTCCAGCTGTAACGTTACAGCGCACCAAATTTTTCGTCACCTGAAACGAAAAGGTAGCTGTATTATAGAGACTGAGTGCATTTTTCCAAAGCAGGTTCTTTCAATTTGTAGATGCACGAAACTAATTACATGCAATACTTAATATAAGTCAATGGTTTCATGGTTTGAATCGTAAGGAAAAAGAAAAAGTCAACTCATCCCCCAATCATATCTGCCTGCCTAACAT
The DNA here is from genome assembly GCA_030449075.1 of Murraya paniculata. Classification (NCBI taxonomy): domain Eukaryota; kingdom Viridiplantae; phylum Streptophyta; class Magnoliopsida; order Sapindales; family Rutaceae; genus Murraya; species Murraya paniculata. Next base: position 3,420,522 of record JAEVFN010000003.1, read on the forward strand.
GATCAATAAAAATTCTGTCCTATCATATGCATGGAAGTGTGACCATGTGAGCAGTTGACGTAAGCTTTGGACTGTGGATTAGATCGATAATCCTCATTAGTTTTACATATTCTCATAATCCAATCAAGTTGTGTACATAAAACAATTGTAGATTCCATATTAAAGCAGCATGAGGGTCCATGAAATGGACAAGGAGGAATCTTGACATAATGCGCTGCCTTTGTCAAGTCTAATAATCGATCGGCTAAAAGCATAATAAAATGCCTAGAAAAAGACTAAATTGCCGCATGTGCAATGATTTTTGGGCAACTCCCTCTCTCGCTCCAAAAGTTTTTCCTTCGCTATATATACAAGTCTGTGGTCGGCAACCCATGTGAGGAGACCAAAGTGGTTTCATCTTTTTGTGTAAGAAAAATAAAAAATGAGGAGTTCTCTGGTGCTGTATTTTATCGTGTTAGTTGCTTTTGGGTTTGTCGTTCATGGTTCTGTAGCTAGTAATGCTGTTGGAGTTTATGATCTCAAGAAGGGAAATTTCTCTGTGAAGCTCACTAACTGGGGTGCCACTCTCATTTCTGTTGTTCTTCCTGACAAGCATGGTATGTCTGTTCCCTGTCTCTCCCTTTTTGACAATTAAATTCTGCCGAATTATTTGTTTTTGGCTGTGAATCTTGTCTTATCCATCGCTTTTGTATTGATCATTCAGGAAACCTGATTGATGTTGCCCTTGGATATGATTCAGTCAATGACTACAAGGTGATTTTTTTTTTTTTGAAGTTTTGTTTTTGTTTCTTCATTGTTTTTGTTGCTTGTGAAAGGAAATAAATATTGCCTGCTCTCTTTCTTACTTCTTCTCACACACAAAAAGCTGCTGGTATACAAGACTACACCAGTGTAACTGTAAGCTCTAGGCAGCCATTCAACATGTCAAACAGGTCCTACCAGCTATTGTGGCTGAGCATTGGGTTTATCAACTTATTGTTTTATTCAAATAGTGTTCTGACTCTGCATTTGTATCTTCTACTGTTGGTAAGATTCATTTGGGTTTGTTTGTGTCTGCTGTGTTTCAGCATAATTTTGAGAGCGCAACAGCTAAAGTGTGACACCACTAGTAATAAAAAGTTGCAGCATCTCAATCTTAAAGCAAACCCTTAATTAGATGATATAGCGGAATCAACATTAGTAAAAGTTGGATTTTTACTTTTTAACATGGTGCCTTTCTTTTTTTGACCTTTAAGGAAAGACAAGCTGCCAGGGACAACCCATATAATATACTTCGTTAAAAGGCTCTTTTATTTACGCGAACCGGCTCCATATAAAGCATTTTGCAAAGGTAGAATGATAGTTCTGAGGGCAAAGTTCAGCTAAGAGAAGGAAAAAATGCTAATATTCAAATCTTTTCTGTCAGAAGACTTTCAACAATGTAACACGGTCTTTTAGGCCTACAATTAGTAATAATTAGTCAATTGTATTAGCCAAAAGTCCTTCGTTTCGGAATTAGTGATTGAATTGCTTGAAGATATACATGTGGCTTACAAGTTGGCTATTTAAAAGCTGATTGATCTCAGTAGGTAATAAGCTGGAGAGATAGTAATCTAGAGCCTTGTGTAGCCTTTTACATTTCTTCTCATTGACTTGAAATGTCAAATATTAGCTTTGAAATTTTCATTTTTTAATGCGATATATGATTTATTATAACCTTAAACTTTCTTAATATAATATATGAATGCACATGATATGGAAAAGCTCACCTGTTTGAATCTTTCTGCAGCATGATCGATGAATTTTTTTTTTTTTTAATGTCACTCGGAAACAGCTAGCTATTATGAAAAAATTGCATTATTGACTGACAAATGGTCTACATTGGCCGGCTAGTTCAGTGAAATGCTCATCTATCTCTTGCTTCCTGGTTAAAGCTTATTCTTAGAAAATTTTACATATCAATCCAAGAGAAGATAAGAGTTTTCTTCGTCTCCTGGTCTTACAATGAAAATTTTGCACGTTTATGCAGAATGATTCATCTTACATTGGAGCAACTGTTGGACGGGTTGCTAATAGAATCGGAGGTGCCCAATTTACCTTGGACGGAATCCATTATAAGCTAGTTGCCAATGAAGGCAAAAACATGCTTCATGGTACAAGTCTGCTTCTTTCAAGTATTTTCTCATTAAAAAATGACAAAATTGGAAAAAAAATAATCACTTAATTGAATTCCTCATACGAATATCAGGGGGCAAAATAGGCTTTAGTGATGTTGTTTGGAAAGTCGAGAAGTATCAGAATGAAGGCCGTGCTCCTCACATTATCTTTGCCTATCGCAGCTATGATGGCGAACAAGGTTGGTGTGTGTGTGTGTGTATTTTTCATTTCTTTTATCATTATCTTTCATCTTGGTGTATGATTTGTTGTTAACATTCATATTTCTCCAATCATTCACAGGATTCCCTGGGGATCTCTATGTCACTGTGGGCTACACTCTTGTTGGAGACAAGCAGCTGAGAGTAACGATGAAAGCCAAAGCTCTTAACAAAGCTACTCCAGTAAACCTAGCACAACACACATACTGGAATCTAGGTGGACACAACAGTGGTGATATCCTGTCCGAAGAAATCCAGATTTTTGCTTCTTACTTCACTCCAGTAGATAGCCAACTGATTCCCACCGGACACATTGTATCTTTGAAAGGAACTCCCTACGATTTCCTCAAGCCTCACACCGTTGGCAGCAGAATCGACAAGCTTCCTCATGGCTATGATATTAACTATGTGCTTGAAGCCGGCTCTGGAAACAAAATGAAGAAGGTAGCAGTTGTACACGATAAGAAATCGGGGATAGTGATGAAGCTGACGACAAATCAACCTGGTGTGCAGTTTTACACCGCTAACTTTTTGAAGGATGTGAAGGGAAAAGGTGGTTTTGTGTATCAACCTCATGCGGCGCTTTGCCTTGAGACTCAAGCTTTCCCTGATTCAGTGAATCACCCCAACTTTCCTTCAACTGTAGTAAATCCAGGGGAGACTTACAAGCATCATATGGTGTTTAAGTTTTCAACTTCTGCTCCACATTATTAGTCGTTGAAATGTTACAGTAGCAAGCCTTGTTACGACAAATTGAAGGTGTACTATTGACAGTATGAGGATAACTGTTCTTTGATGTTTGTTATTTGATCAAGGCTTAAACAATAAAAATAAATTTACAGATGGGAAAATTGAGCACCTATTACTGTTCATATCTGTTCTTTTATTTATTTATTTATTTGCAGTAATCCATCACAGGCTGCTTTCCAGGCTGGTTCCTTTTGTTGGCTTTTGTTGGAACATTTGCAATGGTTATTAATCAATCATCACTATTTCATTTCACCCAGTTAAAAAAACTCACGAGTCAAGAGGATTAGGTTGATCCGCATCAATCGGTTTTTTCCATGTCACCCAGTTAATAATTTGCGCTGGTTTCGGCTTTAAAGTACCCAAGCGTTCTGTAATGTTAATTGGATCCAAGTATTTCTAACCGAACCGTTGCGGATAAAATACTAAGTACAGCCCCAAATCAAAATCTACGTACGAATTGTTGGACGAGGCCAAAATTTAACAAAGCCCATTTGAGAGGATCCAAATCCAAATCTTTCCACAATTACATCGTGTTGCAGAAGTCAAAGACATGGCTCTGCTGCTGTCTTCTTCGTTTGGAATCTCCAAACCGCTTTCTTTCTCTACTTTCAAAACAGGTTCTTTCAATTTGTACATGCACGTATGTTCTTTTACGATAATCCCACACCCTGTGCACGGTAAAATTATCAACTTGCAGCACTGATTCTTGGTACTGATTTTGCAGATAAATGGAACATTTGCAGAGTTAACAAAAACAGTTGCTGTGTGACAATGTGTTCTGTTTCTAACTCATCAGCTTCTAAATCGAAGAGGGTGTGGATATGGACAGAGAGCAAGCAAGTGATGACTGCTGCAGTTGAGAGAGGATGGAACACTTTTGTTTTCTTCTCTGAGAATCAACAACTTGCAAGAGATTGGTCGAGTTAAGTGAATTCTCATTTCAGAATTTGTTTTAATTAATAAAAAGCAAATTAAGGTTTTAATTTTTAACTTTTTAAATGTGAAGTTTGGGTGTTTATGCAGCAATTGCATTGTTAGATCCTCTGTTCATTAAAAAAGGAGAGGTTTTTGATAGTGGGGACAGAAGGGTTGGCTCCATTATTGAGATTTCAACTCCACAAGAGTTACAGCAGCTTCAACCGGCAGATGAGCAAGCAGAAAATGTTGTTATTAATTTGCTGGACTGGCAGGTACGCTGATTTCTTGTTTGTTTAGTAATGGTTAAATCAACTTGATGTGAGACAATGAGATTTTAGATTATGAGATATTGAGATTGGATGAGGAGCGTTGATAATGAGATCAGTATTCATATCAGTATTCATTACATCACTGGGATTTAGGCCCTTTTGTATGGTTGTCCTGCTCAGTTCAGTTGTGCCCTGCTTTTGTGCTTGTTAGGTTATACCTGCTGAAAATATTGTTGCATCATTTCAAGGCAGTGGCAAAACAGTGTTTGCCATCTCAAAGACGCCTTCTGAAGCACAAATTTTTCTTGAGGTACATCTTTATACTCTCCATTCAACCAGAAAATGAACCTTTTGTTTCAAACTCAAATAGTTTTTCAATTCATCAATCACTTGTGTATGCAGGCCTTGGAGCAAGGTCTTGGTGGAATCATTCTGAAAGTTGAGGATGTTAAAGCTGTTCTTGAGCTCAAGGTAATTTGTTTTCGGGCTGGACTTCCTGAGCAGTGAGCCATTGGTCCTTATCCTTTTTACAATTATCAGGAATATTTTGACGGAAGAAATGAAGTAAGCAATCTCTTGAGCTTGATGAAAGCCACTGTAACTAGAGTTGATGTAGCTGGAATGGGTGACAGAGTTTGTGTGGACCTCTGTAGCCTTATGAGACCTGGTGAAGGACTCCTAGTACGCTTCTAGCCTCTCTTCTGCAATTCTGTGGCTCTTGTTGTCTATTCTTTATCTGATTGTACAAGTACTGTTTTATAGGTTGGATCCTTTGCTAGGGGACTTTTCCTCGTTCATTCAGAATGCTTGGAGTCAAATTACATTGCCAGCAGGCCTTTTCGAGTTAATGCGGTTAGTTTTGCGTAATTATTACGGAGGATGAATGGTCATCTCATGCTGCTTATAGCAATTGTATTGGTAGTTTTCAATTTCCCCTTTTTTATTGGGAAAGTGGAGGCACATGACAGTACGCTACCAGCTTTTTATACGAGGAGAAAATTTAGGAATACTTCTCTTCTGTATGAATAATAAAAAGCCTCTTTCACGGGGAAAAAGAAAAACTTCTTGTTTTCATGCGAAAACTATGGTAGTAGCAGGTAGTGGTTTTAGTTATTCTATGCTATGTATATCCAACTTTTATCACCTATTTAGTTTTGTAATTGGCAGGGGCCAGTGCATGCCTATGTACTTGTCCCAGGAGGAAAGACTTGCTACCTTTCAGAGTTGAAATCAGGAAAAGACGTGATTGTGGTTGATCAAAAAGGGCGGCAGCGAACGGCAATAGTTGGCCGTGTGAAGATAGAGTCTAGACCTCTTATACTTGTAGAGGCAAAGGTTTGTCTTGCATACCATTGTTAAATAAGTTTAAGTGAAATCTTAAAAAAATTTATCTGTAGGTCAAGATATAAGTGTGCATTCAGTTATCAGACTGAACTTTCTCAATTTGACTTATGCATTGAAATCTCTATTATTAGGCACTTGCTCTTGCGGTGCATTGTGGGCCATCTTTTTCTTCTCTGTTTTCTAGTCGTGCATGAGCTCATCTCTAATTCCTTACCATGTTACAGTCAATGGACAAATTTGTTAATTTTTTTTTAATATCATGGAATAATTCTGCTGGTGCAGACCAATTCTGGTGATGAAACTCTTTACAGCATCATCCTACAGAATGCAGAAACAGTAGCCTTGGTCAGTCCCTGCAAAGGTATACCATTTATTCTAGTTGTCATTTTTGTCTGGGTTTAGTCTTTGTTTCCTTCATCTCATAAACCTTGCTGACTTATCTTCTACAGGAAATGGAGAGCAGGAAAAAGCGATCCCTGTGACATCACTGAAAGTTGGCGATGAAGTATTGCTAAGAGTACAAGGAGCAGCCCGACATACTGGAATTGAAATTCAAGAATTCATTGTTGAGAGTTGAAGGAGAAAGATAACCTATTTCTGAAGCGAAATTGGTTTCAGACATTTGCGATTATGATGGAAAAGAAGATTGTTGTCACTCTCAAAGCCTTGCATCTGCATCTGAAAGTTACAAAACAGGTGGATGTTATCATGCAAAAGCAATGTCTATAGCTTTGAAATGGTGGACTAGAAGTACAATGGGAAGGCTTCCAGGAGAACTCCGTTCATCGTCATCGTCATCATCTGATCAAAATCTAAAGGTAATTGATGTTTTAGACCCCCATTTCTCACATCTGGTAGATCAAATGGTTATGCAGGATGTCATTCTTGTTTCAACAGTAGCATTTGCATGCTTGTGTTCCGAACCAAATTCTCGACCTACAACGAAAGTCGGGTCTAAAGAATTTGTTGCTTGCACGACCTTTCCATGAAATTTCAATTTCCAAACTTAGAAACTAAGAAATGGTTTTGGTTGAAGAATCTGATAGCTAATTGTGGATACATAATTGTTTATACGTGTGTTTTTTAATTATGGATTTGTTTTGTTCTGAATTGTGCCAAAGCTAATTAATAAACAGCCCTTGGTATTGCAGTCAAATTGTGGGCATGCAGTGTTATCGATCAGATCTATATTGTCGTTTGATTACATCCTTGGTTTGAGCTCTGGCTGTTCTTGCTTGAAATTCATGTGGCATTCACGTATCAAACAATTATTTGACTAATTGTCTCAGTTGATGTTAACTGCCTTAATGCACTCCCTCCATACACTGTGGTTGTATACAAATGGAGCTGCAAACTGCATCATTGATCTCCGGCAGAACTAGTGCTGCCAGAGAGTTCACTGTACTATAGCTGTATAGCCAAACCTTTGCTCATTCAAGTGGAGAGTTCCCCTAAGTCCCTGTACCATTTAGTCAAATACGTGTAATATGCCCCAAAATTTTCTGAGCATGTTGGTTACGTCATTGGATGAACTTCAAAAAAGAAGAAATGGCCAAAGAACTTGACTTTGACCTTATAATTATGTGACACTGAAGGAGTGCCCTGCTGGCCATGATGATTAAGCCGTGATTTTACAGGTTATTTTTCCTGGAAACTGCAGGAAGAGTAGTAGTGTTTCCTACTAATGATGTATAAACTTCATTAGAAATATTTTGCAAGTTGCTAAAGATGGGTGATTCAGCTAGAAAATGGAGTTACCATCCTCCAATTCAGAATCTGAATTATCACCCATGGAGTTAGAAAGAGAAGCTCTTCTCAACAGCGGTTTGTGGAGCAATACAATTGCCAAAAATAGTTCTGAATCTGATCACTGCAAGTGGGATGGTGTAATTTGCAATACTAAAGGAGCAGCACTCAGATATATCTAATTAATAGGAAAATAAGTGGGGAGCTAAGCTGACTCAACTTTTCTTAGGCCGACTCAACTTTTCTTTCCTTCCTAACCTGGAAATTCTCAATCTTGACTACAAAAGTCTCACGGGTGAGCTATACCAATAATAACTTCATGCTATTCATTGGATCCCTTAATTAAAAAGATAGCTATTTTAAAATTTTTTTGAAATCTTTTTCTTCGATTACCATACAGTAGGAACAATTCCTTCAGAAATTGGGAGTTTGAGAAATCTGAAGGAGCTGAATCTTGCTGCGAACAAACTCGATGGTTCAAACCCTTCAACAATAGGTACTTTAAACAACGTAGTACGCCTGTGTCTTTATCAGAGCAAACTTAGTGGTCAACTACCTCAGGAAAAATTTGTAATGCGGAGGATTTGATGGAATTAGATATGGGGCAAAACAAGCTTACTGGACCTATTCCTTCTACTCTTTTTCTTTTAACCAACCTGATGCATGTAAACCTTCAAATTGATCGATTTTCTGGCCAAATAGCAGTGACGATTGGAGGCCTTTCCAAACTTGAATATCTAGACCCCTCTAATAGCAAACATAGTGGTTCAGTTCCATAAGAGATAGGCAATTGCTCTGGGTTGCCGAATGTAGCCTTGAGCAACATCAGTTTAAACGGAACCATTCCTCTAGAGATGGGTAAGAAGATATTCTTAGAATCCTTGGATCTTTCCTATAATAACATTTCTGGTACAGTCCCTGAATTTATTCATAGAATAAGGCACGCAGAATTAGCACATAATAATTTGGAGGAAAAAACTCCTACTACTTTTTGAATATGCATCCCCTGCGCCTGCACCTGTCACTGTCCAAGGTACCGATGATTATTTTCAGTATTCCTCCCCGCCATCACCTGCACCTCCACAAGAGAATCCCAATAAGGTAATGATCCACTTGATTACAATTATTTTTCCAATCGCGGCATTTGTCTCCTTCTTAGCTCTTGGAACCTTGTTTCTTCTTAGACGTAAGAATAACAGAGCTGAGATCACGTCAGGAGAAATCAAGTGGAGACAGAGACGCTTTCTCAATCTGGAATTATGATGGTAGAATTGCGTTTGAAGAAATAATTAGAACAACAGAGGATTTTGATATCAAATATTGCATTTGAACTGGAGGTTACGGCTGCCTTTACAAAGCACAGCTGCCTAGTGGCAGAATATTTGCTTTGAAGAAACTTCACGAACAGGGGAGATCTACTTTCTTCAAAAGTTTCCAGAATGAAGCGCATGTACTGCCCAAAATAGCACATCCAAACATTGTGGAATTTTATGGTTTCTGTTTGCACAAAAGATACAAGGTTTTGATTTATCAGTACATGGAAAGGGAAAGCTTGTTTTGTGTTTTGCTCAACGATGATGAAGCTATGGAGTTGGATCGGATTAAGAGGGTGAATATCATCAAGAGTGTGGCATACGCTTTGGCTGACTTGCCTCATGACTGCTCAACCATCAATTGTCCACCGTGACATTTCACGTGACAACATTTTGGTAAACTCAAGACTTTGAGGCATCTGTTACTGATTTTGGCGTGCCTAGGCTTCTGAATTCCGACTCATCCAACAGAACTCTAATAGCAGGCACTTACGGATACATTGCTCCAGGTGAACTAGTTCTTTTTGTTATATCTTTCCTGTTTTCTTCATTTTCAAAGGCACCTACAATAATTATAACACATATATTTCTTACAACTTCTTTTTCGTTTTAGAACTTGCCTACACCATGGTTGTGACAGAGAAATGTTATGTTTACAGCTTTGGTGTGGTGACACTCGAAATACTAATGGCAAGGCATCCCCAAGAAATCCTCTCTTTGTCTTCATCAACATCTGATCCGAAAACAATGTTGATCTATATTTTAGACCAACGTCTATCGCCTCCAAAGAAGCAAAAGGTTGTTCAGGATATTGCTCTTGTTTCAATAGTTGCACTTGCGTGCTTACAGTCCAAACCCAAGCCTCCACCTACAATGCAACGTGTGTCTCAAGAATTTCTTGTCCGGAAAGCACCATTGGAAAAACCTGTTCTTGAATAAATTTCCATATCAGGACTTAGAAACCAGGGGATGTATTTGATTGATCACAGCGATGGATTTAATCAAGGAACAAAACGAGTCTGCCTCCTCAATAAAAGCACGTTACAATAATATAACATAAAAACTTTATTGCATTTTATTAAGATTTTCAGCAAATCTCAACTTGAGAACAACAAAAAATAAAAAGAGTACAACAGTGCAGGACGACGTAGCTACTAGCTGCCCACGAACTAAGCATTTATTATTGTCGAAATAAGAAACAACATATATCTATAATTTATTAAACTATTTGTAGAACTCCATGACCCAGGAATTACAGACAAAGCATTGGAATCTAATGCCACTAAATCCAGCTGCAGTTGCCAGGTTGATGAATTCAAGTTTGGTTCGCACCTTTCCTCTGGGAGAGTGAGTGAACATAAACACATCAATTTGGGAATTTGCTTTTGATGTAGAGCTATTCTCTGGCAATTCTGGAAGTACAGCCTCCACAACAATTAGTTTTCCATCTTCCTTATTAATACTTTCGTAGCAATTCTTCAACAACTTCAAGCAATGTTCATCGCTCCAAGCGTGTAGTATCGACTGTCAATTAAATATGAGTTTGCAGTACTAGTATTATATTCAACAACAATTTAATTAATTAATGTCCGCAAATTAAATTCGAATGATCTCACCTTCATAAAAATGGCATCACCTTTCGGAACACTTCGGAACATATCTCCCCCTACGTGTTCCACCCCTGCAAGAAATTGCATGGAATTTCTGTCGGGTAAGAGCCCAAGCATTAACGTTTAACAATATGTAGCATATATTTAAGCTTATTTAAATTAAGCTTCTTTACAACATATCGATGAATAGAGATCATAATTAATACCAGGATGGTTTTGGGCATGTTGTATGACATGAGGCAAGTCGAAATTGATGCCCTTAATGTGGGGATATTTGGATATGATAGATTTAAGGGTAACGCCAAGATTGCCACCAACGTCAACTAGCTGCTTGATGTGCTCGAAACCCTTGTAAGCCTCTAGGATTTTTTTGATATCTAGACAGGTTTTATTATTATTTGCTGCGTTGAAAACTTCATTGAACCTGGGGTCAACTTTGGGGTATTCAAATGCGTTCATGCCGTGAACTCGATCAAATGGAACTCCCCCTTCAATAATAGCATCTTTCAGTTGATACCTAAAAGATCATGCCAATTAATGTAACATCGATTACTGCTATATTCCAGAATAAGCTAGGCTCCGTTTGGTATTGCGGAGCTTTTAGCAATTTACAAAAATGTTTTTTTAAGTGTTTACCAAACACTTATTCTTCCACAGCAAAGCTGCCGCATAGTATTACCAAATAGACTAACCGAGCCTCAAGTAATTTGTAATTAACAAACAATTTTTTTTTAAAAAGAAAGAAATAAAAAGAATTAAACTGACCAGGAATCCAAGAAAACCTTATCATTCATGCAGGCTACCAAGGCATTCAATGGCGCCACACCATCTTGATCAGGCACGAAGTACTTGGATACCGGAGCGAGGCTGTAAACCCGCACTCCAGAAAAAACAGAGCAATGAAGCACAGAGTGGGTGGCAAGAATCCTCAGGATTCTGTCAAGCATTACGGAGGCATCATGGTTTTTGGACTGTATTTGGGCAGCAATCTCTGAAGCGGAGAGTTTGGCTCCGTCACCGGCTTTGGCTATAACCTCAAAAATGCCAAGCTCTATTGCTCCTCGGATGCTCATTGGTATCGCAATGCATGTTGTCAGTTGCATGGCTTTTGCATATGCCTCTTCTTCTACACTCAGTTCGGGTTCGGTTGCGGTTTCCGTTAAAGAAGCCATTCTTTTCTTTGCTTCGTTTAATGAGTTTAATAGCCCATTTATAGAACGAGAGCCAATCATTAATAATTTCATTTTATGACTAGTCTTTAGACGATTGTTCAAGTTTGGTGACTTGTCCAATGGAGCCATTTAGATGGGGTGAAACTTCAATATTAGCGAGCGATAGCCGGTGAAGTAAAAAGATTCAAGTTATATTCAATACACGTGTGTATGTTATCATTCCATGCACTCCCCACACTCTCACATACACTCACACGCACACACGCACACATTCACACACACGCACGCAACATACGTACACGCGCACAATTTTTTATTGATTATTTCAAGCGAGAATGAATTAAAACTAACACGTAACATGCGTACGTTATCTTCTATACATGAAAAATTGATTTTTTATCTAAAAATTGTTTTTAATTTTCTCTCAACTATGTCGGTACATCAATTTCTATTTTAGAGCTAAGTTACTCTTATATCGATACCTTTAATATCTGATATTAAATGAGTAATTCATTATTTTAATTAGAGTTAGTGATTTATGTTATTAAATATATGTATTTTATTTAGAGAGAGATTCTTAACGACGCATTACTTGATGTATATATGCCTTTACTCAAACATACATGATAAGTTCATAATTTAGTTTGGGGCAATCAAAGATCCTTAGGATTATATCAGTTAACAAGGTTATGAAACCGGTGAGGGTGATACAACTCTTGCTTTGCTCATTGGGGTGATAAGTTGCTTGCTTTCACGTACAATTGGACAAGAACAGAATCGTGCGCACTTTGTGATAAGTATATAATATTTATGTGTTTTACTCTTAATTATATAGTTGCTAGTTATTTTTATTTATTATTTTTAATTATTTAATTAAATCATTTTATTAAAGAGGGAAATAATTGAAGATTATGAATTAAAAGTGCATGAAGAAGTTCAAATTAAAAAACATTAAAGATTAATTGATTTTGAAAGCAATTAGCCATACATGCATGTGGAATTCGAGCCGAGGAAAACCGAAGCCAATAAATAAATTCATCCATGCACATGCAGACAAAGAAGCTTATGGCCATCACATGGAGATTAAAGAAGAAATTGAATTTAATTTAATTTGGCGGCTTCCCCTTTTTGCCTTGTAACAATTAGAATAAAAAATCATAAAGGATTTAACTGTAGAGGCGGCTGCTTGGCTGACAAGAATTATAATTCAAGTTAGACAAGGATTCGGCCAAGTAGCATTATATAAATACAAGCCAAAGAGAAATTGACAAAGAGGGAGAGGAGCGGCAGCAGCAATCTAATTTTTCCAAGGCTGATTTTATTTTATTTTATTTTCTTTATTATTCCATATTTAAGTATATCTAATTAATTTTCTTATATTGAGATTAATAATGAAAACTTATTCAATAAAATAATTATCTTTTTATTTAATGAATTCCCTACACGTGTTCTTTGATTATTATAGTTCTTGTTTCACATATGATTAATTGAATAATTATCTTTTCTTCTTTAATGTCATGTATTTTTCAGTTAAGAGATTATTTGATTAGATCTAAGTTTGGTAAAATAATGATTAATGTGATTCTCTTTGATTCTTTATTTTTCAATAGAATACATATAATACTTAGAAATCCTACCTTAAAGCAACAAAAATCTATATTAGATTTTACTACTTGGGTTTAATTGTTATATCCATGAGATGATATAAATTAATTTTGAATTATCACTCTAAAATTAGGGATTAATTAATAATTAGTAGTTATTAATTGAATAATAGGGATTCTAAAACTTTGGCAACCTTTTTCTTAATAAAATCTACTTTACTTTAATTATTTTCTTAGTTTAACTAGTTTAATTCTCTTAAAATTCAATTTGCTCAACTAGATTATGATTAATATTGACTTTAGATTTAAGTAAGAATTTTTAATTTTAAGCAATCCCCGTAAATTCGACTTCATTACCGTTATTCTATTTCTAAACATTAGTGCGCTTGAGAATATTCAAAATTTTGCGCAACACCTTGCATGAGTAGAATTAATGATTTAATACAAGACGTAAGCTTAGAAATATGCGCGCACTTGCGACTTTATGCTTAAAGGTTTGAGGCTTAATTTGGAAACTTATGGCTTTCAAGCTTCTATTAAGCTTAGGATGAAGAGGACAATCTAAAGTCGTTTTTAAAGATCAGGTTTCAAATTTATGAAGAATTCAATAAAAGCAATAAGGAAATTTACTTGGGATTCAGCGACATGTGCGATGTATCTAACACCATGCACTTGCAAGTATGAGCTCAAAGTTCGATAAATGTGATTCTTAATCTTTAATGTATTTCAATCTTGGTATGCGTGTGTGTGTATATATGTATGTATGTATGTATGTATGGTGAGCTTAATCAAAACTGTTAATTTTTGGGTCCTTCGCAATTATGAACCTAGCAAAAGTGCTTGATCAATATATGCTGTTTTTGAGTCCGTTCAATTTTGAACAGAGTATAATTGTTTGTGCATATTTTTTTTTGCCCCTTTGTAAACTGAGTGTTAAGTGTTAGTTTATAAAAAGGGCCAATCGGTTTTGTGGCTAGCTGTCTCTGCTTGTGAAAACATTCAATTAACTGTATGTTCGATTTGCATAAACCCCCTCAATTTGGCAAGTAAAAGCGCATAAACAAGAAAAATACACAAGTATTATTTTTTTTAGCAAATTTGGACTCGAGCGAGAACTTTGTTGTTATTCAGTGGAAAGGAAAAAAGAGTACAACAGATCAAGAGGACTAGCCACCCTCAAATGATCCTAAATGCAGATGAATTAAGAATTTATTGCAGAAAGTAGAAAGTGGAAACAACATCCAGAATTTATTAAACTATTTAAAGAACTCCATGACCGAGGACTTAGCAGATAAAGCATTGGAATCTAATGCCACTAAATCCAGCTGCAGTTGCCAAGTTGATGAATTCAAGTTTGGTTCGCTTCTTTCCTCTGGGGCGAATGAGTGAACATTATCACATCAATTTGAGAATTTGCTTTCGATGCAGCGCTAGTCTCTGGCAATTCTGGAAGTACGGCCTCCACAACAATCAGTTTACCATATTCCTTATTAACACTTTCGTAGCAATGTTCAAGCAATGTTCATCACTCCAATCGTATAGTATCCACTGTAAATTAAATCTGAGTTGTAGTATTAGTATATTCAATAACAATTTTTAATAATTAATTTAATGCATGCAAATTAAATTCGAATCATCTAACCTTAAACAAAAAAATGGCATCACCTTTTGGAACACCTTGGAACATATCTCCCCCTGCATGTTCGACCCTTGCAAGAAAGCATATAATGGGATTCCCCCTTCCACAATAGCATCTTCCAGATGATACCTAATTACAGATCATGTCAATTAATTAATGTAAACATGTATAAGTTATTCTGGAATTAGCTAGTTAGACTCCATTTGGTATCGAGATGCTATTAGGAGGAAAAAAAAATGTTAGATGTTTTGGTCCAAATAGGAAAAGAAAAATGCTAAAGGCTGATAAAATATTTGATAAAATGAACTATAATATGGTTACGGTATGATGTTTTTGTCTTTTTTACCCTAACAGTACACCATGTTATAGTTTATTCTGTCAGCATTTTGTTAGATGGTTTGGTCCAAATACCAGTGAGAAGACGTAATATATAAACATTACTCTAAATTAAATTACCATCTCGATCATTGAGTTGCCTAGACTATTACATTCAAACCAAGTTGTCATTTTCTCGGAAATATATATAGCTAGCCCAAAAGGACCATGACTCCACAAGTTGCACCTACTTCCATCTTCGGGAAAGTTTATACAAGTTTTTAATTTTTCATCACTGGCCTATTCTCAATTATGTCCACACCTGACACCACGTTTAGATGAACTTTATGTCCAAACTCACACTGATCTCCTCTTTAACTTAACTAAATTTTGTCTTGACCATTAATTAAAAGCTTGTTTTTTTTTTTAAGTCTGAATTTTATTTTTTATCAGATATTTTAAGAGTTTTAGTTGTTTGTTTTCTCTAACTTATACATGATTATAAGACATTTATCTCTAAATGAAAAAAGTTAAAATTTCTGCCTTTGATCTGAATAGAAAAAAGTTTGAATGAAAATAGTTTTTTTCTCTCAAAACTGTCCCTATCAAATATATTATTTTACACTACAATACCAAAATCATTGGATCCTATGCTTATATAGTTTGAGCATATTGTAGCCATTTGCCTCATGGCAATATAGCTATACTTCCTTTCACATTTTTGATCTTCTAAACAATTTAATCATCATAATAAATTTTATAATTTTTTGTATTTCAAGCAATGGTTAACTCTTTTATATTATTTTAAGAAAATGATTAATTGATTTCATTTTTGCTTATGTGATTGAAAAAAAAATAGGTAAGATATATGTTCAGGCAAATAATACTATGAATAGTATATATGTTAAATAATGTACATATGTTACATAAATATTGAATAAATTGTTAGGAGAATAATATTTTTAAAGTCAATTCCCTCCTTACCTATGTGGGTGGGGTTTAAACTCTAAATCTCTTATTTTTAAAATAATAGATTTTACCAATAAAACTAGTTGATACCCACGATATAAATAGTTTGAATATATATTTTTGCAAATGTTTTTTCAACTATGATTTCTAACTATTTAACTTTTGATATCTATAACAATTATATATCCTACCTACAAAGGACATAAATGTCAAAACACCAAATTTAAGACATTTTTTGTTCGTAAAACAAACAACTTAACCTTTATATTTAGATGTTTAAAAAAGAAAAATAAACATGTCATTTAAATATTTATACTCAGACATATTCAGATTTCAGTGGAATTAAGACTTATTAAGATTTCAGATAAAAAAGCAAACGTTACCTTATTATTATAAAAGATGACAAAGTGATCAAAATATATCAATCTATTGCTCACAATATGTTCAATATAATACTTTAGAGAAATGCCATTTTTTTTTTATTCCTATGGAATAATAAAAATCCCAATTGCTTGTTGAAGTTGTTTAGGAAATTGATGAAGCGTGGGAGTTATTAACGGAAATGATTTTTTTGATTGGTCACAATGATTTGATTAATGCTAATTGTGAAATGAATTTGTTAGTGTGTGTGTGTGTATTTTGATAGCAGAACTCAATATTCTGTTATGAACAAAGAGACATTTTGATTTTGTAAACTAAGTTACAAAATTGATCCTAATGGTATCAATCAAAGCAAAGTTTGGTTAAGTCTAGGGCAGGTTAGTGTGATTTTGAATATAAAATCCATCTAAGTGTGGGTTGGACGCAGTTGGAAGGAAAGATAGTGAAAATCACCCTTTCGCCGACATAACCCAAAACTCATGGTCATTGCACTTACCAGTAAATAAAAAAAATAACTTCAATGGATAAACAAAAGTCCTTACTGATCCAAATTAAACCAAATGTAACTTCATTGAAGTTAAATTCAATATCGTTATAGATTTTTTTTTTGGTTAATAAATGAGATTTCAATAGACAAAAGCAAATTAAATGACGATGCTAATGAACCTAGAGTGAACATAGGATTAATATTATATCAAGTTGACATGGTCATGAAGCCTGTGAGTTTGATACAAAGTAATGAAGTTAACAATGTACTCCTGCCGAATTTGCTGGTTGGGTTTCAGTTACTTGCTCTTGCATAATTGAACTCACAGAGCACTTGCAACTTTATGCTTAGGAAAGGCTAATTTGAGACTTAATTAGAAAACTTAAGACTAGCCATGTTTCTATTAATAAGCTTAGGATGAAGAAGTGAATCCAAAGTTCCTTTTCAAGTTCAAGTTTCAGATATATAAAGAATTCAGTAAAAGCAACAATGAAAGTAACTTCGGATTTTAGCGCCATATATATATATATATATATATATATATATATATATATATATATATAGTATAATCATTTTCAAATACAGATGTCCGTATTTTTTTAATGCGAATATACTTTTAAATCGTACGGCTTAAGGGATTAAAAATTAATTTCTTTAAACCCTACGGTTTAAAAGCATGGACATAAAAAATATATGGATAAATAAAATATAAATATAATAGTTAATTTTTTTTAAACGGGCCTCCTCTGACTATGGTCCAAGACAAATAAGTGGTGTATATAATATGAGGGGAGAGCTTTCCTTCCAAAATTAGTTAGGTTTTGGTCCCTTATTAGAGAATAAAAAATAATTTCATCATTAAACATCACTAAATATATTATACGTATATATGATGCTGTAACTCAAAAATGCTTGAAATAAGTAGGACGAATTAAGTGCTTTCATGGCTGTCATTATCACTTACGGTATAATGATATTAATATAGTAAAACTAATTTCTGGGGTATTTTGAAATACTCTTATAAATACTGCATACAAGTGTTAATTATCAAATTTTGTCTCATTTAAGTTGAAAAAAAAAAGAAACTCATATTTAAAAATTAAAATAACTGAATGTATCCTAATTCTATCGGGAAACAAAAGTCCTGTACTCCAAGTTCCTATTCCTTTTCAAACAAAGTAATGCCGGACAGGGCCTTGTTCGTTTTCCTTATACCAGACGGTTTCCTTATCCGAAACAAATTAAGACCGGCTCTCTGATATATATATATATATATATATATAGTGGAAGCAAATCAAGCTCACGCTCACAAATAATTCTTAGCATTCAATTTGTAACCCGAAATCAAAACATAAAGACAAAGCAACGAGTTTCGCATTCGCTGAAGAGAATCAAGATCCCAATCAATGGCTGCTGCTACTAAGAAAGATTACTCAACTGCTATTCTGGAGAGCAAGAAGAAGTCTCCCAACCGTCTTGTCATTGATGAAGCAATCAATAATGATAACTCTGTTATCACAATGCATCCTAACGCGATGGACAAGCTTCAGTTTTTCCAAGGCGACTCTGTTTTAATAAAGGGGAAGAAGCGAAAGGACACTGTTTGCATTGTTCTTGGCGACGAACAATGCGAAGAGTCGAAAGTCAGAATGAACAAAGTTGTGCGATCTAATCTCAGAGTTCGCCTTGGAGATGTAGTGTCTGTCCATGCGTGCCCTGATGTGAAATACGGAAGGCGTGTTCACGTCCTTCCCATTGATGATACAATCGAGGGTGTTACTGGAAACTTATTTGATGCGTATTTGAAGTCCTACTTCATGGGATCTTACAGGCCTGTTCGGAAAGGTGACCTTTTCCTAGTCAGGGGAGGAATGCGGAGTGTTGAGTTTAAAGTGATTGAGACAGACCCTGCTGAATACTGTATCGTTGCACCGGATACTGAGATCTTCTGTGAGGGCGAGCCTGTCAGACGTGAGGATGAGGAGGAGAGATTGAACGAAGTAGGCTATGATGATGTTGGTGGCGTTAGAAAGCAAATGGGTCAAATCCGTGAGCTTGTAGAACTTCCTCTCAGGCACCCTCAGCTCTTCAAATCAATTGGTGTGAAGCCCCCTAAGGGTATCTTGCTTTATGGGCCACCTGGGACTGGAAAAACCCTGATTGCCAGAGCCGTTGCTAACGAGACTGGGGCATTCTTCTTTTTGATTAATGGCCCTGAAATTATGTCGAAGTTAGCTGGTGAGAGTGAAAGCAATCTAAGGAAGGCATTCGAGGAAGCTGAAAAGAATGCCCCATCTATAATATTTATTGATGAAATAGATTCCATTGCTCCAAAGAGGGAGAAGACAAATGGTGAGGTGGAGAGGCGTATAGTATCCCAACTTCTAACTTTGATGGATGGCCTCAAGTCCAGGGCACATGTGATTGTTATGGGAGCTACTAATAGGCCGAACAGCATTGACCCCGCTCTCAGGAGATTCGGAAGATTTGATCGAGAGATTGACATTGGTGTACCAGATGAAGTTGGAAGGTTGGAAGTTTTTAGGATCCACACAAAAAACATGAAACTTGCTGAAGATGTTGATCTTGAAAGAGTTGCAAGAGATACACATGGTTATGTTGGTGCAGATCTTGCTGCTCTCTGTACAGAGGCTGCACTCCAGTGTATCAGGGAGAAAATGGATGTCATCGACTTGGAGGATGAGACTATTGATGCTGAGGTGTTGAATTCAATGGCTGTGACTAATGAGCACTTCCAAACTGCATTGCGGATGTCAAATCCTTCGGCCTTGCGTGAAACTGTTGTGGAGGTTCCTAATGTCTCATGGGAGGATATTGGTGGGTTGGAAACCGTTAAGAGAGAGCTTCAAGAGACTGTTCAATACCCAGTGGAGCATCCTGAAAAGTTTGAGAAATTTGGCTTGTCACCTTCGAAAGGTGTTCTCTTCTATGGACCTCCTGGCTGTGGTAAAACCCTTCTTGCAAAAGCTATTGCTAATGAGTGCCAGGCAAACTTCGTTAGTGTCAAAGGACCTGAGCTGCTGACTATGTGGTTTGGAGAGAGTGAGGCAAACGTAAGGGAAATCTTTGACAAGGCTCGACAGTCGGCTCCATGTGTACTATTCTTCGACGAACTTGATTCGATCGCTACTCAGCGTGGCGCTTCTGTTGGAGATGCTGGCGGCGCCGTGGATAGAGTATTGAATCAACTTTTAACTGAAATGGATGGGATGAATGCCAAGAAAACAGTTTTCATCATAGGCGCTACCAACAGGCCTGACATTATTGACCCAGCATTGTTGAGGCCAGGGCGTCTGGACCAATTGATTTATATACCCCTGCCAGATGAGGCTTCCCGTCTTCAGATATTTAAAGCTTGTTTACGGAAGTCACCCATCTCTCCTGATGTTGACCTATCAGCTCTTGCACGTTATACTCATGGTTTCAGTGGTGCCGATATTACTGAAATATGTCAGCGTGCCTGCAAATATGCAATTCGAGAGAACATTGAGAAGGACATTGAGAGGGAGAGGAGCGGGAAGAGGAAGAGGGAGAATCCTGAAGCAATGGAAGTGGATGACGTTGACGAGATTACGGCAGCACACTTTGAGGAATCAATGAAATATGCCCGCAGGAGTGTCAGCGATGCAGACATCCGAAAATACCAGCTCTTTGCACAGACTTTGCAACAATCTCGTGGATTTGGATCCGATTTCCGGTTCCCAGATCAAACCCAGAGCGCCGCCACAGGGGCTGCTGACTCATTCTCTTCTGCCACTGCTGATGATGATGATCTATACAACTGAACTAGAACCGATGAAAGTTGAAGATGCTGCAATTTTTTTTATAGAACATACATTTAATTAGCAAATACCATGATAACGCCTAGGAACAGTAGTAGTGGTATCTAGTTTCATGCTGACTCACTTCATGCTTTGTTATGTGTAATTTATAGTTTTAACTTTAATATAATCTCTCATTAATTATATTGAATTCTTTTATTGCTACTTTCTCTTATGATGTTTTTGTGGACAATGTTTATAAAAATTAAACACCCTCACAAATTTTATAAAATTCCATAATCCATGTTAACGGCAAAATTTGAACAGAAGAATCGTCCCAACTACAAGACAATTACCTTTTTTATTTTGTTTGCGCCAACTATCACTGAAGTAATGATATATAATAAAAACTGCAAGAATAAGTGGTAAAAGCCTTTTTTTTTTTTTCTTCAGGAAGCGAAGTGGCAATCTTCCATTTTTGCATAATCTCTCTGCCTTAAGGCCTCCACATCTTCTTGAGCTTAGACCGAGCACATTATATATTGAAATGCAATGAACCTGATAACTTATAATTGAAATATCTGTTGTTGCCAATATTACTATTGCTACTATTGAGCTGAATTAAGTTGTCAATTTCCCCACGCCAGATGATGGTCCCTTGAGCTCGACTTATTAAGTTGTCATTTTTCCAGAAACTAGTTTAGCTAAAGGATTGCATAAGTTTCGATCGTACGGTGGTCTCGGAATTTCTGTGGCGAAAGTGCTATATTGCCCATGCATGTTATAAAAATTAAAATTATCCTACACCTAAATCCAATAGAATTGATGTTTGGTAGGCGTAATCTTAGCTGATAGTGTGAAAAATATCTTTATTTAAAAGTCGAAAGTGATGTGGTAATTCTCACAAAGAGAGCGGCTCTCAACCTTGATTATCAGAATTTCCCTAAGAAGCCTACATGCTGGTGTGAGTTGACTGGTTATGATTTGATTGTTCTTCCATTAAAGTCTCCCCTTTTAAGTTAACAAGATCATAAATGGTCAGCACAGATATGCTCTTCCTGTGTTGACCATTCTAGTAGGCAAATGTACAGGACAGTCACCAGTGTTCCTAGCGACTCTCCAGATGATTATATGGCGTTACATGTTTTGAAAGCGCCCACTCTCTGATACCATATAGAAGCTCATGGACCTAACTCAACACAAAAGTTAATTTGAGAGGTGAGGGTTATAGTCATCACTCTAATCTGCCCTCATTGTGCAGAGCGTGTCTGGAGGAGATTTTGAAGAAGAATGGCCTTGCAATGAAAGGAGGCTGGCCAAGAGCTGGGAATCATGATCTGACCCTCAAAAGCGCCAGTAAGTATTTGCAGGATTCAATTGTTTTGATGAGGAATCTGCTCGAAACGCAAATTCTGGGATCAAAGAAAACCAACAAGAAAGAGGCTCCAGTTACGACGTTGAGTGAGCAGAAATTGAAGGGCTTGGCATGTGTGAATGAGAAATTTGATGGATTGGAAGCAGAGTGCTTGAGGAAACTGCAGAGCAAATTTAATGATAGTACCAGCAAATTTGCTCCAGAAAAGGAGATATTGGAGGCAATGCAGAATATATCTGTTGGTCAGGCTGCAAATTTTAGACAGACTCAAAAGCTTTTTATGCCTTTCTTGAAGTCCAAGATGGATGAGGCGAAAAAATGGGGCCTCAGGTCTTGGATTTAAAGCTTCCATTTGCAGAGATTGAGGTCCTTCAGGGGAACTTTGGTATTGGAGAATTTGAAATATTGTCTGTCTCGGATCCTGATGCTCTTGCCAAGGCTGGGTCTTTATCTTCTCTGCTAATTCAGAATCCTCCTTCCCCTGGAAACCCAAAAGCTATTTTCTTGAACAGGTAAGGCGTATTGTTTGTTGCAGGTATATTGTGTGTTGCTTGTTTTGGGGCACTGACGTGTGTAATTGACTTTTTATAACGCCGCATCTTTATGTTCAAATTGTGTTGAGATCAGATGATAAGTGTTGCTTTTTACTTTTAGCCTCCCTTGATGGTTCAGTTGTTTTCTGTATATGCAACAGAAAATAAAAAAAATTAGCCAAGCTGTGTGATATATATTCGATTTTTCACTCTTCTTACAATTTAGAGGACAAAGATAGAATTTGAGAATATATTCTTTTTTCACTTCTCCTTATTAGGCAGATGTGATCATTATCGACTTTAGCAGCATTCTACATTGCCCAGCCCTGATACATTTTGTTTCGTACACTTCGCCAGGTACCAGCCCTTTTAAGTTCACTCTACATTATGTCATTTGGGTTTGATTGTATGTTAGTAACGATCATTTTCCAGGTAAGTATATGTATCTTTCGGTTTCTCATTGAGCAGATTTCTCTAGTCAACTGGGTACGATCGTTTTTCATAAATCATGCCATGTGCATTGTTTTATTCTGATTTTTTGGCACTTGGATTATCCCAAAACGTTTAAGGCATTGAATGAATCCTATCAAATATTATATTGGATTACCATATGACTTGGAAAAAATCAGCTTAACAGCAAAATTTGGACCATATGAAAAATATACAAAAGTATGGCAAACAGAACATGATATTTTTTCTTATACAGGAACAAATTTAATCAACTACCATGATAGAATGTAGCCACTTCATCTAAGTTCCAAAATACTAATGGCCTTTCTTAATCTTGAATTAGGTCGAATCGTGAATAGTTTCTTCCAAATTCCTTTAACTCTTGTCATCTATGACAAATAACTCAAATGAATCATCCAAAATGTCGACACGCAAAAGAAACGCAAGAGTTATTCAACACCATCGTATTCACGACTCCTTGAATAGTCTAGATGCGTCGTTGATTTCCTCTGGAAGACCTCATCACCCATGTCAAACAAATGGATGAAATCATGGGGTTGCCAACCAATAATAAGTTCCATTGATGCATCCGCGTTGATGATATTTCAAAAATAAAGGCGGTGCACTAAAATATTATTTTCATTAAACTGTTATTTTATAGCAACAAGGGGTGACATAAGATTTGATAAATAGCCGGAAATGTCGGCTTCGATTAAGGGGATGATAATTTTTTACAATTTCCAAAATTCAGTGGCAAACATCTGAAGTTGGATTCCTCTGCTAAACATGAAAGCTTTAAACATTTAGGTAACATAGAAGACAAGTAGATTGTTAAAACTACAGCAGTTATTTTCATTACATTATATGAAAGGTTATCTCAACAGATACTACTACTAGCCCGCATCAGTTAGATTACAGTTCCCCTCTACAGCTTCTACGAGATATCCAGCCGAAACTTTGTAGGCATAGGTTCCTAAGTCAAACTGTGATTCCCTAAGTCAAGCTTATTTCCTGCACGGACTGAAACTAGGCTACTCAGGTAGTTTACAGCAGAATATTTTCTAAGACGCCTCCGAACAGGAAGATCTTTAATTTCTCGGGTATGAAGGTTGTAGCGGCAAAACTTTCCAGCCTTATCTTCCATGACAAGCTCATCACTTTTCCAAAATACTAATGGCTTTTGAAGTCTGGGACTGCCTTCAATAGTTAATAGTTTTTTCCATTTTGCTTTAACACCAACTTCGTCCATGATCCATATCTCCATCGAACTTTGAACAGCCAAGGCATCGTGCAAAACAAAGGCAAGAGATTCATTCAACACCGTAAGCTCCCGAGAATCTTTACGTGCATTAAGGGTAGAACTTGGTACTGCTATCTTTTTGAAGGTCTCATCACTGATGTCAAACGAAAGGATGAAACTGTCACTCTCATGAAAATCACCCCATGCCATCCAATAACAAGCTCTGCTGAAGTATAGAGATTCAAACCTCTGAAGGAAACAGATCCCAGCTGCAAAAAGGTTAATGTTGACTTTTCTCCAGGAATCTGTACTCAATGTGTACATCTCAACCTTGATAGGAGACTCACAGCCTGGATTATCTATAAAGTACAGGATCCGAACAACCTTGTAATCATTGGTCTTAGGGTCGTAACCAAAGCCAAAACCAAGCGGCAAACACACCACTTCTTCTGAGCCTGGGGAAGGATGGAAACAGGATACAGGGAGTTCCCTACATTCCCTCATGGCTGGGTTACATAAAATGACTTTTACATAACGCAAAGAGATACATACAATGCCATGGCAATGACCAAAGAATGGATAAAGCAGTCTATCCTTGTAAAAAGGAAAATGAATAACCTCATCAACAGCATAAACATGATCCTCACCATGTAATATTTCTATATTTTTATCAAAAGAGAGGAAGGACAAAACGCTTTCTTCATTACCACAATCATTGAAGAGCCTGCACTTGAGAAGACGACAACTGCTCTTGTTATATATCTGGTTGCAGAGTTGCTTAACGACAAATTTGGGTTTCACAATAAGAGAATACCAAGATTTCTGCACACATTTAAATTGCATCAGCGAGTCTGCAGGCAGATATGCCAGAATCTCAACCACTAATTCTTCAGGTAGATCACTGAACCTCGCCATTAATTTCTGCCGTTTCTTCGAATATATCTGATTCAAGAAGATTACAAGTCAACAAGGTATACCTTTCATCAAATAAACGCTTGATAACATAATGCCATTTATTGAAAAATGAAAATGAAGCAGATACATGTGCACTTCATCCTTACAATACATCCATGTTATATTATTAAAGAATCAACATAACAAAAATGATGAACAATGCTGATACTGGTCCTAAGCTCCATGCACTCTAGGATTATTATTATCTGTGTTTTAGCCAGAAATTTATTATTTTTCTCCTTTCAAGTTGACACGTCATGAAGCTTGTCATCTGGAAATAAATTTTTAAAAAAACTCTTAATGCAGGCTTCAGCTTCACGGTTTCTTTCAACTGTTAGTTTTTCTGAAGCAGATAAGTGATTTTAAACAAATGCTAACTCTGCTGTCTTTTCATAATATATGGAAACCCAATAGCTCAGCGAAATAGTGGATCTACACAATGGCATAAAACAAGCTTAATTACATTTAACATTTTGCCAGTTCCAAAATCTTCTATTTTCTCAAAATCAAGTGATCAAAGCATAAAAAAAAAAAAAACCCACAAAAATTCAAGTACTAAATAGACAAAATTCTAATTCCAAACAGTAAAGTTATTATTTTTGGACCACAATGACCTGAAAAATCAGAGCTAGCTTGATGTGTTCTTAAAGGAAAATGGATGAAACACAGAATTTGGAAGCCAAATTCAGCTGCAATTCAGTTGGATCCTAGGGCTCACACATCACACACGGAGAGAGAGAGAGAGAGAGAGAGAGAGAGAGAGAGCGACAGAGGGCGTGCAGAAGAAGGAGACTGGCGAGCAAAGAGAGAAACCCAACAGGAGAAAATATCCAATGGATGGTAGTGTTGTAATTTTATTAAGATGAATGGCATTTCTGTCATTATGTATTATTCCAAGTTATGGAACCATGTAACACTCCGGGAGTCCTAGATGAAAAATGATAAAAGATAAAGAAAGATGAAATAAGGATGAGAGAAAGTATATTGAAAATCAAAAGAGAGTGTGGGCTGGGTGGAGAGAGAGTAAAATTCTCTCGTCATTCTTTCTCTTTAATATTACTCGTCCAAAGTACATTCATAATAGTCAAGAGATCTTAACCGTTAAACTTTGCATGTATATTGGAGTTGTTACTTGTTAGGCTGTGGTAATTAATATGAGATCACATAACTTATTTAATGAGCAACTTAGCACACTTAGTAATGAGATGACTTGTTATGGTACGATTTTATAACATCTTATTAACAGTGTTGAAACTGCGTTAATTAATTACACATTATTACACAAAAGTGTCGCTCATATAAAGTGCCAATATCATCCACTAAATCATTGCTATGTAAGCTCAAGTTGATCTTAAAAGCTTGTAAGGTATAAGAATTCAAGTTTAACTTGTCATATTTCAAATCAGATACAACATTGCAGTTTCTTGGCACCAACTTGAATTAATAAGGGGAGAAAGATGAGAGGATGGAGGAGCAGCAGAAAGAAACTAACAAGTACTGGAAATAATTATCTTTTTGAAGAAGGAGCAGCAGAGAGAAACTAACAAATACTGGAAATAATTAGCTTGAAGGTATAGTTGAAATATATGAAATATGTACAATAGCATTGCAAACAGAACCAGACATATTTCTGCTACTAGCTCCAATGTAATCAATCAATTAGACATACAATAAGGCAGCAACTTGTTCTGTATGCAAATAACATCAAGTATAGCAATTGTCTGTGGAATATGTAGTAGACATTTCACTAGGACAAGGTGGTGAATCCCATGGCAAATTAGACTTCCAAGCATCAGGCATATTCAACGGCAAGCTGAAGGGAAATCCGACCGATCGGATAGTTCCCCAGTTGTTGTTATCATTTGGGTTCTTTCTTGAACCTGCTGTCTCATCTTCTTCCACTGTCATATTGCCTTGCATATCTTGGGGCACACTGATTGAGAACCCCCTTGATTGCTGCTGTTGACCTTCAACTTCTATATTGTTCTCGGAGCCTCTGATTATGTCTCCAAAAAAGGCAGTGGTCGGAAGGATGGAAGGAGCATCATTTGTACACTTGTTGGGTCCTGACAATTCAGGTGGCGAAAACATAAAGTTGTTTGTAAGGTCTCCGGTGGAAGCAGGGGCTAGAGATGGTTTATTTAATGGAGGATAGAGAGGCTTATACGAGGGGATGTCGAAAGCTGAGAAACTAGTAGTAGAGGCTTGCTGTATGTCATTGTTTCCACATAACTGGATGACTGAACCAATTTCAGTTGTGCAAGAAACATTTTCTGAGCTGAATTGAGTACAGTGTGCACCTTGGTTGAGTATATCAGAAGCTGCAGTTTCCAGAAATGGGGAAACCCAAGAATGAGACAGAGCTCTCTGTGCCATGGAGTTTGTTTTCTTGAATATCCTACATATTGCCCATGCATCCTGTTTAAAAATGAAAAACCTTTGATGTCAGAAAGATATTAATCCAAAATGAAAATAGCAAGTTTTAAAAAAAATACAAGGACTACTGTTGTTACATTTGGAGGAATGGTTTTGTCTAAGAGCTTCTTCTGTGGTGCTGAGTACGTCAGAGAAGGAAGGCGAAACTCGTGCATCATCCAGTCGGTTTTGATCCCTTTAGCAGCTCTGCCTCTGTAGAAAACTAAAGACTTCTTCAAACCAATACACTTGGTGCCATCAGAGGAGTAAATAGGCCTGTCAGTACCAGTTGCCTTCCAAAACCCAGCTCCTGTTACTCGGTTTGGCCTTGCACTGTTTCTGTATTTGCGGTCCCTTGGACAGTAGAAGTACCACTCTTTCTCTCCTGCTGTCGCAAGCTCTTCTAGTACAGAAATGACCAAAAAAGAGCTATTAACAACCAAGTTTAGTACCTAGAAGCAATTATTGTAAGCATGCCAGAAAGAGTTGTCGAAAATTAGTTTTAACAAAGGACTACAGGCTTATACTCAAAGTTCTAGCTGAGTATTGGAGATATACGATTAAGTAAAGGCAAAAGCACGTATGTGTAGACAAATGAAAGCAGAAGAATGTTTAGACAATAGTAATGGTGTTAAAGGTTTGAAAACATTGTGTGTTTGTCTATGAAAATGAGGCTGCTAAAAGTTCTAATGTGAGCACCTCGACAATTATTGCATACAAGTAATATTCAGTAAAAGCAAATGGACTAAACAAACTGTGAAAGTCATGCAGCAAAGATATACAGCCTTACTTGGAAGATCCCAGGGATCATATTTGTATATATCAACTTGCTTGATGAGCTCTATGGGCAGAGGTCTCTGCTGAATCTTTCTCTTGAGGTAAAATCCAACAAGCTCCTCATCCGTCGGATGGAATCGGAAACCAGGCAACATCACATCATCAATCTTGTCAATTTCATTCTTGTCATCCATTTTTCTCCTCCTCTTCTTTATACCCTCTTTGAATGCCTAAATTTAGAAAGGGCTGAAGAGGTGAAAGATGAACTTGAATGAACTCAAACTCGGAAGCGGGTTTTCTTCCAGAAGAGCTCTAGCTGTGAAGCAATATCTTTGAACATCAAGAAATAGTTCAAAAGTACAGTTCACTTATTTCAAAGCCATTATATGCTTCCTGAGAAGGGATCTGCCTCCGAAGCTTCGGCCGCCCTTTCTGGGTGTGGCTCTAATGGAGAGATTGTGTGTTTATGCAAATATCAAGATGACACTGTACGAATAAGAAGTTTAAGCTAAGTTAGCAAGGGATGAACACAAGTTAGAAATGAGAGTTTTAAATGGAGCTCGCTTCCATTTCTGAACCCCATATGAGAGTTGTTTAAATCCAATTTAAGGATCTAAATAGGACTATAGAATTAGTGGGACTTTCAAACCCAATTTGTTTCACACTCTGTCAAGGAAACCGCTCCCTTTTATGTTATAAAAAAATAATAATAAAAGACAAATGACAAAGAAGGCTTCCATGTCATTTTGTTTAATTACCATGTTAAAAAAATGCTTGCTTGCATTGTTTTTTCATAAGCCACATTATATAATGTTGCCGGACCAACTTCCAAAACAAAAAGCTGAAATTTATAATCAATTAATCAGATTCTATGCAAATTCCCCTGAGACTCCTGCTAAGATAAAGATCAATTTGGACATTTTCGGTATGTACTTGGATAAAAAAATGCCATTTCTATTCCATTCATATTTGGAGTTGCTATCCTCATTCTCGTTGTCACATATGAACACACGTGACCCCTAGATTGGATATATAATTTTGATCTAGAAGTTAATTAACTTTAATAATATATCAAAGGGGGCCCCCTTACCCCTTAAAGCATAAGATATAACCATTTGACCCTTTAAAGGGCACTTTCTGATTCTCTTTTCTAAGGCAGCTGGAATCGACCCGCCTCCAGTTCTTTGATCTGGTTGGCTTTTAGAGTGCTTCTGCATAATGACCTTTTTCTTATTTATTTAATGTCTCATGTAAAGTAAATACAGAAGAAAAAGAATTGTCGAAAAACGGTGAAAGCACTTTGAAACTGCCCAAAAATGCTGCAAAATATATACACACACTCAAGTGCGAGCATCTTTATTTTTTTAAATGCGGACATACTGTTTTATTTTTTTAAATGCGGACATACTGTTAAGTTATATAACTTAATAGAGTTGATTTTAATACACTATAAAATCATGCGGTTTAATAGCATTAAAATTTAGCTCTATTAAATTCCACAGCTTAAAACATATCCATGTGAAAAAAAAAAAAAAAGAGGGCTCTTACTTCTCTTGTGGGACATGCTGATGTTATTAAGGTGAGAATTTTAGTAAAATACAAAAAAAAGAAAACACAAATTTCAATATATTAAAGATTTTATTTTTTATTTATTAGTATATTGAAATGGTACTCACTTTAACAAAATCTGAATGTACTCGTTAGAAAAGGAATATATATACAAGGACAAGTAGCAAGAAGTTTTCACTGAAACTGAAAAAAAAAAAAAATTGCGTATATTTTTTTAACCATCTGAAGCTGAGCAAGAGGGCTTGTGATTAACATTGGAACACCATATATTTTACTGGGGTCCAACTATGTTACCACAGTGGTAACATACCACACTTTTTTGTTTTTTCCTAATCTACCGTTAGATTTAATTGAAAACAAATGCAATGGCTAAGATGCTTCTGTAGGGTTATTAGCATTATACTCCCTAATGTTTGCTACAAATTACAAAAGGAACAACATTTAAAATATTCACACATAAGTCCATAAATTAACAATTTATTATTCAATAATATTAAAAATTTTTAATTATATTAAAAATATAATTAAATAATGTATTAATTAATTTTATTATAACATTTAATAAGTAAAAATTGATTATTATTTAATAAGCTAATACAACTAATAATAAATACTTAAATAATATATAAAAATATAAATATAAATAGTATTACGTTATTTAATATATTATAATAATTAGTATATAAAAATTAATTATTTTTAAATATTTAATAGAACAAATAATAAAACTTAAATATTAATAAATTTGAATAATATTGATTAAAAATTAATAGTAATCTAACTAATGATATAACATATTATTACATATACTACAGTTCGTGTTACATCAAATATGATATTATATTACAGTTTAATATACCTTAATAACACACACCATAATACAATATAGCTAATGCAATACAATATATTGTGTCAAATGACCTAGTTAATTTAACCGTAAATTGATTTATTCTTATGTTTGAATTAATATTCTTTCTTATTAATTAATTAATTTAATCTATGGTAAAACCATGTATTAATTACAAACCATATTTTATGATAAATATGAGAATGAATTTGATCTCTTGTTCTTCATTTGTAGTTAGTATTTTTTTCATAACACTTATTCAATATACAGTAAATAATTTCAACATGCAATAAAAATATATTAATTTATGAATTAATTTTTTTGTTTAATAATAAGGTATCAAAAAATGAGGGGGGTGGGAACTTGCTCATCATTTATTTTTGCATCTACGAGCTTGATGAATAAATTTAGAAGACAATGTCATTTTATGCTCCATATTGATTTGAGAACCTTTTTCACATTTCATGTTTGATAATTTTGAGTTAGTGATAGAATTTAATTGCTAATTAGTAGAAATGAGAAACTGAAACTAGTGGGCATGTAAAGAATTCAATTAGTTTTTTTTTATATCGTTTTAATTAATTTATTTAGTACAAATAAAAAATTAATTTTATCAAGGATATATTTGACATTTAGGTAAGCGTATGGAATAAATTTTCTTTTTGAAACTTGATGATGGATGTGTGAATTAATAATTAAAAATACCCTCACCTTTTGATTTAAGTTTTTAAAAAATCAAAATAAATAGGACTAATGAGTCCAAACTTAAGATTATCTAATTTTTTTCTAATTTTCGCATAAAATAAGGACTTCAGTGTAATTAATACAAAAAGACAAAAGGTGTGGTATTTACCACTGTGGTAAACCTAGTTGACCATTTTACTGTCTTCATGTGACTGATCATTGAATTTTTTGTTGTGTATGTGCACGTGTTTGTTTATGCAGTATAAGGAAAAAGGAAAAAAGAAAACTAAAATTTGGCCTAGATATTTTATATTCTGTAATATATCTTCTCATTCATCTAGAAAGCACTTGAGACTAGTGAGTTGAGCATGTATACTAGAAGATGATCAATGCATGTTAGGCAAACAGTCAGTTGTGGGGTAAATATGCTTTAAAATATGGCACAACGCGAAAACTGAACAGGTAACCAAACTGTAAGAAATGAGCAGCTCAACTACTTAAAGTTTTTCATTGACCAGTGATGCCATTTCATCTGACATCATGATTCATTACTTCCTTGCATAATATCAGCAAAATATATATGTTAGGTTTCCAGTATATGATCTGCTTAAAAATGGCAAAAAAATTCATAAAGCTTGAAAGCCAAAAGCTTGAGTAACTTCGTTCATTGCTTGAGTTCGCTCACCATGTCTGCTAGATGGATAGAAATAAGCAATGACACTTCAATAAATGCATGGTCAAATGGCCAAATGGGTAGTCCAAATTGAAGTGAAATTCCCAGAAATGTTTAAAATCCTTCCATCTGTTCTTTCAAGTGGGATAATCGGTCAAATTCTTCTAACCAAAGCTTCCTATTCTCTTTATGTGTGAACATTAATCTCTAAGCACATAATCATGTTCCCAATGTAGAAAATCCACATGAAAGTCATTGAAACCAAATTCTATACTGTTCTAAGAGGCCACACCAATTTTTAAATAATATTCTTAAGCTATCAGGAATTATTTTATAAAGCTTTGAGTTCTGTGTAAATTGCTTAGACAATGTCCACTATGCATTGTTTTCATATTAACGTATGAGGAGTAATAGCTAACTTTTGGGTGTATTTTATTGTCATACCAATGAATTTTAAAAGCATTAAGTCTTTGGACTGAGTATGGAAAATGATATATAGCCTGAAAGATATTTAAGTTGTCTTGAAGTGAAAATTTTTCCTCCGTTTCCCTGTTTCCAGGCATCTCTATGGTTGATATTTTCTCGCAATCAGTTTTGGGTAGTGACACCGTGAAACTCTCCAATATCTCAAGAATACAAAAATAAGCAAGCCTGAATTATAAGTACACGACGGAAAACTACAAATAAATCAATATAAAATACACGAAACAAACAACACTTTAACATGATAACTAAGTGTTAGGGTGGTTAAAATTCCATTGTCCGATATACATACGAGTAGAATGTGGTCTCCTCGTTCTAAAAGTAATCTTCAGGGGAGTTTTGCCTCGAGCAGATAATGAGCTGTTCGATCGTTTGGGAACGGTCGAAAAACTCATGAGGAGAGCCAGAATCAGCTTGATCAAAAGACTCGGTCAAATGTCGACCAGCGGGTTGATACTGAAATATCGGGCACGATGCCCACACCCAAACGGTTATCACGTCAACCCCAATCGTCTTGTAACTGGCACATTCACCCATTACTAAATCCACACGATCAACCAACCCACTAACATCCACGAATGAAGGATGATGCGGCACATTCAGCTGCTTATAAAAATCCCTACGAATTTAGATCGAGGTAAGACATTTTGAAAATAAGGGGAAATTCTGTCTTTTTTATTCTAGAACTTTTTGTATTATTTCTTTTTGTGGAAATTAAAACCTTTGTCTCAAATAGTCATAATTAAACCACGGAGATTGGCGGCATTAATTTTTTCAGAAACTGACTTGAGCGTCGGAGAGTTTTTGCCGTCTTTTCCTTGTAGTGTATGTGGATGCCAGTAGCTGCTCGAAGGAAGCAAGTGGAATCAATATCGTCTCCATCAAAATAAATTTAAGTGTTGATGTGATTACCTAGTTGTGGTACCAACTATACAAGATTTCTGCATCAACACTAAACAAAAATGAATAATGATAGAAGATATTATTAAAATTACATAATTATAAAAATACATATTTGAAGGCCTAAACAACGGAATTTTGCCAAAATCTTACGATCTTTGTTACACTAACACAAATCTTGTAGATTTTGTCTCAAGAGTTTGGAAACAGTATATTAATGGCAAAAATCTATTGCCAGTAGACTTGAAAAGCACTTCTTATCAAGAACTTACTCTTGAGTAAACAAAGCAGGTTCATAGATGCAAGCATGATACTTGCAGCTGCTCTTGGACTTGATTAAGCAAAGGGAAAAGGACAATTCCCATTATCAATCTAGAGGTCAATAATAGCAACTTCGTAAATAATATAATCACATTATCAACTTGCAATTGATATATAACTATAGATTTGGAATATTCATTACATTATAATTTAATATAATCTTAACCTAATCATACATTGTCCAGGTTAGTTAGCGAAACTTGAGGTTAATCTCTTTGAAAGCAACTCTATTTCCTGGAATATCTTATGAATTTTATAATCCTTGGTTTACACATGACATATGCTACATTTTAGCTTACTATTCAGACCTTATCTCGAAGCTTAGGCCGTGTAAGGCTACTATAGAGTTCCATGTAGCCATCTCAATCAAATAAAAACTCTTTATGCATCTATCATGGCAAGCTTTTCATCCTAAATTCCAATAACTCTGCTATCTATTTGTATCGAAATTGTTTTAAAAAATAAAGGAAAAAAACTACTTAGTTCTGTTTTTTCTCGAGTTACTCAGAAAAGTTCAAATTCTTTTCTGTGGTTGAGATGAGAGAAGGTTGCAAATCAAGAAAAAGAAAAGAACTGTATTCAGCTACCGAATTATTGGAATTGAGTATATGATATCACTTTGATAGTTAAGTTTAAGATTCTTGTAAAATATTTAAGCTCTCGAAACAAAGAGATAAAATAAATAAAAGAAAGCAATTAAGATACAATAATCACATTTCATCTATCAAGGCTCTTAATCGAAATAAATTATTTGAGCAGTCTAGCTTACTAGAGAGCCCATACAGAATGGCCAGCCGCTGTAAAATGGTTGGTCGGGTGGAAGAAGTTGATTGGCAAAATATCCAATCAAGTTTTGAAAGAAAAAAAGATTGATGGGATCTTGGAGACAGGATATCAAGATATCATTATTCATCAGCGAGATAATATGAGCAGAATTTGTTTGAATATACACACACAACAGTTTTGTTTATGCATAGACTCACTGTTTACACAAAATCTTTGCATCACTGCATGAAAACAAAAAATATTATTCAAGTGGCAGATACAGAAAAACCACTTCAAGACAACAATGTAAACATCATCTTGGCCTAACTAAGTTTTTTTGTTCACACCCGTTCATGCTTCTTTAATTGGTTTCCACTTTCTATTGATGTTGAGGCGAGCCAAGATTAACTCCAATGACTTAGCTAGAATAAGGATTTTGTATCAATCTGAGTCCAACCATCTGTTTTGAGTTGACACGGCATTCTTCATTCTAGTAATTCACATACAGAATATTACCCGTATAAAATTAGAGTAAGCCTTCAAATTGATCCATTATCCATATATGAACAGACAAAATTTTGAAAAGAATAGAAGATTCTCCCATCTAAATTTGAACACCAATATTGCTACTATCTTCAGTCAATGAGCAGCAGCACCCAAACAAAGTATTCACATTTCCAAAAAAGATCAGCAAAATTTCCTTGGAGGATGTCCTTCTACATTCATACGTCTCTGTATGAAAGCCAAAGAGTATATACAATAGAATAAGCAGCATTTACATTTATAATCCAAGCCAGTTGACAACTTGTCTTGAGTACTTCATCTCCGAGCATAAGTGATATAACTTCCAAGTTCAGTTAACCTGAGGATTTGCGATTCCGCTTACTCAAAAGTGATTTTTGCCTCCTCCAATTCCTCCTATTATTATGCAGATTTGACTTGGAACTAGAAGGTTGACCATGCAGCCTGGGCGTTTTTGTCGGCAAGAGAGATTCTGGAGTCAAAGGTGGAGGACTGGTATTCAGCTTTTCTAGCGATTCATGATGCCTCGAAGTGAACTGACTTATAACTCTTTCAAAATTTTGCAATTCTTCATCAGATGGCTCAATATCTATCAGGATCGCTTCCTTGTTCTGTATGCATAAAGAATGATCAGTTCCATAATTACATATATCGAAAATAAGATTATGCAACTAGTGTTTTGCTATTAAGCCAGAGTAATATTGTTAAGACGTGATCAGCGAAAAGTCTATATTTGTTACTGCATAAATAAAAATGGCAACGATGTGACTGATATCTCATCTATAGTTTCAACAACTTTCTTTGACAAGTAAGAAATGCTCACGTAATCATAATCATAATCATAAGCATTAACAGGGATAATGCATAGTCGAGTTGAAAACTTACAGTTTCACACAAATCCCCAACTTGATAGTGACCTGAGCTTTCCAATATGTCAGGAAGAGGAATTACCTCTCCATGACTTGAAACTGCACTTTCAGGCATAAAAAGATCTCCCATGTTACACTCAGGTATGTGAGGCGGGGAAATACATTGAGATCCATCTGGCATTCCATCTCCATTTTCAGAAGGAGAGGCCATGTTTTGGTCAGAACTGGTCGATCCATTACATGGCATGAGCAGGCTCAATCTATTAATGGAAGTGTACTTTCCTGGATTTTCACTCACCACCTTGTCAACTCGATCTTTCAATTTGCGAACTTGTGATTGTGCCACTTCTATCTTTGAAAGCATTTGCTCCAAAGAATTGCCACAATCTCCGAACTCAAGAGATAGCCATACATCATTGAACTCCAACCCATCAGTGCCATTGACTATTCTATTATCTGCAGAGTTCACCAAAGGGGGAAATTCATGTACTGGTACATAAATTTTAGAACAACATACCTCTAAGTATTTCCAGCACACCTTTTTACAAGGAGGGAAAAAAAGGAAAAAGGAAAAACAGTCGTAAATTTCAATAATTGAATGAATAGAAAAATCCAACACAAACAACACCTGTTTTGAGAGAGCTATTCATGATATTCATGTCAAGAAATTTCATATCAGTTCCTTCTATGGGCCCAAAATATTGTCATCTTAACACCGCAAAATTAGATGCAGTGAAAAATTTTTATATTGCAACTAAAATACACACCAAAAACTTGTCAGAAATCCACCAATCTCTGTTAACAAATATCTTCCAATATTTTGGAAAGCAGGAAATTTATTTTGCAGGATGGATGCAAATAACAGAATACAGTAATACATCAACATTCCAAAGTATGTAAATAGTACTAAACTGTTGATTACACTCAATTAAAATGTTACTGAAAAGATAAACCCACGACCACATGCTAACTACAATATCAATAACATTCATGATCTTTGCAAGCTATATAATTCACCAAAATTGAGGATCAAGACAAAATTCTTGCTTCTTACCTATGTTACCATAATCATTTTCCAAGACAGCACCATCAGCAATGGACCTCTTATACTCTGGGAGAGATACAGGGGAAGAAGAAGAAGATACCTATTAGACTTGAAACAGATAAATAAGCCCAGCAGAAAGCAAGAATTGTGATCTTCATAGTTCATACCATAATAGGAGAACAGGTTATGTTGTGATATGTAGGATGCGACATCGGTTTTTTCTTCAACTCGTTTCCTCTTCTTCCTCTTCATGACTTGATTTCCTCGAATGTGACTAGAAAATGTCTGTGAACTTTCATTGAAACCCTCTAACATAGAGTTTTCCAATTCAACCTCCTTTCTCTGATCATAAAGTGCAAGCTTTGTATCATATTTGAGAACCTGAGACTTCATTTCCTTAATCTGGAGTTCTATCCATTTACACCGCCACATAATAGGACGTATAAACCTCCGCCAATGCTCTGTCAACTTCTTCTTTCTGAGAAAAGGAAGCAGACAAATAAATACATTGGTCATGGAAATATTCAAAGTCCTACCAAGCAATAATATAAACCCATGTTTTAGAGCATCTTTTAGATGCCACGACAATTTATGGAGAAATCAGCACAACATGGATAGCTTGCCAGACTTTAAAAGCAATGTAGCTGATGAAGCAAGAAAAGTGGTACAAGAAGCACTGCAACACCAGAGAGCCAATATCACTTCATTCTTTTATCCCCCAAAAAAAAAAGAGTAAAAAATCTTATGACCAAGTGTTTTATGAGAGAAATGGCTTGATTCATATATATATATCATAGCTAATCCCAAAGACAAAACACAACATACACGTAATACACCTGAACTAATTGAATAAAAATTACCTCATAGGCGCTGCTCTGCTGTATCCATCAACCATTGAAGCCAACACATTGCCCCCAGAAAATGGTGACTCAACTTCAATATCACTCAAAGTTGAGGAATTCTCGGTCCCTGAAATGGTGCCACTGAAAGAACTAGAATTCTCTGTCGTGTCCTGGCACTCGGCTTCAACCAGCACATGGTCTCCAGATTTTGTAAACTCAATTATATCATCCTCCACATCCTCAATTTCACTATTTAAATTAGCTTTCCCATCAGATAACACTTCAATGTGAGACAGGTCGTCATCAAAATTGTTCCCACAATGCATAAGCTTACTCGATGGAAATTCCAGAAGACTTCCATTATTCTGCTTAGCAGCAGAAATCTCCATCAGTGTATTTGATTTCGCTTCCATCTCTACCAATTCAGGGCCCATACTTACGTCCAGAATTAGTTCATTCGTTCAAGCAATAGTTCCGAGTACACTAAAAGATAAGCCATTCAATCCAAATCACCATTACAAATATATTAATCGAAGTAAATTAAAAAAAAAAAAAAAGACAACAAACAGGTCCAATCAAATTCCTAAATAAGCAATCTCCATAACTACGTGTAAAAATAAATTCAGAACTTAAAGAAAACGTTAGACCGTAAACCATATAAAACAATAATTTGAAATAAATAAATAAAATAAAGAAAAAAGTCCAATTATTCAACAAAATTTGAAAAATTCTGCAGCACAGCCCCCACATTTACCAGAATCTTTACAGAAGCAGGCGAAAAAAATAATAGCAACAAGAAAAAAAAAGAAGTGAGACTACAAAAGAAGCAACCTTGAAATTAGAAATCGCAAGATCGCAAAGCCGCAAAACGGAGCATATCACTTCTTCATCGAGAAATTTTGAAGTCAGACCAGAATTTGGAGAAAGTGGAGAACTTTGATTTTGACAAGAAACGAACCAGTGAGCCGTGAGGGAATTGAGAATTAAAAACAATTCGGTTTTATATGTACCTGTTCTTGATGCAGTTTTACAATTATACCCTCATTCTGTTACCGTCATTCGACTTCTGTGGGACGTGGTTACCTCGTAAATCAGAAGCTTCAACTGTGATGGCCCATGAGCCCTTGACCAAGTATGGGAAATTATCAAATAGTCCCTGAAAGATAAGGAAATAACAACACAATCCAGCTAAACGAGCACCCGCAACAAAGGCCACAGTTAACGCCTTATACGCTTTGGATATAGGTGTGTTTTGGGATGTATATAAAAAATAAATAATAAAGTTGGGATATTTTTTATATAAAAAATTAGTTGGTTAATTGAGATTTTTTCATTCAGTAAAAAATCAAAAAAATTAGTTCATTTTATTAAGTCAAAGTTATTTGAAAAGTCCCATTAAATTATAAAAATAAACAACTCTAATTAAATTAATTAATTAAGTCAAGTCATTTTAAGTTATTAAGTTAAAACACAAACATTCCTAGAGAAAGAAATATATCATGAGAGTCCAAGAAATGTGTAATTGTTTGTTGAAAAATTAGGGATAATTATCCTTAGGTGATACATATTTTGATAAATTTTAAAAAATTGACACATTTTTTAAAAATACTCAAGCGGTTGACATTCCGTTAACTTTAACAACAATAATAAATTAGTTACAAAATGACATTTGTGGCGCTACAATTAATTATAAAATAACGTTCCTACCCTACAATTTATTACCAAATGGCATTTCTATCCTTACAATTAGTTACAAAAATGATGTTTCTCTCTTTACTCACTTATTTAGTTATTTTTAATTTTTTGAATAGAAAAATATATAAAAAATAAAATCTAAGTCTAATTAACACGGTATTTTTTTGGTTAAGTAAGAAATTTTGTTTTTTAAAAAAATTCTTATTGAATCAAACTGATTTGTGACATAAAGAAGCAGATCCCTTATAAATTGTATAAATTGTAAAGAATTAGATAAATATAATTTTTTTTATATCTTTAGCTATATGACCAAAAAAATCTTTTTTTTTTTAATTTTACCCTTGGTGGTTAAAGTTAACAATAAAAATTAACGAAATATTATCCTTTGAGTATTTTTAAAGTAGGTGTTATTTTTTTAAAATTTATCAAAATATATGTCACCCATAACTAATTAACCCATTCGTAAGTAAGAACTTTCAAGTTTCAACTGTGATTTGCCCATTGGCCCTTGACCAAGTATGGGGAATTATCAAACAGGTCCCTGGAAGACACGGAAACAACAAAATAATCCAGCTAAACGAGCACCCGCATGGGCCGCATCAAAGGCCACGGTTAACGCCTTATCTGCTCTGCTTTAGCTTCTGCTTTGCTGCTTCAGCATCTGCGAATTCTGTTATTTTATCAATTTCATTCAACTATCTAGGCCATTTACTTATCAGTATCAGTCATAAAATACCAAAATGCAAATCA
Organism: Murraya paniculata; assembly: GCA_030449075.1. Classification (NCBI taxonomy): domain Eukaryota; kingdom Viridiplantae; phylum Streptophyta; class Magnoliopsida; order Sapindales; family Rutaceae; genus Murraya; species Murraya paniculata. Next base: position 3,460,884 of record JAEVFN010000003.1, read on the forward strand.
TAGCATGCAGTTCTTGGTCTCTGCAAGTACCTGCAGGAATCATCAACGGCTTCCAGAAGCGCTTCCTGTTGGGTCAGTCACGGCCAGTTTCTTCAAATGAGCACTCAAACGACATCGATTTTCCTTCCCAACCCTCCTTCACTTGCGGCCAAAGGTTCCCTTTTTCACTCTCACCATTGCATTTGCATTCTTTCTTTTACTATTAAGGAAATCATAGTCATTGGTTTCAAGAGTTTTGGTACCTTATAATTTTGATAATTTTAGAAGTGATAGGACCTGTGTTGAGGACCTGTGTGAAGTAATAAGCAAAAAAGTTGATCCTTTCCCAACTCGGCGGACGTTGGTGTCTAGTTTTTTCATGTACTTGAGTTATTGTCCTTCAAGGTACTTATCAGGTCTGCACAATTCAGCTTTGTTTTTCGCTTTAACTAGTTTTCAGATAATTTATTTATGGCGTTTAAATGTATGATCTGAGTGTGCTTGCTAACAATGATGTCTTTGAAGAGGTTTGCTTACTAATAATATCATTCAGCATGCTCGTCACTAAAAATTCAGTCACTAGTGAAGTTCTCGGTTTTATATTTATTGCATATCTTTGTACTTGTTTGAGATTTGATTCGAATCATGTGGTAAAACTATTGAAAGTACAGCCCAGGCATTAGGGGATCCATCCATGACACTTGAAGAAGTAACTCCTCCAGTTTTCCCATCTGGGCAACTCCTTCCTAACGAGGTTGTCAGTTACTTTATTAGCTAGTGTGTTCTTAGATGAGTAGTTGAGTAGCTCTTCTATTAGTTTCAATTGTCTTTTTTACCAATGTTTAAGGCATGTTAATTAATTTGTGTCTCATTGGCAGGAAAGAATTGCCCAACTGTTTGAGAAGAATACTTATTCTGTTGTTAACATTTTTGATGTAACATTGCGCCCTACACTTAACGTAACCGGTGTAGTTGAGGTATTTTACGGTTTTAAAATCATTTATTGCATGGTTTTTCCGTCACCTTAATAAGAACTTCGCATTTTGTGCTTTCATCATGTTGGCATCTTCCAACACTTGTAGTATATATTTGGGCAGATTCCTGAAGGAAATGGTTCAGGAGTAGTCTGGGATGGAAAGGGACACATTGTGACAAACTTTCATGGTAAGGACTAATGAAAGATTGCAAAGAATAAGATGATGATATAAAGGATTATGCATTAGGAGTTCCAGCAATGTAGATGTTATCTGAAGCAAAAGAATGCTTTATTCAGTTGTACAACATTGGTGCTTATTGTTATTAAGTTACAGAAGGGCGTCCATAACCACTACCTAATCACAATGTCATGCTTACTGTTCATCAGCTTATTGCAGAATGCTATCAACCTTCATTTATCAGTAGTTCCTCATTCTGGAATATTCTTATTTTTCATTTTTGATTGTTTTTTCCATATGCCATTAAACTTTATTATTCATCATTCATTGTTCACAAGGAACCTTACTTGTTTCCATATACTGTTAAACTTTATTATTCATCATTCATTGTTCACAAGAAGCCTTGTACACATTTCAGCCCATATTAAGCTCAATGTTTAAAGCCTGCTTTCAAGTTTTCAACTCATTCTTAAAGAATGGCTTTTGAATATCTTATGGATTACAGTTTGGATGCCAAATATTTTTGGTGGTATGTCAGTTACTTTTTTTTTTTCTTGGTTATTGAATGGGCTGTGAAGTTCCAAGTGTTGTCCAGTGATAGGTAATGCCCTTTCAAGAAAGCCAGCTCAGGGGCAGGTTGTTGCACGAGTTAATATTCTAGCTTCAGACGGGTGAGATTTGAAGTGCCTTTAGCCTATACTGGTAATTAACTACAGTATTTAGTGTTACAGCTTAAGCTGCTGCTGCCATTCCACTCATTTCGTATAGTCTTTTAAAGGGTGCAAAAGAATTTCGAGGGTAAGTTGGTTGGTGCCGACCGAGCTAAGGACCTTGCTGTCTTGAAGGTACATTATCCTTCCTTTTTTGCTTTTCTCAAAACATTGCAATAATGTGTCAATCAACCCCTATTCGTTTGCCTAGTGTCGGGTAAGCCAAAATATCCCATAGTTTCTCCTGTCATGATGACTGATTATTTGATATTATAGTTCTATCTCTAGGACTTTGACAAACAGAAAACTTATGATACAAGATGAAAATAGAGATACAATCCATAACTGCTTTTGTGGTCATGTGGATGCTTCATTTTGGCATAGCAGTTAACCATGAGGTAATTGTAAAAAGAGTTTGATCTGTATATGACATGCCAGATTGAAGCCTCTGAAGATCTGTTGAAGCCAATTAATGTGGGACAGTCATCTTTTCTAAAAGTTGGACAGCAGTGTCTAGCAATTGGGAATCCTTTTGGTTTTGACCACACCCTTACAGTTGGGGTTATTAGTGGATTGAATCGAGATATTTTTAGTCAAGCTGGAGTGACAATTGGTGGTGGAATTCAAACAGATGCAGCAATCAATCCCGGAAACAGGTTAGTGTAAGATTCATTGTAATGAAAATTCTTACTTAAAGCTATTTTGTTTTCTTCTCTCCTCATGAAGGACATAGAAAAATTATATACATAGATTCATAGTAATTGATGCATCATCTGCTGGTTGTTCTGAAATTGCAGTGGAGGACCTTTGCTGGATTCTAAAGGAAATTTAATTGGGATTAATACTGCTATCATTACTCAAACAGGTAATTCTCTTTCCATTTAGTGTTATAGAAACAAAGACAAACAATATGTTATGGATTTGGCTAGCCAATTTCAACATTCAAACTGTTCGCAATTGTTATGTCATTATCATGTTCATGTTATTTAAGTGACTGATTAAGCAAATTGCTGGTATGAGTAAGTCCACCTTTGTACCAAAATCATGATTGGTTCACTGGATTCTTGGTATGGCAGGGACATCGGCAGGTGTAGGTTTTGCCATACCATCATCAACGGTACTCAAGATTGTGCCTCAGTTGATCCAGTATGGCAAGGTATGTTCTTTTGCCACTTCGTTATTCTGGTTAGATACTTGGTTTTATTGTAATATATGGATAATGAAAACTCCTTTTGCCATTTATTCTTCTATTAGATTCTCTGGCTTTATGTTCTAGCTTGTTTGTTATATACAAGTCTTTGTCTAGTTTGTATCTCATGTTTCATCCATTTCAGGTGGTTCGAGCTGGTTTGAATGTGGATATTGCTCCTGACCTGGTAGCAAGTCAACTTAATGTTCGAAATGGAGCTCTTGTTTTACAGGTATTGTAATGAAGTTGAAAATGACCGTTCAAACTTTATACATATGGTGTTTAATTTGCTGCTTTTGGAATATCTACACTTGTAATATATATCCTCTATGTTGCTGTAGGTCCCTGGAAATAGTCCGGCAGCCAAAGCTGGGATACTTCCCACCACTAGGGGTTTTGCTGGGAATATTATACTTGGGGACATCATTGTGGCAGTTAACAACAAACCCGTGAGTTTCTTCTGCTTATCTATCCCCTCTTCGATTTATCTTAATCTGTGCAGAACCAAATTAAGATAATCTCATGTGCCTCAAATCATCCTAAAATGATCACTAGTGAAGAACATAAGTGGAATGAACCGCATCTGTAATAATCCAGTTAATCTTGGAGTAAGATATGGAAGCACAAGCATATATTAATTAATTTTATGCATCTTTTTATCAGGTTAAAAGCAAAGCGGAGTTAGACAAAGTATTGGATGATTACAATGCGGGGGACAGAGTGATGCTGAAGATCCAGAGGGGCAATGAAAACTTGGAACTGCCCATAACTTTGGAGGAAAAGAATGCATGATCACATCCGTCACCCGACTGTGTATTTAAATTTGTTACAGTTTTCCATATTGTAAGAGAAGAAAAGAACTATGCTTAAGTGGATTTTTCAAGTGATGAATAATTGTG